>JAWUZG010000022.1:1929329-2611158 GCA_036785705.1 Acanthornis magna | reverse complement strand
AGTGCTATTTTGTTCCCACACACACAGGAAGGGATTTACTGTGATGTTGAGCCCAGCCTCTTTGTTATCAGCAGCATGTCTGTAATCCCATGGAACATGGTCTCACTTAGGTGGCAGGGACTTGTACTTAGACTGGAAGTTGTAAAGCAATTTTCTTGCTGCCTTTTTGCTGAGTAAGCAGAAGTAGTCAAATCTTTGGCTGTTCATCTTCAGCAGTGTGCTTTGTTCAGTAGGTCTGTACTTTATGTATATCTTCCAAGTACCCCAATAGTTTTATCTTCTTTTGCATTTTTAAGAACATAAATTGGAGAAATAATAAGTAATTTAAAACATGTTAACTATTAATTTAGTTCTCTTAGTCTCTAGCTGTTGTCCTCTTGGAAATGATTTGTAAAACGTGCAGTAAAGATTGTCTTCTGGCTTGTGTTCTGGATTTTAGCCATTTTTTCAAGATGCTTCCGTAAAAATATTGCAAATAGAAAATGCATTGGGTAAATAAAATAAAAGTCTTTCTACTTCATTGTAAAGAAATATGTTTATATTGGTACCACTTAATTTTGGCTGTATTTTATCAGTGCTGTAACTGAATAAGGATAAAGCACTATGATATAATGTTCTAAATAAACTGTGATCTTTAAAATTTGCAGTCTAGAATGAATGAACAGTCCTTTCTTTTGCAACAAAACATAGCTTTCTTAGTTACAAGTTCAGTATATGAAACCAGGAACAGTGTTTTTGTGTACCAGGTAGGAAAGTTTCTGTTTTGTAAAAAGAAAAACCCAAAAACCCCCCACTTCACTAAACTACAACATCAAAAGAGATTGTTCTAATTAGAGATGTCCTAGTTAGCACTTCCTGTATTGCACTGGAAGCTTGAGAGTCAAAGAATTCAAGAGGAAAAGAGAAGGTTAGTATTCATTACAGAGTGATCCTGAGTGAGCGTTGAGATGGGCTGTATCTTCGGAGACTTTTGTCTCTGCTGTCTCTGGTATCAGCACTCTAACCCTGCCTGTTGTCCTTGGACTGACTCCTGTGACTTTGCCTCGTTGGTTCTCTGTAGCCAGGCATGTACTGGCCATGTGTCTCTTAAGGAGTGCTTGGTCTTCTCCAGATTAGAGTCTGGATGGCAGCTAAACCCCATACAGAGTGCAAAGTTGAGCAACAAGGACACTGGTGCAAAACAAACCGGTTTGGTTTGTCCAAGGAGGCCTGGAGCTCTTGTCCAAAGAGTCAGAAGCACTAAGTGTGCTTGGGGTACACAGCCAGGGCTTTCTAGGACAGTAACTTGATCCTGTGTTACAAGTGACCATGCTGGGATTGGAACAATCTCAATGGGTTCCCCAGGTCAGACAGCCTGTTTGTTGTCAGTGTGCTCCAGTTTGTGCATACTATAGTGCTATAGTAGTTTCAAAATGGTTGGAACGGGCTAGTGATGTCTGCTTCTGTATGATGCTGCTTGCTTTTATGAGAGGAAGGAAGGTGTGGTAGTGGTGCTTTACTTAAAGATGCTGTTAAACTCAAAAGCACGTGAGATTGACAGTCTGAACTGCGGTGCATATTCTGGACATGTCAGTGGTATGTGTCATGGTTCAGAGTAACAGCCTTATCAGAATGTTGATTTAATGTTGCTAGATAATATTTTTTCCAATCTTGAATGTACTATTTATATGACGACTTTTGGATTCTCCTTCGATTTATTTGTGTAAATACTGCCTGTGGCCCCTTGAGTTCATTAGATTAGGTTGTCAGGTGTGTGACATAACTGAAGGTATGTACTTTAAAGAAAGCCTTTATGATTTGGGCACACAAAAGGGAATTTGAAGTTACCCTTTGTTCTTTTATAACTTCAAGTAATTTCCTACCTTTGAAATTTTTATGTAGCTTAGGCTCTTCAAAACCCAGCATTGCATTCTAGGCTTGAAAGAAATTAGAACTCTCAGCCTATAATTTGTGACACAGCTGGGTACTGGTAGTGATCTAGAAAATTAAATCAACACTAGGAAGTTTTCTGGAAGCTTAAATGTACAAGCCTGGGATGTATTTTCTAATCCTATCAGAGTAACCCCATTTTTTACAAACTGAAGCATGAAGCATTATCAGCTTTTTACACCTCTGTATGTATCAAAGTATTTTGTTCATAGGGCAGCCGTTTAATGAATATTTAGTTTCATGCAGTGAAATCACTGACCCTTGAAGGTGTGTGTGGGGGACTGAGACGGAATTGGGTAAATTACTGGGAAGGCTGGAGTAGAACTGCACAAAATTGGTATGGACAATGTTAGTCTGTATGCACAGTCAGAAGTTCAGTCAGCATGACCCAACTCTGATGTTCTGGCTTTTTTTTTTTGCTTTTCCTGGTACTAGGCAAAGAAAATAGTATGGTGCATGCAATTTATGCTACCTTGTGCTGCAGCATTGATCTTTTGTACATGTGGTTTAAGGCATTTAACTTAATGTGTGTTATGTGATACATGTTCAGTCTCTGCATCAAGGTCTGTGCCAACAATACATATATTATTATATATTGTATAATTTTTTTAGCTGAAAATGTCTTATTTCAGCAATTGGTCAGGATATTTTAAAGTATTTAGTAGATAATTTAGCTAATTTATTAGATAATTTATTAAGGGTAATTGTACTGGGAAAATACAAGTAGAGAGCCTGTTCCAGGGACCGACCCCCCTCTGTTCATTTTTTATGCCCAACCTTCTCCTAATATCCAACCTAAACCTCCCCTGGCACAGCTTGAGGCTGTTCCCTCGAGTCTTGTCACTGGTCACCACAGAAAAGAGATCAGTGCCTGCCCCTCCTCTTCCCCTCACAAGGAAGCTGTACCTGCAATGAGATCTCCCCTTAGTCTCCAGGATGAACAAAGTGACCTCAGTCCCTCCTCGTATGGCTTCCCTTCCAGGCTCTCCAGCACCTTCATGGCTCTCCTTTGGATGCTCTCTAACACCTTAGAGCCTTTTTACATCATGGCACTCAAAGCTGCACACAGGCCTCAAGGTGAAGCCACTGCAGAGCAGAGTGGGACAATCCCTCCCTTCCTGGCTAGTGATGCTGTGCCTGATGCACCCCAGGATATGATTTGCCTTTCAGTTTATAAGCTCTGCTTTTCCTGAACTTTAAATTTTATGACTGAAAAATCACAAGGGCCATGAACTAACATTTTCTCTCAAGCTCCCCATGAGAGAATTACCAGAGCTACCACCTACCTTTTGAGCAAAACTCGTAGCTTGGGAGTAAAGAATTCATTTTAAGGTAATCTTACTACCAAGTGTGAAATTATATAATGAGTAAAGTCCTTTTTTCTTGAATCAAGTGCTTGTAGTGGCCAGCTTTTAGAGAAGTGTTGAGTGTAGTTTTGTGTAACACAGACATCGAGTCCTGGGATTAACCGTTTGTGATTGGGGAGTCCATTAATGTTTAGTGGGAGACTAAGTGGGTGGTTAAAGAACACAAAGATAGTTGAAATGAATCGAGTTCAGGACTAGTGTGAATGCAGAGGAAAGAAAAAGGAGCCTCCATTTAGTGTTAGGGGTGGTGAAGAAGACATCAAAGGTATCTGCTTTTTTTAAAAGTGGGGCATCTTGGTAAGCTACCCTCTAGTGAGAATTCTGCATCCGCACAGATTTGTTTGTTCATATAAGTGCTTGTCTTCCAAACTGACTTGTACTGCTTCTGATTACAGCTAAGCTTTGCTGTTGACATTGTTGTTTGCTTTAGCAGTTACTTTTTGTCTTTAGCTACACTCCCGACTTTTTATGAAATAATTTCATAATTGTAAGGCATTTTCCTGTGTATAATTGGTTTAGTTCAGATGAGCATAGGTTCTGTGAAATTCTCTAAGTAATGGATTTCAGTTTAGTGTAAGACAAGGATATCACAAATGTTTTGTGATAGAAGACAGTATCATAGGCTTTTAGAGCCAGTCTGTTTGTATTCTTGTCTCCAGTATAAGGAGAGTTTCAAGTATTATAGTTACATTTTTGCCCTCAGTAGTTATATCTGGCATGCATTAAAATAATAAATGGGCAAACTATATATAGTTGTTCCCCTCCCTTACCTTTTCTCCTTTTTTTTATCTGGGTCACAACGAGAACACTGAAGGAAATGCAATGGTTGGAGGGTTTCTTTATGTTCTGAAAGGCATGATATGTACTGAGGTGAGATGCAGCCTTCCTCAGTAACACTGGTGCCAATCATTCAGTGATGCTTGGCATCACACTGTGCCAGTAATATGCATTTTGCTTTCGTTGGTGGTTTTTTTTTTTCCTTTAGCCTTGCTCTTCTTGTTTGTTTTGCTGCATGGGTATGTTGGGTGGACATTTGCAGACAGTGATGCAAAATATGCAAGAGTGGTGTTAACACCTGGAGAAAACTGGCAAGGTACAGAATTCAACTGGCAGATTAGAGAAGATGGAAGTCTGTTGAGTACATTTAGTGGTTTGTGGTCTGGCCACTCACCTGGGCAGATGCAGGCTTTAACTTTAGGGCTGGCTGAAACTCTGTAGTTAACCCCAGCTGTGCTGATTAGATCTCCGCTGCCTCTAGTGGGAGCTTTGACTCCTTGCTCACACAGGCATCTCCACTCAAGTGCTTTCACTTGGAAGTCGAATCCAACTCCAGGTGTCCTGTGGCACAACAAAAAGTACTGTCATACCCTTGTGAGTATGTGGTACATCTTTGTGGTCTTTTCTCTGACTAACAGTATCCACAGTGACACGCACACCAGTCCGTGGTAGTTAGAGGTCACATTTACAAACGCAGTTAGCTGGGTATTTAGGGGGTTATTGCCAAAGTTATCTTTCTTTTGAAGGTTTATCAGAGCCTGATAGGATCGATACAGAAAGCAATGCCCCGTGGAACTCTTTGATGCTCTGATGTTGTAGGTAGTCAATCATTTAGCTCTGTTTGCGGAAGGGCCTTCTGTGTGATGTTGTAGGAGCTTCAGCTTCTAATTGCTCTAGAGTTTACTTCATGGCATATGGAAAACAGGCTGATGCTGATTGTATGGTCTACACTTTTGAATGATTCTGAGAAGTAAATCCACCTTGGATTTGGAATGCTTAAATTTGTTTATATAACTCTCAGCAGTGAGATTGTAATTATAGGTGCTGGATCCTTTTCAACTATTTCCAAATAAGAGGTAGTTATAGGCAGCTTTTCCAGGTATGATTGAGGCCAGCGATTTGTTGATTAGCAAAGTCAGGCTACACAGAAGAATAAAAAAAATCAGTGTGAAAACATCAGGAAAGTTGAAGTTTACCAACCAACATTGGTAGATCTGTAAAGCTCATTCTTGGAGGCAAGATAGCACTCCTTGGTGTGTGTCCCCCCCACCCTTAACCTTTTTAGTTTCCAGTTTTGATCTTGGCAGGATTATAGAGCTGCTGGCATACACAGAGGCCAGACAGTGCCAGTCAGTTATGTCCTGTCCCTGGGAGAGGGAATTCGTGCTGAGTCCCACATTTGGTGGAAGCTGGAAACTGCAAATTGCTTCCTCTCTGAAGCAGTGCATTGCTTCTCCGAAATTTGTCATGGCAGGACCTAATGCTTTGCCAAAATATCTGAGAGATGCCAGTTGGTACCTGCCATTCAATTTTTTTTTTAGAGTGTTGGCTGGGCTAATATGCCATTTGAGACTTTTGTTCATGCGTTAATTACATCTCAGTAGGATAACCCAATACTTGTAAATGAAATTTGGAGTGTTTTTTAGGATGAAGCTGTCTAATAAGTAAATCACCTAACTAGGATTTAGCTGGATATATCTAAGTACAAATGAAATCATTCTGGTAATGTTTTCTTATTCTAAGGAAACCACTTAAGAAGACATTACAGCAGTTAAAACTTGAAAGTATTTAGCTATAACAAGAAATTTGTAGTTACTTTTAGTATGTTAGTATTAGAGGTTAGATAAAACAATTGAAAAAAATGAAAGCCTAGACGCTATGTATGCTGGTATCTTGATGTAAAATCCCCTGATTATGATCACATTGGTACTTACTTTTATGTATGCTCAATATATATTATATATGAAAATGTTTCTATTTAGTTTTTATAATTTATTTAACTTGAATATTCTACCTTTTTGTGTCTTTTTTTTGGGGGGGTGGTGTTTTTGTTTGTTTGGGTTTTTTGTTGTTATTTTTGTTCTGTAATGCTTTCAGTTTCTCTGGAAATAGACCAGTTGCTATGAAAATAGTTTGGAATAGCATGCTGCCAGGTTTTGGCATAAACAAGTGTAGGCAACCAGTGGCACTGCCAGGCATCTGCATGGAAATGAAGAGCTACTTCCTTCTTTTCCAAACAGTTATTGTCTGTATATGGGCAGCATCTGGAAAAGTCAGTGCTGCTCTATTCGAAAATGGCTTGAAGAATATTTTAGTTTTTTCTTTCTGAAGAGGTTGCCTTTTCCCCTTAAGTAAGAATATTATCTAGACAATTAATCCCAAGATTTTGCTGTGCTGTTGATCTTCAGCAGTAAGATGTCAGGTCTCTGAGATCCTGTGCGTATCAGCTCTTCATACTTTACTGATGTGAATTGCCAAGATGAAGCACTGGTTTCTACAGTTTCTGTTGGCAGCTGTCTGCTTTTCTGAGCTCTCAAACCAGAGGAGAAATGTACGAAAATGAAAATGCTCTTCTGTTATTTTAATAGTTTTACTATTCTTATTACATTAACTTTTACATTCCTTACATTAAATGAGGTAAGATGTTCTCCAGTTTCGGCTGGAAAGATGGAAATGTTAAAGTAACACTTAATCCAATTAATGTATTTTCCTGCTCTGATTCATTGTGATGACTTTGAGCATCTGGTGGTAACTGAGCATGAGCTGCTTAAAGTCACAGAAACCCAATTCCCATTATTTCTGCTCATTGAAGGGAATAAATGAATTACCAGACACTAATCTTGGGATAATTGCTTGCTGAGCAGGAGATCTTAGCTCTTAAAGAAATTAGTTTTGTAAGTTTATGGAGCTGTCAGAACTAGTGAACTATTAAAAAAAGGTTAACCACAAATGAACAGAAGCTGAGCTTTCAGTCTTTTATTCCTAACTATTACAGTTGAACTCTGCAGTACAGAAATACATGCAGTGGAGATAAATATTATCTCTTCCTCTTCATTGTGGTTTAATCCTGGCCAAAACCAGGACACCTTTATGAGTTTTACTGTAATTTATCAACTGAAGTTTAAGCTGGAGACTGAAATTTGTCCATGTTTCTGGCAGTACAGAGGTAGGACGTATGTGCACTAAGATGTAGTATGTACTGCTGTTTGGAACGACCAAACCATTTTGGGTTTGACGTAACTCTTATTTTGGGTTTGTCCTCTGATTTGGACATAGAGGGAAGGCATGTGCTCTTATTAGCACTAAACAGTTTATGCTGTGACATTACGTCAGTTTTCCTTATTCTCCTTTATTTGACATGACTTAGGGAGGTTAGTATCCAAAATTCTTTTTGAGTTCTTCATAACTGTGTGGTTTTGTGATTTCTGTCTTTAGGGTGTTGGTATTTGAAAGTCATGTTGCTTTACCCTGGTGGTCCTACTCCTTTGGGTGAAGGAGGAGTTAGGACTCATCATTCATAGCTCCTGCCCAGGAGCATTGACTTTACTGAAATCTTCTGCTTGGTCTGGGAGCAGACTTCCTCCCCCACACACATATCTGGAAACATTCAGAGCCCAAAAATAACTAGATAAGCAAGCCTCAAGTACACCTAAAATTTTTCCCTGGAGAATAAAATGCCCGTTAATTAATTTTCAAAAACTTATTTCCAGGATAACCAATGAGTAATTTAAGTGGTTCCTGGATCTTTCTGTCCTGATGGATATTTTCTATCTCTGTGGATTGTTGCTATGGGCAGTCAATGCACTTTTTGAGGCTATAAAAATCTGCATTTGTCTGTCAAATTCCTGTTTTGTATCTGATTTTTAAAAACAGCATAAATTCGTTCTGATTTTCTTACACTGTTATTATGATGTTTACTACATTACATGTTTGATCAAAATTCCACAGGGATTCTGGCAAAGTGATAACAATACCCTGGGTTAACTTGGATTAAGTGCTCTGATTAGAAGTAATTGTTTCATGCAATATGTTTCTGCCTGTCAATGAGAACCGCACTTCTTTGCTGTAGACAGAGTCTTTTTATTGTGGAATCTCTGCTTGAAACTTCCTCAATTTAAAGAAGTAAGCTTTACTTATTCTCTTTATTCTCCTTCAATTTATTTTAACTACTGTCAAAATATCAGCATATAGCAGACTTGTCATATAAGGACACTATTATTGATATTCTTTAAAGACAAACTGATCACAGTAAGTTATGCTTGACTTGTATTCAGAGTGGACATGGAGGCTTCAGAGCATTCCTGCAGTCAATGTCCAGATATTGTCCATGGGTTGGTAACCGTGGATGTGTAATAACTGTGCACTCTCACAGGTACTTGCTGCAAATGCATGATGTTTGATTCTCACCACACAAGCAGGAAACAGCATTTCCTTTTGTACTCGGGGTCTTCTGTTTGTGAATGCAGACACACACTTTTAGTGAAAGTACAAAAGCAGAATCAAACCCAGCCTGCTGTTTTCAGATTCGTTTCTGCCATAGCACAGCCCTAGTGCTTAAAAAAAATTATTAAAACTGCACACAGTGGAAATAAATTCATTATGGGAAAATGTCAGTATTGTATGTATTCTGCAGTATTTGTCACTGCAGGATTGAATTTTGATAGTTAAAATGTTAGAGTAATTAGAATTATATTTATTTAAAAATACTTTGGACTGATACAAAAGGGAGAAGTATGTGATTTCAATCTTATGGGTCTTCTGTACTGTGCAAATGCCATTGTGCAAACAAGAAAATGGCTTATTCTTGGCATTTTTTGGTGGCTACAGGTATCACACTGTGCACAGACTACCAAAGCAGAATAAATTAAAAGCTATGTTACTATTTTCCCAACTGTTGTCCTTGAGTTTGTAGCTACTTTAATTAGTGTTTTGCTTTCCTGGGCTAGTGCTAGTAGTGACTTCCTTGATTTGGTATTTCCCAATGCCTTTTTATGTCTAATTTAGAGTTAATTAGAATTGCTTTATACCTTTCCTGAGCACTTTAAAGTTGATTTTAAACCCAGACGGCTCAAATTCTGAATTTTATGAAGAAGTTAGCATATGCAAAAAAATCAGTACGCACAATGTAGAACCACAGCACCATTAAGGCTGGAGAAGACATCTAAGATTGAGCCCAACCATTAACCCAGCGCTGTTAAGTCCACCATTAAACTGTGCCCACAAGTGCCACATCCACATGTGTTTTGAACACTTACAGGGATGGTGATTCCACCACTTTCCTGGGCAGCCTGTTCCCAATGCCTGACCACCCTTTTGGGGAAGAAATTTTTCCTACTATGCAGTTCACAATATCCTCTCCTGGTGCAACTTGAGGCCATTTCCTCTTGTCCTGTGACTTCCTGCCTGAGAAGAGACCAACCCCTGCCTCGATAGAACTTCCAGACCCTAACTTTTGAATGCAAACCAAGAACATGACATAATAAGAAGCAGTGGTGGCTTTTATTTTGCACATGAATTGTTGCATACATCCCTGGCTGTGTGATTTATTGCTTTTTTAAAATGGGATTTGAGTTGTTGTGACCAATGAGTGGTGACATTGTGTCAGTGTGCTCACTGGCATGACTGTAGTTGAGAAAAGAAACTAACTTCATGTTAAACCTGATTATAAAGCTTTTTGAACAATTGAATTCAATTTCTGTCTTTTAAAGTAATGCCTTCAGTGGTATGAGAACTCTCTCAAGGAGAGTCAGAAGCTGCTGACAGAAACATGTAATAGATTCTGTAATTTTCTGGCAGCAATTTCATTATTAAAACTGATATTTTTATTTACTGTTATAAACATGAGCTACTTGGGAACAAACCTCTAGGGCAAACTAAGGAATGTTTAATTTATCAAAAGATGTGGTTGTTATTTCTGTTGTATCTTCTTCCTTGTGTTTGGTAGCTATGGAGAAAAGGATCTCATTACATAAAAATATTCCAGAACCTCAATTTGTAATGCTCTGCTTTGCATGGATCCTCCTGTTAATTTGCAAGGAAGATTTATGACCTTTCCTTTCAAGTGCACTGGCAGTGGATTTTAGAGGAAACAGCCCTGCTTGTGAAAACTCTCCTAGCTGTGGTGTCTGCATTAATGACAGTCTGGGTAGGCTCTCTGGATCCCCTGTTCAGAGCAAGTTCAGTCAGATCTGATTACTGGGGGCCTTTGTCCAGTAGTGTTTGGATAGAGATCCCATATTCCATCTTCTGGATCTTGTTTTGTAGCTGTGCACCTCTGAGCAGTGAACTTATATTTTCACTGCCTTTTAGGTAACTAGATGTCAGTAAGAGCTGTACTCCTTGTGTCTCCCGAGACTTTTTATAAGGCTGAAAAGCCCCAAATCTCCCAGTCTTCCCTCCTACATTAGGTGCTCCAATCCTCAGTTGCCTTGGTGGCCTTCTTCTGCTCTCAGTCCAGTATATCAATGTTTGGCTCTTGCAGAGCAGAAAACTCAGAGCAGCTCCAGACACAGCCTCATGGAAGTGGAATGCCCATGCCTGTCAGCCTGCTGGTAACGCTCCTGCGAATGCAGCTTGGAGTGCAGTCAGTTTTTATTGCTGAAGGGCACGCTGCTGGCTCACATTCAGCTTGCCCATGAGGTCTCACGTGTCCCCTTCTGCAAATCTGCTTACTAAGCGATTGACCTGCAGTCTGTTCTGGCTCCTGTTCTTTCATCCCAGGTGCAAGACTTTACATCTGTCTCTGAATTCCTTCTGGCTGCTCTTGTCCCATCTCTAGCACGCTGAGGTCCCTGTGCGCAGCAGCCCTGACCTTCAGCCTATCAGTCACTCCTTCCAGTGTGGTACAAGCTGGTACATGTGAAGGTTTCTTTTAATATGTGTTATCTCCTGTAAAACCAGCTGTGTGTCTTTAATGCTGAATTAGAGACTTTCACACTTGAAACTGATCCAAAACCATGTTCTGTGTCCAGTAATTGATGCTTACGAATTACTAGTAATTGATGCTTACAAAGCTCAAAAAGTAATTTCTCCTGTTATACATCTTCTTCCCTTTGGCCAGTCAGTGATTTTTGAACTTGGAGAGGCTGAAGTCCAATTGACATCAATTGCACTTAATACCTGTGGACTTCAGAACGCTTAGTTGCAGAGGATGCACTGTTAAAATTTATTTTCTTGACATAATCCTTGCTTCCTTGCGTTCTAAATGTGCTTTCTGATAATTTTGGCAGTGCCATCCCATTTTTGTTTGATGAGAAATTAAAAGATAAACTACTCTATTAGATCATCCATATATATTTTCTCTCTAAAAAACCCCAAAAGCCTCCAAAAACACAATAAAGCCAACTAAACAAAAAGACTACCTTTCAGCTGCAGTCACCTGAGTTGTGTTTTAAGAGGAGGAATTTTGTCTCTTCACCCCTCCTCTGTTTTCCAGGTGAATAGTTAATATTGCCAAACAGCAAGGCACTCAAAATGGATTCCTTCTGGATGTTGCTGGTAACTGCTCTCTGTATGCTAATTTGACCTCTCCTTGTTTCTTTAACCTACTTTATTCATACCTCCAAGGCTTTTTCTCTTATCAAATGGAAACTTTGTTTTTCTAAAAATCTTTTGTGATGGATGAGCCCTTTGTTGAAAGCTGCTAGAAGTTCCCTCGTTAAACACACTTTGAATGGCATGTTTCTTTAGCATATCCAGATAATTCTCGATAAGTGATTATATCTAAACACTGTTTTTCTTAAATCTTTTTATTCAAAAGAAGTTTAATCGCATGATTCATGATTGCTTGATGAATGATAAGTATTTAAAGCTGCTTTTAGATGTGCAAAAGCTCATGATATTCAGCCCCTTTGAAGAGGTCTTGTATCAGAGATGGTGACCTCATTGTGGTGAACAACTACTTCTGTTGTTTTTGGTGCTTTCTAGAATAAAAATTAGGTGAGGGAGATGAGTACTCGTTAAAGAAAAGAAGCCTAGTAAAAGAATAAGGTAACTCTGACTTCTAAGCTTTTTTCTACTTTCTTAGCAAACTGCAGAAAAAATACACTTAAAAATATAGATTCTCTAATTATGTACTGAAAAGCCAAGTTCTTCTTGAAGAGTACTTTTAAAAACAATTCCTAGTTGTATCTTTACAACATGGAAATGCTGGGGTCTTTTCCCCTCGAAGAAAAAGGCTTTTTCCTATCCCCATAATTTTTTAAAACTAATACTTTTATTTTAACTGGTTATATTAAAGCCAATGAAAAGGGTGGCTTTCTTGAAGCTTCTACCAGCTTGCACCTAGAGAATATTTAGTTCTGATTGTCAGGAAACCTACTATTTATGTTCGCCTATACTGGAGTGTATGGCATCATCTGTTTGCCTTGGCAAGATTATGTGAAAATATTTTTTGACTGGGGGTGAGGGGCAAGGGGGAAAGATAGAGACTTTCATGCCTTGTGCCTTGCAGGCTTTTTAAGAGCAGGAATGATCCCGTTTGACAGTAGCCATCCTGAATATGAACAACTTGAATAAATTTGTTCTCTGTCTTCTAAGGAGAGGTCCCTAGTTGCATTTACCAATGGAAGAGAAATACTTAAAAATAGCATTGATGTTTTGGGTCTTTTTATTTTCAAGTTTCTGTAATTTCTCATAAAAAGTCTGTAATATTCTTAAGAGAGTAGTAAACTGGTTGTAGAACTACCAGAATCCTTCATTTTAATGATTGGACATGTTAGTAAGTTTCTTTTGGGTTTTTTTTCTCCAAGTTGATTTACTTCAGAGCTCCTGAAAGTAAAAGCATTGCCTCAAGCTAAGCATGATGTTGGCAGGAGTTGTGCAAATTTCTTTGTGTAGTTTTTGCCAAAGAACCTCGTTCTTGACCTGAAATATCCCTCCTGTTTCCAGCTGTGAGCTTCATGAACAAACAGTATGAATTTTGACAAGCTGATCATTATTCATGCAGAATAATTTATTAGATCAAATTTTTGTCCCTAATTAGTTTCCCTTTGTTTTTTAACAAGCTTTACTTTGTTGTTTTCACTGTCTTCTTAACAGCTCTTACCTTTTGCCCATGTCCTTGGGTTGAGTAAGTAATTCTAAGAAATGACTGAAGGGTGCAAGTGACATGTGACATGTGACATTGCATTGTCCAGTGTAAATGTCAGATACCACATGTAACTTACTGTCTAAGAATGTATTAAAGTGCAACATAATTTTATTGGTACATGGAGTTAACTGAATTGGTCTTTAAATTGCGATGTTTATAAGCCAGGAATACCCAGGGAGAGAATTAATTAAATTGGAGCTTTAAAAGAAGATTGAATTTGGAGTGGTTTCATGTTTAAATTGCTCTATCGGGTTGTTTCACAATAAGCTAATGTTATATGCTATTTAGGAAATCAGGAATTTCTCCTGCAACTAAATCTTTCCCTCAGTCAAATAGTGGGAAATGTTGAGTCAGACATAAAATAGTCTGTACTAAAGTGTGTGATTCCTTAATGCCTGTATGATATGGGGATGGAAGTTATGGGCTGTTTTCCTTGTTAATACAGATTAGGGTTTTTTCCCCTCTTACCTGTCCCATTCATCTCCTTCCATTTGAACGATGACTAACATTGAAGCAAGGTTCACTGTGAACCCTTAGAACACAGGGAGGTGATTTTTTAATTAAAACAACCAACCCAAAAACTCACACAAAAACCTAACCAACCTTCACCCTTGCACATGCACCCAGCCGTACTCACACACTCAATACCTGCTGTCGAGCAACGAGACCACACAGACAAATGCGTCAAAGTTGTCTTGCTAGAAATCCACCCAATGAAATGAGTGATGGGAGATTCCTGCCACCAAATCCTTGTGTCTGCTGGGTTTTTCTTAGGTCAATAGTTAATGTGCTGAATTTGGATGTGACTTTTGTACCCTCTAGGAGATCATAGTGGTGAGGATTTCTTAATCCTGTTCCACCTCTGAGTAATTACTTAGATTAGAATTACTCAGTCCTTTGGCTCCCTTTCTTGGCTGCCATGTATCTTCAATCCTGATGTTCATCTTCCCACCTTTATCTCTGAATGACCTAACCTGCAGTTTGTCTCCCGCTTTTGTGTAAATGTAGTCCTTGTTTTTCTGACTTAGGTATTTTGAGGAGCGGATATGTAGATGTACTGTGATCTTTGATCTGCTTATCTAGGTGTGATCAACACATGCTGTTCTTAAAAGCATTTCTCCTGATATTCCTTATGGTGTTTCCACACCCAGGCATTCCCATTCATTGTCCAATCACATCGGTCTTAATGTTTCCATGTCTCTGTATTAATGTCTCTGCATTTGTGCAAAAAGGGAAAGAACATGTTTTATGCTAGCAGTTTTTCGTCTGTTACTACCCCTTAAACTATTAAATATGTTTTTCAGACCTATTGCCTGAATTGTTATTAAAATTACTCCCCTTTTTTTGATAGCTCTTTCACCTACGCATTCTTACATGGGGCTCCAGTTTGTTAGAATCTTTTTGTTCCCACCCTGTCATCCAAGAAATCTACCTAGTTTTCCTTCTTCCCCTTTTCCTGCTTTTTCTACCTTGCTGGTGCCAAAGGAAACACAAGACTCCAATGTCACACCGGCTTTAGTGTTGGAGCTTATCAGCTTCATGCTTTGTTTGTTTTTGGTATTGCAGCTCTTGCCTTGTTCATACCTGCAGATTTACCCATCCCCAGATCTTACTAACCTGCTCAACACTTGGCAGCTCCTCAGTTTCGGGTTCCTGGTTCGCTTCCTCTCATGGGCTGAGTATACATGCCTTGTACAATAAAGCTTGTCTTGTTTTCCTCAAAGAAACTCTCGGAAGAGCAGCCACCTTCTTCTGGAGATGGATTCCTAGAAAACTGGTGGGGTGGTTGTTACCAGGTTTGAACTGCCAAGGGCTCCTCACATTACTGCTGATTTCATCCTTCTTTGGCACCCAGTGCTTTTTACTAAATAAAGCACAAGCCACAGGGCTTTCTGCACTCCAGTCTTGCACCCTGAATTGAAAGCAATCAGGCCTTGTCGATTCTTTGTTTTCTTTGGGCTGGCTGGGGAATACTGAGTGTCAACAGCTTTTCTTTGAAACTAGCTAAGGAAACATGTGTGCTATAGTTTTGTTTTTAATAATTTCAGAATAATTAAAAAATAGGGACTGTTCTTTTGCCGTCTGCACTCCCAATAGTTAATTACTTGTGCAGTCTGTTGGACTGATACTTCTGTTTGCAGTCTTACTTGAAAATTCACCCACACTACTCATGAACGGGCACACTAATAATTCATGTTTGATTACTTTAACCTAGTGCTAGTTTACATTATGTTATGCTATCAAGGTCAAGCTATGTGCACCATATTTCTGTTTAGGGATCAGTCGTGGATGTCTGGTGGTTTGTTTTGTTGGTGTGTTGGTTTTTTTTTTTTTTCTTTCCATGAAGACATTTGGACTTTGCTTCATGGAAATTTAGAACAGCTGCTGAGCTCCCTAACTTGTATTCCAGTTGCTGCAAGGAAAGTGTTCTGTCCTAGCAACTCTTATGCTGTGGGAGTCCTTGAAAAGAAGTGCAGAGCTTCCCAGAGGTTTTCTTTATGACAGAAAAATACTGTTTTTATCAGTAGAAAAGCTACTTATGAATTTACCTGACGGGGAGATCTCCAGGCGGAGGGCATTATTTTAGTGCAACTGCGATGCCTTCTTACCCCTTGATACAATTTAGTACTCCTGATGCCACCTCAGTTAACTCTGTAATAGCTGGGAGTAAATGCTACAGTAGCTCTTCAGGACACACCAGTTACAGAATGGACACACTACATGAAAACTCCTTTGCTAAGAGGGTGGAATTAAAACTGAACTTTCAGAATTGGCAATGTCTTGTTTAGCCAGCTCTACTCAGCTTTGCTGTGCAACTGTTTTTTCATTGACTGGTGTAAGAAAGAACTAATCGTTCTTGTGTGACAAGTGCAACTTGCTGAAAATACAAGCTTGGACAAGAAAGGGAGGACTAGTGTATTTTAAACAGGGCTATGTTTTTGGGCTTTTTTTCTTGTGGTTCTAAGCGTTGGGGAAAATCTCAGGCCAGATGTGACAGCCTGAGAGCAGTGAAGCTGCTGCAGCTTTGTGTCCCTGATCTAGCCAGCAGTGAGGCTGGAAATGTTTCCAATAGGCACCCTCGCACGGAGTGCCTGCGCACAGCACATGTACACATGTGCACAGCTGGCCACACAAATGGACTCACAGGCACTCAAATAACAACGTTCACATGAACACAGCACTAGTGGTGTCATCCTGCTCCCCTCTCTTGCTGAACAGACTGCAGTTCTGGTAGTGAGAATACGTGAGTACGTGTGTGTGTGTATGTATCTGTATTTATGATAAAATGTTTGCAGTGTGGATCCCTCCAGGTGCTGGTTTCACACATTCAGGTATGAACACAAATGCCTTGACCAGGAGAAGTTTAAAAGGGAATTTAGCAAACAGACAGGCTAGTGCTGATCAGGGGAAGGGCATGGTGAGATGACCATAGTGGCCAGCAAACAGCTTACATATGAGCAATGCTTTTTATCCTCTTGTAATTCTTACTTTTCCACACTTGTTCCTCCCTAAAACACCTAAATCTCTCCCTGGTTCCTCCCCTAAATGTCCCCAAGTTAGTTGCGTGATCCTGAAGCCCTTTTCCCCCAGTGTGCCCCATGACCCAAGTCAGTACTCTCCATTGGTTCTGAAAGTGCCCTGGCATGGACTCATCGTGGTGGGTGTCACAGCAGGACATGGGGGCTCAGGCTCTCCTGGGCCCCCAGGGAGAACAGGACAGGGTGTCCCCAGAACAGAGGGTGTCCCCTCATCTGGGCCTGTGGGCTGGGCTCCTTCCTGCCTTCACCCCACTGCTCCTTGGGACACAGAGCCAGGCTGGAGCTGTCAGGGATGCCAGCTCCCGGTGTGGGCGTGGGGGCAGGCAGGGCAGGATTTCGGGCAGGACTTTGGGCTCCCCCTCCTGCCTCCCTGTGCCCCGTGTGTGCCTGCAGCTGATCTGCTATTGCATAACCCAGCACGGAGCACAGGGAGCTCCAGGGAAGACACAACCTGAGAAGGTCACTAGTGGTGCTGGCAGCAGGCCTTTGGCCAAGCTCAGTAGAACTGTGCTCCATGAGCAGCAGAAATCAAAAACTCTGTTCGGGATCTTGTACACGATACACTTAACAGCCGTTTTTCTTGTTCTCTTGCTTTTTTCGCCTTTTTCTTCTCTCAGAAGCTGTAAGTTATTGGTCAGTGAAAATAGCCTTATGTCTTCAGATTTTTAGATCATTAGAGACCTTTTATGCTCTAGAGAACCAAAAATCCCTGTATATTTAATATGGGCACTTTGTATGAAATGTCGATATATATATATTGCATACACATTATTAATATTTATCTAACTGCTCACACATTATCTAGTGACAGTTCCTGTTATAATAGCACTTTTGTTAGGTATAACATTATTTTTTACTACTCCTCTTTCCTTAAAATTAGGAATAGGGAATAATAGTTCACTTACTCATATGGAGTTAAACTGCATAGACAGCAAATCGTTGGTGTAATTCTTTAATTGACAGAGTTCTGGAAATAGAATGAAAGTAAACATGATTGTAGAAATCATAGTAGCTGTGTTACTTAGTGCTTAGATTGCAAGCTGATAACATAGAATATATGCAAAAACTCAGATTCTAAGAAATCAAAGTGAAATGTTATTGGATGAACATTGAGCCTTCAGCAGAAAGAACTGAATGCTTGTCTTTTGTGATAACTGTTATACTATTCTGTAATGTACTATTATGTGTTATAACTGGAAAAAAAAAAAATCTGTACTGTTTATGTACCAGTTCTTGACATTGACAGAACAAAAATGGCTGTGTCACTGCAAGAAAATGTTTCATTTTTGCCCAGTTTAAGCAAGATTACTACAGTTGCTGGGAAGAGTGGTGATTTTAGGCTTCTTTGTAACAATTAAAGTTTCCCTACTGAACAGCTAAGGAGTAAGGCATTGAAACTTCCTAAATTCTTCCAACTTCCATCAGATATTTGAAGGGAATGACTGATTCCTTGACTAAGTTTTATAGTTTCTCTTAAAAAAAACAAACCAAACAGACCCAAACCAAACCCAAAACAGGAACCAGCTTACACTGAGGAAGTAGTAAACAATGTTTTAATCCAGGACTTCAGAGAAAAATTTATACTGGACACTGTGTGCCTGTTTGTTTGCTCATGGTGGGTACAAAAAGTCTTTTTAATAGAGGCATCCAGAAGCTTGAAGAGCTAAAGGCATTGGTGAAAAAAGGGGAGGAAAAGAACCAGCAGTACGATTGGCTCAGTTTTGTGCTGTTTTACCTACTTATTTTATAAATAAGAGCTTTGGACTTCTGATATTTTTCCAGAATACAGCAAAATAGTCAGTAAAAACATTGGTTTTATTACTAAGATAGTGTGATCTTCATGAAGCAAAACTTTTTTTTCTATAAAAGAACCTTCAGGAGGTTGTAACCCTAACCAAAATTTGATTGATTAGTGTGTGTTGTGGTTTGGGTTTTTTTGTTTTTGGTTTTTTCCCCCCCATAGTTTAGGTGAGGGCTTGCTAGTAGGTGGATGCAAAGTCCAACTAATATTGTACCAGTATTACTGGAATAGAAAGATGTGTTTCTTGACTAAAACAACAAATTTATTCTGGATATGATTGTTTATATATATTTTTTGGTTTTTATATGGGATATATAGACTTTTTTACTCCCTTATCTTTGTCTGGATTTTATCTATAGAAAAACTCACAAAAACAATACTTTGGTAAGTTTTTAGGGACACTCAGTATTATGAGAACTGATTTGATATCTTAAGCATAATCATATAATTTTTGGTAATACTGTACAATAAAGGAGAGAACCTATAATGCTAAAGAGGACTTACATATGTGAAAAATGTTGTAGGATAATATTTGTGCCTTATCTCAAGGAAAGAGTTTTAGCTCCAAAGAAATATTGTCATTTAAAAATAATATTAAGATGATGCTCACGTAGCTCAATTACTCGCCCATTTATTTGTATTTTAAAGTTAAATTCCTGTGTTTTGCTACATAAGTACCTGGTGCTATGTGTGCAATAAGGAAGTTATGTGAAAATGGCAATGAAAAACTGAGTTTAAATTGGTTTTTGGATAAACTCAGTGATGTGAATAAGCCTGTTGGACCTCTGGAGAGAGGGAACCCATGCTGCAGGAGGTTTGCTGTGACCCCATGGGGAACCCACACTGGAGCAGCCTGTCCCTGGAGGTCTGCTCTCCATGGAAGGGATCTGCACAGCAGTTTGTGAAGAACTGCTGCCCATGGGAAGAGCTCGTGCTGGAGAGTTTAGTGGAGGACTGTCCCCTGTGGAAGGGACCCCATGCTGGAGCGGGGGAAGAGTATGAGGAGGAAGGAGCAGCAGAGGCAACATGTGATGAACTCTCTACAGCCCCTATTCCCTGTACCCCTGCTCCATTGAGGGGGAGGAGGGAGAGAATTTGGGAAGGAAATTGAGCTGAGGAAAAAGGGGAATGTGTATTTTAACATTAGGACTTATTTCTCATTACTCTAAGCCGATTTGATTGGTAATAAATTAAACAAATTTCCCTAAGTTGATCCCGTTTTGCCCATGACAGTAATTGGTGAATGATCTCCTTGTCCTTTGATCCCAACTCATCAGACTTTAGTTATTTTCTCTCCCCTGTACAACTGAGGAGAGGTGTGGCTTGGTAGGTACCTGGTGTCTACCCAAGATTAATCCACCACAAATTCAAATTCTCAGCTCTAGATTATTAACTTGAAATAAGTGTGGTGCTCCTTTCAGATAGTTTTGAGGGAGTGTTTGCTTTCATGTTTCTCGGTAGTGTTTCCTAAGAAAAAAATCCCAAACCAAAATATTTTAATCAAAGAACCATAGAATGGTTTGGAAGTGAGCTTAAACAACATCTACTTCCAATCTCTCTGATGCCATGCCTGGATGCCCGGATGCCCGGGGAACTCTGTGGCATTTTAGGGGGTCAGTTCTTTAAGCCAGAAACAATAATTTTGGATAACAGGAAAGCATTGCCAGCTCTGGGAGTGTGGGATGCATCTACTGCTGCAGCTTCTCCAGCTGCCCCCTGGAAAGCAAGTTTGGGAACCACTGTTCTGGGAAACCACTTCTGGTTTGTGGCTTCTTTTTAACTAGGGGAAAGTGGCATGTTTAGAAACACAAATAACTTATGGCCCCAGGGCATGCTGGTGTTACAACAGTAAGTCCCTCTGTGGTAGGTGCTCAATCCATGCCATCTTTCGCAGCAGTAGGTATTCAAACTCCTTTCCTTTCTCCTCCACCTTCCTTGGAAGGAACAGCATTAAAGATTGAAAAAAAGGTGACTCTCGTAAGTTCCTGCCCATTGCTTTGACCTCAGGATCTTGCAGAAAATAGGCTTTGGACAGTAGATTCTATCTCCCGAGAGAGCATCTTGATTTAACAGCTTATCAGGTAGCATTTTGTTTAAAAAATTTTTGTACTTTACTAACTATAAATATCATCCAAATTATAACTGCAACCTGTGATATTTGTAGCGTTGAGACTCCACTCAAAATCCTTCGTTGTTCATAATAACTAAAAATATGCAGATGTGAACTCCAAATCTGCTGAGTACCTCAACAAGCTGTATTTCACATGTCCTCTATCTGTCAGGCTGACGTATGCAGCAAGTCACATCCAGCTGCTTAACTGAGATAAAATTACTCTGTGTGTGTATAGTGTAGCAGTTTGTTCAAGTTTTCCAGATGAATGGGAACCTGGGCATTTGGATTGCTGGAAATCAGATAGATAACTGCCTGCATAGCTGGGCATTAAGTTAATGAGAAATAGTTTATTGTCCCAGTGAGTCATATTGGCAGACTTGAAAATTTTGTATGAGGATG
Source organism: Acanthornis magna (assembly GCA_036785705.1). Lineage (NCBI taxonomy): Eukaryota > Metazoa > Chordata > Aves > Passeriformes > Acanthizidae > Acanthornis > Acanthornis magna. Next base: position 2,590,142 of record JAWUZG010000022.1, on the reverse strand, counting down.
ACAGAGAAGCAGGTCAAGAGTTACAGTGGCTGGTTCACTTGCTTGCAAGGGTTAGAGTGCACATGAGTGTAACTGATATAAAGGGCACACACTGACATATCCTGTCACACGTGCTTTCTGTCTGCTCTTATCAAGCTTTCCATGCAAATGATTTCCTCTCACTATTAATTCTCTGTCAGGGAGGACACTTTATTTGTTTGCTGTACAAAAACTTAAAATGCCCCTTTTTTTGGACTAAGTTTTCAGTATTCAAAGGGGAGAGAGTAGGACATATGAGTGAAAAAAAATTAAATGTGTGGAATTACCCTTTTCTTTCTTTAGTCCAGTTTTGGGCTTCTATATCCACTTGGCATTGTATTTGTGATAGGACTGATAAAATTATGTGGAAAAATAAGAAAGCATTCTTTATGAAGAGCGCATACTGAACTTACTAATTCTCACCTTGTTTTACCTGAATGTTCCTTGCTTTAAAGTCAAATGTAGCTTTCCACATGAGTATAGCACAAAATAATGTTATAATTCCAAAGATAGAAATTTGCTGTATAGTTCGCATTTGTACTTGTATTATTAAATGCAGGCATGTGGCTCTGAACATTTGCCTGTTTTTTGGATTGTAAAGTTGTGTTGCAAAATAGACACTTTTGTTTCTGTATAAATACAGATTTCCCTCCGAAGCAAGTTAAACAATCAGATCTTACCTTGAAAAATACTTACCTGTTGCTCCATCTAAATGATTTGCCCTTAAATCACTTGTTCTTCTGTTTTATTTGGCCTGCATAATAGTATTTTGGGTTTGGTTAGTGTATTTTTTTCTTTATGGTAACTAGTCTGTCCCTTGCTTAAAATGCCTATTGATTAATGACGGCTTTGGGGTAGAGAGTGGGAAAGGGTGTTTTGTAACATTGGAAGATCTTTTAGATAACAATTTAAGCCTTGAGGGCAGGGACTGAAAACCTAAAGTTTGATTATTCTGTAGGAACCTACAGAACTTAAGGGGAATGTGTTGATGTAATCAGGGAATAAATGCTGTTAAAATCTGTCTTGAGGATCTGCATGAAGTTACTGAGATGTGATGGGGTCTTTTAGCCAGTCCTGATAGATTCAGAATTATCTTTTCGTGTGGAAAGTTAGGGTTGGTTGGTGAGTTGCTTGGTGGCAATCTGTGCTTCTGAATTTTAAATAGTGTACCAAATGTACTTGTGAAGTAAGATCTCTTTATCGTGCTGCTTTTATCTCCATGGTCTCACAAGGACTTCTGATACTGTAGAAGTGAAATGAATGCCTGTGTCAATTAAAAGGCAACCTTGATTTGCAGGTCTTGCCCCAGTGCAAGTGAGGTGGGGGAAAGAAAGAAGACTAATAGCTCCATTAAGAGTTTAGGAATTTGGATCTTGAGGTCTAATCTATATTATAGCTCTCAAACATGAGACCATTGTATAATGTTTGGTTGCAGATATGTTTGGAATGTGTGCAGCTGTTGGTTGGGAGAGAGGTTAGGATTAAACCTTTCTGGAAAATCAGACTGTCATCTTTGAAGTTAATAGCTAGTACTTCCTTGTGCAGAACATTACTGATCCTAAATCAAAACAGAACATGATTCTTGGCCTTCAACTGTTTGGAATTAAAAAAAATTAAAAATAAACAAACCAGTGCTAATTTGAGGGGAGGAAAGGGAAGATAAAAATGTGCCTGGAAATCAGTTCTGGAGCTCAATTTTTTAGGCTATTAGTTAAAAATGTGATTACATTGTACTTTGAAAAGAGTCTCAGACAGTCAGCAGAAAACATTCTTGTATGACTCCTAAAAGGAAAAACAAGTGGTTACAGCCATTTCTTATCGATTTGTTCCTTGTTTATTCTTCCTACCACAGCATTTTCAGACTTTATTAAGTGTCAAAGGTCAAGCTCAGTTTGCTGTGAAACCCAAATGCACGTGTTTTTCTGTTAATGATTTACTTTAGCCTTTCTTTAAAGGTTCCTGAAGGCTTAACACTTAAAATCTCTGGCAGCAATATTTTGTCTAACACCGCACTTTTGAGCTTTTATCTTCTACTAACTTAAACATTTGTTTATTTTCCTCTAACTTTTTAAAATATTTAGAAGAGTTGCAGTCTCTCTAGTAGTAGGAGTTGTTGGCCTTATAGGTACATCTGTAAATGTTTCAGGTTTATATTTTCTCCCTTATTGTTTGAAGAAAATTTTCTGATCGCTTCCAACGATACTTGCTTTGGGTTCACCATTACTATCTGTTTTGTCAAAGGGGGAGCCAACAAACAAACCAAAAAAAAGGCTACAACACTCTGCCTAAGCTTGTGGTAATACAGCAAGTGTAAATCAGATGGTAGTTAAATAATTGGCTACTTGCAGTGGTGTGGGATGTTTTGTCAGTATATGAATACCTTCTTTTTGTTTTTTTTTTATTTTTCTGCTTTCCTGCTGCTTATGCAGACAAGGACTTATCTCAGTAGAAACTCTGATCATGTGTTGTCATTACTTATGAAGGCAGAGGGTGAAATTAGTCTAGTCCAATTCTTGTAAATGGCAAGCTTGAGGAGACTCACTGTATTAGGGACATATATGAATCTCTTCTGGCACTTGGTCTTTCATCTGTCACACATCATGTGTGAGAATATGGTGAATAAAGCCTTGAAAGAAACAAACCTATGTTTTGACTTGATAGAATGTTTGGTTTCATTTTTTACTCCTACAAGCTTGCTTTGTTTGTACAACAATTTTACAGCATGTTGGCAAGTTTATGCTTCTTTCCACCTTCTTGCAGTAAGTTCAACACGGCATACATGAACTGAAGTAGCATTTTGGACAGTCACGAGGCACATGCACTGAAGAGATGCTATGCATAAGCGCAGGAAACCTTACAGCCATTGGCAAAATCTGGGAGTTCAATCTTTCATTCAGAAAAAGCTAATTCAAAGTGCCTGATAATGACCTCATGTTTGCTGAAAGCAGAGGTTGTGCTTTCATGCTTTGTGCTATGGAACCAGGGTGTCTGTTCAAAGGGCTCTTATTGTAGTGATTTAGTGACTCATATTTTGTTCTTGGATTTAGATGCATCATAAGCAGTATTTTTCAGTAATAAGGTTATTCAATAAAAGGTTTGTTCCTCAGGGACAAGAAAAAAGAGTGGCGGGAAAACCTCCAATGTCTTGTGTTCCTGTTGGATACTTCCACTAGTTCCTGGTTGATAAATCTTCATATGTTGACCATGATCTCTGAGTGCATGATGGAAATCTGATTAATTCCTCTACAGGTAGTTCTGATTTCCAAAGCATGTTCAAGATATCCTTGGTGTCCAAAAGAGATGGTATATTACCTTTGTCCAAAGTATTTCAGAGTTTTCATTTAAATTAGAATTCTTTTTTTTTTTTTTTTTTTTTTTTTTTTGATAGTATTGCTTTAAGGGAGAGCCTAGCTCAGACATCTGCAAACCAAACACTGGAAAGTAAGCAAACTGAAAGCTGTAGTCATGTAACCTGAGTTCAGAGTATAGGATACTTCCTGTGACAGCATTATGTCATAAATTTATTTTTAGTCCTTAAACACATACTTTCTCTAATGGGAACAGCAGCTCTCTTTTGGTTAGAACAAGCAGTGCACTTTTTTGACAGTAGGGATTCTAAGTGTGTCAGTTCATGCATTTTAACATCTGCTTTCCTTTTCCACTGAAATACTGTTGTGGGATTTGTGGATTACTCAGGAAGAGGAGCGGCTGTGTGGAAACCTGTTGCTCTCCCTTTTGCACAATGACTGATGAAATTCCTCGCAATTCATGAGAAGTTACTGAGCAGGTTCTGAAACAATTTTCACAGGCAGGTGTCAGCAGGGCATGTAGCACAAGGTATTTGATGTTGTCTTTGGGTAGTGATAGGTTAGGTAAAAATAGGGTGGCAATTTCCAGGAGGCTGACCTGCAGAGGCTCTCAGAGGACATGGGAGAATATTGGAATATTTGTTGGGTCTAATGGTTGTGCTGATCTGTTCGTTACCTGACATCTGCTGAGCAATTCCCTCTTTTGGATATTACTGACTTTCCCTGGAGAAAGAAAAATAGATGATGGATAAAAGAGGATGCATGTGGAGTGCCTTAGGCAAAGGGTAAGCCCAAGGTTCTGGGCACAGGCAACAAGAATAAAACAATACTGATGGGAAAATTGCATCAGTAGGAGGGAGATACAGTAGTTTTAAGCAATGAATTTTACACCTCTAATGCTAATAATAGGTCTCATAAGATCTACTTGTTAGGATCCATTTGGTTTAGAATTCAAGGATACCCTCAACTCCTTCCCATTCTTAGGGAGAAAAAAAAGGTTTTAATCTCATGGCTCAGTTTTATTTCTTTTATTCTTACCTAAAGGAGTTAATATTGCCAACCTTTTTTTTTTTTTTTTTTTTTTTTTTAATTCTGAAGAATTGCTGATGTTTAACATGATCTTCAGAATCCAGTTTTTCAAGAAGCAGGGGTTTAGAATAGTACTGTTCCATAAATTATATGGAATAACTTGAGCTGGAGGAGACTCTCTGGTTATCTGGTCTGACACCCTTCTCTCAAAGCCAGCCAAGTTAAAATGCATTGAACCTCTGAGTTAATCAGGTCGTTCAGTCAAGTTTTAAATATACCCAAGGAAGGAATTTCCACAACTTTTTTGAATTGCACTTTCTAAAATTTGACTACCTTCATGGTGAAAAATTTTCGTGACATTTAATTGGAATATCCTGTGTTGTTGTTTCAGTTGTGTGTTTGTCCTGTCACTGTGCACCATTGAAAAGGAGCTGGGTTTATATTCTCTAACGATCACCTGTTAGATACCTGGAGGCACTGATTAGGCTCATTTTGAGCTGTTTGTCTTCTGCGTGCTAAACAAATTCAAACTCTATAGCCTGTCCCCACATACATGAGTGTGTTGGTGGCTGACCACTAGACTTGCTGTGTTCTGCTGTTATTGCTGAGTGATTAAAAAGGCAGATTAAATTCAGTTTATGTATGTGTCTCATGGGGAGAAATGTAATCCAAGTAAGTGCTGGAAAAAAAGGCATCTTACAGCTTTAGATGTCATTACCATTTGTAAGAAAATAAGGTCATGGATAGTGTTCTAAACTCTGGAGTAACTGCAAAACATAAAAAAGAAAAAGAGGAGGAAAAAAAGGAAGTATAATTAGAATGTAGAGACTGGAAAAAAATGGTTAGCACAGAAACTTATTATTAAATGCTGTATGCAGTTCTGGCTACGCTGCCTCAGAAACAGTAGGATGCACTCAATCAGGCTCAATATAAAGGGGCAAAGTACATCTTCTAAGGAAGACTGACTGAGTCAAAAAGTTGCTTCATTTTGGAGAAGAAATTAGTATGAACAGATCTGATTAAGGCATATAAAATCATGGGTTTCAAGAGGAACCTCAGCAGGGATGATTAATTCGTATTTCTTACAGCGGAGGAATTAAATATGAGTAAGTTCAAAGCCAAAGGGAGTTTATTTTTAATGTGTTGCTGGTGCCTGAGCATGTTCTGTAACTGATTACAATAAAAGCAGAGAAGCCAAAGTAATATTGATGGAACTAAATGTTCTTGTTGAATGGTTAGATGCAGCATTCTGCTTAGGCGGTGTCTAAGCTGCTTATTGCTGGATGTTGGGAGGATGTAGCCAGGGAAAAAGTATTGCAGAATGCTAGTCCTTTTTCCAGAGTTCTTTGTCTAAGTGCTTTGTGGTGGTCAGAAACAGGATACTGGGCTAAATCAATCTTTGATCTACATAGTATTGCAATTATTTTGTTATTTTAAAAATTAAATGCCATGTAAATGTGATTATACATGCAAGGAATTATTAATACTAGCTGGAGACAAGCAAATTATTTCCAGAAATAACTTTCAACAACCACTTTTGTTTCCTCCAGAACAGAATCTCTCAAATTCCCAAACTATACTCATAACAAATCTTTTTATGGAAGCCAGTCTTCTGCTTTGCTGAAGAGAACATCCTTGTGTATAACTGGCCATAACAGAAGTAGGGGTCCTCTACCCATACCCATTCCATAGTTAAATTATGGAGTTGTTTGCTGTAAGATGTTGTGAATGCTGAAAATACACCATTGTTCCAGGGAAGGTTGGCAGTTCATGGAGGGGAAATTTCCAGAATATTGAAAAATACAGTGGAAAAAAAAGTAATGTCCAAATTTGTTTATAAAGAAAAACAAATAAAAATAGGCTCACGAAGTCTCCCAGCTGTTAATGGTTTGAGGCTGGGAGAGTACATACAGGCTTCCTTATTCTTGCATAAATTGAAACTAATAACTTAATGAAAGCTAAATATTATTCAAGCTCCTTGAGCTTTTAGAAGTTGCTAAGTGCCTTTATTTTGCTTGCCTCATATTGCTTGTCTTCTAGACAGTAGCATTTTGTTCCCTTTCTCAACCAGAACAATCTCAAGGGAAAATGTTAAAAAAAGTTCTTGAAGCTTGTTAAAGAGTGAAGGGTGTTACTACTATGTTGAGCCAGCCACTTGAAAGACACTCAAGGATAAAACTGCTAAGTTCCATATTGTAACACTTAGAAAAAATTGATTTTAAAGAAGAATGCTTTGGACAAGTAGTCTTTATTTAAATTTGTGCATGATAAAGCATTCCAATGGAACATTATATTAACATTTTCTTTTTTGTTGTCCTGTAAATCCTTGGCTCTAAAGAATGAACTAAAATATTTAATACCTTGGTTTATAATTTGGCAGATTAATATGTATTGTGTAATCTAACTGTAACAATGGGAATAATTCTGAGAGTGCTCAGATATTAGCTACTGTATTTATAGTAAAGACAATATTTAACATAGCATAGCAGCATATTTTTGGAGTATGTGGTATAGTTGCATTGCTGGAGACTTTTGAACAGAGAAAATAATTGAAGAAATATCAGAATATATGTTCAGATTTTCAGTGAACTGATCAGGAAAGCTGTGACTTTCATGTTTGAATAATTTTAGTATAATAAAGTTTTGAGTTTTTGTAATCCATTATGTGTTTCAGTGGCACAGAACAAACAAACAAACTTTAGTACAGCTGCTCTCTGGTCTGATACTTTTATCTTAAGGATAACTACTTTTCCATCTCCTAAGAAAGCCTGAGAATTGTTAATTCTACTAAAAATGACATGTTTTGAGGAGCTAATTCTTATCTTCTAATGCCTTAAAGAATGTTTAAGTCCTTAAAGTAGGAGTTGGTTTTCTTCTATGGCAATCAAAATGTTTTGTGTATGAATATGAATGCAGTTATATGTAGCAATTAGGTTCTGTATTAGTATCTGAATTAGCAGCTCTGGAATATGGCCAGCTTGTGCCAGGAAAGCAGCCAGTAGCCTGGAGAAGAAATACTTTAATTAATATGTAATAACTGCTCTAGAGGGCTCTCAGTATTCTGTCAAGCTACATTTGTAATTTTTTGTATTACTTAGGACAGTTGTAATTTCTGTTTGAAAAAATGTGGAAGACAACTTCATGTACATTTTTCATACTGCATGAAAAAGTGTAAGGGTGCTTGAAAACTTACTTTCACTTGAAGTGAAATTGAAAAGTACTTGGATCTATTGAATATAATTTAAAGCCACAAATTTCTTCATAGAATGAAGATATTGCAGCATGAATTATTTGCCTTAGGGCATTTAAAGATTTACTCATGTGCTATTCTGTTTATCTTAATTATTTTTGGTGCTAGGTTTCTTCACCAAGGATGAAGACAGCACATTTTCTCAAACTATGAGTACATATGAAGTTTAACTTTAAGAACATCCTTTTTGAAAATTAATAAAGATGTTCATACAAGAAAAGGCAGCAACATATCTAGATTACATTTCTGTAGACCAAAGAGACCAGCTTATTAACTTGAGGTAGTAATTTAAAGGGCTTCAGTTTTCATTAGGTAGATAAGTGATACAGCACGGGCTCCCACTTCTGCAGGGGGACTTATTCCCACATCCCCGTTCTGAACTACTTCAGATAAGGCATCATTATTCGTCTTAACTGGGTTGTGCTGGAAACCAGTGGAAACCTTCTCTTTTAGTCTCTGCCCTGTCATTCATTATTGTAATAACAAGAAGAGAGAATCAAGTGATAAGAAAGGCATGCTTTTTTCGTGAGTATCTGGAAGCACGTAAAGACAAGATCAGCATGTTGTTAATTTAATTTGAGGTGAATGTCTTCGCTTCAGCCTTTTATATTCTAATTATTCTATTAGCTGCATAACTAATAAACACTTTAAAGGCTGACTTCACTAAGGAGAATGGTAATCAAATTACAGCCTGTAGCTCAGAAGTAATTTAGTCTGTTACTTCATGCCAGGTACTTAGGCTCAGTTTAAGACACTCACTTTCTTTGCCTGTTTGTCTCCATGAACAGGGTTTATGTGAGACTGGATTCTCAAAACCAGTGGGCTCATCTGGTTCCTGTTGCCTTTTTGTCTTTTTGTACCTGGGCAGGAAGGGTGACAGGAGGTTCAGCTGTTCTTTGGTACCTTCATACCATGTGAAAAACTGGTGACAGGGAGATTTGTGATGGCTGCTTCTCAAGATTTAGCTGCCTCTTGGCCTTGCAGGTACCCCCAGGAGTCACAGGAACTCTGATTCTTAGTGCTGCAAATAACAAAGAGGTGCTGAGGACTGTTCATGGTGGTGTAGCCACCATTTCTTTGGGAGGCTGACAGGCTGACATGCACATTATACACATGCACATATATAGGGGGTATACATACACACACATATATATATATATATCACACCCCCTAGTGTTTGCAGTTTCCTTTGGACAGAAAAACTGCAGGCTCAATCTGGGAAAGATAAGTGAAAGGATGAGGAACTTCTTGGAAAGCTTCTTGGAAGCTTCGTAGCTGGCTGGTCTCCAGGCTGTGTGAGAGCATCTCCTCCCTCCAACTCCTGCGTACAAACTGTGGTTGGTACAATGTCTTGTACCATCAGTAGCCATCTGGGCTGTAATAGGGGACAGATCTCAGAGGGGTCATGTCCTGCCACATTCAAGTTGCACTTGAGCATTCCTCGACTGCAGAGAAAGACTAGACCTTTCATATATTCGATCTTTGCCTTTCAGGCAGTGTTACAGGATCCTTGTTTTACCTAGACCCCTGTGCTTTTCCTTCAGCTTGAGTTTTTGCTGCAGAGGTGCAAGGCTGGCAGGGCTATCATATATGGGGATAGTCCTGCACAGGAAATGCAGGAAATGGCCATAAAAGTATCTCACTCTTTAGATTGTGCCTCGAAACTCTATTATTTTATCACATAGTAACACACATCCCTCTCTCCCTTCCCCAAACAGTTAGGTCATGGTTCATTGAGAGCATTGTTTGCCCTAAAAGAAAGGTTTTGTTTCTTGTACTCATTTCTGGTTTTCTCTAGCCATCTGTTCCCTCTTGTCTTTCATTCATATTGTAAAGTCTTGGAAGAAAAATTTTTGTTTGTTGGTTTGTTTTTCTGTCTTTAGTGCCTTGCACAATGAGATCTTCATCACTGTGTAGGGTTCTCTGGCACTTGAACAACACATCTAAGCCTTGGTATTGGTAGATCTACTTGCAAATATACTTCATTTAGTCTTGTGGTTATATGCTTTTCCAGATAATTTAATTTGCCCTCATCACTGAATCACAATTGTTTATCTAATGGTGTCTTTAGGAAAGATATTCTAAGTAAAATTCCAGTTACACAGATATAAAACTATTTCAGGTTGAAAGAGTTGTATTGTTTTCTGTACAATTTGAAATGAAGCTAAAATATTTTTTTCGATTTATTTTACATTAGCATCTTTTGCCACTTCCTGTTTAGACCTTTTACCCCCCCGTATAGGCGGGGACATTTGCAATATGTAAGTTACTATATACACCAAATATAGTTACACAACAAGTAGTTGTAACTATTAGCTGTGCTAAAAAGAACCACTTGTGGCTGAAACTATAGTGGACTCACCTGAATTGAATCTTAATGATCTAACAAACCAAGTACAGTTTTCACAATGTCTGTAAAGCTGGAGCAGTATCAAAAGTAGTGAAATTTTCCCATTTTATATAGAAGTGGTTTTACTAACTCAGGTTTGTTTAGTATAAAGTAAAATCACATTCCTCCTGTGTATATTACAGTATAAAAGCCTATTGTGTACTCATTATTGATGTTGAATATGATCTACATATAGTAATGAAGTTAAAAAATTATTAATTTTTTTTCAGCAAATGTATCTGTTTAAAGTCATTAAGGTCTAGCAGTAAGTCAAGTGAAATGTACTAAGTGATGTCAGAATGGATATGGAGCCTCAAAGGTATCTTTAATGACCTAGGCATCAGTTTGAATATTAAGTTAGTTACTAGAGAAATGTCTGTGTTTAAAAAAAAAAGTAGAAGTAATAGCTACAAAAAAGATAATTGCATTCTTCAAGCTGATAAAATCTAAACTAGTTGATTATGTAAATTGTTAGGCTTTTTTTTTTTACCATGTTAGGTAAATCTATTTTAAAATGTATTTAAATGTTCTTAAATAGCTACCCAATTGCTACCCAAGGATAGTTCAACGACAAAATCCTAGTTGAAAACAAGTATTAACTGAAAGCTGAAATCACTTGGTCTTCTAAAATGTTGTCTTTTTTGTTTTTTCTGTTTTGCAGCATGGGTGAGCTCTCTTTCTATGGGCATGGTCTTCTTCTGTTCCCCAATAGTCAGCGTATTCACAGACCTGTTTGGCTGTCGAAAAGTAGCTGTTATTGGAGCTGCAGTAGGGCTTGTTGGACTCCTTTCGAGTTCTTTTGTGAGGTAAAAAACTTAAATTTGTAACTTTCAAAGTATTTTATCAATTTTATAGTGTTGTAGAGGTAATGTTGATCCTATCAACAGAAAATGAAGGGGTAAACAGTGCTACTTTGTATTACCTGTAAGAGTATAAAACTTGTTTTCTTTGGGTCTGGTTTTGCCTTTCCGACTATGATTTGTAAACTTTCAACTTAAAGGGTATTTAAAAAGATATAATGTCATAACAAGACTCCCTATTTAACAGGACCCACTATGTATAAATATATCAATGGCAAGAGTAGTGCTATAAGATCAACTGCATTGTCCAGGATAAACTTGTCTGTCTATTTGTTGTGTATTGTCTTTTAGCAGGTACATAAACTTTGTTGTTGTCTTCCCTCCCTGCCCCGTCCCCTTAATTTTCTTTTGAAACAATTTTAATGCTGGTAAAAATACAGTACTCCAGGAAGGTGTAAAAATTCTAGTAAAAGTATTTTTACTGGTCCAATTGCAGAACATGCAATAGAGAGATATAGGGAAAACCTTGGTATATCAACTATACTTAGGGTTTATTTGTTTTGTTGTTTTTTTTCTAGTTTACAGTTCATTTGTATGTTTCTGTAACTTTTGCAGAATAAATCTTAAAAAATTAAAGAGTGACTGATTTGTTGGTTAGCAAAGATAGGATGTAAGAAGTAGCAAGAAAATAAGCCAGTTACCAGTAGTTCTCAGACTATTTTCCCCCACCCTTAGCAGAATAAGTGCAAGAACAATCAAGTTATATTCAGAAGAGTTTTCTACTTAGATGCAAATATATTTATACAGGAAAAAACTTGTGAAAATGTCTTTTCTATGCTTGTTCTTTGAACTAGATGGATGTGAGCTGCTGTGATCTGGATGGTTAATCCAGGTGCAAATATTTGGCTTAATTCATTTTATTAAACCAACAAACAAAACCCCCACTTCTTGATATGTTTTAAGAAGCTTCTTATTCAATCTGAGGTAAAAGCTAAAAGATGTGTCTTGGAAAAGTCTTTCTTCCTCCATGCTTCCTAGTAGTACATTGAGTGATGAATACTAAACCACCCTTGTTTTTAGATAAAAATCCTTTTTGTATTTGTCTGATACCCAATGGAACAAAGGCACAGAAGAGACATGCAAGTTGTTTTTAAAGGCTTTAAAAATATTTCAGCTTAACTAAACTTTAAAGAGCACTTTGAGAGGTGAATTATTGTAAGACTACATGCCAGGTTGATGTGCATACTTGCTGTTTCATTATGTTACTGAAACTAAAATGATTTATGGCCATGATGTTATCAGCTCATTAAAGGACTATAGTTCAGATATAGAATATTGTAAAGTAGACAAATGTTAATATGATCTATTGCTTTTGCAACGCACTAATTTCTTAATATAAATTTTACGTCTTGCGAAATTGAGATGTAAGAGTGTTTATAATGCAGGACAATATTTTAACGTGCATATTGTGCTGCAGACCCTTGGAATGAATCTACAGATGGAAACTAAAGTTCACTGTCCTTACTGTATTATGTTGCTCCTCTCATTTTGTAACCTCTGGTTTTATTTTTCCTGATTATTTTCCTTTAATAAAGGTAATAAGTCTTTCCCCTTTATGTTGTTTCTGCTGGCTTATGTTGTGTACCATCGGTTTCAGAAACTGATAGTTTAATACAGAAAGTGACAATATTATGTTATACAAATAATTGATTTTCACTATAGTACACAAAACCAGAGTTCCTAGTGTCAGACCTTTGTTAGTCAAATGCTATTTTCTAAGAGGTTCTTTAATCGCATGAAAAACTTGTGGGGTCTATTTTTATATAGAAGGGTGCTGGCAGGTTGTATTCTGTGACAAAAAGCATTCCATAAAACATTCACGCTCCTTAAAAAAAGTTAATATATGGGCTAACAGATGAACTGTTTTCCAGAACTGCTTTAAAAGCAGGTGTTAACTAATAAAAAAGGGGGCAGGGGGAGGTAATTGAAAACATGGCATTAAAAAAAACATATAAACTGTCATGTGCCACCTCAGAAATCTTGTATAAAAATTTCTTGCACATTGCCTCCATCTAAGTGTTAAAAAATGTTTTCTTTGACTTACTAATACTATAGCACTAATTTCATTTTACTAATACTATTACATCATACTTTTAACATTTCTTGCATGAGTACTTTTTACTGATGTCACATGTCTGTGATCAATTGCAATGACTGCTTTGTTTCAATTGTGTAGTAGATGGTAAGGATGGAGAACCTTACGATGAAGATCCACCTTACTATGAGATGAAATGTTTAATTCCTTGTTAACAGTTTTTGTTAGTTCTTTCTTAGCATATTCAATCTAGGGATCAAAACACTGAATTTAAAATATTCATTCAAAAGGGGATTTTTTTGTTCAAAAATTATTAGCCAAAATGTTTATCACTTACTAATAATGTATTATGTTACAAAAAATTGTCCATATTTAAATTAATGATGTTTACCACCTTTCTTACTGTATCTTCATAATAAACTGTTTTCTTGATTGTTCTGGGTTCATGAGGAGAGTTCAATATTATCTTTGAACTGCTAGCACAGTGAAGAAATGTGTAAATCAAAACAGTACAATTTTCTTTGGAAAAGAAAAAATCCAAAAACCCAGCAATGGTTGAACTTGTATTTGGCTAACTTGCCCTGACAATGGTTTTTAAACCTTTTTCTAGCCACACTATTTGGTGTAATTATAATTGAATGCATTTTTTCTTTTTTACCTATTCAGTGAATTCTATGAAATTTTTCAGTGAAAAGAGAATAATTGCAGAATTAAGTTGACACAGTGCTATTCAACTATAAGTATATACAAACTTGTAACTCACTAAATATGAGCATCCACTGCCTTTCAAAACACCAATGATTTCTTCTTTTTCTCTCTTGCTGCAGCACCATTGAGCCTCTGTATTTCACCTATGGGATCCTGTTTGCCTGTGGCTGCTCATTTGCCTACCAGCCATCCCTGGTCATTCTTGGGCACTATTTCAAGAAGCGCCTTGGACTCGTGAATGGCATTGTCACCGCAGGCAGCAGCTTGTTCACAGTGTCACTGCCCTTCCTTCTGAGGGTCCTGATTGACTCTGTTGACCTCTACAACACCTTGAGGGTCCTCTGCATCCTTATGTTTGTCCTGTTCTTGGCTGGATTTACATACAGACCCCTTGTTCCCATCACCAAAGACAAGGAGGGAGGAAAGAAGGGAAAGTTCAAACTTCCTCCTGCGAAAAAGATTTGCAATTTCTCTGTTTTCAAAGTTCTCAGTTACCGAATCTGGGCTTTTGGGATCCCAGCTGCACTTTTTGGATACTTTGTGCCTTATGTTCACTTGGTAAGTGCACTTTTCTTCCTACATGTGATGGGTTTGAAACTATAGATATGTGCCTTTGTGTTATTGACTTAGAAAGCAATTGGTGATAGGAAGACAGATTTAAATGCAAGTTGTGTTGGGGAGAAACACAAAATTAATTTGGATGTTATCTTATTAAAAGAGTGCTTTAATCAGAAATATTAGTTAAGCCAGTTAAAATCTTTGCTCTTTTTTTTCAGTGTAAGGTTTAAAATACTTCAACCATGAAAAGAGAGATTTGAAAAATATTCCATAGCATTCCAGAGAATTGTACTCAGCTGCATATGTTGCCAATGACTCTTGAGTGTTTTAGAGGAAGTGTGAGAGGAGTAAATAACAGGAAACAGGATAGAAGTGTAACTTTTGTTCCTTTGTATTGATGTATGTTCAAGTATCAATTTTTAGGGTATATTGTATTCACCATTTTTCAGGTTTATTAAAAGCAAAATACCTGGATTTTTCTCTCTCTCAAACTTTAGCGTTGTAGTTTACTACTACAGCATTAGTATAACTGCTCCTCTTACCCTGTCCCTACCAGCTGCCAGGTGAGCTGAGTTTTACTGCTGTCTACAGTACCTGATAGAGCTTTGGCTTCTGGTGATGGGGAAAATGTCAATTAGCCATTTCTTGTACAAGTACTAGAGTTATTTTTTTTTCCCTAGCAATTTTTTTTTCTGTAGTACAGTCCTAAACTAAGAAATTTAGGTGGAGCTGGGAGTTGCATTTATTGTCAGGCTGGCAGTCATTGCACTGCTTAAATGGTGAATTATTCTTGAGCAGCTTGGTGGTGGTGCTCTCTGAACTGCTGTAAACCAAAAGGCTTTAAAGTGAAAGGTGGGGGAAAGTCCACAACCTCCAACGAGATGCTCCTTTTAGACCATTACATGTCCTCACGTTCAAGAGTATTTGATACAGCATGGACTAGTAGAACTCAGTATGAAAACAGAAGGGTCATTTTAATATTCATTATTCACCCATGATAGAACAGTAAGATTAATGATAATATATATATTTACCTCTGTCAAAAAAATCTTCAATGCCTTAAAAGCTGGTTTTTATGCAATATAGCAAGTAGTGTCACTGCTTTCTGGTAATTTGCAGACTGGTAATTTACTGACTCTGCATCAGATATTTATTTTAAAGATTACCTTATGGTTGGGGCTAGTTTGTTTTAGAGCAGCTGTAAATGGACTTTTATTAATGGTTAGTTCTTGTAACTTAGTTTTCAATAATATAGATCTTATTGTATAACATTTCAAGTTAGACTATTTCAAAGGACTGTACAATCCAGATGGCATCTTATGATATTTCCCCATAAGCTTTGTGGAGGTGTTTTGAAATAAAACAATCTTCAGAGGAGTAGAAGTTGAATGTTGTAGAGAAAGCTATTGGAGATGTCATAAATGATTCTTAACTCTTACAGAGAACTGAAGAATAAGGCTATACAAACAGGTACATAGAACTTCTAAAATACATTTATTGAACAAAAAGCTTATGTTTTTTATGGAGATGCTTCTATTACTGCTTCCTGTTTATAAATCAGACTAAAGCTGCTAGCTGAGTTGTAGAGAACAAAACCCATAGTATTATACTATACTATATGATATTATAATAATATAATATTTTTTTTCTATAGGGTGCTCTCACTTCTCTTGAGTGCTCCCCTCCTGCCCCCCATATCAGATTGGCACAAATTCTGCTTGTGAAATACATCTCCAATATAGGAAAACAATTTGATTGAGACTGTTCCTAATACAATGCTTGATAACACTATAAAACTATTCCAGTGTACTGTTAGAATCTAGTATTTTGTGTACTGTGTGAAGATCTTATTTTTACTCAGAGTTTTAGAGAAACCATGAAGCTTAAGTGTTTGTAACAAAATCTTCAGTGGTAGACAGACACATGCTTTGTATGGCCCCTTTGAGAGGGGAAGCTTCACCAGCTCTTAGTAAAACTTAGATTGAATAGTTCCAGTCAAAACCTCTTCCTGAAACCCACAAATTTTCATTTTAATTTACTTGTATCTAAATACTCAATTTTAATTAAAGTTTGTGGATCTGTATTTGAGAAAGTTAATAAATCAGTGCTTATGAAGGAACAGCATGGATTGTACCATTCAGCACAGATACTTCAGCTCAAGTAGATAGCTCTGGTTGTTTTTTATCCTAGTTTTGTCTGCTTTGGATAAAAAAGCCAGACTTTATTTACTTAGAAGTATGTACTTATGAAAAAGTCAAAGGCTATAAGAAAAAATAAGGTTTTTACTGGTACATCTAGCAAACCGGAGCCTACTTTCCTCAGCTTTTGAAAATGGAAGTTACTATTGTTTCATTGTTCATTGTATTTTTAAAACTGTAGTAATACTGGAAAAGGGATATGATCCTTAGACAAGTGACAGCTTTCATTACGCTAAAATTCAGGAATTTTCCCCCTGTGGCTAATAGCAACCAAGACTACTAGTCAGGGATGCTGGTTGCACGTGCCCTAAGGAAAACTAGAGTGAATGTCATGCCTACAGCTCTTCTCTTCGCCCTCTGACCTGGCTCCTGTGCTCACCAAGTCCCACTTTCCCACCTGCAAAGACAATTCCTGCCAGAATGGCTGCTCCTGGCCGTGTGATGAAGCACAGGTGGCACAGGCCCTGCTGGTTGGGGTCCTTGTGTGTCACCACCTGGCCCGTGGTGGCTGCAGGATGGCTGTGCTGCAGTGCTATGTGCAGTCACTGCCTGCCAGCCTGGCACTGCACAGGAGCTCCTGAGCTCCCAGCCAGGCTCTCTGGTTGCTTCTGGGCCAGCCCCAATCTCTCCTTGTGCCTCTTGCATTTTCTGAAGGCTGTTAGAAAGGAGAATGCGTGCTGTGAAACCTGTAGTAAACAAGAAGCAAAAACCTTTTTGGGCTCTGGAATAACAGAATTAACCAAGTCTTTGCAATTTGACTCTCTGCACTGTATTTGCTACATGGACTAAAAGCTGTTAAAACCGAAAAAAACAACCTATTCATTAAGTAGGCTCTAATTAAAATTAATTGCATCAACAAATTGATTATATGGCATGCTTAGATAGGGACCGGTAATTCTTGCCAGCTACTTGACATGAATCCTGACTGGTAGATATCAGGCATCAGATTCCTTTTGGCTCTGGCAAGGGAGAACCAAAAGGGAGAGCTTTTCTTATCCCAGTTTAATTGGTGTCAAATTCCATTAATAGGTGTTCCATTACATGTGACTTGGGAATTGGGTTGAGATAAAGACTATAAATAAGTTTTGACTTAAGTTTATTATATACTTTCAGCATTAATTGAGTTTGTTGAAGAACAAGCCGATAAGTCATAAGATTACTAAATTAAACGGTTGTTATTTCTCTCAATTTTAAAACCAGTCCAAACTAGTGATTGAGATTTGGAGGTTTTTTTGATGCCCCTCTAAAATAGGCAGACAGACAAATAAAATCCTTGTTTAGTCTCTTTCATTTTAAATTGTGAGGTCACAACAACAATCTGCGGAATAAGTGGAAAATGCTGTTTCCAAGTGTTTTTAGTAAGGATTATCTCATAAGCAAATGATAAAGTATATTTGAAAGAAAGTATACCTAGTCTCTGTGCCACTTGTCTTGTGCTTGCTTTGATAATAAATAGAGAACTTCTGTTTTTCAGCAGTCTGATATTAAGGGTTTAGTGTTGTTCTCTTACCCTTAAAAAAAATATTTACTTAATCAGGACCACACATCCTTAATTCTTAGGACCTTGTTAGGTCATTTCTGTTAAAATTTGATACAAGGTCACATGCTAGGTAGCTTAAAAGATGATGTTGCTTTTTGTGCTTTATTTAGCAGTGTGAAAAGAAATACTGCTTAAAATGAATGTTGTCACTGCCTAGTCTTCTCTAAGCAGTGACTAAAGTCACTACCAGGTTTCAGTATGAGTTTAGAAAAATATTAATTATGACACGCTTACAGAAAGGGGCCCAGGTATTGTGTCGTTTCTATGTAGCAATATTCAGGCCACTATGAGGAATACTGGTGGGACTGAGAATATCATCTTGGTATTTTCAGTGCAGTGTTTCAGTCCTGTAGTAATTTGTCTTGGGGTGTTTACAAGTATGGATTGATTTAGCAGTTATTTTTATTAAATACTTCTTGCTATGATAGGTCCTGCCTTATTTGACACCTTCCAGAATGAAAAACTGAATTTAACAACCAAGTAGTTGAACAAAATTGTGCACGTATTTATTAGGTGTTCTACTTTTAAAAAAAGCAACTGGATGGTAGATAATGCAATAAAAATGTGTCTTGATAAAGTTTACCTTTCTAAGGTTAAATATTTGTCATGAAGAAAATGCTCCTAAAGAATGACTAGATATGTTTGAAAATTAGGCTCATTGTTTAAATATGGCTGCAGGCTTGTATAGAAAGGTACCCGTTAATGGATATGCAGTGTGAAATTTACCATCATACTGACTGTACTCTTAAAACTTCAGAATAGCTCAAGAAAAACATTTCAGTATTTTTCACCTTGCTTTGCTGCCTATTTCTTAATTTACTGTGTGAATCTGACTTTTCCTTTTGATGCTTGTCCATGTTCATATTCCATGATGGACACATCCTTGCATATGTAGAGATTTTTGGTTAGCAGTAGCTCTGTGGAGTGTATGTGTTCTGTGTCCATTTGCTTCATGTTTAAGATATGAAAAAATGGTGTGTGTCTGGCCATTTTTTCTAATAATTTTCTTAGGGGAATCTGCCTTGGTGGGCAAATAAATACTGGATGCAATCTCCTCCACAGATAGATATTGAAGATTCAGTGCCTCATTGCTTCTCTGAAATCTGCATGTGCCAGGAATAGGTTCATCTGGACCTCCAGGGAATAGGGAAGTGAGATTGCAGACTTAATGCTTAGGAAAAAAAAGGGAGATACTACTGCTGAGAAACAAAGCATCACCTTGGACTCTGCTCTAAGATTCTTGGAAAAGAAAATGCATCTCAGAATGAAAAGTAAAGATGCTTCCAAGCAATTTTATTCATGGGAGAGTCATGAAGCTGGTTGGAGTCTTTGTAGAGTACATGTTAGTCATAAGAACTTTTCATCCATATAAACAAACTCATTTTCTTGGCTGCTTCACAAAATCAGACAACTTGGATAAATATTAGTCTGTCCTCTGGGTGGCTGTGTCTGTCTCCAGGTCTTGTGTTTGTCACTTTGAAGTTGCTGAGTCTAGTGCTATGCCCACATAGTCTGTCCCTGGACAAAAAAATAGTGCTGTCTGCTGATCTATGCTTCCTATCTTTGACTGGAACATCCATTTTGTTCCTGCTCTTTAGATAAGTAGTCCTTTTCACTTTAGAAACATCATAATTAACAGGAGGACTTGCTGATATGGATTATAGATGACACAGTCTTTTGTTGCCAGATTTGATTCCTCCCCCCTACTTTCTTATCTGTAGTGTAAGTTCTGTACCTTTTGTGTGATTTAACTGTTCTACAACTACTTTATCACCTTGGAGTACCTTCTTTCATTGAGCCTTGAGGATGACTTGGCCTTCAGCTCTGTTCTTTATGAGCCGGCTCTTTTGGCTTGTCTCTGCCCGTTCCTCACTCTGTATCAGTGATGTGCCTTGTTTTTGTCAACAAGAGAGCAGATTCTGCTGTGCAAATTCAGTGTGTTTGAACCTTTGCTCCCCAGAATATGTGCCAATAAAAACTGTTGTCTTGTGCAATCAGCTTGGAGAAATGAAGAGCCAAGTACTTGTGAGATCCTCTATAGTCACATTTTTCCTAGGAACTTCTCTGAAATTCTTGCTATGTAATTTGAAAGCTGTATTTACTTCCATATATTCTGGAAGTTTTTGAAACTTATTCAGGACAAAACACTCCTGCTATTCTGGCTATTCAGAAAAATTGACATTTTCCATTTGTAAACTGCACCCTGCCCAGGCAAAAGCTTTGGGTCATTAGGAAGAATTTTACTGGAAAAATATGGAGGGGGTATAGAAACCACCTAAGATATTCTCCAGGCAGATCTGAGCTGTCATATTGGGATGAACTTTGATAGTCAGGATGAATTTCACTGCACTGTTTGATGTTCTGCCCAACAAGACTCAAGTCATCATCTGTAACATTGCTTACAAATATTTTTGTAACTCTTCAAGCCTCCCCTGAGGGGAGAATGCACTGATGTTGTGTTCCCTAAGTGTTGTCAGACGTGACATCTCTGAATTACAGCTCCTCGTTTGAGAAATGAGTGTTTCAGTTTCTGCCCTTGTCCACACAGACAGTGGCAGTGGCTCCATGTTGTCTGCAGTGGGAGACTTGCCCAAGGAGCCATAGTAGAAAGGATTTACCTTGCAATATATGAAGCTGTTGAAGTTTTGCATTGTGTGTAAAGTCCTAATCCTACACCTCTCTCCTCCCTTTAATTCTTATGCCTCTGGATTGCAGTGGAGACAAATGGAAGCACAGAGATAAATGTTTTCCTTTATGTCTGAGTGCATAGCATGGTGAAGGGTCTGATGTTACTCTAGTAACCAAAAATCTCTAAACTTTGCTATACAAAATCTGCGTATCCACAGTAATGTGCGTACACATAACACATCTTACAAGGTCATAACACCTCAGTTCTTGAAAGGTAAGTACTGTCTGTGTTTTGTGAACCACCTGTATTATGTCATAAATTTGCTACTTTTAGAACACTGTGTAAAATAATGCTTAATATCTATTGGGTGTGTCTGGATTTTTTTTTACTCAAACTGGAAAAATCAGCCTCCATCACTCCATTCACTTGCTTTTATGGGCTGCTGTTCAAGAAACCTCTTAATTTCTTCAGATTTCCTACATCAGTCATTTGTCTGAAGTCTACTATGTCTTTTATTTCCCAGAATCTGCTGTTAGTCTTGTAATGGTAGGAAAGTATCTTTTAAATTATGTCCAGTACTAACAGTAACTGTGTGTCAAACAGATTTCTCTATACTGTAGGTAATCTATGAAATTTAACATTGTAGGTATAGCTGTCAATTTTAGCACTGTTATCTTTCTCATCCACTTAATCTATCATGTTTCTTTCTCCAATGGAAGACTAACAAGACACCGGTTTTTTAAAGGTCTGATGTAATTATTAAGCAGATATCTCTGAGACCCAAAATCTTCAGTGACTCCCCATGCTTTACTTGCTTTTCTAATCTTTGCATTTATCTCCCTTCAGATCTCAACATCTGCTGCAGTTTGACTGCTCAGGTTAGTGAAATTTTCCCCCTTTATCCACTTCTGTCATTATCCTGTGCACCCATTTCTTTTCCAGTATTCCTTAATGTTGATATGGCAGTGTTTATTCTTGGTTAGATCATCCACTTTGGACACTGGGGGTGGTGGTGGGAAAAATAAAAAATAATTTCCTACTTTTATTCTTGTAATTGCTATTGAAAGCATGTTCTAGGTATCTTTTTCAAATAAGTACTGAAGACAAATAAATAATATAGGTACAGAAAGAATGCAAACAAAAAGTAATTCAACAAATGGGGGTTTTTTTAAGAAGAAAAAGTAAATGAAAGTTTCAAAAATAACTTAGGTAGCAGGTATGCTCAGGTACAAACTACGTGGTGACACTGAAGGGTAAGAGCAAAGCAGTTTCCTCAGGTCTGTGCAATACTGGCAGGTTGACAGTTCTCAATTTCGTTGTGATTTCCTTTGTATCAGTCTCTAACAGCACACTTCATGTACTCTGGCATATACAAGCTATTCTGATAGAAGAAGAAGCATGTAGTTCAAAGTCAGTAAAATGCAGAGTGTGTTAGCCTTTTTTTTTTATTATTTTTTAGTTTTGATGTTATTTTAATGGTAAACTCCAAATCCTGTCTTTGGATACTTGAAACATCTTGACTAGAACTAAACTCTTCAAACTCTTCAAGTGTCCAAAAGCCTGAGATCACTGCTGGTTTTGCCCTGCTCTCTTCATACAAAGTAACAAAAACTCGTTGCCAAATTCCTTTACTCATATGTAGACCAGCTTTGGTGTCCAGTTCCTGCTCCAGGATGAGCTGGATGGAAAGCCTCTTTGCTTTTTGAGTCCTGTTCAGTCTTGTGCATTTCTTACCATGTGTTTTGAATCTTCCACTGAGGAGATTTCAGAACCTAGCTCTTTTTATTTGATTGCAGTAATTGTCAAAGCTCTGAGCTGTTTTTCAGATTCTTTTCTGATGGTAGAGTTAAAATTTGTCATTAATACGTAGCAGATTATTTCCTAGAAAAGGGAAAGGTGGTTTTGGATTGCTCCAGGCAGGAAAAGAAAGGGAACATAAATGACTGTATCCCGAGTAAGGATTCTATCTCTGTACGAGAAGGAGAGACTATCATTGTCATCTTTTCATTGGGATTTAAATGAAAATTTGACCACTTGATTCAATTTCTCAGGGCCCTGATCTGGTAGATACTTGGCAGTGTATTTGGGACTTCCTTGAAGAATTGAGACACTTGAGAGCTTTCTTCTCTTCCCCAGTAGAATGAGTCAGGTTTGTGAAAGCTGAGAGGTCTGTGACCATATCCACAAGCAGATCTCTAATACTGAAGTGCAATGGATGTGTTGGTAGCTCTTTGGTAGTTGGGTAGAGGTTTGAGAATCTGTTTAGGTTTTACTCACGTAGGTCTTGTGGTTTAAGGTGTCTAGTCCTGAGAGATGTGATGAAAGTAGCACAGAGGCTGCTGTTGAGCAAGGAAGTCAGCCTCTCTTAGGACATGACAGTAGCACTGTACAGTATTTGTACAGGATATTCTAATCCATTGTTTTGATATTCCACAATTTCTTAATCATAACATGCTATTACATTAGTAAATGCCACAAGGATTTGAAGAGTGATCAAGTTTTTACAAGTGTAATATAAGTGGTAACATTACAAAATTGCTTCCTTTACTCATAGTCATAGGTTTCCTTTTAATCAAATATGCAGCAGAGTTTTACCAAGCTAGAACTAAATGAAGAGTTTTTAAGTCATAACATACAATAAGTATGTATCTGTGACTATTCTAAGATATCTAACAAATCACTTTGGGAATCATAGAAAATAAAATTTGTAAGTATGCCGATACTTTATCCAATTTACCCAGGTATTTTTGAGTACTGACTCACTTTGGTGTAGGACCTTTTTAAATATTTCCTTTTAAAAATATTTTTTCATAAGCTGTGCTTGTCAAATTTGTTTATTGCCAGGTCTTTTCACATGGTCCATGTAATAATGAGTAATGAACAAAACAGGACATAAAAAATCAGCTTGGACCTTACTGGTACTGAGCAGTATATAAAGGTCATGTCATATCCTGAATTGATGTATTTTATTATTCTTGTATTAGACATATATTCTAAACTGGCTCATAAGAATTCTGTTTGAGAGAATTCCTAAATGCTGGCCAAAGTCAAGGTTTGTTACATCTGCCCTTCCCTCTGTAGGCAAGGTTTGCTATCTACCATGTAATAGAGAGAAATTAGAAAAATTAGGGTTGGTTGTTTGTTGGTTTGGTTTTTCCCCTGTAAATCTACATTGCTCCTTAGTTTGTGATGCTACCTGTTAGATGTTCACAAACAGTTCTGGTTTTGTTTCCTTTTCTGCTCTTATTGTGGAAATTCAAATTAATGCAATTGACTTGTAACTCTCTAGGATGTGCTGATAGTAGCTGATTTTGGATATAGCTGAGTTTTGAGAGTAAAATGGGCCCTGGAAACACTGCTTTAGGCCACAAGAAGCCGAGACTGTAAATTATGGATTGTAGTCACAAATGAGAATTATTTTTTAAAATGTTTTAAAAGGTTAAGTTTTATCCAACAATTTAACTCTCATCCCTTGTGTCTGTAAGACTTTAGTTCTTGTGGATCCCTGCCTTCATTCTGCATCCTTGTGCTCAGTCACTGTGAGCTTCCAAAGATGCTGTGTGCCTTTCTGTCTTGTTGCTGCTGTCCCAGCCACACCAAGCCACTGGTTTCCTTTACATGCTCTTTAGGATAACACTAACAGCTCTGAGACTTTAAAAAAATGTTGTTATTATTATTATTATTTAGGGCATAGGGCTTCAAGACTAGCTAGTTTTGGAAAAAACCTCTCAAAACTATTTTAACTGTGTAATTGTCAGCCTGAGTAATTTTGAATTTTTAATGCTTGGGGTTTTTATGTTAAACAGGATGAACAGTTAACCTGTTAACTGTTGTGTTCAGTTTTACTTAAGAAATTCAGATCATGCTTGTTTTGAATCTTCATGATGTATGAATTATTCTGTTTAATCTGCTTTACTAATCTTAATAAGAGAAAATTTCCCTATTGCCATGTAATAAATGCCTTGTTTATTTAATTTTCTCTGTTCTTTACATAGTTTAAGTTGACAAGAGATAAAAAGAGGTATTACCACTACTGGGGCAAGTACGTAAGCAAGAATTATTTGAAGATGTATATATGCGTATTTGTCATGTGAAGACACTTAGCTACAGTAAAATTCTGTAGAAATTATCTCAGGATTTTGGCACTCCCTTAGGTATTACTAATGCTATTTCAGTCTCTCAACATGAAGATCATATTTTCTGTAGAATTTCAGGAGTTGCTGACTTGTTTTTCTGGTTTTTTGCTCATCAGTAAAAATTTCTTCGGTGGAATCTAGGCCAGAAAGAAGTTTTCATTAAATGATCTTCCCACTGCCCAGTGTCATAAAGCTCACTGGCACCCAAGTCTCTTTTTGTGTTTCTCATCCTCCTTACCCCTGATTTTTATGGTGAGTCCATACATTGGAGAATAAGCAGTGACTTATCCAGAGTTACTTTATGCTCTTTAGCACTGCTTTTTAGCACTTTCTGAAACTTCCAATCATCCAGGACAGTTCACTGCAAAGAAGGAGATCACCAGTCCTGGCTACAATATTGATCCAGGTGATGGAATGGCCAGGGTGACTTGGTGGGGCTACTTCTCTGCCCTGGAGATAACTAATTTGCATAGAAAATGAGAAACTTACACACAGTCTGTTCTTCTAGACCTTCCTGGAAATGGGTTGGGGGCTTTTGGGGGTCTTTAGTCTTGATTCCCCCGTACAATCCATGCTGGCTTCTCGACCTCATTCCTGTGCTTGCACTGTTCTATTATGCTTATCTTCAGGAGCCAGAACAAGGACATTTGTAATGGAAAAGTGCTGCCCTACCTCCGTATGGCCCCTTCTCCAGCCACATCCTGTTCTTTTTCACAGTATGTTATTGCCAACAATCCTTGGTTGGCTCCACAGCTATCTGGCTATCAGTGTTTGAGACATGCACATGAGCCCCCTTATCTTCTAGGCTTCTACACCCCCTCAGCTCTTTCAGGAAACTTAATTTGGAGCAGTTAGGAATAGTATCTCCAGCATAAAAATGGTACCTGCAACACTGTGTAAGCATTTTCTTTTATTCTTACACTTGTTTTCAATGAAAGTGTCAGACATCAGGACTTGCATCAGTAATCGAAGAAAAGGGTGATTTTAATGTGCTCAAAAGTTTCCTAGGTTATATATCTATTGCTGTTGGCCATCTCTTTTAGTGAGAGGGACTATTGCATTTAGCCTATTAAAACTTTGCTTGATTGGGAATTGCTAAAATGGAATATACATGGAAAGAAAGTGGTTGACAGAATTTTGTTATTAGTTCATAACCACTTCTTTCAGATTCGGGTTCTTTGAGTTTGGAAAAAAAGGAGCTGCAGCTTTGCTCAGATTGCTGTCTTTGATTCACTGTGTGAATATGTAGCTGAAATGTGTGTGCAGTGAAGGGAAGGCCTTAGCAAAATCTGGGTCTTGGCTGGCTGGAGAGAGACTGTATATCTGAAAGCATTCCAGCCACTACCGAGTGGCTGACACATCTTCTAGTCTCATTCTGACAGTAATGAAAATTTGGACAAGATCTCTGTGTGTCACCCTGATAGAGAGCACGGGTATAAAGGAGAATGCTTATGCCAGGGATGCATTCAGTTCTATTCTCCATTGTATCTCGATTTGGAAAACTGGATTTTACCAAAATAAATTGTATTTTTAAATAATAGGGAAGCTATGCTACTCTGGACTGTAACTTTGCCTGAGCCAACCAGGTCTTTTCTACATTCAGAAAAATCAGACCTGCAATTCAGCATGTACACAGCCCTGAGTGAAAAGGCAGCTACATTACTGAGAACAGGCACAGCCCATAGCGAAATGCTTTGGCCTTTGTGTCCGTCTGCCTGGGTCCCCATTTGGCTGCTGTTGATAATGCCTGAGAACGTTCACAAGCAATTGCTCCTTGTGGGGTTTTTGAGTAGTTCTAACAGCTAAAAAACTGTGAAATCTGAATCTTGCTTGAGCTACTTCATCATAAATGTATTTAACCGATAGTTACAGTACTGAATTAGTCCTGAATCACTGTATTTTCAGGCAGTTAATACTGCTGTTGCTTACAGCTTGCTTAGTGACTGTATCACAGAAGATTGAATATGCTGTCAAGGATCTGAGGATCAGCTCTGAGAGATCAGGCCAGGTTGCTCAGGGTTTTGTGCTCCTGGTCCTGAAAAGCCTCCAAGGAAGGAGACTGAACCAAGCTCGCTGGACAGCCTGTGCCACCATCTTCCTAAGGAAAAGGTTTCTCCTTATATCTAGTTAGAAGCTTTCTGTAAGGTTGTGGTGTGCTTAAGAGCAGTGAAAGCCAAAAAAATAGATACTAATTTAGATATTTGAAGTTTGACATGAGTAGTGGTTATTTTTTTTTGCCTAAGGAGTTAATTGCATCGGTATTTTCCCTCCTTGATCTAAGAGCGACAGCATTTCACCCCCCACCCCGTGCTGCCTTGAGAAATCCAGTTACTCAGTTGCAGGTGCAGGGTTAATAGTTATCTAGATGTAGAGCTTTATCTTGCCTCTTGAAATGCCTCCAGGGAGTGGATGGATCAGGTCTGCTAATTAAACAGTCTAGAGGCTGCAGAAACCTGGAAGTGGAACAGGTGACAAAAATTGCAAAGAACACCTTGGCTTCTCTCGCCAGCTGGGCCAGCAGGTGTTGACAGGCACATAAAAGTAGGGGTGGGAAAACTGTCAGCTTTTCCTTTTTTCACCTTTGGCAGAAAGGGAATAAGTAGAACAGCTTATCTTTTATGTTTAAATGTCATTTCAGGTGAAAAATTTCATCAGATTCTGTTCCCAAATGTGCAAAGAAAAAAGCTTAAACAGAAAGGGCAAGCACCTGTGTTCAATTTAAGTTAGAAGTTTTTCTTTACAACTAAAATAAACCCCCTTGGGTTTTTTTCTTTCTTACAAAATCAGTTCTATTGGACAAATTAATATTAGATTTAATAGGCTTTCTGTGACATGTAAAAAAAACCCCAATAGAGTTTATACTGAAGAAAATTGCTGTTACTCAGCAAGTCCTGTTTTCTTGTTGGAAAAAGGGGTTCTGCTTGTATGTTGACATTCTGGCTGGGAAAGAATCTAGACTGTATTGCTCTAAAAGTGTTTACTAAAATGGAATTTTTCATTTTATGTATAAGAAATTAAGGGTTCTTTGGTTTGAAGTGATATCAGCCTGTGGTTACCTTGTCTCTCAAATGTTTTTATTACATCTTTACTTGAAATCTGTTTGCTCTTTCACACCTCTGAGTTTTTACTTGGTTTTACTTGGTTTTACTTGGTTTTACTTTTCTTGTTCAGAACTACTTATGAGCACAGAGATTGCAGGACTGTGCAAATGATTTCTACACCTCCTAGTACCCTCTTAGGCAATATTTGGTATTGCCAAGCATATTCCAACAAGCAATAATGCAAAAAATCTCTTGTGGGCAATTTTCTGCCCTTGGGGGTTGATTTAAAAAAAAAAAAAAAACAAACCAAAGAAACCCCCCTGAACCCCATGAACAAAAAACACCGTAGAAGCCGAAAGAATATAAAAAAATCCAAATCTATTAAGCCAGTCTGGTGAGATATATATAATTTTTTTTCACATGACTTGAAAACTTGTAGTTACTGCCGGTGGTAGTTCATCCTGTTGGGTGGATGGCCTGCTGTCAGTTCCGTGCCTCAGCTGCTTTAGTTCTTCAGGCTGAAGTGGCTGATAAATCTTTCCTCCACTCTGCCCTGCTCATTGCTGCTCTAGCTGCACCCTCTCGTGGCAGTGCTTGCTGCTGTGCTTGGCGCTGGAGCTGGCTGCTGCCCCTCGTCCTCCTTGTCCCTGGACATCATGGATGTTGGGATGAGACATTCTGGAGAGCCTCTCCTGCTTCCACTGTCTGTCTCCAGCTCTGCTCCTTGCTCCTGCCCTGAGCTGTGTTGCAAGTTTGGTGTCCTGTGTGTGTGCCTTAATGCACAGAGCAGGATTGCAGTGATTCTCATTAATCCCTCAGCCCCTGCACTCCTGAGAGAGCCCCAGCCAGGGAAGCAACCAGTTCCAGACAGCTTGTGTGGATTCTGTGTTGCTTTAAATATAGGACTAGTAAATTAAGAGTGCTTGGAGATAACACTTATAAGTTATCTTCTTTTTTTCTTTCATTTTTTCTTTCTTTTTGTGTTTCTTTTTTCTTTCTTCTTTTTTTCTTCTTTTTTCTTCTTTCTTCTTTCTTCTTTCTTCTTTCTTCTTTCTTTTTTCTGTCTGTCTTCTGTCTGTCTTCTGTCTGTCTTCTGTCTGTCTTCTGTCTGTCTTCTGTCTGTCTTCTGTCTGTCTTCTGTCTGTCTTCTGTCTGTCTTCTGTCTGTCTTCTGTCTGTCTTCTGTCTGTCTTCTGTCTTTCCTCTGTCTTTCCTCTGTCTTCTGTCTTTTTCCTTTTTTTTTCTTTTTTATTTTTAAATTTTTTTCTTTTTTCCTTTTTTCTTTTTTCTTTTTTTCTTTTATCCCCCTTTTTTTGAAATTAGACAGAGCTTTCTTGCTTGCCTGAATTAAGTTCATTAATTGTGGATAAAGCAACAACACATTTCACATTTTTATTGCATTGCACTAAATACTGCATTCTAAAATCTGTAAAGGGAGACTAAATCAGATGACCTTTTGTAGCTGAATTTGTAAATCTGAAACTGACAGATTACTTCTGTTTGACTCAAGTTTTCCAAGGTCTACCTTTTAATTCTAAAGCAAATTTATTTTCTCTTTTTAAACAGATGAATCATGTAAAAGACAGATTTGGTGACAGCGTGCCAGAAGAAGTGCTTCTGCTATGTCTGGGCATTACTTCAGGAGTTGGCAGATTGATCTTTGGCAGAGTTGCAGATTATATTCCTGGTGCAAAAAAAATTTATTTACAGGTATGTCTTTATTGTTTCTATATTCCTTCAGAACTGTGTATTCTGAAGGCTTTGGTTTTGGGTACTATTAATAAGTAAGCAGAATTAACTGATTAGAGATTCAAATATGAGAAGTTTCAAAACTCTGGGAAACTCAGTGTATGGTTTTTCATACTAGAAGCCCTTGGTGCAAAGTTCGTGAATTTTTAATGCCAAGAAAATGTCTATTTCCTGCTGGCTGTTTTCAGCTGGGAATGAAAGAAATTACTGATCATTAGCATGGAATGAGAACCTTTGGGGATTCTCTAGATTCTGCTTTCTCTGTTTTCTCTTGTGACTTCATAATGGTTGCAGAAAGGGGAAAAAGTTAACCCATGTTTCTCTGTTAAGGATTTGGGATCTCTTGATCTTTGATAGGCACTAATTTGGTGTCGAATATATTCTGTGCACAGTACACAGGGGGTATGGCCATGGAAATTTAAGCAGTGCTTTGTTGAGGAGATTTTGCAGAAAGAATCACAGCTTCCAGAAATGCTGAAGCTTGGAGATGAAGGAGGACATACACTTATTTCCCTCCATGCTTGTAAATGTTTTTTTTTTTTTTAGAAAGTAGCAGTGTTAGTGTAGGATTTTGGAAAAGCTTTAGTTCGCTTTCATGTTGACAACCATGAGGTGTTCTCCATTTAGTCTCTTAAAATGAATAGCAAGAGAGGCATCTAGTGGGGATTGTCTGCACTGCATTATGGAAATCAAAAATTCTTAGGAAAGAACTACCTTTCTGCTGGAGTATTTGTTGTCATGGATAAGTTTAGATTCCTCGATGTTATATTTCAGTTAGGTGGGGCATTGTTGACACATGGATGGTGCACAGGCAAAACTCTTATTTTCATTTTAATTCAGCTAAAATTTGCTGAAAGACAGTTTTAGTCCTTTAATCTATAACAAATAAATAATCTAAGATTGTATTAGAAAATCTTTGTAAGTATGCATTACTACATCAACCTATCAGGATATTTCTTTTTAATGGAAAAACTGTAATTTTTTCATTTCTGTCGAATATAAGCACCTTGAAATAACCACTCATAATACTGATTTTTTTTTCTTATCTTACAACAGTGAGGAGTCTCATTACAGTGTTTCAGCTATCTTAAACTTTTAATATTTCTGTGGCTTTTATTTGTGGAAAGAGCAGGGAGCAATTTCGCCAAAAATGTTAGTGCATGAGAAATGACCTTACATAATCCCTGTAGAATAGTGAATGCATTTTCAAAGCTTGCGAAATGGGTAGTGGAATTTCTCTGCCTGTCGTGAGTTATGTGTTTGTTTTATCTTGGTATGTAACTTCTGGTGGTGGTAATCTATGGAGACTGATTATTTTAAAGTAAATACAGGCAGACAAGTTAATTCCCTGCAAATGCAAGGAAGTTCACCTGGTGCCTTACGATTTGCAAATTTGATGCAATGCAGTTTTACATTTTGTTCCTTGTTCATGTTTAGGTGGTATCATTCTTTTTTATTGGCCTGATGTCTATGATGATTCCACTGTGCCACACCTTTGGAGCGCTCATCGCTGTCTGTCTCTTCATGGGCCTGTTTGATGGGTGCTTCATTTGCATTATGGGTCCGATTGCCTTCGAGCTCGTTGGGGCTCAGGATGTCTCCCAGGCCATCGGATTTCTGCTGGGACTCATGTCAGTGCCTATGACAGTTGGGCCTCCCATTGCAGGTGAGTACAGACAGGGTGTGCAGCTGTCAGTGTGTTTCGATGTTTGCATGGCTCTTTGGCCACGTTTCCCGTTCCTACATCGTGTGCAGAGCAATGATATTGGAAGTTGTCTCAGCGTGTGCTTGAGAAGATACAGAGAATTTAACTGCTGCTCATGGGTTATTAATTTATTGCACTCTTCAAGGTTTGCTCAGTCTTTGTTGTTGTGGAGGTGTAAAACATTCCTCAAAAGATAGATAGGAAGCCAGTTTGATTTAGGACCTGACACTTTCCATCCTGTTAAAGTGACAGTCTATTGGCTGCTTGTTATGGAAAGCCTCCAAATGAAAATCTGAAAATGAACTGTATTCCCAAATTTGCTCACGTAATAAGAATTGTGAGGATAAAGGCTCCAGTCACTTTAATAGCTCCTTGTAAGGAGGAATGCTGGCTTTATTCATTCTTTGGTGGGAGACTGTTTGACAAAGTACAGGTTTTGAAGATGAAAATTTGGAAGTTCTTGGCAGGTAGGAACAGCTAAAGCTGCATTCCTCACCACTGATGATTTTCAGTGGTAATTTACCCTAAGATCTGGTGACTGCTACTGGAAGGTACTTAGTAAGGTATAACTGAACTATGCAGCATTAAAAAGGACAAAATTTTACAGCTGGAACAGTATAAACTAGGTGCTTCCTGATCCAGATATACTGTTAGATAGAACTTGACTAACTGGAGGAGTTTGGAGAAAGAATTTGAGTGAATTATTGGAAAACACACTTTTTGATAAGAGGCTACCAGGAGTGCAATATATGGAGCATATCTAGAATTAGAGGAAGGGGCGTCTTGATCAAAGGTAACTTTGATAAATAAATAAATTTCCCAAAAGAGGGAGAATTTCTCTGTTATGGCAAGGTACAAGTGCTGGAGAAGCTCAAATGAGCAACTTTCAAATAGGAAAGATGGTGCATGTTTTTAAGGGATGGTAATTAAGCAGTTGAGGGGTGGCATACTGAGCTCTTAATTACTGCTTCCAAGTCAACTCTGGAATACCTTTGTACCTACATGTACACCTCTGTTTGGCCATCAGGTTGTCAGGCTCTAATGGTTATAGTCTGTGCCAGCTCCAGGGTTTCTAACTCCAAAGCCAAGACCTGTTTTTTGTAGATTCCTGAGGCCCCTTTACTTTATGAGTGGTAACTTCCTGCCTTTCCAGGTTTGCTGCGGGACAAGCTTGGCTCCTACGATGTAGCATTTTATCTGGCTGGAGTCCCTCCCCTCATTGGAGGAGCTATTTTGTGTGTCATCCCCTGGATCCATGAACGGCAGAAGTTGAAAGAAAGAGCAAAACATGTTGATGGAGAAACTACTGAGAAAATGCTGGAAAATGAAAGCACTTTGGTGTCGGACACCACAGTAAAGCCAGTCAAAGAACTGGATTCTGGCTTGTGATGCCTTTTTTCCCTGTACCATCCTGACCTCCTCCTACTGAAGCTAGATTTCTACTTTTTGGCTGAAGATATTATACGATACTGAAGAAGTATTGAACTATTGCTCAAATTGCGAAACTGCTACAAGAATCTTTTATACCATTGAACTTTTTTGAAAAGTCACTGAATTTGATTTCAAGCCACATTTTCAAGGTATTTGAAGTTTTGTAGCTTTAGTGTGTACGTGCGTAGTGATTCTGTGTGTGAAGAGAATATTTTTCTAATCCATCAGAACTGATTTCTGGAAATGTGAAAGCTGTTTTTTCATTCACTGACCCGGGATTCTTCAATGATGTCTATGATCCATCCAATGCAGGCACACCCTTGGGTGTTTATACTGGATAATGTAGTAGCTCTTATGACTGATCTGTTTTTTGAAGTTTCTCATGCTGTTTACAGTCTTTTATAATTCTCTATCATGAACACAAATATGCATCTTTGTGCTGAAATGATTTTTTCATTAGAAAGCTAAATTATTAAACAACTGTTGAAACACTCACTTGTGTTTGCATTCACCTTTCACAGTAGCCCAAACAAAGAACATTAAGGATGAAATTTTTGATGGGCTCAGGTTTTGAATATGCACAAACCAAGCTCCAAGTGCAAACACGTTCAGAAGTAAAGCTGCTGAATAATAATTGTTTTGTTTTTTTTTTATTTGGTGAAGGCAATACTCTTAAGATGTATGTGTATAAATATTTTAAATCTTTTCAGCCAAACCTCAGAGTAGTGGATAGTTTTGAAACTGTGCTGACTAATTCTTTGGAGCAGTATTGTGAATTAGACTAAATTTCAAATTACTGTGTTGTACTTGTTAGGATTTCTTTTTTTTTATTCTTAAAACCAAGACAGCTTTAAAGGATACATTCTAAGTGCAATACCAAGTTGTTTTTAACGTGGAAATATACACGAGCTATTAAAACGACATTCAGCAATTAAAGATTTTTGCACTACGTGAACATGCAGGTTTATTACAGGTCTTTATGGCTGTGCTCCATTGCCTGTAGGATAAATAGCTCCATATTTTATTCAAATATAAAGAAATGTTTTTGCATGTCCTATTTCTTGCTTAACATCCTAAATGAATGGCCCCATTGCTTATGTATTCTTAGGTATTATGCACTGTTTGTCAAGCAAGTATTTCTGAAAACCTCTTTTTCTGAAAAATGTTTAAAAGCATAATACTCTGAGATAAAAACACTGCTTTTCAGTTTATCATAAAATGCTTCTAAGCACATTGCTTATTTGTGGTTATGGTTCACCAATCACTGGAATACTTAATCATTTTTTATTTCAGGTCCATTTGATACCAATAATTTTTGTTGCCTCATTTAAAATTGTCATAGCAAAGAGTAAACTAAATGTGATCTGGACAAAATGCGTATTTAAGTGCTTTTTAAAAATTACTAGCTGTTCTTGTTCTTCACATAAACCATGGAGGCATACTTTTTAAAGAAATAACATTTGTTGTCTTTTCTGTTTTCGCTGTTTTTCTTTTTCCAGTGTTGTAGTAAATTGCTCAGAAAACCCATACAAAACAGCAATACTATTGCATTTAATGTTTACGTCTAGCAACTGACAGAAGTTCTTTAAATATAATCATGCAAAGCATCGTAATTATTGTAGACCAAAGCTCAGACTTTTTTTATATTGCAGAATTTCAATCCCTACTTTGCATGAGTGAGGTCTAAAAGAATAGAATCTTAAAATGTTAGAGGGACATGTGTGGAGGGAGAAGGTGGGGAAAAAAAGTCTGGAAAACAGAGGTCCCTTCAGGTTCAATGGTACTTGTGCTTTGACACATTATAAGTACTTCAAAAAAATTAATTTAAATATGCACAGTATTATTAATTAAAATTACTGCCTTCATTACAAAAATGATGTTGACAGCCAGTGCTGCTCTTGTCTGGAGTATTTCTGTAGAATGTGTTATTCAGTATTATTTTCCATTTGGGCAACACAAAAGGTGGTGTTGGGTAAATGTGATAAATGACTGTCATTTCCTATTGTTTTGTTATAAAAATTAGTGTTCACCACAGATCTTGAATTTCATGTGTTCTAGCCCTGAGTTTTAAACCAAAAACAAAGCTGCTTTTTTTTTTATCACTGGTGCAATTTGAAATGATTGTGACCAGATATCTTGATGTAATTATGGCATCTTCCCGACTTGCTGCTCTGTATCTCTATAAATTATCTGGGAGAGTATATAAAATAATTGTTGTTAAGTTTTAGAAATGACACAGAGATGGTATAACAATAGTATGGATTAATTATTGCCATGCTGTTAAAAAAATAAAATTCCAAACTCTTACATTTGAGTTACTAAAGATATATAAAAATTATAAAAAACCCCAAACCAACAAGCCAAAAAACCCCAAAAAGCCATGACACCAGGAGGAGGGCACAATGAGTGACTAATTGTTTAGGAGCGATTCCTCCGGTAAAACCAGCTAGTGAGTGGGATGTTAGATGAGAGGAAAGCAGAGTTAGAGGTGAGGAAGCTCTGCTGGTGTGATAGCATTGGAATAATGAACCTGTTTCTGATGCCAGTGCTTGTTTTTCAACAGTGCTGAAATTGGAAGGGCTTTCCAGAGACGATAAAGTAAATTACTGCATAAGAACTCTATTAGCATCTTTTCTGTTGGCTTGTATCTGTGGGGGAAACGTCCAGGAGAAAATGCTCTTTTCTGGACAAAAGCATAAGGTGTTTGTGTCCTAAAGCTAGGTAAGATGAAACGTTCAAATTGTTTGTGGTGAGGCTGACCAACCACTGAGAAACTTATTGAGAGAGATATTAGATTCTGTATGCCCTGAGGTTTTAAAGATGCGTTTAGCTGACTGCCTTTAAAAAACTTAAATAAATCCCCAAACAAACCAAAACACAAAAAATCCTGCACAAATAGCAACTATGTAGTAAATTTGTTTTTAAAAATATTGAATATTGTAGAAATAGATAAAAAGACTGAACATTCAATTTTATTTTAACTGAATAAATGTAAGTAAGTTTTTGTAAGAATTTATTTTTAGGTGTGAAAACCTGCTCATGGGAAACCTGCTGGAATCCTATTTTGATGACCCAAATCATGCCAGAGTCAATCTTGCTGGGCCTAGATTCTAAAATTAAAATAGTACCTTAATTCAAGAAGACCCTTAAATCATTCTGATATATCCCCCTCTTGAGAACAATTCATGGCGTACTTTCCATAGACATTATTCTCCTATCCTATAAACAGAGTAATCATCTTTTCATTTAATATTCTCAGGGTAAATCTTCAGAAGAAAATGAGTAGAAGGAGGTTCACTTAAAATGGCAGTGTGAAATTTCCAGACCTACCTGATGCTGTCATTTAATACACCAGATCCGGAAACCAATACTAATTTTGAGCGAAGTTTGATTGGTTTCATGTCTTTTCAGTAGGTATGAAATCCTTTTGATCCTAAGACAGCTGTTCAACAAAGACTCTGAAATAATGGAAACCCTTCGAGTTATTTACATCCCAGCTATGCAACAGTATCCAAAGTATAACTAATAAAGAAAGTATTGTTGGGTTTGTCCTGGCTACTTTTGAAGACCTGTACAAGTCTCAAACTCAGGCTTCAAATTATAACATAGTTAAAACTTCTTTCCAGATCTTTGTCTGTTCGGTATTAGCATTTAAATTATTTTTCTAATTTTATTTCTAGTGACCATTTATTGTCCCTGAAAATTGTTCCCACAAGTCAAAGATGCCCTAGCTGTTCTGTGGCCTTTCTTCAGGGTGTATTTGGTTGGCATCAGGTGAGGTAGGCGAGTGACACTGTTCTCCTTTGGCCCTTCGTGCACAACCCCTGGGCATATACATTCCCTCTTCCTTTCAGAAACACTGGATTGTCAAACTGATGCACGCCACATTGGATATGGGTGGCACTTCCCTGGATGAAACCTTTGAGTAGCCATAGCTTGGCAGAGCAGGCAGGTTTTGGTTGGTGGGAGGTGTGAGGTTGGATCACCCCTGCTGGAGGCAGATGCATTCTTTGATCACAGGCTCATGGTGTAAAAAAGGGACACTGCCACCGTAAAGCAGAAGTGCCCTGCTCAGTTCCTCGCATCAGACAGTGCATGCCAAAGGGACAGGAGGTGCTTCCTTGCAGCCCCAAAGGGAGCGTGTCAGGATGGGAATCAGCGCTAAATCCTCCAGGTCATCCACACGGAGCTTAAGCAGCTGGGTTCTCCCTGTGCTGGCGCGGGGCAGCTGTGCCCTCTGAGCAGGGAGCAGACGCCGTGCCTGCTCTGGGGCCCGGGCTCCCCTTGGGAGAGCTGGAAGTGTTACAGAAGTCAGAAAGGACCCTCTGCTATTAAGGTGTGTGTATGTATCTATAAATACAATGTACTTTGACCAGGGCATGCACAAACATTCTGCATTTGACGTGGGGAGGAGTAGCACTGGAATGGGAGAGATGGCTGAGGGAAAAGTGATCCCTTTCGCTGTGTGTCTCCTGTTGACAGGCACAGCACCATTACAGTTCCAGCCAGCCAGGGAGTTTCTAGTCATGTAAACTTTGGCATATGTGCAGAATGCCTTCTCGTCTATATATATTCTGTCAACAGTTGTAATGTTTTGAAACTGCATATGCTAAGATTAGAGTGATTTTATACTGAAATGTTTGCTAATATTGACAACACTGACATGTTTAAGTATCTTTATAGGCATCATATTTTGTATGTTGTTTTTGATATTAAAGGATACACATTTTGCTAGCCTTAACTCCATTCTTTTAAGTTCTGCTATGTTAGAAGGGTAAGAAATGAATGTTTAATGTTTTTCATGGTGCTAAAGTAACTGTGATCAGTCTCAAATTATTCAGAATAAAGATGGTAGTTCTTAAGTGCCCCATTTGTTACTGCATGCATCATTTTTAGTCTTATTCTTGTGTAAGATTTTTCATTTTGAAAAGTAATTTTATGTTGTATTCTGATAATTATTGAATCTAGTGTGCAGACTTTTGTATAAAAGCTTTTACAGCTTTTATTGTCGTGGTGGTCTGACTGAAATGTCCCCATTACATTTGCTCCTGAATTAATATATGGTACAACCCATGTCATTCTGATTGCACTGACAATCCATTTTAAGACTAATGATTTATAAACCTAAACTACTGAGTTGCTTGTTTATGAAAAATTAATTTTCCCTGTTTTCCATTCTGGGGCTTAATATCAAACTTACAGAAATAGTTGCATTCGCAAAAGGCCGAAGGAAAATTGAGGGAGAGAGGGAAACTGTGGTAAAATAAGCTTGAGTGGTGTTTTAAAAGAATTCTGAGTTTCCTTCATGAACTGCCAGTGTAACTCAGTGGGACCTTTAATCATTTACTGGCCTGCTACCAATTTCCCTTTGACTTACCTTGGCGATATGAAGCATGAAGTGTTTCCTCATTGACAGCCTCAGTAAGTCCCAGGAATTCATTCACCTCTTTGTAGTAGGGCCAAATATTTAATTTCTTTAATAAATATATCTGATCATATGGGTGAAATATTCCCTTTCCACCTGGGGTTATTCTCTAGGCTGCTTGAAGTTCAAATTAAAATTTGAAAAAGATGCCCAAAAACTTTGTAAGTGCCTGGGTGCTGTTGCCATTTGTACACTCTCAATGTACAAAGCTTCTTTGTAAGTGTGTGAAACAACAGTGAGGGGAAGCCTGGGGAAGGCATCTCAAATACTGCTGTGCCTTTTCCAGGAAGCTATTTTTTTGTAACAATGCAAAATGCTAACATCTAGGAATGTGGTTTGACTCGTGTGCGACTACTCTTATAGCTGAAATTCTTTTATCTGGAATTGTCTCTACCACTGGACTTTTGAACAGAAGCTCAGCAGTGTTCTGCAGGTATCTCAGGGTTCAGACCTTGCACTGTTGCTAAGGTAAGAGCGGCGGATCCATGAGATTTAAATGTTATCTGGCACTGTTACTCTTAGAAAGCAGCCAACCTTTGATAATGTGTCAGTGCCCCCAGGCTATCCTGAGCAGGAAGGTACTTGCAACATGCTTGCCAGTGCCGGGAGAAACGGGAATGTCCAGGCGCTGTTACATCCCACTAATATATTTGTTATGAACAGCTCACCAAACGAAACAGTGCAGTCTGAAGTTATCTTTTGAGTTGTTTGTGAGGCTTAAACATACCAGGTATGCTGAGAATCAGAGCCTTTCTTACAGGGCCTCAGTGCCGGACAGGGAGCGTGGACTGAGATTTGTTGGAGTCTGTGAGCTGCTCCACGTGAGTGGTGGGAATTTATGTAGCGTTAATACTTGATACTTTTAATACCAGAAATGTTTTAATACCTATCCTTAGGAGACCCAGCAGCTCTCTCTCTCAGCTTTATCAGCGTGACATAACACGGTCGTTGTAGAAGGCAAAGACCTTTTATGATCGGTTGTCTGAAAGGTCGAGAAGTGCACTTTGAGTGATAACAGAGATTAAAAATAAATAAAATAATAAATGATGGTTTATAAGGGCCCTTCTCCAGGCAGTGTGGCACAAGCCCGCAGCCGAGCGGAATGTCAGCGGTGCCGGCAATGTCGCTGCCCAGCCCCGAGCCGTGCTCGCAGGAGGAGCCCCCGGCGCAGGGGCAGGCGGTGCCGCCCCCCGAGGCTGAGCCCGGCGCTCCTCCCGCTCCGCTGCCCGATCCTCCTCCCGGCGCCGTGCGCGGGGCGGGGCCGGCGGGGCCGCGCTCCCCGGGCCCGGAGCGGCCCTCGGAGCCGGCGGCGGGAGCCATGGCCGACGCCGACCGGGAGCTGCACGTCCGCTTCATCGAGGCGGAGGAGGTCGAGGCGGAGGCGGCCGGCGGCGGCCGAGGCGCGGACGGGACCGTGCTGCGCTGGTGCATCACCGCGGCGCTCTGCGCCTCCTTCCTCGGGCTGGTGAGTCAGTGAACGAGGGTGACCCCGGGCTGGGGGGGCGGTGCGGACCCTTCCCCGCACCGAGGTGACCCCGCACTCTGCCCTGCAGGGCATGAGCATCGCCGTGCTGGGTCCCACCCTCCCCAACCTGGCCGCCAATGTCCGCAAGAACGTCAGCGACATCTACTACATCTTCGTGGGCCGCTCCCTGGGCTACCTGGGTGGGTCGGTGGTCGGCGGGGTGCTCTTCGACTGCATGAACGCCAGCCTGCTGCTCGGTGAGTGCTGCCCCGCCGGACGGGGACATCGCCCCGCCGGACACTGTCCGGGGCGACATCAGCTTCTGCCCAGCGAGCGCAGCCCCGCAGGCTGTGATGTGCCAGCTGTGCGGAGTGGGGCCGAGCCCCGGGCATGGGGGGGCCCGTGGGATGTGGTGCTGCTCGCCCCAAATCGGCGCGGTTGTGCTGTCGCCATGCTCCGCCCTGCGTGTGTGCCGGGCACTGACTGCTGGGCAGCATCGCTGCCCAGAGCCTGCGCCCGCCGGCCACAGCAGCAGCGGGAGCTGGGGCTGGACTGACAGAATCTGCTTGGGTTGACCAAAAGCTGCCTTTGGTTTGCGCTGAAAAGTACAGCTGGACTGTGTTTCAGGTTGTATCAAGTAATGTGCATAGTGTAGATGCTCTTGGAACATACAGGCTTCTGTAGCGTCACTCTACAAAATATAAAACAGGAAGCTGTGCTTTGGCTGACATGCGTGCAGCAGAAAGCTCCTGCGGTCACACTGACATGCATTTCTGTGGGGAGAGCTTCCTAAAACCCTTCCCTGACTTAACACTCACCACTCACCATCATCCTCACGTACTGGACAGAAGTCTGTGGATTTTGACTGGAGGGCATTAGCCCAATTATAACTTATTTAAAGTGGAAAACCTTAAATACTGTCTGTGATGGTGGAAACATTTAAACTGTAGGAACCACAGCTGACGATCTTAACAGTTTTCTGGACTTGCAGAAACTTGCTGCTGTAGGAGCACAGGACGGGCTTTGTCCCAGCAGAGCGGGGCTGCTCAGCCGTCAGGGTGCCAAGAGCCACACTCAGCAGCCAGAAAGGAGGGGCTCCTTTAAAGTTGTGTTAATGCCTTGTTCCTGCCGACATTCTCAGAACACACCTAAAATAGTGGTAGCCCTGTCTTTTTTTGTTTCAAGTGCCTTTGTGCTGTAAGTTAGGGGTTAAAACATATTCTAGGGCTTCCTCTTCTTCTTCTCCTTCATTCAGGTAACTGTGCCTCCCTTAAGGACTGTGCGGTAATCACATGGTCAGTTAAGAGAAAATAAGATCCCTTTTTCCATTGCTAATGATTGAATTAAGTCTCTTCTTATCCCCATGTGCCTGTCTCCTGTAAGGAGCAATCATGTAATATAATGTCTGTCTGTTGCTTCTTTCTTCCCCCCCCATTTCTTATCGCCTTCATTTTCATGGATCAGATCAATTTCTGCTCCAGAATTCTTGCAGAGTAGGCTTCCTTTACCCTCCTCCTTTGCACCTGACAAGGTCAGACTCTTTACCTTCTGTAATAGAATCAGTACTCACACCTGTGGAAGTACATGTTAACTTGAAATAGGTTAGTATTTCCTTCTTTTCCTGAGGTAGGATGCAGGATAGCTATTTGTCAGCAATGCTTGGGAAATGATCTATCTCCTAATCCTTTCCAGTTTGGAAAGTGCTTAGGGCAAGACCACAATTTGAACTACTGCACCTGCTCTCATTTTCATCATCTGAGGGCTACCTGTAAGAGATTTTGGCTTGTGTAGTTTTGTCTCCCATCTTTCTCTGCTACAAAGAAAACTCTGCTACAAAGAAAAACTATACAGGGAAAAAAACTATACAGAGAAAAAATTGAAGACATTTTCAAGGAAACTTTTAAGTGCTAACCCTTAGGCGTGGGGCTGAAGTGGACAACTGAGGCCTTGCTGAGAAGTTACTTTTCAGGTCTGAATGGGGCACCTGAGAAGCTGTACTTAATACGCCCCATCTCCACGCTTTTCTTCATGCAGCTCAGCATGCACACCTTCAAAAATATTTTGAGGCATGTATTCCAAGTATCTTTCTAGGACTTTAGGGTTATCAACATAGTTGCTGATTTTGTTTGGAATTAAACCTAAATTCTTAATTACATCAGCCCCATTGATCTTTTAAGTATCTGCTGCATCTGTGATCATGCATTGATTTGAA
The DNA here is from genome assembly GCA_036785705.1 of Acanthornis magna. Lineage (NCBI taxonomy): Eukaryota > Metazoa > Chordata > Aves > Passeriformes > Acanthizidae > Acanthornis > Acanthornis magna. Next base: position 2,548,457 of record JAWUZG010000022.1, on the reverse strand, counting down.
AAATAATAGACAGCTGAACTGGTACAAACTTTCTAAGAACCTAATACCATCTATTCAAGCTATTAATTGCATGTTATTTTATTATGGAGGTAATTATGAGCATAGAACTGAACTGCTGAACTTCCTGCCAAATGGTAATAAAAGCAATTTCCATCTGCTAAAAAGAATTTTTTGAACTGGCATGTTGTAAGTGTAGCCAGTAATGGCAAAACTAATACAGTTAATGAATTGCTGCTAAATTTATTATGAGAAATTTCGTAGTTCTGTCTAAAACTCCAGAAATCCCTTGGAATACATCCCTCATGTGGGAAGAGAATATAAATGAAAGTCTGCATCTTTTTATGGAGGTCACTGGGTGGCCAATGTGCAATTGCTTTATAGGATTTTAAGAGCTTAGTGATTTGGGTTCTTTGAAAAATTAAACATTATCCAATGCTCAGAGGGCAAGATTGACACTGTTCAAACCCACGTTTTACTGGTTTCATGGTGAGCTCACATTTCTAGATCAGAAGTTTGCAGACTTCTTATTGTCCTAGCCAGAGCTGCTGCTCCGTTTCCTTTAGCCAAACAGTTTTGTGATGCAGGATTTATATCCTGATGAAATTCCTTTTTTTCCAAATGAAAAATGACCTGTTGAATTTTCTGTCTGCTACTGCTAACCATGGATTGAGGTATTTAGATTGCATCACCTATTAGGATTATCTGTAACTTTAATAATCATTAATGTATTTGTATTTCTTGGTCTTCTGTGTTGTTTAAATGGAAACTATGGTATGTGAGGTTTTTTTTCTGTTTTTTAACCCTGCCAGGATTATCCATGCTTGCAACAACAGCTGGTCTTTACAGCATACCCTGGTGTAAGGAATCCCTGCTGTTAACAGTCATGATGTCAGTTATTGGAGGTTCCATGGGAATTCTGGACACAGGTAAGGGACCGTGTGGTCTGACAATTATTTCACTAAAATAATTGGAAACTTCAAGCCTACCAAAACAGTTGCTGGTTTTTTTTTTGGTGATACATCTTGAATTAAAAGAGGGGAGCTGTTTTACCTGGCTGTGATTCTTGGATTAATCTGATCCTGAGGCTTCCAGTGTTTATGTGCGTGCGACAGGCCTTCCTTTAAGGGGTTGGGGAGTGAGGTATCTCTTGCTTCCTGGAGAAGATCAATATGGATTTCAGTGGGCTATTACAAGCATACAGGAAGTGCCCTGTGCTCTTTAACAGTGTTTTCCTTAAATTACTAATCGACAGGGAGCTGGTCAGGATATAGTTCATTAACATTAGCTGTGCCTAAGCTAGTCCTGAGCAAAGCCCTGGACTAGAGAGAGATTCTTACAGCTGCTCTTGGAAGAGTTGCCCACCCACAGCTGGCTCAGCAGCAGCTGGGGACTCACAGCACCATGGTGCCCATCTCCCTGAATTAGGGGATATTTTCCACCTTTGCCCAGCCATGCTTAGGTGACTGGGAGTACAAATTTGTTCTGTCCCCCAGACTGCAAGTGCAGTATGCATGTGCATACTGCAAATGGCCCCGGCAAAAAAACCCCAAACCCAGTAGTTTTGCTGGAAAGCTGTTCAAACCCAGTGTCTCCACAGAGGCTTCTTAATGGAGGAAGATGATCTCAGGGGACTTTCCAATCTAAATGATTCTACAATCCTTAGATGTGTTGGTGAAGTTGCAGAGCAAGTATCTATAGGTGTGGTCAAAAAGGTCAGTTATATTGGAGGTATGAAAAATAAACTTCCACAGAAAAGAGTCCCCTGGGCAGCTTAGAAAGGATGGGTTAGGGATGGGTGGCTTTAGAAGGCACTTTGCATCAGGAGGCAAGGCCACAGCCAGAGATCTGGGCAGGCTTGGAGACGCCTGGGAAATGCTGGCATACTTTCACATGGCGATCAGGAAATGCCCAAAAGTACGTCAGTTAGCAGAGTGTTCTGGCCTTGCTGTCGCACGTGGTGGTGAAGCAACACCAGGCAGCCACTCCTGGCACCACTCCAGCAATATCCCAGCAGTGTGTGCTGGCTGCTGCCCTACTGCAGGAGCCTGTGGATGCTTACTAACCAGCAAAGAACTACTGGATCTGGTTGATCAGCTTCAGGGCAGGGTTATTTCTGAGAAAGAGCTGACTCATGTATTACCTTAGCCATCCAAACAGCTCTGGAAACATCCCAGCCAGGGCCTGGCTGTGGTGGCTTGGCTGGTTGGCAACACAGAGGAATGTTGGCTGCACATGTGAACCATCTGCTGGCATTCTGTGGGGTTTGAGGGAGCTCTGGTAAGATGTAGGAGAGCACAGCACAGGATCCAGTAGGGAAGAGATGGTTTTGCATGGCATGGGTCATGTTATATAAAGTGAGTGCAGAGCTGTATTTGCCTCTGGTAAGATTGTTGTACATGGCACTTGGTTTAAAAATTCTTTGTATGGGAAAATCTTGTCAGCTAATACTAAAAACACCTTCAGTGGGTATACTACTTGGATCAGGCCTCAGAGGCAGGGAGACTTCCCAGCCTGAGCAGGAGTAGCAGAAGAAACTCAGAGCGAGGCAGTAAAGCAGAACTGATTGATTTGGAAGAATGCTGAGTAACAAGGCTTGCTGTACTGCAGCACAGGAGTTTGATTACTGCTTTGTTTTCCTGCATTCTTCTGAGGGACTACTTCAAACACCTCTTTGAGATCTTATTTTCTACTGTTATTGTTGATCTAACAATAGTGTTGTAGTTCAGTGTTTGCAGCAGTATTAATGTAAACCTTTCTGCTTCTGGGAAGTGATTTGAACACAGTTGGGATGTGTTCAAATCACATCAGAAGTGATTTGTTATTTTTCCTGGGATGTTGTTTAATGAGACCTCTGATTCTTAGCAATTCGGCATTGTTGCTTTTGATGCTTAGAGAAATGAGAAGCAGTTAAAATTTCCCTTTTAAAAAAGGCTGAAAAACGCTGCAAATGGTCAAGTAGGGTAATTAGAACCATAGAATCATAGGGGCGCTAGGTGGTAAAGACCCTTTAGGTCATAGAGTCCAAGCCGTAACTCAGCACTGCTGAGTCCAGCACCAAACCATGTCCCTAATGCCACATCCACATGTCTTTTAAATACCTCTAGGGATGGTGACTTAACCACTTCCCTGGGCAGCCTGTTCTAACGCTTGACAACCCTTTGCCATGAAGACGTTTTTCCTAACACCCCATCTAAACCTCCCCTGGCACAATTATGTCTGGGCACTGCTGCTGGATGAAGCCACTGCATGACTCTTTTTTTGACTGCTGTGAATACCCTCGTAAAGCTCAAGTAATCACATGGATTTAAGGCAGAATTTCAGTTAACTACTGTTTTGCACATTGTATTTGTTATACCTGGCATTATTGCACATTGAATTAGTAATACGCGTTATGGTTTGTTTGTTTTTTTTTTTTTTTCTTTTAACCAATATCTGGTCTGAGACTAAAACGAATGACTGCTTCTCCCTCTGATCTGCAGGTGGCAATGTGCTGGCACTGAATACCTGGGGATCAGAGGCTGGGCCACACATGCAGGCTTTGCACTTCAGTTTTGCTGCCGGTGCATTTCTGGCTCCGATCCTGGCTAAAATGGCCTTGGGGGGTTCTGAATCTGAAGAGCTTCCAGAGGCTGAAAAGACAAACCAGTCTGTCCTCCAGTCTGTGCCGACAGCATCAGCTGCATCACCTGCACCAGCACTGAATGACCATCATGATGAAGACTTTTTGTGGTCCTATATTATCATAGGGACATATATTCTCTTAATTTCCGTATCCTTTTTTGTTTTCTATTCAAAGGGCAGTGCAGCTCAAGACAAAACAAAGGCTTCTGAGCAGAAGAGGAAGCTTGCCAAGTACCACTGGGCTCTAATTGGTCTCCTGTTCGTATTCTTCTTATTCTACGTGGGAGCAGAGGTCACTTACGGCTCTTATGTATTTACTTATGCAAAGGTCTTTGCTGAAATGACAGAAAGTGAAGCAGCCGCTTTGAATTCTGTCTTCTGGGGTGCATTTGCCGTGTGCAGGGGCCTGGCAATATTCGGTGCTGCTTTCCTGTCCCCTGGCACCATGATCCTGGTGAGCCTCCTAAGCTCTACTGCCTCCTCTTCAGCCCTGGCCTTCTTTGCACACTACCGAATCCTGCTGTGGGTGGGAACCGCCGTGTACGGAGCATCCATGGCCACCGTCTTCCCCAGCGGCATTTCCTGGGTTGAGCAGTACACGGTGGTGGAAGGAAAATCGGCTTCTCTGTTCGTGGTCGGCGCGGCGCTGGGCGAGATGTGCATCCCTGTCGCCGTGGGCTATCTCCAGGGCAGGTTTCACCACATTCCTGTCGTTATGTACGCCGCCTTTGGGAGCTCTATCATGACGGTCCTGCTCTTCCCCGTGATGTACAAACTGGCCAACGCTCCCCAGGAGAATGACCCAGAAGAAGTGAGTGACAGCGAGACCCGCAGAGCCTTGCTGTCAAACTCGAGGCTTACTGAGGACGAGGATGAGGAGGATGTGAGAGAGTGGAACGATGCAGACTTTGAGGTCGTAGAAATGAGTGACAGACTGAAAAACTCTCTGACTGAGAGATACCGTAAAATACCAGAGGACTCTCCAGCTGAAGTCTCTCTCCAGCCCCATCTGGACAGTGTATTGGGCAATTCTCCAGATGGCTCCCCTGGGAGACAAAATGGGAATGTTGACTGGGAGCAGAGTGAATAAGTATCAAAGCTGACCTTTTTTTTTTCTTTTTTTAAATGGAAATGCAATTGAATTGTAGCTGTTGTCAAGTGGTTCAGGAATCCTTTCATAGTGGTGCGGAGCTCAGCGTGTTCATTTGCCTGGCCCTCTCTCCTCTTTCATTTCATTTTCAGCCTGCAGGAATATGTCTTGGAGTGGGAAGGTCCTCAGTGATGTGAGTAGGGTAACATGATAAATGTTATCGGCTATGTTAAAGGCTATGTCAAACCTTAAAACATAGGAGATGTTTTCTGAATGTGAGGCATGCATCCAAGTGAGAGATGCTGTAGTAACTGGGAAAGAAGGGGACTGCTCAGCCTGCTGTTTTTTGGGATGGGTGAACGGTGCAGGTCTGAGGTGCTTTGCCACAAAATGGTTTCATGAGAGAAGAGAGAGATCTGTTACCTCTGATGCTGAACTTTCTTACCTTATGAAAGAGGAATGTTTCTACTGCATTTGAAAGTTGTGTGTAATCAGATCAGTTAAAATTCCAAGTGATGAAGTGATGCCCAGCAGCTGTAAATTGAATAACCTTTTGGCAAACCATATGAAATTCTGGTTCTGAGAATAAGAAAAAACTGGACATTATTTCTTAGGAGTGGAACCATGCCTTTGGGTCATTTAAAAGCAGTTTATGGGAAGGGGCTCAAAATGGGTCATTGTTAATCTGCTCAAATGCATAACTCCAACTTACTGAACAGTGGTGACAAATCTAAATAATCCAAAGTATTTGTGATTTTAATTATGGCACTACCACTGAAATCAACAAATGTATGCAGAAGATGATAAAATTATTATGTAATCTTAGAATGGTTTGGGTTGGAAGGGACCTTGAAGACCATCCATTTCCAACCCCCTGCCATGGCAGGGACACTTTCCACTAGACCGGGTTGTTCAGAACTCCATCCAGCCTGACCTTGAACACTTCAAGGATGGGGCATCCACAACTTCTCTGGGCAACTATTTCCAGTGCCTCACCACCCTCACAGCAAAGAATTTTTTTCCTGATATCTAATCTAAACCTACTCTCTTTCAGTTTAAATCCATTCCCCCTTGTCCTGTCAATACATACTCTTGGAAAAAGTCCCTTTCCATCTCTCTTGGCTCCCTTCAGGTAAAAGAGAGCACTTAACATATGGTATTTTTAAGCCAGTTGTTTAAATTAAGGTTATAGCAGCTTCTCTGGCTTCTTGTGCCAAGACTTGAACAGAATAATGTGTTACAATGAAGATTTGAGAAGGAGAGGGAATTATCAATGAGACAATCCTTTCCAGTATAACTACTTGCCCCTGACCAGTGGGATTGGTGACATTTGGTTTTTATTTCTTTGGGGGATGACATGGAGACAGACTCTTCCTAGTGGAGAAGCTGTGGTTTGTAGGTGTAGGTTCATTGCTGCTAAGCAGGAAGCCGTGAGCAGGAGCAGCCATTCCAGTGAGCCCTCCCAGTATGAGAAAAAAAAAAAAAAAAGTAGCAGCAAATGGCAAAATCTGTGTCTGAACAGTAATCTTACCACTTGTTGACTTGGAACTCTAAATTTGTTCAGTATTTTTTTAAGTCTGTGTGATCAGAATGTACTCTTGTTTGGGCTTTTTAACTTTGCACTTTTATTAGTTTTTTTCTTGCTAAGAGGTTTCATTTAGTAACAAAAGAGGTCTAGGTATAACATAGAATCTTAGATGTTCCCTCTCTTGTCCTCCAAGTGTGCAATTAGAATTTCATGGCTTTTTCCTTTCTTCTGAGAAGTTAGAAGCCAGAATCAACTTGTAGTGAGAAATGTGTATTTTTTTGTTTGCACCTTGCCGTGTTGCAGGGCCTCCCACTCCCTCTGCTGCTGGCACTTAAATTCCATTGTGTTTTTGCCAAACTCTTCTGGCATCTTTTTCCAGTGCAATGCATGAACCTGCACTTTAAAATGAAGCCTCGCTTCACTTGTGGCACAAGGGTTCTATTTGCTTTGCAGGAGTGGTAAATGCTTGTAAATACTCACTCCTGGCCTAGACTCAGGTGCCAGGAGTGAGTCCATGTGGCCCTGTGTGCTTAGTTGGCTTGACGTGTACGCAAACAGTGTGGTAGGCAGAGAGACTGGCTGGAATGAGGGCAGCTGGAGCCTGCATTTCAGCACTTTTCCTATTTTTCCTCCTGCATTCTGCTGTGTGTGGGGAAATTGGGAGTTGTCAGCTGATGGTGAGGACAAATCCCGCTGGTGGACAGGGATGGAGAAGGTGCAGGACACAATGAAAGATATGGAAACTGTCTGTGGCAGCTCCATGCTGGAGCTGCGATCCCTTGGCTTTGCCTGTGCTGACATCGATCTAAAAAAGCTTTCCCACACCCAAGATCATGTTGCCAGAAGAAAATTATTTAAAGGAAGATACTGAGCAACCAGGAAGATTCTAAACTCCCCCAATTCGTATGCTAATTTTTGATGAAATTCCAGATCAGAATGTCCTATAGGTAAGACTGTTCTCAGGGATAGTTTACATGGATAGTTTACTTTACATCGTTTACACAATCAAGTACTAAAAGATCCCAGAAAATTAAATCAAAGCTGCATTAGGAAATACCTTGTAATCTCTTTGAGGCTTCTCTACTGCATATATGCACATGCTTATTTGTGTTTCTGACCAATGTCTTCCCAACAAATGTAAAAATATTGTGCAAGACAAAGACTTTTTTTTAACTGCCTGTATTAACTCCAGTGTGAGTAACTTCAATTCATCCCCATCTCCTCCTTAAAACACAGGAGGCCTGTGTAGGAATGGAGCAACAGGACTAAATGCCAAGGTAAGAGCAGCCTTTTCCCAGGAATAAAGGATCCAAAAGGCAGTGGCTGTAAGACAGTGGAAGCTGAAGGATTATCTTTAATGGGTACCATGTAGAATCCCATCCCAATGATGGTGGAGGAGACCTTTGCCTGGATGACATCTAAATTTGGAGTCTTCTTAGTGAGGACTTGGAGCCTTCAGCGTCTTATTTCTGGTCTTGAACTGGGACAGACTGACCGAAAGTGTTCTTATCCCCTAAACAGCCTGCTTTAATAGGGGCTGCCCTTGAATGAAAATGAAATACCTGAATCAATTTAAAGCAAGACCTAGGACATTTCCAATGATGAGTCCACCTCACAGCACTTCTAAGCACCCTCGATGGTCAAGGTTTAGCTCCCTGCTCTTAGGTTTTGGTGTTTCTCAGGGCTTGTTTTTAGACAATGAATGTTAGTTTTTGAATGTTTAATTTCCTTCCAAAGTAAATTGCTTCCTGGCACATACAGTTAAAGGGAGGATCTGTTTACAGTGCAGATCTATTTTAAGTTACAGGTCCTCCAGAAAGGCTAAGTACTTACAGGTTAGGGATTGAAATGACTTGAAGTAACTCTATTACATTACTATTGCCCTGCTTATGCTAGAAAAGTCATCTCTCTGTTGAGGACAAGAGCTGTAATCCATGGATTAAATACCTGGATTTGACTGGAATCCTCTTTTTGTTCACAAACCCAGGAAAAGGGTTGAAGATGAGCACTCTGCTCCAGTGTGAAAGGTAACCTCTTGCAGCTAAGTGTCATTTAATACTGTATTTATCCTGAGGCACTGCCAAGTGCTGGACTGTACTGCAAGCACACACACTGCTGGCATTTGCACTTTTATTCTGTACATGACCAATGCTTGAATGCAAGACCAGGCAAAGTTTTATGCCTTGATTTTTTTTTTAAAGTTACTTTGCATACAAGTGCATTGCAATCTGGATGTTCTATTATATATTTAACAGTTTTTATTTACTCTGCTTGGTGTGGGTTTTACATTGTACTGTATAATGTGACATTTAATAGACTGACTTGTGTCTTGACTGTAATAAATTCTTATCTGGAGAAGGCACTCAGGTTCCTTGATGTAAATAAAGTTTTGTTCTATTTTTCAAAGCTCCTCTGGACTTTTAAATTTAAAACTGAGTCCGGTTTTGACTAATGGAAAACTGGAAACGTTTCTCTTCTGGTTTGGGGAAGGCCTCCAAGAATTGCTACTGAGGTTTTAGATTCCAGAGTTTAAACTGGATTCTTAATATTTATTTGAGCAGCCTTGTTTTTTACATTACTCTGTGTACCAGAGAAGTGAAACAAATTGAGGATAAATATTAAAAAAAACCCATATAATTTTTTACCATATCATTTTATTCAACTTTAATATGGTTTCCATTATTAACTTCTAAAACAAAATGATTTCCAGTTTAGAAAACAATGCACTGACCACATAATTCCTTTTCCATTTTATACAGTTATACAAATATTCTAAATACACATTTGTCAAGATGGTGGCAAATAAGATTTAACTGTACAGTACGTAAGGAAAGAAAATATTTTAAGCATATTTAGAAGCAATAGAAATGTCTATACAAAACAAGCAAAAATGGAATAAAATTTTATATTTAAAGTATTGCAACAGTCCCACAGGTTTGTAACAAAAATGTCTTTGCACAGTTCCTCACAATGCCCCATTAATAGCTAAAGCAAGACAGCAATTTTTAGAAAATAATGTTTCAAAATGCTACACATGGTACTACTGCTTGCACAGTCTGATCAAAATAACAATCTACTTGGAATCAAGCAAAACTTAGGAGGAGATATACCAACCAACTTTAAAATTATCTGTATAAAAGTCATTGCACATTATTTTACTCAGTTGTTTGAAAAGTAAAAAAGTGTATTTACAAAATATTTCGCAGACAAAATTATAAAGTGAATGGATAATATATAAGTAACACGTCTTGATACTGACAGTTCAAGAACACACACAAATGGTTTTATCGTTTCAAGAGGTTTTCAGTGCTCCTTCCCTCCAGGAAGTAAACTTGACTTCTACTTTGAAATGGATTTACAAGATGTTACACAGAGCTATTTCAACATCAGCATTATAAAACAGTATGTTAGAAACATGAAAGGAAGAAGAAATTTGTACATCTTAAAAAGTGATTCATAGATCAACAAATGGGTTGGGTTGGTTTTTTTTTTTTTTTAGTTTAGTTACGGTAAGTTCGTTATTCTTCGGATAATAAACCCAACAGTTAAAATGGAAATCCTGGACTAGGTGAGAATTGAAAAAGCACCATGCACAATAGTCTTAGTGTGGTAAACACTGAAGAAAAAAAATAGCACCTGGAATCCTGAAACACAGATCATTTAAAACTGGTCAAGCAGCTGGCGGAGATATGGTGCCTTTGACAGTTCTCTGCTTACTCGGGAGAGCTTGAAAAGCACTGGGCAGTTGAGGGAGACACACTGGATCTGCCGATCGAAGCAGCCTGTGCAGTTCTTGCATATCTGGATTACACGAAAGAAAGCAAACCAATTGTTTCAAATGACACAAGCAAGGCATAAACTATCAGGGACTACTAAATCCTCAAGACCGTATCAGCCAAAGAGGCACAGCCCTTCTGCACGGAGCTTTTCCCCAACATGGAGGGATCCAGAGCAGCTCCCTTCTCTGCTTCAGCCTCTCTGGCTGCTGTCACACAGCACACAGCTCATTTGGCCACTGGCGGGTTGCTGGCAGCATCACCCACTCTGAACTGGGCAGAGAGAAACAGCAGGACTCTACAGCTCGGGTTTCAATCCTAATTAAGTTCTACTTGCATGTGCTGGCACTTGAAAAAACAAGATAAATAAGTTGACTAGATCTAACCAGGGCAGCGTGTTCTATTTGTGATAAACTTACTCTGTATAAGTTTCCTAGTGAAAAGAGACAAAACTCTTATCCTGGAGTTATTCTCTGCAGAGAAAAGGGATTTTAGATACATTACTCATTTCAAGATAAGCTTTAATTAGAGTTTTACCTAGTCAGAGTCAGCTAATCCCAACACAGAAATACACAGGCCACGTAAATTGCACTGCTCTCCTTGTTCAAGGAACTACTTGTTATTTCTGCTTGAAAGTACTTTGAACGTGAGAGACCTGATGGAATAAAATAGCAGCCGACATAGTTTTTCCAAAGGCAGCTACCTAGAGAAAACTAAAGGCCCCAGCTTTGCTATGTTATTTTTATCCTTTGCACCATTTTCCACCTCCAACAATTATTCCAAAATCTCAGAAATTTGCTTCCAACTACACCTGTGTTTTGTAACATTAAAATGTTACACAATTTATCCTATCATTTGCATAGCTTGATCGACAAACTGAAATTGTATCTCTTTGCTTTTAAAACCAGTTCTTTCCCTTCTTTCCATGTTAAAATTATTTGGGCAGGCCAGGCCTGCATCAGCACCAAATCCCTACAGACCAGGAACTCAGACTGACAATAGCTGGAGAGGGGCAGCCCCTCCTGGCCAAGCCCCACACATACCAGTCCTCTGGCCTGCAACTGTGACCAGAAGGAACAGGATTTAAACAGCTCCTTCCAGGTTTGTAACCTCAGAACTACGTCTGCCCTGGTTCTTCTGAAGGATGCTGTTGTTGGTTTAAATGCAAGGGATCAAACTAAATGGTACTCGAGACATGTTCTAAGTTCAGTTTGTGTTGAGGGGAGGAATCGATGGTTTTCACCTAGAGCACATAATTTTTGAGTGCAGTTTAAAATAATGTACAGCTCAGTGTTGTATCAGTTTTCTGCTGGCTCCAGCATGTTTATAATCTCAGAGGGCTAAAAGTTTAAACTGTGAAGGATATATATGCCTTCATATTAAATTAAGACAGATGTTCTTACAGAGACATCAAACACTGACTGGGACAGGATCCCAGGCCTTGCTGAGCTGTTGCATACTGCAGGGACAAGAGACTGTTCTAATCAAACTCACTGATCCTTGTGTGGAGCTGGACCAATCTGCCAAGTTCTGATTTATTCCAGAACAAGAGCGAAGTAAAGGGTTCAGAGTACCCCAGGAAAACTGCAGAACTGCCATTTACAATGCAGGTAAGAGCAAATATTACAAAATACAGCGAGAAATCCACACCTTAGTAATGAATTATTTATGAAGTGAATTACAGTGGGTTTTTAGCAATGCTGTGAGAACCTATCAAATCAACGCTTAGATTTAGGAACATTTATATCCCTGATATTCAGACAAGTCTTTAAAATGGTTCACATGATAGTGCTAAAAATTAATTTTAACCAAAATACTTATAAAATATGATAGTATGAAAATTAGGTGAGGGTATGCATATGTTTCCACAAGGGGAGGCATTGTGCTTCACTGTAATATATTCATGAGCACAGCCAGCTACCCTCTTAATTGACTTCTAGCTCAAGGGGAAAAAGCAGCTTGGAAAATTCCTATCAAGAGGAAAGGTAACAAGAAAATCTCCAAGCTAAACAGCATCCATGTTACATATATAAATAAATAAATTTTCTGGCTGAAACATTTTTGTTTCTAGAACATCATCTGTTATTTTAATGCCCAAAAAGGTGAATCTTTTACACTCTCACAGCTCTCCATCACTGTAATTCCAAAAAGGGACCTAGAAACCATATAAGATACTCTTAAAAATCAGAAGAAAATTAGGAAAGCATCTTCTGTTCTGATCCCCCCCCTTTGCCTTAGCTTTCCACAAAGCCCAGGAGAGTAACAGCTGCTGTGCTGCCTTCGACAGCAATGGGAAAACAAACAAGCTGCAGCACATTTAACACCCGGACCATACTTCCCTTTTCTGTTGGGAGCATTCAGTAACACAATGCTTTGAAATTTCAGCCCCTGCCTTTTGCTGACAGACATCTGACAATGCTTTAATCATACCTGGACCAGCTGTTCTTGCTTACGCTCCAGCTCTCGGATTTCTTGGTTGAGAATCACTGCCACATGCTGTGGCTGACTTCTGCATTTATTACAGATCCCATATTGGGTCAGTTCATCGCACACGGGACAGTGTAAGGTCGTGAAATACTGGGAGATGGTGCCTTTGCGTCCTTCTAGCTCAGTGCGGGCAGCTGAGGCAGCCTTCTGAATCTGTTAAGGAAAATAATCAAGAGGTAATGAACTTCCAAGAGAGCAGCTTGCCTTATTCCTAGATTAAATAACCTTTTCATTTTTTTTCAGTGGAGTAAGAAAGTGCAAGACAGCCTGCAGGGCATGAGTTCATACACAAATTATGAACACGGATCACAGCACTCTTCCGAAGAGCGCAGCACTGGTCCTGGAAAGTGACACACTGAACAGAGCCCTCCCACACACCTATTTCACAGGTAACCAAAAAAATCCTTGGTCACATGCTAAGCTCCTGATCTCACCTCAAACTCTGCCTCCTGCAGCTGTTCCTTTCTTAGGTGCTGATCTGATTCGCATCTAAAACATGCCCTGGCTGCAGCCCCAGTGGCTGCCTGCTGGATCCTGCCTGCCCTCGAGTGTCTGTGCCGGGGCAGTCCTGGTCACAGCTCTGCCATGGTGCTGTAGTCCATGGCACTACCTCATGCTCTGATTTCCTTGGACAAGGCTCCATCACTGGCCCATCAACCTGGGAAGTTCATTCTCTACTTGCTCCTGCTGCTGCATGACTTTTGCTTTGTGCTATCCTTCACTCTCCTCCTGCTCTGCTCCCTGTGACTTCCGTGCTGCTCCTTGGCCTTGCAGAAAGCCAGGGCTCTTTTTACCTTTTTGAAACAGCTTGTTGGAGATAGTTAAGGTGACTGCCATGGTGCCATTCAAAAGGTAGAGAAAAGAAGAAGAATTGAAGTCAATCAGGGCTATATTAAAAAACTGCAGTGGGAAACATGATGTTTTACTATGCTGCTGAAATCTACGCTGAGCAGAGTAACCAAACTACACAGATATACGTCTTTCACCATCTCTTTTTGTCAGGGGAATCACAAACTAAAATCCAGCTATCTAATACTTCTTTTCCTGCATCTCAATAACTTCTTTAACTTTTAGGAAAGTCATGTTTGAATATTATTGGTTTTAAATTTCTGGTGATACAAGTCTTTGAAGTGTTTCTGCTGCTGGGGCACGCCACCTTTTCTATACAGAGGAAAGACTTTTGGAACATTTTGGAAAAACAGGAGTTCCAGCATTTATTATAGAGAGATTTAAAAGGTGGTACAGCCAAACAGATGCACATGCACATACTGCTAAAAATAAACAGGTATGGCAAAATATTTTCTTTAACTATAGAAGGGATCAGAAGACAGAAGATGACAGTGTGATCAACACAGCACAGAAGGGCTGGCTGAAAAAATCTGATTTACTAAGTGAAAAAAACCCCACAGAGATCTAAGAACCAGGACTGCATGTCTGAGCATCAAACACTGCTTCAGAAAGTAACCCTTGCTGCTGCCTCATATCAACCTCATTCCGCTAAAAGTCACAACAAGGCCAAAGGCTGCACACAGATGCACTGTGCTTGTTAACTCTTGTTTGGAACACTCACCCGGGGCAGCTCATGGTACCAGCTGAAGACGTCGATGCCAATGAGCGAGAAGACCCTGGCCAGGGGAGGCAGGATCTGCTTGGTGATGTAGTAGGTGGCGTTGAGCCTCAGGCTGGGGTCCTGCAGCACTTCGATGGGGCGCCGCACCAGCTGGATCAGGGGCAGGCCGGGCATGCCGTACACGATGACGTACGGCACTCGCTCCCCAACGCGCGGCTCCGAGCGACGGTCATAGGCGAGCATTCTCCTGTTGGAAAATGGCCTTGATGATGCATCCAGAGGCAAACTCTTACTTATTTCATTTGCCTGTAAGCTTCCCCACTTGATTATATTAGTTGCTCTCCAGACAAATGGAGCTAGTGCCCAATATGAAGCACAGGATCAAATTGTTTCATTTTTAATTTGCCTTATGATCAGACCTAAATTTTAAAACTTGGAACACAAGCCCTAAAGACACTTCTGTTTCAGGACCCTTGGATTTGCATGCAGGTTGTTTTCCAGCAGCCAGGATATTAAAAAGAGCTCAAGCACAATTTGCTTTCTGGTCAAATTGTCCTCTGCTTTCTGAGACTGCTTGCTCACTAAATTGATACCTGCTTCAAACTGAATTATTCTTTGCTCAGAAGGCAAAGGACAATTCAATTTGAAGCAAGTATCAGTCCTGGACTTGGATGTTATTTTATTAAAAAAGCATAGCTTAATTGGAAGACCTTTTGTATTAAGCAAGGTGGCAAAATGTACCAGCTCACATTATCTATTTATCTATTACTGATAAATTATATCAACAGGATGAAATATTAACTTTAAGTAAGGTACTTTATTAAAAATGAAAAACTATGCCTGGTAATGTATTTCACAGCACTGGGAGACATCACTATCACAGTTTGTAACATATCTAATAACCATGAGTGATGAGTAATCTTGGAGAGTCCAGCCCTTGTTCAAAACCCAAACCATAAGTAACAAAAGTGTTCTCAAGATTTTTCTCTTGAACATGTGGCTCTTTCCAGGACTAAGAAATGGCTTTCCAGGACCATCTGATGCCTGATCTCTTTTCACACACAGAAGAAAGTCAGGGACAACGGCTACAACAGTATTTGAAGAGGTGACCTCACTGTGCTACCCATAACTTGACAGTACAAAGGTCAAGAGAAAAAATATCAACAATCTTCTACCCATAATGTGTCAGTACAAAGATCAAGAAAAAAAATCTATGTGTTCCTACCCATAACTTGTCAGCACAAAGGTCAAGATAAGAAATATCTATAATTAACACTTCTTGATCTCATTACCTGGTGATTTCCAGAGCAGGTACGCAGGCTCCAGGTCTGTATGCTGAACTCCCTCTGTACTCTTTTGCAAAGATGAAGTCCTGCATGCTGGCTTTTCCTTCCAGTAACTTCATGCATTGATTCTGAACATACTGCTTGATCTGACTTATGTCCCGTGTTTCAAATAGCAGCTTGATAGAACACTCAAGTATCTTTACAACCAAAGGAGAAAGGTGAGAAAAACATGTATGTTTAACTAAGAAATAATTCCAATTAATTCAGTTAATTACATGGAAATACAAATCGACTGCTCAGAAAAAGTGCCAGTGGTGAACCAGAATGTTAATATGACAACAGGCTGCAATCTCTTCCACTCAAAGACATTCATAAACACATTACCAGGCAACTTTTTCCTCAGTTTGCCACATCTTTCATGATATCATCCATAATCCACCACTAAGATTTTTTCAACAATTACAGAGGTTTCCAAAGTATGAGAAATGTTTTTCCCTGCCATCTAAAATATTCTGCCATGACTTTAGTAAACCCTTCTATGTGGCTACCTTTTTTACTGGCATAAATTTCTTTTAATTCAGCTAAGAACAAGATTTCCTAATTTCTTTTTAACCTCCCAATACACAGTCTAAAATAAACAGGCAAGAAAGCATATTTTAAAGGAATTCTTATCTAAACAAGATTTATGTGAGTGAGCTATTTGGGAGACACATCACTGTGTCTCACTCATCTGGCAGTAGTATTTCCAGTTAAAGTGAATTGGATCAAGTTCTCTTTTAGAGAACTTACATGGGCCAAGGGCTTTTAATGGGGTTTTTAGGGGATGAAATAAAAGCTCTAAAATGCAAGTCCTAGTAATGCTGTAAAAGATCTTCAATTTATCTTTCAAATGGTCCACACTAGAAAAACAGATGAAGACTAAGACAACTCAAAAAGACTACAAAGTCTGAGAAATATAAAATGAGATAACAAGAGTATTATTATTTCATTCAGGAAGAAATCTATGAATACTTTACCTTGGAAACAGCAGGACAGGAGTCCCTTCGGACTGTCTCTATGCCTTTTGCATCAAATACTGGGTCCTTCTGGTCCAGTGTTTCATACATGTAGCCCACGTACCTCTTCTTAGTTTGCAGGACACATGGCAAGTAGACCTGGAATGTTTAGAATGAAGATAGCCCAAGCTGGAATGTGTTGGGAATATAAGGTAACATTGAACACAGAGGGTTTCCTAAGGAATACTATGCTTACTTGGTTTGTTTGGGTTTTTTTGTTTGCTTTTTTGATTCGGTTTTTCTTTTGTTAAGTCACTACAACTGATAAAATAGATCAAAGGACTCAACTCATAAAGGATGGCTGAGGAAGTTGGGATTCTGTGGTGTTCCATTCTTAAATCACTTTATCTTTCATCTAGCTGAAGCTCAGATGGAAAATATAACACAGTATAAATTGTTGCAAGTACCCTTACTTTTCTGGATTGCACCCACCACCATTTCTAATGTAACTCTATTATCTTTCTTCCTTATAAAAACAACTTCATTTTAAACATCAGAGAAGAAAATGTTCCCAGCAAAAGTAGTAGCTTTGAACTTTCTGTTTTCAAACTTTATCTAATAAAGAGGTGCCAAAAATCAGCTAGTACCTCCATTTGGGGAAATTAAGCTTTTTAAATGCTTGTGCTTGGAGAACAGTTCTCTCAGGAACGGATTTTTAGGGTCATGGTCTCTTTTGCTTGTTTACTCCAACCTCTTCTTTCATTCTTGATTGTCTAAGTATTCCTTGACCAGTTTTAAATGAAAGAACGGAGAACAATCTCTTATTTGTAGTGTTACTAGGATAACACCACATCTTCCTGACTCTCATGGAAGAGGGAACAGTGAGTTTAGATTGTCTCAGGCTTACAAATTCTGATTGAACTTGTCGAATCAGGCACATACTTTGAAAATATCCAGACCACCTGAACTAATGCTAACTGACCTGAACACCTTGCTAATGACTTTACAGTGATAAACTTTCATCAAAATCAATAACACATTGCTCTACTCTTCTATAAAAGATTTGTTGTGGTTAATATTTCTTCCAGAAGCCTACTGAATGGATTTTTATGATTTTTCATTTTACAGGTATACATATCACATGGACATATGCTGAAGTGTGCTCAGGCTGGATGAAAAATAAGTATCAGGCTTGTAATTAATGCACTGGAATTGGAGATGAACATTTCCTCTAAGTTGCATGCATTGGTTTAATTGTAGGTATACAATACCAAACTGAGGAAGACATTTCAAAAAACCGATGAGACAGGAATTCAAATTGCATGATGCTGCCAGCACAACAAGCCACTAATGTGAAAGTAGGAATATTTCTTTTTATTGTTCATACTGTACTGCTTCTCTGACAAGGTCCCTGAGGCATTAAGGAGCTTGCAATACACCCACAGAAACAGCACAGCACACAACTTGCTTATCCTTATGTACATTAGGGTTCAGAAAAATCTTTTATCTTCAACTTTTTTTTATTGGGCTGTTTTTGGGGTTTTTAAAAAAAATTTTGCTTTGGGTTTGGTTTTTTTTTTTGGTTGTTGTTGTTGTTTTGGGTTTTTTTTGTTTGTTTGGACAATACCCAACACATTTGAATATTTTCCTTTTACCTTCTCAAACTTCAGTTTAACAGGTTTGGGGTTTGTTGCTGTTACAGCTTCAGCAATTTCTTGACCAATCTTAAAAGACTGCTCCTTTGTGGCTCCTTTCAAGAGTACAAACATGCTACAAGAAATAAGACACAGAAAGTGAGTGCAAATCTGCTCAACACAGTTCCCGAAAATTATAAGCAGTAGTTTCTTGGTAGCGAGGCAGGGACGCTGCTATCACTTGTACACCTTCCTTCAGCTAGAAAAGCCAAAAATCTGAGAAATTTCAGTGTTCAGCAGTAGATGAGGAGTCCCAAAGGACTTATGAATGCTGTGACTATCTGGTGAGGCAGGGAATGTAGCTGTTCCCAGGCACTGCAAAACTGGAGTTCCCAGGAAAGAATTGTAAAGGGCTCTTTAATTTTGCCCACTATGGGCAGCAACAGGATTTTACTTCCTTTCTCCAAAGATTTTCTTTTCAATGAAACCACTATTCAGTATCTTTGAAATGTCAAGTCTTTTATCATATCTGGCTGAAATTAGTCATTGGACTCAAAAGTTATTAAGAAAGGACAGCCACACAAGCTTTGTTTCCCAATGGCTGAAAAATTATCCAAGTGTAGAACAGAGATAGATATGCCTAGAGCATGGCTATTATTTAGATGAAAGACTGACTGTGAAAATGTATGTCAGGCAGCCTAATAATATCTTCGTATGCTCTGGTGGCTGCTTTTGAATCGTATCCACTTCTGAAGCTTAAAACAGTGCCTTCCTCGAGGTGCAATGCCTACTTTGTTATAAATACTCTGTTTTTCAAAATAAAACTGGCATCAGAAACAGACACAAAAATAATAATTTGGTATATTAGAATTATATTATTTCACAACTGAAAAGATATTCCCCCCCTCTTTCTGTTCCACATAATTTTCAAAAGATAGGAAACCTTCAAAGCGCTATAAGAAACCTGAGCAAACAGGGTATTATTTACTTTGCATATTCTGCAAGGCATTAAGCAACATCCAAAGAAGGTCCACATACCCTTCTCAGAATGATAAATTCCCCTTGTTGAGACAAAAGCAAAATCTATCTACGAAGAACAACTATGATTTCAAAACATTATAAGAAGCAGACCATTAATTACCTGTCTGTATCACCATATACTACATGAGCACCCCATTTTTTTGTATCATTGACCAGTTTAATGGCACGCTCCAATGTTTCTCTGGCTTTGTGGACAATGCTGTCTCCAATCTGCAAAGTTAAAGATACATTGAAAATCTTTATTCTACTGCTAAACCAAATACTAGCTCTTGGTAAACACAGTCAAACCATGCTTGATCTTTTTATGAAAATTACTGTATTGAGACAATATATTTTATTTCATGGTTTAAATGCATATAAGAAATAAAAAGGTTGGTCTTAACAATAAATAAAAAGGTTGCTCTTCCAAAATAACAAGAACTAAAGGAAAAATGATCAAAAATTATTAAGTATTAGAAGAAAGAAAAATTTGTTTTAAACTTCTGTAGAAGTATTAAAAATGTAAGGAACAAGACAAGACTGCTTAGGATAATTTTCTGTAGTTTTTGGATTCTGCTGATTCCTATGAAAACTATGAAAAAGCTACAATGTTTTATTTCCAGTATTAGAACTGTAACTGATATACCTTTGGAAACAGTTCTACAGAAATGCCAACTCCAAATGCTCCTTTTATGGGATGAAGAAAAAGAAGACCTTTATATTTTTCCAGAAGATCACAAATAAATCCTTAGTTGCTGATTTTCAGTACTACAAATAAAAACACCTTTTCTGAAGGTATTTACTTTGTTTCAAATAATAGTATTGTTATCTGACTAGTGTTTTTCCAACATTTTAATGCATTTTTACCTGTAACCCTTACCTCAGTGCATGGCATTCTTCCAGAAAAATTAGCAGCAGTATAACCAAAGGTAAAATTAGCTATATATTTAAGACCCAATTGACGAGCTTCAAGCATTCGAGTCACAGCCTTGTCATGCTTATAAGCCTTCATTGACTGTTTCACCATTATCCTGGTCTTCAAGATTTCTTCTAGCATCCTTGGCAGCACACCCTTTCTTACTGAAGGCTGCCATAAAGGAAACAAAGAAAAACATGGTGTTAAGAAGCCCAACCCAAAAAGTTAAGAGTAAAAGTCAAACCTCAGAACTGCTGGTTAACCACTGACAAATTAATTAGCAAGATGCCCTATCCACCGACAGTTTGGCTTTTCCCACAAATGTTACAAGGAAACTAGAATACAGGCAAAGCTCTTAAGGGCAGAACAAATAGCCTTTTGTTCTTTGTATTCATCAGCCCTCATAATCCAATGTTTAGATAACCTTATTAACTAAAATGGGACATCAATATTTAGTTGTTAATTCTCTAAGTATTAAACGCTGAAGGAACATCATCTTTTAAAAATTCTGCAAATATTCTTTACTTAAAGCTTTTGTTTTACATTAAATACATGTATGCTGGTGATTGGCTAGCTATTTGTAACAGCTCCAGGCCATATTCATTACACATCAGCCAGCAGGACACATAACAACGTAAGAACAATAGAAAGCAAGTCAGGGAGTTTCATCTCCCAAATCATTACTCTTTTTCTAAGAAAGCATTCTGCTATACAGGCAGGAGAAGAATGAATTTTTACACACAGATAATTACTGTTTGATCCCCAAACTGCACAAGTAAAGTACAGTTTAATTATAGATGAAATAAGCCTTCAGCATAAAGGAAAGCATAAAGACATTTTACTTCCTGAACTGCCAGAAGTTCAACACTTTGACAAATATCAGAAACATTGGGAAATGAGAGATTGAATCTCCCCTTTCTTTCTGCTCTTAATGCAGCAAAATATAAACTACAATATCAATTTGATCTTAAGTTAGTCAGCCAAAAAGCAGTGAAAATGCTGTCACAGAGCATTACCTTGACAAAAGCTACTCCACTGGGTGACACTGTGATATCGTGTCTAATCTGGTAAAGTAAGTCAGGAGGTACTCTCAGAGATGTACAGCCAAATTTGAATGCATCGTACCTAATACAGAAAAAAATTAAATATGAAGACCATTCATTTACAGTCTAATCAAGCAAGAGTATCAGCTCACATTAAAATGCTGATAAAGCCAGCAAGGACAGAGTAATCTCAGGTATAAACAAACATAACATAACATAACTTCAGATTTCTTAGCTACATACAAAAGGTTCTAGGAATAAAGTAGTAATAAATAGCTAAATTCCAATGCATGCATAATTTACAAATTCTGCTCTGTGTTATGAAGTATTACCAAATGCTGAGTAATTTGGAGGCACATACTCAATACTGTAATCCCCTATGGAAACCATGCATGTTTACCAAGTACCATACTGCACTTACTTTCTTCCTACAAATTCAGAATTTCTAATCAGAACCTGATGATGACACCTAGCAATTATTGCAGGCATCTTTCCATTCTTCAAAATATTGTTTTATAGAGGTAATTAAAAAGAGCAGTGAGATCTTTTTCCAATTAACAGAATAACTGTTAAGCTCAATACAAGATGCTACGAAGAATAACTCAATTGTACCTTTTAATTTTTAGTAGTTAGAACCAGAATTAACTGATAAAGGAACAACTGTAATTCATTAAGGAATAACACCAGTCCAGTTTTGAAAATAGATGGTGGATTTATATTAATTTTGACTTATTTTGAAGCAATATTAAAAACCAGCATCACTGCAATAATTGAAGATGTGTACATACACACATGCACAGGGCTGTTGTGGGGGATTTTCGAGAGAACAGTCTAATTCTGTATTTAATTAAATGCATATTGATGTGTACATGTATGTGTGTGTATACACACCCACACGGTAGATTTTTACCATCTCTATTGTGCAACAGAAAATGGTGCTATTCATACGTGCCCTTTGTTTCCAATGGCAACCAGGGGTTCTCAGTACCTTGGAAAAGACACTCAAGTCTCCACGGAATTGAAGTTTGCAGGAAAAGAGTAACAACTTACTTTCCTAAGTTTTCAACGTGTCCCAGGCAGGTTGAAAAGCAGTAGTTGTATGCTATAACAATGGAAGGGTATAAGGACTGGAAATCCAAGACGAGAACAGCGTTGCTGTAGAAGCGGGACTCTGGCTCCATGATCAAGGGAACACACTGCGGGGCTTTCATCTGAGCTCGCTGCTGGACGCTGGGACTCACAGCAATGTAATTCATTGGCTTTGCAATGCGCAGCATCACAGACTCCACACGGTACTGCAAAACAGTTTGGATATAACCATTATCTTTTCCAAAGTGCAGAACAAATGTGTGTATTAACCAGTGCAAACACACTTACATTTCCTGAACTTAAAGCACAAATAACTAGTTTTCCAAAATAAATAGCCATGCTCTTAACATATATTTTAATTATATTTTATATCACTAGATCACCTCCATGTCCCTTCCAACCCTAACTATTCTATGAGTCCACATATAGTGGAATTTTTCCATGTGTTTCCTCTTCATTTAGCCCTAGTAATTGAAAATAAAATCCTTTAATTTTTATATATCAAAAAAATAAACATCCAACAGGCTTCAACAATATATGTGAATAGCCATGCTACAGTGAGTGAATGAGCATTTGCTAAACTGTAATACTGTCAGACTTGCAGATCACTGAAGAAAACAAAGTATAATACGCAGTAAATGCACTGGGTATCATGCTTTCTCTCTGATACCTCAAGTAGCACAGGAAGCATAAAACAAGCACCTTGTTCAAGACATGACAAAATGTTGTGAGTGTAGCTAGCAACATGAGAAAAAACCCCCAGCCCTATTTATACATTACTCAATGCTTTAGTAAAGACTTTACAAGCATGAATGGGCAGGTATTCACTGTGTCCATTCACAATAAAAACCAAAATAGCTGAAAACTATATTCATGGACTGAAAATCCCAAAATATACATAATTGTAAAATCCTGTGCTTTGTAAGCAACTAAATCACCATTTAAAGGCCCTCTGCCTGACACACTACATACACTCAATCATTGTACTGAATGGGTTAGATATAATTTCTTTAACTTTGAAGTTATAAATGAACTTACAGAACCAACAGCTTTAACAAGACCCTGCACCTTAAAAACAGGTTGGGGTTTGACGTGTGGTTAGGGAGCAACGTAAACTGCCACTGCTGCTTTACACTAATTGCACACTAATTTGTGTCCAGTGATGAGCTAGGATGTGTGACAAGGTGGGCAGGGACTGGTTCTGCCAAGAGGTAGATTTTGGTTTTTATTCCTTAGTTTTCATAGAATCATTTAGGTTGGAAAAGACCTCTAAGATCACCAAATCCAACTGTTAACCCAGCACTGACAAATGCTACATCTCCACATCTCTTAAATACCTCCAGGGATGGTGACTCTGGATAGCCTGTTCCAATGCCTGACCATCCTCTTGGACGAGAAATTTTTTAAACAGCAAATCTAAACCAACCCTGGCACAAATTTAGGCCATTTCCTCTTGTGGCATTGCTTCTTTCTTGGGAGAAGAGGCTGACCCCCCCACCTCACTACAGCCTTCTTTCAGGTAGCTGTAGAGAGCAATAAGGTCCCCCATGAACCTCCTTTACTCCAGACTAAACATCACCAGCTCCCCCAGCTGCTTTCCAGCCACTTTTCCTGTAGCCTGTAGCACTGCATGGGAGTTGTTGGGAGCCAAGGGCAGAACCCTCATACAGTTGACCTCAGCCCATCGATCCAGCCTGTCCAGATCCCTCTGTGGAGCCTTATCACCCTCCAGCAGATCAACACTCCCACCCAACTTGGTGGTGTCTGCAAACTGACTAAGGGAGCACTCGATCCCCTTGTCCAAATCATCAATAAAAATATAAAACAGGACTGGTGCCTCCTGTTTGTTGCTCACACTGAGTGCACTGGTGCAGATGCACCTCAGTTGGGCCACAGATCCTACCACCTTTTTCTTAGAGGGGGGATAATCCTTTTGTTGTTGCTGCCATGTTGCTGCCTCCACTGAGACAGCAGACCAAAGGACTTTGCTAGGACACTGTTTCTCAAACACTGGAGTGATGCACCCAGGTTTATCTCTAGTGAGCCTGGTCTTATTCCTTTCCCCCTTCAAACTGAGCTTAAAGCTCTCTCAATGAGCCCTGCTGGCTCCTGTGCAAAAAACAGCAAGTTCTTCAAACATCTGACTAATTATCTGTATGCCTATGAAGATCTCTTGTCAGATTTGTTTAGTCTACTATGAAATACTCAAGGTGGCTTAATACAATAAAATTAAGTAATTTTAGTAAGTTATTGTGAAACTTAATGAGAGATACAAACAAGGAAACAAAATATCTGAAATATGTTATTATTATTCCATTTTAACCTCATTTTTAGCTAAGGGAGAAGTATCTTCATAAAAGGTAGTGATTCTTCTGTGTGAAAAAATCATTTGAGGTGACTGCGAATTGTTGCAACTGCCGTTTCTGTGATCTAGAAAGTTTCAATGGAAACAGAACATATGAGCACAGAAGGGAAGAGAAAAGAACAGTCAGGATAGAAAATGCAGCATGCTTCTGTTGCTCACTCCCACTCACAGACATCTGATAAAATGACAGGCAGAACAGTCTTTGTGGGCTGCAATCATGACAGTTTAAGCATATCTGTGTTGGCAGTATGCCGATCCCACACTCCCTGTCCCTAACTGTGCATTTCTCTTCCCTTGCTCCAACAGTGGTATTTTCTGATAATATGGCAAACCGAATCGGGGAGCTAAACTAGCAAATACCTACTGAACACTGCCATAGTTCTGCTTATGGTGCCTGCCTATCTGCTCCCCCTTTCCCCCAAATATAGGGTCATTACCAGCAAGACCAACAAAAACCTGCTCTGGGTCAAGAGACGACACAAACAACTGCAGTCAAAGGAAAAAAGGTGGCAAAAGGTTTTTAATAGGATTGATTTGTTAAGGGAACTGCAGCTTCAGACACTCCCATATCTGACTGGCTTATTATAATAGAAGAGCTGTAACACATGACAGAGTAGCTGACTCTCATTTCAGGTGCTGTTCAGGACTCACACGTAGCCATGAAAATAGTCTAGTTAGCCTAGTCACTCAGAATCTGGGCAAGGAAAGCCTTTGGTATTACTGGAGACTGCTGGGCTCTCAAACAAAGCACAGATCTTGCTTTGTCCTGCTCCCTTTTCCCTCTGATGCTAGTATCAAAATACTAGAACCACAAACATTTTCCACGACATGTCCTTAATAAAGGCAGAGCCCTTCTTGTCCTATTATAAAATCTCACCCAGAGATCTGCTGCACCAGAAATGTCACTTAGAACATACTCAATGCTGCTTTGTCTGCCCTGGAAGAAACTAATCTCATCTTTCTAAAACACGCTCAATTGTATTTCTTAATGTTTTAGAAAGCATTCATTTTCAGACTCATCTAAGTGTGACCAATACCAACTCAAAGGGAAAGCTCAGTGCTCCTGAAGTCAGTAGAAGAGATTCACTGGTGTGATTACATTTGGGGAACTCTATTTTTAACAGTTATTTTTAAACTCTGAGACTAGGCAATTCAAAAGCAGCAAAATAATGGATTGAATAGCATTTTCTATGTTTCAGTTTCATGTTAATTCACATTAACAGTCTTCTGTGACCCTAGGAAAATACACATATCGACTGAAAAAATACCGAAGAATTAAAACATTTTGTAAAAACTATTTTGGTTTTGTGAAGTATAAGGAAAACTAAGTCTTACCTGGGAGCCTCTTGTTAATACATGTAAGAACTGAATGCCAAAAAGTCTCGCCATTTCACTTGTTCTGTCAATCAAATCCAGTTTTTCTAACAACAGGAGATTCCCACGAACTCGGCTAACATAATGATCAACCATTTTCCATCTATGAGAGTGAACAACCCATTATAAACAATCAGGAGAGTGCTGCTCCTTCTACTAAGACAAATGTATTTTTATGGTAACTTGTTACAAACCAGCAAATAAAAATTTCCCCTAGGACATTTTCATACAGATCTTTCAAAAGTGTGGCGTACATAAATAAACTTGAATTCTAAAGAGATACACAGAATGTGTTACAGCAAACTACTGTTAGAGCATCTGGCAGTGACGTACGACATCCTGTTCTCCTCACTGCCCCAAAGGATCATCAAAACAGAAACAACTATCTCTTAATCTGTCTACAAGTTTTTTAACTGAGTGGACCTTTGTGGAAACATCCTTCTGTATTAAGAATGCCTATAACAGCTGAACATAAATTCATAATTCCAGTACAAACCACATTTCCACCAAGTTACAAGATTGAACTTTTACAGAAATTTTATGTATGTCATGAACAACGTGAAGATCAGTACTCAGTTTCACGAATTTTTCATATCACACAATACCAAAAATGCTTCAAGAAGAGTGAAGCTGAATGTGATACATGTCATATGAAGGTATTTTTAAGCAGCTATAGCTACTGTCTTAACATCTTGCATGCTTTTTTTTACTACTACTTTTAAGCCTAGCTTGCTTGACATGCACTGTGAAGTAAAACAGAAGCCTGACAGTTCATTAAAAGCCCTTCTGATGAATAGTATATATGAAATAAAGACACTACAGAATTTTGAAAGAGTACAATTCAGGCATGTTAAAAATGTAACCGAAAATACCTTGTTGAAATACTGAGGGTGTAACTATACAACAGAACATACAAGTAAGTTCATGTTGCTGCATATACACTGCTCTAGCGGCCAAGCTAAACTGATTATTTCTTCCTAGCTGACTTTACCTCACACCTATCCATTGTTAGGAATCTGGCCTTAAAAACAGCAAATGGATTAACAGATCATTACCTGTAAATATCTGCCTTATTGTCAAACCAATCAGACAAAACTCGGAATGTAAATAAAGGAAAACGATGATGAAGAACATGAAAGCCCACGTTTTCAAAAGTGTAATTCGTTAGATTAACCTAGAAAAACACAGCGGACATGTCAAAACACATGATGGCTTTCATAGTCAAAAAATCCCTACTTTTCAAAAACTGCAACAATTAAATTTATTAACTTTTTATTAGTATTTTGTTAAAACAGTTAATATTTAGTCTTAGAAGTCCCTAACTATTTACAAATTAGAAAAGAGTATCCCTCATCAATTGAAAAGAATATGCAGAATTAAGCAGCTCATAAAGATCAGGTCTGAATTTGGTCAGAACAAGATTTGTAAAGACTGGGCCATTTGAGTATTAAATGTAGTTATAAATGGAACAAAAAAAAAAAAAAGAGTAAATCTGACAGCTTAAAATACATTCAAGTACTTAATGTAGTAAAAGCACCATACTAGAAAAATTCCTAAAAGAAGTAAGTTGTTTTCAAAACCCACAAATCAGTGAAGAGTATCATTAAGAAACGTTTAGCGATACGCAAAATCCATTCTCACAAACTGGCAAACTACTCACATTGAAAAGGACTATAAAGAAAAAAAAATTCACACAAGTTACACAAAACTTTCAACAAAGTCTGCAATAATTAGAGAGCCCAGTAAGCCAAAACATTAACCTTTTAAAAAATTTACCTCATGTCTCATCATTCTCCAAATATTCAAGACAATTCGCCCAACAATATTTATTTCACTCATTGTATCTGCTCCATATTCATCCAGCTCAGTGGCAAATCTGTTCTCTTTCTTTTCATCTAAAGACATTAAAAGAGAATATATTTAGACAAGTTATAAGACAGTCAAGACCAGATCAAGCTATCCCTCTTCCCATTTGTGCTCTCTAGAAAAATAAGAATTCATAAAGATTACTACTGATTCCACAAAATTATTTATTTACCACTCATTCACACAATCTCTAAATAAAACTCCCCCAGGTTTTTCTGCTATTGCCCTTGAAAGAGAACTCTTACTTCAGTTTCATTGAAATAGTGTCCAAGGCAATATATCCTCTATAGTGAATATATTGGTTATGCAATGCTGAATGTTACTTGAGAGTTAGCTGCACGTGTAGTAGTGCACAACAGAAAAAAATTATAATTTAAAAAAGTGATTTCTGCTGTAAGGAGTTTATAGCTGGAGGCTTTGCCTGCAATGATCTTACACAGCCCAAACCAGGTCATGGGAGAGAAAACTCAGTGTCTTTCACACAGTAACAGCAAACCAACTGGGAGAAAGTAGACATGAGTTCTGGATAGCACAGAGAGGGAAGAAAATAGGAAGGAACCAATGCAGATGCAGAAGCAGCACACTGAATCTTTCTGTGAAACAGTGGTGACTAAAGTACAGAAATATATTCTCTTTTGCCATCCCTGATTTTTGTTATGCTTTGTAATACTACAGCACAAGAGAAGACAGTCTTTTTGGTATACATTTCTTTAAACTATCTTTTTTTTTCCAGTCATCATTAAGTCTACAGTTTTTGTATTCTTTCCAGAGTTTACACAGATGTTTATTATAATGCAGACATAGACTAAAAATTCAATAGGAAAACACACTGATTCTCAGTCTTATTTCTTATTAGTTTAATGGAAGAGAAATCACTTCAAGGCAATTTCCCCAGAATTCTAAATCCATATCCATTTTTTAACTGCTGGTTGCTTTGTATTCTGCCACCACCAGCCTGCACAGTACCCTGCTAATAAAAAGCAGGACATTTTGGACAGAGCATGCAGAAGTGTGGATACACACTGCTTCGCACTAATGATCAGAACTGAACAATTAGATCCTCAGACAGCCATGAAGAACATTTACCCTTGATGACAGAAGTAAAAATTGTCTGAAATGCTGCAGAACTGCTGTGAAACAACACAATACAGACTAATTTTGTAAGTTGATCTTCAAATGTGTACCATATAAATTCAAATGTGGTTAAGAAAAACTATTTGTTGTTTACTGAGCTTATCAATAAATCACAGAGCCTTGACAAAATTTAGCAAACCTTTCATACACTTCATCAAAATGCATACTATCTTTTTAACCTCCTTACTGCTTCAGATTTTTAAGGAGGAAAGCCAGCAATTTGTCTTTCCATGTCTGGATGGAAAAAGTGCCCCACAAAGTAGCAACATTTTTTCTTCTGCTTTTCGTCATTTCCACATGCTGGATCTCCTGTGAAAGTGAGGAACTTGTAATGCCCCCACTTTCACAGGAACTTGTAATGCCCCACTCCATATTTTTTTAAACTGGAAGCAGAAGCTATCGGTTACTTCTATTTTCTGCAGTTTCATCCCAGTTCTCTTTTGACTTGCTTAGGAGATTTCCTATATTAAATTTGCTTCATGTCTTGCTGGTAAAAACAGGTAGCAAAGTATACTGCGGTCACAAGAGAGACCCATTACCTGAAGAACCAGACTCTGCATATGATGAGCACCGCTAAATTACAAAAACCTGCACTACTCTACAGCTGGTGTGGGAAGTGTATCACCAGAACCATGTATGCCTCTTTGGAAACTATCTTGTTAAGCAGAACTGGACATTTCTCCTATTTTTCAAGTGCAGAATTCCTTTTAAAAATTTTTTCATTAGATTTTATTAGATGAAATAAAAAGAAGTCTCTTCTTATCCTCTCTTACCCACTCCCTAATTTTGAGCTTTGATGCAAGTAGGAAACAGGAGGCCACAGTGTACACACAGAAAATGCCACTACGCAGAGGCACAGTACTCACTCTTGTGTTGTGTCATAATGACTTAAGAATAGCTCACTCATAAATGGCAGAGGCAGAACCAGACTCAGCCAATAAAGCAAAACCAGAGAGAAGTCCAGCTTTCTTTTTGTTAAGTTGAAATCACAGGAAAGGGAAGGAAAGGTCCCTTCCATCTTTATTTCAATAGGAGGAAAGAGGAGCATACTGCTTGAAGGAGCACTTTGTATTGTGAAAACACAGCATGTGAAGAAGGGAGGGAAATATGAAGCATAAGGGTTGGAGAAGCCTGAGGAACACAGAGGGGATCAAAACCACAGACAAGGAGGCCACAAAGCAACACAGAACACAACAACTTGCATGTATAAGGTCATGCATGCAAGCCCACACTTATGGCATGACATTTTTGGGAAGGGCTCATTAGTGCAAACATTTTCTCTTCTTTGTCCTGCAATTATGTCAAAAAAGAATCATTACCTTAAAATAACACCAGTTATTAGAAACATTTTTAAATGCTATGTATTCCACTTTTGAGTGTGCACCTGCCAGTTGGCACAGGAACAACTGCACTACAAATACCAGTGCTGTGCAGATCATGGCTATGTTCTGCATGCCCACTTCAACTTCATGTCCAAAAATGCTAAGGGCTACAACCCTGGTTTCCTTCACTAGAACTGAACCCATGTTGTGCGGGACTTCATAGCTGTAGGGATGGAAACCCGACTGAAATATGTGGGGACATTACCATTAGGAACCATACAGTCCCTTTATTCTTTGAGGACTGATTCATATGTATCCCAAAATCAGTAACTTGACGAAGAGCTTATGTCAGGAAGATGGGTACTACTAACAGCTTTGTTGATCTGTTTGGTTCTCCATCAACTACAGTGCAGACAGAGCTGTCTTGCAAGACAAGAGCTGGGACTCAGCCTTTGAGACCAACAGCAGAGACACGTCCCAAACTGAAGAGATTGTTCAGCCATGCTTCTACAGTAGAGCAGTAAATCTTTGTGATCTTTGGAGGTTTAAAGAAACCTTTGACTACAACACTTAGTGTCCCTCTTACCAAAGACACTGCAAATCCTAAGATGTAAAGGGTGAAAAATTTTTCTGAACATCCTTCGGTATCTCTGAGGACTGAAACCAGAGGCATTATTTCGCAACTAGTGTATCATCTCAATTTGAGCCATGAGGAGATTGCATAACAAGGTTCATGTAATCAGTTATTATTCCTGGAGAATAAATTTGAGAGCTTTGTGCTAAATAAGGAAACTTGTGAGCTTTGATGGCCTATTCATATTTAAACTATCATATGCTCCTGTTTTCATATATAAAGTATTTAAAAATTTACCAAAGTCCAATTGCCAACAACTTTCAGCTGAAGACACACAATTTTTCTTGTGTTTTCTTGTCTTTCAGAGGACTCTGTAACTCAGTTCTTTTCTAAACATGTCACAGGCACGGAAAGCATCAAAAGAGTATACAAATATTCAAATCTCAAGGAAGGAGTGTGTGAACATAGTGCTTCTAAAACATCACTTTCTCCTGGCCAGGCACACAGGACAACAACACAAAAGGTGATTCCTGTGCTGTGTATGTCCAAAGATTCAAGTAGTCCATATCATGTTCTGTCACATACTCAAAGGAAGGCACTTCAAGATGGGGAAAGCAGTTATTGATACTCTCTCTATAGCTCTTTCAGCTTCTAACCATTTGCAGCTTCCTGGGCCAGATATTATTTTCACATGTATCATAGATCCCAATGGATTTTTCTTGCAAGAATTTATCTCCTTTTAAAACAATGTACACTTTAAGCATTTGTACTATCTTGTGACAAAGAACTCAACAGTTCAGCAACGCAGGGGTTAAAAATCGACTTCTATTCATTCTGTAGCTGCCACTTGCTAGCTTCACTTGGTTTCTGGTTCTTGCATTGGAAAAGACCATGAAAACCCAATCAATCCCTATTTCCCTTTACATCCCTCAAGACTTCATAAACTTTTACCTTTCCTACACAGTTTTATCTCTTCTGGAATCCCAATTTACTAAATTACTAGACACATTTGGATTGTCCTTCTCATCTTTACCAGTTCTCCTACATCCACTTTGATGACGGGGGAAGGTTATGAGGACGCTACAACCTCAGTATTTGAGGTACAAGCCCACCACAAATTTTTACATTTTTTACATTTAGATTCATTGCTTTACATTTTCCTGGCTTCGTAACTCCTAGCATTTGCTTTTGCAACCATTACAAAGCAACAGACCCAAGTCTTTAATAGATCACAGCAAAGCACTTCTTATTTCATGGTTATTTAATTTCTGTACAGATCTTTGGCAAGAGCCCTGACAACAGCAGCTTTTTCAACTGTTTTGATTTTTAAAATATCCCTCATCCATATCACCTTGATGACTGCAAGAGCTACAACAAATTTCTGAGACAGTTTTTAATTTTATAAAGCCATCCTGACTCTTGTCAGGTGCAACAGCACCTTTATTTAGCTGTTCACTAACTCCATTCTTCAGAATTATGTCTTCAGTTGATTGGCTAAGCATAGATGCTGGGTTTACCATTCACATCCAAGTTTTCTTGCAGTCTAAACAGACTTTTGTCCTGAATGTTGGAGGAGAGCATCAGCACTTGGGCCCAATAATACTTGCCCAAAGTACAAGAATGGATATTGAAAGGGAGGATTTTTTTATAAAGCTGCTGTCCAGGACAATTGCTGCTCAGGAGCATTTTTATGTTCTTGTATCCCAGCCAGAGAGACCACTAACGATGATTATGGTAGGTACTCTGAATGACTGAAGTCAAGGAAAGCAAGAGAATGTTTGGTAGCAGAAGCACCTCCAAGAATTGAAAACTCAACACACAACCACAGAATGTAAGACCAGGTTCACGAATACAGGACACACACAGAAGTGGAATACTCCAGGAATTTGAAAGTTCAGAAAACACCAGAATCTCATTGGTATTTCTAATTTTTTTTTTTGGGGGGGGGGGAGGGGGTGTGTATGATTATACTATGACAATACAGGAGCAAGAACAAAAAAAAGAGGTCTATCTGAAAAAATACTCTGCATTTGTTTTTTAATTTGATCATGGATTTCAACTTGCTTCCACTGGAACTGAACTAAAGCCCTATACAATAACTTACCTGGCACACGAGAAATCATCTGGCATAAATCAACATTCAGTGCAGCAGCCCTCTGTAAGAGATAACCCCAGGAATGCATCTGGACTTCATAGCCTAACAAAATGTCTGGGTCATATCTAGAGAGGCAGGGGGAAAAGAAAAAATAAGCTTCATATAATTTAAGAAAATATTTTCCATGAACAGAGTATAAACAGGATTGCATTCAAATCATGTTGAGTTTAAGAAAGACGCAGTCACAATCAGTTTCTATGAAAGCAGCATCTGGACTAGGAGACAATATTTAAAACAGGCATCTCTTAGGATTTCTAACAACATTCAAAAGCAAAAATATTTAGAAAGAATATTTTCACGGAACTTTTTAAATGTACTTCTATTATTTCAGTCTTTACAAATAAAGAACAAAATTGAGGTCTCATCAGGTTTTATTGATGGAATCAGGATGCATTGAACATGAAACCTAGCTGCTGACATAAGACAGATGTGCAGTGAAATAAAGACATGCCTATGGAACAGAATTTGCCAGTAGGTTAACTGGAATGTTTTACAAATAAGGATGTGTCACACATACTGCAGGGTAGCTTTGAATAATCAGAGGGAACTTTGGGTCCTAAATGATGAGCCTTTATTGGGCATTAAAATTTGTAGTTGAGTGAGAGCTGTCTAAACTGAAACAGAGAAAAGCAGCCATATCTACCATTTCTCTTTAAATACTTCTTTCTTTAAGATAACCTCCTTTCCAAAAGATACACAAGAACAACTCATTTTATGCTGTATCTCTTTCCAGCTAGAAAATCTGACTGGCTCAAGTATGACGAAAAGAAAAGCCAGAATTGACTTCTGACACAGTCACTTCCAATCAGGCTCAGAGAAGAGGACAAAGGACAGACAATGTGGTTTTAAAGACAAAGTACAGGTAGGAGTTAGCTCAGAGAGGCCAGTATCACCCACCTTTTGAATAGCCACTATTAAAACCAGAAGTCATAACCTGGTCACTTGCTCAAGAGCCTAAGAATGATTTTCTTGGGTTAGGCAGAAAGAGACCAGCCAAAGTAACACGAGATATCTGTTATCTTTACAGCAAAAAAAAAAAAAAAAAAGCTTCAGTGGGAAGAATAGCTGCTTCTTGGTTAGACTAAATGATCTTTAGTGTACTTTCCAACCTTGATGATTCTGTGTTTCTTTTAATGCAGCTAAGGGGTTTTGAGTTCCAGCAGGCAGCATTCAACAAAACTGAATAAAGGCTTGTAGACCTTAGTTTATGGGAGAACTAGGCAGGGGTCTTGGCTTATGAACAGGATCTCTGTACTCCTTGCATCCATAAACACATCAAAAAAATGCAAACATTTCCTGACTCTTGAATACAGAACACCCTTTCCCTGAATACTATGAGAATAGCTCTGAGAATTACTCTGAGAATAGCTCCAAGAAGAGCTTCTCCACACTTCTGCCATGGACACTAACTTTCTGTGAAAAATAGTTGAACCTTCCTACTTAGCATGGCTATCTCTTTATTACAAGTTGGGCTTTTGCACCTGCCAGAAGTTGCAGAAATCCCCTTTCTCACCTACTTCTACTTGTAAGGGAATTGTTTTGATATTATTTTTGCCTAATGCAGAGGATTCTAAAGTAAGCTTTTGATTTCTAGCATTCTACAGAAAGTAAAAGAACTAGCACTTTGCATTTGGGGGATATTTTGCTATCTGCAGTTCATGCCAAAAGAACAATTCTTTGGTTTTGGAAAAGGAAATAATCATCAGGAGTGAAAGCAGTAAATTTACTCTGTTTGGAAGCCTGTTCTACCAATGATACAAACCCAAAGCTACTTGGAACAATTTATGGACAAATGACTGAAGCTAGCCTGCAGTTCATTACAGCATCACAATCAGTGTCAAAGAGTTATGACCACTTGCTGCTCTGCACAACATACAATGGTTGCCAAATGATGCTCCAAAATCATTAATAGCTCAATTTAAGCTTTGAAATAAAAAGGAATTATGTCATATTTTATACATGCATAGGATAAACATTACAAGAACTAACATATTTTCAAATTAACTCATGTAACTTAACTATCCTGGTCCTAGCATATTACAAAACACTACAGATTAATTAAAATGAGGGAAGTAGTCATTCATGCTCATATTTGAAAACTGTTGTCACATAATTCAAAATGGAAAATACTTATAGATTTTACATAGGACAAGCCATTATGCAGATGGGTTCCATGACAGATGCAAATGTGAATGAGAAACTTGTGAAGAACTGCTTAAGTGGTACATAAACAACATTCATTATGCCAGAAATTTGCTTGCTCTTTTAAGCCTGTTCTGAACAGAAACAATCATCCTATTTGGAAGCAGCAAGTTGCCATAACCATATTAGCACCTACCACCTGCAATGAAGGACAGTTGCTTTGGGTTTTAACTCATCCAAGCAGGGCTTTAGCTTTCTCACTTTCTAGTTAAAAAAGTTTAGTGGGCTATTATATTACTACTGCAACTGAATAGATTTCATCAGTTCTTGAGGTAATCTTCCCATTATCTTTTAACCTAATGAACGAAATGACCTCTGTAATCCATCTGCATATAATCTCAATAACTGTCTCTCTAGTGTCTTTCAGATGTGAGGATCTTTTATAGGACAAGCCATAAAAGCCCTTTAGTTTATGATCATTTTAGATACATGCTTTTTCTTATGTAAGTTGTATCTAACTTAAGTATCACAAATTTAAACACAATATTATGTAAATTCACATGTAGATTGGAAAGCTTATTACTCAAAAGATTTATTAAAAAAGCAGCGTGCTACTTTTGAACTCAGTCTTGCTTATCCAGGCCATTAGGGATTGCCTGTAATTGCACATTACTGAGTCACAGGCTATCACTTTACAGCACATTACTTACTCTGCTTTTCCATCCCAACTAGACACCACACGTACATTAAGGGGAGTGTCTAATTTCATCTAATTTTAGCATCTCAAGTTTTCTAAGCTGGTCTCTTCATTGTCATTGAACAAAAAGGCCTCTTTGGGAGAACCATTTTTTGTATTTTAACCACCTCTTGCAGATTCTGTTCTTTCCGTTTAACTTTCCTGGTGATGAGGCTATCTAGTTAGACGCTGACAGTGAAGTACAGATGTTTAAGTTTCAGTCAGATGACTTATCCAAATCTATCTAAATGGAAAATCAAGGTAGAGTAGCTAGTAAATGGTGAGATCAAATCTTACTGTAAATTCCCTGTAATCACAGTCCTTCAATGTCAGTTTGTCCATATTTAAAACTTGGATCCAAGTAGTATCCTTCTAAAAGAATTAAAACCAATGAACATACTACTGGCAACTGAGTTGCTCAGATACTGCAGTTAAGTTTCGCCTGTATTTTGTATGTGCATCTATGTGCATTCATAAGTGTATCTCTGAATTATGGCTGAAGGAAAAACAAAGTAACATTAAATTGAAGAATTTTTGCTACTTAGTAACACTTAGAACACCAAACTCCTGCACTACACATGTATAAGATCTACCTTATACAACAGGTTTAACAGACCTATCAAATTTCTGGCACCTAAGAGACATTGTGGTTTCTTGCTTCTAATTTGTTGGCTGATGAACTATGTCCCAAGTTATGCAGCAGAAATGCCCTCTTGTGCAGCCCAATCTCCTTTACCAGCTGTACCAATGAACCGCTGTGACACCTGCCGAGATCTCCTGTGGTATTCTCTTTGCTATCAGAGAAGAAGAGATGTCTGGAGCTAAAAGATTACATTGTTCCACATGGTAAAATGAACAGGCAAACCCAAAGTTTAGTTGCTGTGAGCTTAGCTGAAGTATGACTCTCACTTTCTCTCTCCCTTTTTCATGTGGTGCCACAAAGATAACAGGCTGTGAGCTAAGAGGATGAGTTTTATATGTTTCATCCTCTCGTCTTGAAGTTTTTACACTATGAAGCCGGTCTTCATCATCAGTTTATTAGAAGAAATTATAATGAGACCAGCTGTTACACCTGCAAGAAACTAGTAAATTGTAATAGTGATATTTGAAAGCTGCTGGCTAGGAATAACACGACAGGAATAAGAGGTGTGCTTGCCAACATATGCTCTTTTGTTAAAAGGATGGGCCCTGATACTGCTTTGCATGCTGTTGCCAGTCTTTCTGCAAAGATGAAAAGCAGCGTTTATGCCGGCAAGATTTAAACACAACAGCATTAACATTCAACTCATACACGCTGCAGAGAGAAGAAATGTGATTATTTTCCTTTCCAGCTAAGTTATATATGCTGCTATGACATTTCTTCCTCTTTCTCATTTGACAATGTTGTGAATGAACACTAAAGTTCCCAGTAATACCTTCCCTTCTATTATGTGTCCGGTTTTCCTGACTGCTATTTTTCTTCCAGCTATGATTAAGAGAAAAAGCGGGGGGTGGGGGGGGTGGGGGGGTGGGAAGGGAAAATTAGGCCAGACCTATGATACAGACAAAAGCAGTAACTGTGCATAGCAACAGAATGCTTGGTGACTCAAATACATAACTGAAATCTCTGAAAACATTTTTCCAGTTTGCCTTAGACAATAAAAATCCATAAAGTTGATACAGGACATTAAATACAGATTTCTATAGGAAAATGCCACAGAAGACGACACTGGCCTGGAAAAAGAAGGTTAGATTAGCACATCTCTATTTTAAGAAGAAAACGTTGCTAGAGCATTTACAGAAGAAGAAATATAACACACTGTATCCAAACAAAAAAAATTAGTTAGCTTTATACCTTACAAGAAAAGCATTATAAAAATATTTAAGTGCTAAGTATTAACAGTTAATTAATATGCAAATGTTATCCCCAATATCTTACATTATACTCTGTTCATCTAATTTTATCAAAAACTACTTTAATGAAGACAAAGAGCTGTGGGTGTCTGGTAAGTCTCATGTAACAATGAATCTACTATTCTTTATTTCAAGCCCATCCTGTTTTTACATCCTCTGTGTGTCAGAGAGATAGGAACTGTGCATTCCCACATGAATTCCCCGAATTTTGCTCCTCTCACACCTGCAGGACCAGTCCTTTTCTGCTATCTGGTAGTATGTGCACTTAAACTGCACAATTTGCCTTAAAAGTGAAGGAGAGGCCCAGACATTTAATTTCTCTTTCATGGGAATCCACTGCTCCATCAGGCTTGGACAGCTCTAGTTTTGCCACATTTTACATCTCCAAGGCAAACATTCTTACAGCATTCCCTTCCACCTTCTCCTCCTCCTCAGTCAGCTTTCCTGTGTTAGGGAGCTATGTAAATGTGTTTACTCTTCTTCCTGCCTTAGGTTCAGAGAGATGCTTCTCTTACTTTCTCAAGCAGAAACATTCTTCTATTTTTTTCTCCCAACTCAGTGCAGCTGACACCTTACAATCAACAGAGGGTCTATTCAAGAAAGCACTTTGGGCAGCACAACAGAATGCTTCAGGACAGAAATATATGTCCAGGCTCCATTTCAAGAAGAAAAAGAATCCCCTCTGACAATTTCAGAGAGCCTACAAGTTGGGATCTTCTGTATTTGTAGGACACCCCCAGTGGCTGCACAGGATTAGAAGGAGGTTGTTTCTCAACTGCTTTATGCCAGATTTGAGCTGAAGCCTTTTTTTTGGATTTACAGCCACAGGACAGCTTACCAAAGAAGGGAAATTTGGACCTATGAAAGTGCAGCTTCCTCTCGAGGTCTAAGACAGTTGTCAGGATACCAAAA
Organism: Acanthornis magna; assembly: GCA_036785705.1. Classification (NCBI taxonomy): domain Eukaryota; kingdom Metazoa; phylum Chordata; class Aves; order Passeriformes; family Acanthizidae; genus Acanthornis; species Acanthornis magna. Next base: position 2,509,929 of record JAWUZG010000022.1, on the reverse strand, counting down.
ACCAATTTAATGATGCTTTTCTTTGTTACAAATCTGTGCTGTTTGTTCTTCCCTCCCTCCTCCAAACTCACCTTTGTGACTCTTCCTGTCTGTTTCCTGACTCGCAACCCTCAACCTCAGTATTCCAATCCCTTTTAAAATTAAAGCTGTTTCTACACAGACTTTGGTACTCACACTTGTAAGTACTCCCATTTCATAGGTTAATCACTCTCAGCAATAATCTCCTAGAAACAGAAGTGCTTATTCTCCTCAATATTTGGACAAATCTGGAGTTTTCAGTAAAGATGAAATCACAGATCACAATTCAAGAGAAACAACCAGGTCTTCTTCTGGTCTACTAGAACTCAAGCTGACTTATTTCTATTTGCCAGTGGCTCTGAGTTTATCAGAGACAACATTTACTAAGCCACAGAAGAACATTTAACCTGGGATTCACTTTAGGGATGCCTAGGTATTAACCCTACTGTGGTCATTCAGATATAGCACAACCTAAACAACCTCACAGTGAAGGTATTAACTAAATCCAACTTCAGTTCATCAATTCCAGCGAACTTTCTGGACTTCCAGTGAACTCATCTTCAGTGAATACAGAGTAACTTTAGCTCTGCTATAAAAAGTTAGATTTGGGAAACACTTTTCAGTGACAAAAGCCTAGCCAAAGAGACTGATAAGCTAAGAGCATTGCAGAAGTTACAAATTTTCCAGGAATGCCCTTTCCCTCATCTGTGTGCTGGAAACCAAGAATTCTCAATTGGGCTCTTCCAGACTTTACATCTCTTTACATGTAACAAGAAGTTACAAAATCAAATACTATTTATTTTCAATAGCCAGGATAGAAAGAAAACAAATGGCCTAAACAAAGAAATAAAAGGATGGAACTTGAAACAAATGGGTATGTTCCACAATTTCACATATATGAAATAAGAGGAAGAATTAGGCCAACTACTAAGAGAATAACTAGAAATAGGAACAAGAATTCTTCAACTGGACTGCATAAGATAATTCCTCCTGCAGCTGAGATCCTCTCTGTTCAGTGTTCCAACAAGTTGATAGTCTGTTCCTGATACTGGCAATCAAGAGTGAATAGATAGTCTGTCTTTCATTATGCCAGGAATCTGGAATTTCAGTCTTCCACCTTTCCCTCCAAAGCCCAAGATGCCAAGAACATGAACTGAAAGCAAGCTGCAGTTATGCTGGGCATGCTGTTCAGTCACAAGAGCCTATTATTGTCTAGCCTAAAGCATATATCAGCATATAAGATAACGGTACAATTCTCAGCTTGAAAATTAAGGTGATTTTGAGTGTTGCTCCATGAAGTTCAAGTGGTAATGTTTCTTAAATATGGCCTGATAGGTTTATTTCTCTAATCTATCAGCCTTACTGTTAATTGCATCTACCAGAACAGCCAAAGTACCTAGTTTGTGCTGGAAAAAATAACACTAAAAAGATCAACAAAAGATCTTTAAAAAAAAAGTTACTAATTTTCTTTAAAGCTGCTTGCTTGTTCATTTCTCATTGAGGAAGGTTTCTGTAGTCCAATACTTCTCAATCACATAGCTTTACTATACTTCCTACTTCAGTTAAAGCTACTCTGGGCCTAGACACTTGTTTTGTGCTGAAGAAATACAAAACATTTACTCCAACAAAATTTCTTATTTTTTTTCCCACGCTACAGAAAATAAAGGGGAAAAAAGAGCAGCAAACTGTAGATGTGGTCCAAGTTTCAAAAAACATCTTTTTTGAGAGTCCATCGGAAGTCTGACACCTGAGGCATTATTCTAGAGTAGGGAGGGAAGCAGACTAAGATGATGACAGCACTCTGCCTCTCCATTAACAGATCAAACCTTTTCTCTTCCAGAAATACAAGTTAACTAACTCAATCTTTGTGGATAAAGTTGTTGCATCAAACAGGTATGCTAGCACATGCTAGAGAAGATCTCACAAGCAGAGATTTCTCAGTCTGCGACCTGGTACATTCCATCCTTAAGTACACCAAAATTGCATGATTTTTTCATTCTGTAATGCCTTCAATATGTACAGATATAGATGACTTCTGCTCTTCAGCAATAAACATATATTTTAACTGCTGGGTTCTCTCTCCCATATTCTTTATGTCCTGTCCCTTTTTAAACTTCCACACAACTGGTGGAGAATTCTTCATTTATTGGCAGTTTCTCATTCTGAGTAATTTTCCTAAGTTTGATGGAGCACTAGATTTCCAAGAAAGAGGAAAATAATATCATGTTCCTTACCTGAATTTTGTCTTCTCTGAACAGGGATCTGCTGCTCTGTCAGGACCCACCCTGTGCTGGTTGCATTCAGCAACTCTTTTTGTATTCTGGCTTCATGGGGTTGCTCAAAGTCTTTCTCATCAGAGGTTTTCTGGTTGGAGAGAGAAAGAATTGCAAATGTACTCTGCCTAGTTTTTCTTTTCTTGTGCCTCTATTCCAGCAGGGTGACTCAGAGTTTAAATCTGTTTGTTTTTCCTTGCAATTTTACAGTTTTGCACCTCTGTCAGTAGGGTCTGCAGAGACGTCTGTGGTTCCACCCACTCACCAGGCGAGAGGGCTCCCAAACAGGCTTCTCAGCCTTGGTGGAGATGGGGAAAACCAGCAGTTTTCCAAGTCTGATGGAGCAGGGGATTTCCATTCAGAGAAGACAAAACCAATGAAGGAAACTGATTTTTCAATGAACCCTTATTTTAAACTGTACACAGCAGTTTCAGCACCATGCAGGTTTTTTTTCTGTCTTGCCTCAGAGTTCCTAGAAAACTCTTCCTGTCTTGAGGGGCTTTCTGTAGCTCTCAGCACTGCTAATATCTACGATTCTGAGAGTTTCAGAGAGAGATGTGCAATGTATTCTGGGGTTAACAGGAAAAGTCCTATGTTAAAAAAGATTACTTATATGGCTGATTAGTGTCAAGACTGTAACTCAGCTGCTTAAGAGGATCTGAATGTTCTTGCTGTCAGAGGAAAGGAAAAGCAAAAAGTATTTTTATTTGAAAGACCACCATGCTTGTCCACTCTAGAAATAAGCCTTTGAGGGAAACAACAACAAAAAAAATCAGTATTTGAAAGACTGGCAAGGGTTGAAGGAACTAAATCTGCTGTTCCAAGCCTGAAAAATAAAAGCAGAACGTACAGATATGCTACCTTTTTACAATATTCACTACTTCCTGGAAAAGAGTTCTTTCATCAGTAGCGTAACTGACTTCTAGTCCTGTAACTCCAGATCTTGTAAGCAAGGGGGCTTGGTCTCTGCTCCCTGGAAAATAAAAGTAAAAAAACCCATTACTATTTAGAAGGAATTTCATTACTTCAGTCAACAATACTGCTTTAGAGTAATACACACAAACGAATAGAAGTATGGAACATAACTTCTTTTTATCTTTAATAATTACCAAAATTAATCCATGGACTTATTTTGTTCCTCTTGGGCAGAAAAACCTTTTTTTTACACTTTGTAGAATTCTGCCATAGCAGTAATCTTGCACAAATTCTCAGATATAAACAAATTTCATTCAAGAGAAATTTCACCATTTTACATATATAAGAGTCCAGCTACTAGAAAATTATTTTTAATCAGAAATATTAAAGGACTATATGACAGCTCACACAATGTTTTAATGCAAAAGATAATTTTAATTGCTGTCTTAGAGTAGTGCTTTGCAAAATGCCTTACAGAATGAAAATGCCATATAACCGTATAGTTCTTTCTTCAGCACACTGCTAAATTACTGATAGAAATGGAAAAACTCGAGCAACTGCTCACTTAGTGCACATTAGGACTGTCTACACTGATAATGTCTGAGTAATAGCTAAATTTGTATGCATGTAGGAACTCAGCATTTGCCTTCCATATTAAAAAAATCCTCTTTAAATGAATAATGCAGAACACATACTGTTTTCTCTATACAACAGATAGTATGATCTCTGTTAAGGTGATGTAGTGGATTTTAAGAACTGGAGTTTTTAAAAAGCGTTCTACTTTGACACATTCTTGAGATCTTGAGAATTAAGAAAAGTGTGCTTTCAGAAATAAATGTTAAAATGAGTACTATGACTTACAAAGCAATAATAACACAAAAGGGGAAAAAAGATGTATCTCAATGTCAAGTCACTCCACAGGGAACTCAAAAAGTTCTAACCAAGAAAGTATTGACAGCACACATCAATTAAAGCAATGAATGTCACAATAACATTTAAACACATCATTTTATTTCGCTAACAAAACCAGATCAGAACCTTTGTTTTTTTCAAAGTATCATTGCACCTTTTACAGAAAGCCTTTTCTTGATAAATTATCAGTGGCACACACCTAGGGAGCCATAGTGGCTATACTGTGGAAAAACTTCACTTAGTAAGGTAATGGAGATACATTTTTTTAATATAGTAACAAGCATATAATACCAGAAGAAAACTCATTGAGAATAATAAGAACTTAGCTTAACATGATACAATATCTACAATACTTTGAAAAATAAACTGGTAAAAGAAGAAGCTGTTGCCGTTTCGCTAAATTTATTTTTGGTAGGTTTTTGTCCATGCTTAAAATTTTAGACAGTATTTTGTGGTTTGATAAACATTCACAAAGCCAAAGAAACCCTGAAAGAAAGAGGACTAGTTTGGGGATGGGGGTTTTTTTTTAGTTTTTTGGTTTTTTTGGTTGGTTGGTTGGTTTTTTACTAGCCTAAACCAGTGGTACTCAACCTTTAACAGCTGGAGAGCCACTTCTTTATAAAATGGAGTTGTAGAGCACCATAAAAATAACGTATCAACAGTGTGATTTTTTTTTCATCATGACACTTCAATGTGTGACGATGCTGCCTTAATGCCACCACACATTGATACATCACGACATGACACATCAGCATCCTCTCTCCCAGCAGCATTCTGTCTTCAATCCCTTCTGGCTGCTAGGAAGGAGTGGGGTGGAGGGGTGGAAGGGGCAAAAGGGCAAGTTTCTCCCCATTCTGCCCCACAGCTGCTGGGTGGGAGGTGATCTCTACTCTTACCTGTGGGGGGATCCCAGCAGCTCCTTTTCTTTCCCCCTATGGGAGGGGGAACTTCAGCGACTCCCACACTGCTGGTCCATTTGCTCAGTGCTCCCCGCGCTGCCTGATAGAGTGGAGCGCCGATCAGATGCCTACATTGCGAGAGCCGCCTGTAGGGCCATGAAGAGCCACATCCGGCTCTAGAGCCACAGGTTGAGTATCACTGGTCTAAACAAAGCCAAAAAGGTACAATAGAATAAGGGCCCCTGTTTAGATCCTAAAAGGATCAGATAAAACCACAAAAATAACCCTTAAGTAAAATATAAAACATACTGTCTTGCTTTTAACATTTTCTACTTGTAGCTATCCAGCAACTTGAGTAGGAAACGAAAGGCAGGTTTTCCTCTTTACACTTTGAGAACACTGCAGGAGCTTGTCCACAAGTACGCAAACATGGATATTTTGCACATGCGTATGTTATTTGTGGTTTACAGCCCATGCAATAGTTCTTTGGAAGATATAAGCAGGAAAACTCCGTATTTAATATGACCATTCAACAAGACAAAATTAAATGAGATACATAGTTATATAGATACTCTATCACATTTTGCTTGCTACTGTTTGATTACTAGGAAATAGCATTTTTGTAAAATATATTAAGAAAAAAGAAATAGGAACCTTGGCTTGAGAGTGTCCTGTCTCTATCAATCACTACAGCACCAGTGATTTCTTTTTTATCAGTATTTGGCAGTGCTGAGTCTGATGAGATGCAATAGAATAAAGCACAAATCGGGTCAAACTCTGGGTCTGGCTCCAAATCTCGTCTTGTTCGAGCATGTAACTCCATACTGATGAGGGTAAGGTGCTGGACCTAGAAAAAATAAACACAGTAAGTTAGTTTTTTCTGGAGGCTTCTTAAAAAAAATTAAGAGGAGATTATTAGATCAAATTAGGACAGTGCAGACATTTATATGGTGGTATTATGTTGTAACTACAAGGTCCCACCCGAAAATTAACAGAAGTGATTAAACATGCATCTCTGGATCTCACTTTATTTGCAAAAAGCAACATCTTAGGAAAAAAAGGATTCATCATTTAACAGATTTTTATACTCAGTTATGAAAATTCAATATGTATTTCTGAGTACTTTATTCATCTACCAAAAGCAGAAAATAAAAAAACCAGATAATGCTCAACTTGAACAGTTGTAAATTCCTGTAGTGTTTTCAAACAGCTTGGTATATTGAGCTGAATTACATTTCTGAACTGATCAAGAACAAAGAATCACTCTTGGTCTTTCTTCTCCTTTCCCTCCTTCACCCAAGACAAGCATGAAGACTAAGTCTTAGAGGAAGGTAGGGAGAATACCTAACTTTCCCTTCACTTGCACTAATGAACTTCCACATCATCTTGCCAGAGCTTTTTGCGGAATGGTTTACGTTAAGAAAATGCTAATCCCTATATACGGTCAAGCTTTGACTCTACAATAAGTACGGTATTATTTAATAGTGTTTCAACACTATGTTGCTGTTCTGTTGTCTTGCATAATATTGCTCACAATGTGGATTAATGGAGAGGTTGGAGAGGGAAAAGTTAGAAGTATTTCTGTGTGTGTAAGCTGCCCTGAGGGCAGCCTGATTTCCTCTAGATTTCCATCCTAAATCACTACAAACATCGCTGAAGTGAAATTTTACTATCAAAGCTCTATCTCCATTTCCTCCAAGATCACTGGTTTCTTGTGGCTTCTCTCATGTCCTCTATTCAGGGCCATCTCCCTAGCTCATCTATAAATTGGCCAACAGCTAATTCGAAGCCATGGGTGTGAAGACTGTCTAGGAGCACATCCACACAGATTGCTTGCCCAGACAGCAGCTGAACACAGCAGTACTGTATTTACATTGCTTCCCTTTCTCCAGCACCTTGATTCCTCTTCCCAGACCAAACACTCACCTACATTAAATATTTAGAGACATTCTTTGAGATAGGCACCATTTTGTTCAATGTAGTAGAAAATGCCCAGCAGGTTCAGAAGGTAACAAGTAGAGATACCAAGAGGGCCTGACTGGTTGCTGCCAGATGCCTTATTTCTTAAGGAAACAATCCATGAAAATTATGATCAACTAGTTTTTCAAATAATGTTTTTATACAAAACTTACTATTTCTTCCTTCTGATCTTTCCCTTATTTTTATTTTTAAAGGGAGGTTTACTATCTTCTCAACCAAAATACTGTGAAGTTTAGTGCAATACTATTAGAGGTACTTGGACATCAAGCTGAAACTGGTAGATCAACTACTTAAAAGCTGCACACACTGATTAATTTTTAAGTCACACAGGGACCCAGGAGAAAAAGATTTTAAATTTCTGCCAATAAGATCAGCCTGATAACTATAATTTTATAAAGTGACATGTAAGAGTAAAGTTACCTCATGTAAAGATTTTGCTTCCTGCAGGTTTTCCACACTGACTTTAAAACCGTAAGTATTATTTAAAGATGGTCCTTCAATCTGGGAAGTCTCTTTCTTTGGAGCGCTGAGGGCAGCAAATTGATTCTTATTGGGCAGGGAAGAAAAAAAGCACAGGATAATGAGAAAACCCAGATTGCTAAACTCATAGGTATGTTAAATAATATGCAATGCTAAATATGAATTTATCAATGAAAACACAAATGCTACACGACAAATTACCAGAAAGTGCCCAACTTTTTACTATCTCCTCATTCAATTTTTCAACATGCAAATAGCAGTTGTATCTTTCTGCCTTTTAGGAATAATTTTAATGAAAGCTCATAGCAAAGCAAGAGGCAGTTTGAAATACTTTAAAAAAGTCCCAAACAACCAAAAACTTCCAGAACCCTACCAAAAAAACCCCAGTTCCAAACATACTGGCTTTCTTGGAAGTCTGAGGATATGGAAACCAACAATTTTCTGTTCCCCTTTGAGCAACAATTCTTCAAAAACCTCTCTTCAGCCATCACTTTTACAGACACTGAATTAAGGTTACATTATGTACCCACTTGAAATAGATGAATACCAGTATACTGAGAAGAAGAAAGTACTGGGTAACTCCAGTAATGCACCTAGCCCACCATTCTGTTTCCAACATGGAGAGCAGAAATGCTGTTTAGGGAGAACAAGACCAATCCCTTTCTCCTCTGTTGGCACACCACAAACTGTCCTCTTTGTTTTCAGAAAATGCTTAGAATATTGTCTGAAAACTAATACACATAGAGACACATAAGCATACATATATAAAAAAGAGAAATCACACTAGAACTTAAAAAGGATGTTGTACCTCAAAGAGCAAAACAACATCTTCACATGGTGTCTCTTTAGTGTTTCATTAGTGTCCCACTACCCTAGAACAGAACTCTCATTCTCCAACTTACACCCACTCCCCCCAAATTAAACTCATAAATTTCTTCCTAGCTTTGAGTGTGCTCTGATTCTACAACAATTGTACCCTACCATTTTAAATGTACTTTTGAGAGCTTAACAGCAAAAGACAAAAACAACAAAGAAGAAAGAATGGAAATGTTTATATCTGGCATAATAAAAATACAGCTGCACAAAAAATGTTAATTTACCTTCATTTGTGTGGTTAGAAGTACCCTTCGAAGACCATCAGTATTACTTCCCCTCTTGTGGCTGAGTTTCTGAGCTTTTGGTTCTGTAAATATGTATAAGTGAAAGACTACTTAGCCTCAATAGTATTGTCTAGGCTTTAAACAACATGCAAGAAACAACAGAGGCATTTCATTAACATTACAAACAAATATTACATATATAAGCAAATACAGTTTTATCCTCTGTCAAATCCAAAGCACAACTACTACAACTTGATATCTAAGGTCATTTAGGAACATATAGTACAAGGCCAGTAAGTTACAAAGCCTCACATCATTATCATCTTGAACACTGCAGTGTTATTCACACTCCACATTTGAGATTATTTTTATAAAAATACAAGCAATATAGTCAACAAGATTAAAAAATCCCCCAAATAAGCAATAGTTCTAAATTAAGCTTTTAACCAGCACTTCAGAATTCAGACACTAGAGACTATTAGGAACCAAATGGATGTTCTACTTCTAGACTTTTTCAATAATTCAGTAATTACTTTAACAATAATGCATAGGACTTTTCCAAAACTAGTTTTAAATATATTTTTGTGGAAATAGAGTATTTTTTATTATGTCAGAAGAAATATATTCAGATTTTTGTGTGCATGTATATTATTAGAATATCTTAATGGATTTACCTGCAGATAAGGGAGTAAAACCAAGAACTTCAGGTATTCCATCTTGTTTTTTTCTCTGCACAATGGGTGTACTATGTAGGCAAATGGATTCAGAATTTCCCGGATCTTCATTAACTGGAAATGGAGATGTGTCAAAGGATGTCCTAATGTCCTCTGGGGTGCATGGAGAATTTTGTGCACTTCCAACAGGTACTACATCATTTTCTTCCACGGAAGACAAAATAATATCCTGATTTTTCCACTCTGCATCTTCTAAGCTGGACTGCTTGGGATCTGGAGACGCTACCTGCTGCCAAGGAGGAAGGACTGGAGAATCTGGTGAACTGTAACTGACATAATAATCTTCCTCCTCCTCCTCCTCCTCCTCCTCCTTATCATGTTCTAGTGCTGAAGTAGTGTGTGTCTTGCTTTCACATGAAGTTTTATTAGAGTCTATGTCATTTTTAGTATTTACAGAAGTTACTATAGTGCTTATAGACTTATCACAGGTTTCCTTGGTTTGCGTTTTTGTATTTTCTGCCACAGAGGCAGGAGAACTCTTTGTAGGCACAATAGGTCTTTCATCTTCCAGGCTAGACATATTTAAGTCTTTAGCTACTTTTATTACTTCTATAGATTTCTCTTCAGACAACTCTGCAGAGCTGGAATTCTCATCTGCCTTTGCCAGCTCAGCAGGATGACTCTTAGGCAATTTCTTGAAATGTTCATACTCTTCTTTGGCATGAAGCCATATCTGAACTTGCTGTTGGCTTGGAGCACACTTGCATGGCATTATGACTATTTTTTTGTCTTCACTAGTTTTATGGCTATTACTTTCTCTTTTATTAACAGTAGAGTGACCATAATGAGGAGGAGATCCCGGTCTAGGACTACCTGTCATTGCTGAAAATGCAGTCTTCCAGAGCCGTAGACCTTCTAATGAGAAGTCCCCCTCAAACTCGAGAAGGTCATTTGGAAGTCTGGTTTCCACTGTGAGAAGCCGCCCTCCAATCTCCCTGTGAAGAAAAATAGCTTGAATTACTGTTTTACTTTAAACTGCACTGCAGGCAGTCCTTGCGATGACAGAAAAGCAGAGTACTACTAACTAGTTTTCTCACTATGCGATTCCTGTGGGCAGTATTTTTATTTTATAAACCATTAAGGCACATTCCCACTCACTACAACAATATCATGCAATAAAAACCCCAAAGTATCATGAAAGAAAATGAGTACTTGGACTGGAAGCACAGTAATTTTCAGCTTCAAATGTATGTATATCAGATGGGATCTTTCATGCATCTGTGCCACATAACAGCATAAACTGTTTACAGGAATAAATTAAATTTAATATAATCACAATCACATGTAGACATAAATGCCACAGTACCTTGGCTTTTCTGGAGCATCTGAAGGATTGCTGCAAAATGGTTCCTGATAAACAGTTTCTGCAAGATCATGATCCAGCAAAGTTGCCATGATTTCTTCACGACTGGGTGGGGACATGAGAGGCTTAAGAATGTGAGCAGTACGAGGTGTAAAACTTCCATTCTTTGATTGTGAGGGAGAACTGGTTGATCTTGGCGAACTATCTGGAGTTGGAGTTAATGCCTCATTGTTTCTTGAAACATGCAATTCTAAATCCTCAGAAGCTGCATCCATAAGTTCACCATCAGGCGATGACAATAAGGATGTAAAAGAGGCATTAACTGAATCAAGTGGTTGACAGGGTTCAAAAGTGGTTTCTTTTCTAATGTGGCTTTGAATCCAGTCTGAGCAGGTTGGCTGAGAAAGGTTAAGAAACCTCTCTTTATTTACTGTATTTCTATTCAATTTGAATTTTTCATTTAAACAGACTTCAGTCTCTTGTGTACAAGACGTATCAATAAAGTTAGATCTAGAAGTTGAAGAATGAACGTTTTTCCTCCATTGATTATGGCAGTGGTTCTCATTATTATCTAGTGAGGTCTTCTCGAAAAGCTCAGGGCTCAGGGCACCAGGCCGTATCCATTTATTTGTGCTTGAAGAATGTTGCTTTTCTTCCTCAGATTTTTGGTCATTATGACATAGAAAGTCATTTTCTGTTGTTTGCCCAGAACCAAGATCTTGAACTGCATCACTCAAGAATTTCTGGGGCAAATTTTGATCTGCTGGGACAAACTGGCTTGCAGAATAAAAACTGCAAAATCCACTTTGCCCTATAGTATTAATATCAAAGTTGTAATTGTGGTCTGGAGATAAGCTGTCTTCAAGTGAGTAGCAGCTTTCAAGACCAGGGTCTGAAAAAAAAATGGGGCTGTCATCAGATACAGAATGATCAATGCGACCAGTAATCGGCTGGCTTGAAGACTCCATTTTTGAAAGTTTTGCTGTTTTGTCTTTAGGTTTTGTGCTCCTGGGAGCACGAGATTTTCTTGATGATGTGACTGACCGTGATCTTTTGATGGCTTTATTCTGTTCAAGAGGGCATGGTATGCCCTTGTTCAGCTGTGGTTTATCCGGCAACGGCTCCTGAGCAACGCTGGCATTCTGAGCTTTCTGCTGTCTCTTCTGGAGTAACTCTTTCAGAACAGCCAGGCCAGACTGTCCTTCACCAAATGCTGATGGGGCCACTATGCTCCTGTTTTTATACTGGGAGATGGGTTTTGATTGTGTGGTTGTTTCCAACAGAGGCCTTTGTTTTGCAGTTTCAGGCTTAAAATGCGACATATCCAAAACAAATCCTCTCTGGTTTGGATCGCAGTTTAACTGTTTCACTGGACTCTTCAAAGACGTTACAAAACAGTTTTTAGGCAATTGAAGTGGCCCAGGGTTTTCCTCAGATGGCTTAAGAATAGAAGAACAAGGATCAGAATGCTTGGATGCCTCTGGTAAACAAAAAATCTGCTGCTGATTATTGTCTTTACAATGCAAATAGTTAGTGGTATGTAATTGATCCGTCTTTGCTGTATCCAGAGAGTCACGAGCTTCATTTAATTTCCCAGCTGGTGGCAAATATCTGATTTGCAAATTTTTTATCTCTTCTGCTTTTGCAGAAGTCTTATCTTTAGGGATGTGTGCATTCTGTGTTATGTGAGTTGCGTGGTTAGATGGATCAAATATGTTTTGAATGAGAGCAGAATCCTTCATTCTAAATATAGCACTCTGAGTCCTGGACCTTTGAGAGCTCATTTTTGGTACTTCCCTTCCAGACGCCACAGGAACAGATGTGAAAGATGAATGAGGGTCTTCCCGTGGAGCAGGCAAACACTGTGCATCTACAGGCTTATCGATTTCCATCAATGAGTGAAAACAGCCTGATGAATTACCTTGTGCATCAGCTGACGGGAGCTGTGCTGACGACAGATATCCAGCTGAATAGCCAGGAAGAGGACTGTCTTTATGGTTGTGAAGTGGCTGAGAACAGAGAGAGCTATAAGAAATCTCAGGCAGATCTTGATGTTTCAGCACAAACTTGACTTCTGCAGTAGAGCGACTGCTTCCTTTTTCATCTTTAAATACAACGCGTTTTCTCGAGGACACTTTTTCAGCCGTTTTCTGTTTTGTCCTAGGTTTCTTCTTTCCATCATCTGGTGTTTTATCAGCCTGATTAATCTTTTTCTTTTTCTTGGTAGATACAGTGGGGCTAGCAAATTTCTTTTTACATTTCTTAACCTGAGTTTTTGCTCGACTAGTTTTTCCTACACTAGTATTAACAGTCTTGCTGTTGTAGATATTGGGCCCCCTATTAAATAAAGCTTCTCTGTCCAGGCAGGTCAAGATTTCTTCTGCTTTTGGATCAGTGGGAGACCAGCAGCGAGGTGGAGATGTGTTTACTGGGCTTGTGCTTCTCTCAGAAAGAAAACCTAACTTAGACATAACATCACTATAGTTATAGTCACAGTCTTCAGCTTCAGCACTGTAGGAGGGCGAAGGAGGAGAAAGAATTGTATGAGTCCTTTTTCTGAAAGATAAAGTTCTTTTAATATTTGTACTACCTGTTTTTTGTGGTTTTCCAGCTTTTTTCTTGGTTGACTTATGTTTTGCTTTCCTTTTGTGACTTTTCTTTGGTGTTAGTGGGTAAATAGGATATTTGGTTGCAGGAGAGTCAGGAACTTTTGGCCAAAAGTCCTTTAAAGGTGCAAGCTTTTTATATAAATTCATCTTTTCCTCCGTGAGTACTACTCTTTCCTCACTAGAATCTACTTTCCCCAGTTTAACAAGCATATTTTTTCTCCCTCTAAATCTATTGATGATAATATATTTAATAATAACAGGTGGCAATTTTTTAGAAAGTTTTCTACGCTTTCGAGACTTCTGAGACCCATCCATACTTTCAACACCTTCTATCGGTTGAGGTAGATTAATTTTTGAGTTGTGTGCGACAAAGCTCGATTCACTGTCTTCAGTCTCATAATTTACCTTCCGTTTTGTCCGGAGCGTGTATTTATTCCCACACAGTCCAAATGACTGCTCAGTTTCAAGAGATCCATCTGCAAACTGGCAGTCAGTGTAATTAGCAGTACTTGTAGGCATTTTGTTTTCAAAAGCCTCAAGAGGAACTTGAACTAAGTCACTAGGTAAAGCACTATCCTTATCAGGAATGTTACTACAAGCATTACCTTGTGTATAGCAGCTTTCCTTCACTGATGCAACATCATTTACACTTGCAGGCTCCTGACGATTGATAAAACTATGCTTCTTTTTATTCAGTTTCAACCTGGACTGTTTGTTGCCTTGCTGTAATTTATATGTCACGGGAGCTAACTTCTGTGGTCGACTGAGACAGTTAGAAAGAACAACACTAGGAAAGAACATATAATGTGCTGCTTGTTGACTGAGGCTTGGCTTTTCTGCCTTGTGCTCCTGAAATTCTTCATACCTAATTTTAAGCTTATTAAGGCCACCTTCGTCAGTGTTATTTTCAAGTGAATGTACCACAGTTCGACTGCCTCCTGAACAAGATACCAATTCACAATTTTCTGTTGCTGTTGCTGGAAAAAAACTATTTACACTTGCACTGCTGGATTTTTCATTTACTTCAGAGGACATTTTACCTTTGGAGTGGCTCAAATCAGAAAAGTTATATAAGTTTTTATTCAACATGTTGTCACCAATATGGCGGCCCACATGCATAAAAGAGACATCCTTTTCAGCCTTTCTAATGCTAATGTATTTCCTACTAGGTATTGGTCTGTTCACTGATGAAATATCATCTTCGTAGTCAAAAATATTATTTCCACATGAAGGAACTGGGAGAGTATCTTTCTTGTTACCCTCTTTGTGAGAGTTTTCTGCATGGGTACTATTGCTGAATGGACTTGGGTACTTTGCTGAGTAAGTGCTTTCTTTTGTAAGAGAATGGACTGAAAGTTCAGGTCTTGTTTCTGTGTTTGGTTGTGAGAGGTCTTCTACAAAATCTTCATTATTCAAAACATGGTTAGAAAGGGCACTTGTGTGTTTACACTGAAAAGTAATTTTAGCAGAAGATGGGGGTTCTAGTGTAGCAGCATCTTTGTGAAATATTGAGGTCTTTACAGACATTTTGCTTGTTGCAATGACGGAGGAGTGAGTTCGAGAACTTTCATTATTCAAAGGATTGTCTGAAATGGAAGACAAGCAATTTTATTCTAGTTTTCCTGTAAAAAAAACCTCAATGCATTAAAATTTTTAACAGCATTTTCCTGAAAGCCTTCCCTTCTAAATAAGAAGCAAAACTCCTGCAAATCACATTACATTTAAAATCGTGACAATTAGAGACCCTAACTACATGAGTTGCTTTATCAAAATCACATTTGTCAGTACATTTGTCTTGGGCATTTTGTCAGTTATTCCTAAATGGTAGACTTGCATACAATTGTCAAAGATTTCATGCTGACTTTCTGAAAAGAAGGCTTCGACAATCACTTTTAGATGACTGAAATACAAACTGATTTCTAGAAAAGGTTGTACACTGATTTGTTCCTGAGAAGTATACTCATTGGCTCTGAAAAACAAAAAACTTATTTAGATGACCTTGCCCCTGCAGAAGTCATTGCACAGAAAGCTAAAGTAGTATCTTACAACATGGCGAGGGCTTTGTATGAACTGTGCTGTGCACTAAACAGGTAGTTTCCTGCACTTTTATAAAGCAGAGCAATACAGCACCCATTCAGGGGCTCATGCAAGAAGTGTGCACCAGTTAGTCAGATCCTGGATTCATATCCATGTATTAATGTTCCCACATAAATCTGAGACCCGCAGGTGCTATGGGAACTTGTCCTGTGCAGACTCATCACATGGTATCTGTCATGATTTTCATCTCTTTTGGTGATACTTTCACATTTATTTCAGCATAAGTGTGGACAGGGAGGTGTTAACAACTGTGTGCTTGCTCATAACCTCACTGAACAACAAGTAATTTGACAGAGGTTATACCGCTGCAAAGAGGCAGTTACCACAGAGCACCTGGCACACAGAAATTTGTCTATGTGTCCACTGCTTAAGCTGAAATGTTGAAGGGGAATATGAATTATGAAACATGCTGTATGACCTGGAAGCATGTGCTGCACACTGATGTACCAGACTGGGGATCCTTCAGGCCTTCACTGTAAGTCTCAACCAATTTGGGGATTATCTTAGATTCATGCTGCCTTCAGCTTAGCTATCTATTTACTGCTGGCTGAGAAAAATTAAAGGAAGTCCCAGTCTGTTTCTAATAACACTTTCGAATGCATACACAGAGTCTCTAAGCTGTGGAACACAGCTGGGAGATGCTGCCTATTATTCTCGGAGGGTAGGAGTGCACAGAAAGAATGAGGATGAAAACTCAGAAAACGGAAGTTTGGTGGTGTCAACCAACACCTGAAAAATACCTGGCTATTCAGATACACAAACTGCAAAAATACTTGTCACTCAGTCAGATGTTATGGACACAGATTCATGTGTGGATAGGCATTTTCTAATTAAGAGGACCTGGACTGGGATCTGTTTTGAATTTACTGTATCTACTATTATAAGAAATCAATGTAGAAGTCCACAGTAATAAAATTTCTATGCTGATGTTCAGCATGTGACATTTCACATACTTTAAATATGCTAAAATTTAAACACTTATTTAAGATACAGTCTCATTAGCCAGTAGCATCTCTTATTACAACAAATTAGAATGTATGTCAAATAAGGAAATTAGAATTGTGCATTTGACAAAAGCAAATCATTACAGTAGTACACCAAATCATGTATTAACCTACCATTATACCTATAAAAGCAAAGGAAAAAGCAAACTATGTTTTAAACACCAAACACAAAGGAATAGCTGTGGCTGTCTATACAATAAAATCATATATCTCACTTTCTCAACTGAACATTATAATGTGAAAACATGCAGATTTTCGAATGAAACAAACAATATTATTTATATATTTGCCTAACCTCAAAGTGTGTATTCTGTTGACTGTTATTTGATCAAAGACAGCACGTTATAAAGATGGCAAAAGATCTCTATAGAATAGCTTATTTTTTTACAGATTTTGAAAAGCAGTTCCTTCTGCATCACTACATAGTTTTAACTCATGCAATCCCAAGAGGTGAACATGCAGTCCAGAGAACGAAACACAGGCCCAAATAAAGGCTCACTATATTTCAGCCTGTGTGGCAAATACATGCAAAGAACCATCTAAATTTACGTAGTAATACATTCATTATTTACAATAATACTGGGAGGATAAATAATCCTATAGAATCATTACTTATAATATCATATTTGCATAACAGATAATAACTGAAAAATATCCCTTACAATAAGGTTTTTCAGATAAAACTAATTAAACAATGTTCTTTTTTTTATCATTGATACAATAAGAAAAACAAATTCTGGTAATTCACAGAGGGGACTGAGATTAAAGTATAGTTGTTTTTTAAGGAAGGTGTTAATGGCCTGCTTCTGCAATCTGTTGAGAACATTTCCTTCCAACTGAAACAAGGACTGAAAATGGTCAGCATTTTTGAGAATTAGCAATTTGATGTGAAAATGAACTATGACAACTTCTAAAGTGGATTTTCTATTTACTTACCACCATTTTCATCTGCAGTTCCATCCAACTGAGGTATTGAGAGATTAGCTAGGAGCGTATCGTTACCACTCCACTCCATTTCTTCCTCTGAAGATGAATCCTCTTCTGTTGAACTTCGATGCATGTTTTTGCCAGCTGACCTGGAGGAAAGTGAAGGAACTAAATGATGCACAAGACTTCTATCAGAAAATATAAGCAACAGGGAACATGAAAATCATTGGGATGTGGTGTTATATGGTCGTGTAATTTGGGGGAACAAACAGAAACAAACAAGAATTTTATTACATTTCTCACTGAGAAATACAAAATATTTTTCAATGTTACTATTTTAAGAGGCAATAGTGGTAGCTAACCATTTTAAACAGCAGGATTCACTAACTTAAGAAGACACAGAGAAGGCATTTAGATGCTTAATTTTAGTCCAATTTTACTGAGATATCATTGCTTCAAAGTGCTTGAAATTTGAAGATTTAACCAACTATGCAAAATCATTTAAGTTTAGCTGCTAGCAAACAGATGTTTATTTTTTTGTTGGTTTTTTTGTTAAGAAATCTTTATGGTATTATAATGATTATCTCTCTCGGCAGGCTTAACTAATCATGACCAACAAAACTATGTTTCATTCCATCCCTCATGGAATATTCTGAAGGAGCTCTTAACACTTAAGCTGCTCGTGCTAAGTTAACTGTTCTACACTGCCATGTTTACAGTCATAAATTTGCTGGGGAAAAAAAGAAGCAAATCTACAAAGGAAAGCTTCTATGAATTTTTATTGTTTTTAAGGTGGCATGGCTTTATATGGGTGTAGGGGAAGGAAGAATAGCATAGAAAACCACAAAAAACAAATCCTCCAGTATATTATAACTCCACAGGCACTTAGGAATTTGATTTCTCTTCTTTAAAATAAAGTGTGAAATGGACAAAATTCTTAACAGATATAACAGAAACTCTGTGGCTGCAAGAAAGAAATCCAGATACATATTAAGGAACTGAGGTCTGGGGTTTTTTAATTTGTTTGTTGTTTTTAAAAGTTTGTGTAATACCTCACACAAGATATAAATACAAATGTTTTGAAGTTACGGGAAGGAAAATCCACAATAACTTAAATACAGTCTACTTTTACAGAACTCTTTTATGACTGGAGTTAGACCAGCATGAATTACATGTATGGTAACACCCCAGGCATTTGAATGACAGCACTGAGCTAATTTAGATCAGGTCAGATTTATTAGTTAAGAAACAATAGGCTCAAATGTAACCACATAATTTCCACTCAGGTCTGGAAGCATGACTTGGAGAATCAAGTAACAAGCTTGGCGAGCTACTCAGTCTCCATGATCAAAGTAAGCTTTGTTGCTCCTCTTCGGTGTTCCCAAAACATGGAAAATACAGCACAAAGCATTCAGCTCTCTATGTAAATTAATATCAAACTGGGGATGTTCCTTCCAACCCAAGGTATGCTGTAATCCCAGGTGAATTTTGGTCAACTTTAGTAAACCAAATCAGACTGGAGATGACTTCTGCAGGTAACTTGCATTCCTCCTCATTCAAGCCCATCGGTCTGGATTCCAGGAAAATTTGTGTAACACACATGATACTGCCATACATGAACTAGTTAGTCCAGGTCTAGATGGGCTTTTTTTCTCTTGATGGGCTCTTTTCTCCAGTTCAATACAAATCAAACCCAAGCCATTTAATTCACTCAGTAGGGTGCGGCTACTCCTCATTAGCTCAACAGATTTCCTGAGACAATGGAAGATTGGTAAATAGTAACAGAAAAGCAATAGTATAGACATGGCAGGATGCATTAGGAAGCCATACAGACAGAATGAGCCTGAGCAGAGTAGTCAGATCTATGGTCAGACTCAAACTGGTTTTTTACACATGAGCCAAATCATGCAGGAGGCAAAGATACCCATGCTTGTGTCTGAAGTGAGTCCAAATTCTGTAGAGATCTCAGTGAAACAGAAGTTGTAATTCCCTCTGAACACAAGTTGACTCCCTGTGGAAGCACATCGTATGCATATTTTCCCTAGTGCTTGTTGTCTGGGATTAAGGTGTAGGCACATATGAGCAAGATATTATTGAGACAGCTCATCAAGTCTCTTGAGTTTTTAAATAGGATTCTTTACTGCATGAAAGCAGTTAATTGCTTCAGGATCCTACCTGACTCCTGAAGCCAGTACAGTCAAGCTCATACAGAGCTGTGCCTGAGCTAATGAATTCTGTAAGATACAAGTTTACACAGCAACTATGACTAAACTGAAGTTTAATGTTAAGTGTTTTGGATGGCAGTTTCAACTTTTCAGACTACTGTGAGGGAAAGAACCAGAAAATCAAAGGTCAGACAGGAAAATTAGCTTTAGAGATCAATTATCTCTCAAACAAGGAGACTAATGAACTAACTTCTGATTCTGTTAAAACTTCTGTGTGTTTTCGGGAAATGAAATATTTCTTTATCTCTCTGGTTCTCTGAAACATACAATATTTATGACTTCTGATGTAGAAAAGAAACCCAAATATCAAAATGTTATGTCTGTGAAGTTTCTCATATTTCAAACGGAATTATAAATATCAGAAGGTGTGCCCAAAGCAGGGGTCAAGAGAAACTGGATATAGCTGCTTTCAATGCCTGTCCGAGCAGACTGTACAAAAGGTCATTACAACCTGAGAAGGTGTTCCAAGAATCTTGGCCTTAAAAATATTGAAGTTGCTGACCTTTAGCAGTTGAGCAGAGTGAGCAACATTCATGTTTTGATTTAAGCTTTGAGCATGGAAACAAATGGGTGTTTTATCCTCAGGTCTCTTGGTTAGTCTTCGTATGAATACTTCTTAAAGATTGTCTTTAGTAAAAGACGTACAAGATACACCTTAACACTTGTACTACATCCAAGGTGTGACCTTACAAGCAAGTTAGCACTAAATGTTTTCTTGTATTAGGACTTGCAGAACAAAAAGCCTACTTAATTCTTCCTCAAACAGCAAACTAGAAGCTTATGTTTGGCCAAACCTAAACACTTAATCTTTATTTCCAGATAACACTTACGATTCACATCATCATGTAAACAACTGCATTCCATCCCAGGATCTGCATAGATTTTCCCAATGTTGTCAACACAGATCTCTCTACATCTCACTGGGCTAATAGCATTTTTGAAAACAAGGTGGGAGGGAGGAAAAATCTGACAGAAAGAAAACATACTAAGAAAAGAAAATCACATATATACCTTCTTTTTGGCCCAGGCTCTTCCATGCTACTGTCCCACCTCTGGGACATTAGCAAGCTAAGTTCCATTTCTTCTTTCTCACACTGTGGCTCATTTTCTTCATCATCACTGTTCTGAGAATTTCGCCAGCTTCCAAGAGAACGATGGTGAGAGAGTGTTTTTTGATGTCCCATCTGATATCCATCATTCTCCAATCCAGCCAACAGATCAATCATGGCCTCATCAGCACTACTGCCCACTGCAGAAAAAGCCCATACAAGTAGAATCTATATTTTGTTCTACTTGTAAATCACTAATTATAGTCTACCAGTAAAAAACAAAACCAAACAAACCAAACAAAAAAAGCCCCTCACAGTTTTAAAATCCACTAGTTTGTTATTGTCTAAGGCAAGGCAGGCTACAGAAATAAAGCTCTTTTTGTATCTTATTTTTTCAAATTTTATGATTTATCTTTTCTAGCTCTGTATATAAAACTTTGACAAATTTCTTTACTTCTACCCTACTCTTCTGATTGTACTAGATTTAGTGGTTGCACTTCTCTCTCTCCACTCTCCTATTATCTCCTCACATTCAGTAAAGCTTCACTCTCCCCATTAATTTCAGCATGAGTGCCAGCTTCTGAAGCATCACTGCCTTCTCTTGCTCAACAGCTGCATTAGCTTTGTTAGGCACTTCTCTCTGTATGACTTGAAGACTTTCAATCACTGCATATAGTGAAAAGGGATGCTGATTTTGTCCAACTATTGCTCCTTCAGTTCTTTACTATAATGTTAACTTCAGCTCCCTTTTCATGTCACTATAAGCTATTCTCTTCCAAGGTTTCTCTAAACACTGAAAGTTAACCTGATTTCACTCCTCTCTTAATTTTTTTTTCTTTTATTTGACCCAAGCTTACTAATTCATGCACTTCTCTTCTCATTTTTTATTTCTGTTTCTTAAAAAGCCTTCCAAGTCACAAATTTTTCTCATTCTCTACCTATCATTTGACCTCATAACCAATTTATGATCTCCAGTCTACCAGGCATCTTTGTTACTTCTCTCTCCTTCTCTGGCAGAAGAACTACAATCTCTACTTTCTTTCCTCGGGAAGCAACATACGATTACAATGATCTTGAGAATTATATAAAACGGATCTCAACATCTGTGAGAAAGGGATTTTCCAAAATTTGCAAAGGCTTCACAAGACACCATTCAACCCTTTACAGGAGAAACCATCCCCTTTTCCAGAGTTCTGAACTAACCCACTTTTAATTAATACTTTCTGTTCTTTGCTCCTTTGCCCTTTGTGAGGCTCACCATTAAACTCCAACCTTTACTTCATGTTAATATGACCCTTGGTGTGTAATTCACAGTGAATAGCAGAAGGCATGTGGTTCACAGTCCCTCTGGCACTAAACTGTACAAAGGAATAGCAAAGACTTCTGCCGGCTATGAAAGAGCATAAGAGACCCAAATATGCAGCATGTTACTCAGTCACACAAAACACCAGGAATTAGTAGCTGCATGACAAGAAGGGAGGAGGGGGAAAAAAAAAAGAAAGTCATATAAGCTCGACTTGATTCCCTAGTCAATGGAAAAAACAGAGCATTTCGACACTTCAATTGGCTGAACAATTCAAATCTACAGTCATAAGACATACCCTACATATTATTTTAGCCACTTTTCATCCTCTCAGGTTTGCCAGCTCCCACAGAATTTCTTATAGTTCTTTCAATAAATCCAAATCCTTGCCTACAAAACATCCATAATCAAAATCTTACCTACTCTCTGCAAAATAAAACAGCTCTTAATCTAACTTCATCCACTCCTTTGTTAGCAAGAAAAGATTTAAAGGCTGTATATTGTATTACCCATAGACATATATTGTTGTCCAAGCACATACCCACATCCTATAGGTATCGAAAGCAATAGAGGCTGCTATGGGTTTTAGATACTCCTCCCTGCCCCAGGCCATGTGGTTCATATTAACATTACACATTATGTTTACCAAAGAACATACATAGAGATATACCATGAACTATATGCTTTTCATCTTCTCTAGAGTATCTGAACTATTTCTACCTCATGTAGCTTTTCATACAAGTTCCTCTCTTGGTTATTTAATTGTTGTTTCCCCTTCATGCCACTTACATTTTTTTACTGTAATTATTTTTCTCCTCCTCTTTAATATTTTGCTTATTTTCTACAAGTTTTGAGAAATGCTCTGCTGCAACTTGCCTCTCATTATCAGCCTACTATTACCCAGGTTCCCCAGACAGCTGAGCTTCTGGAGACAGATCATATGCATGTTTTCTACCTTAACTGTATGAAAGATGCAGTCAGTAATTGCAAGAGTATCATGGATAGTCAAAATCACCTTCATTCTGACAGTTTAGCCTTATAACCCTAGCAGCATAAGGAGGAGCAATACCCACAAGAGACTGCACTGAGCTCACCTGGCAAGAGGACAGGGCTTACTGAACCAGACAGACACAGCAGCCCCTACAAATACAGTCCTGGTGACATTTCTTAGAAAACATGGGGTGTTTTGGTGGTGGTAAGGTATGTGTGTGTGTGAAATGTCAACCTCTTTGAAAAACTCCTTGAGGTAAACTACCTAATTTCTTTCATGGCTGGTAATCTGAGGGAACAAAAAGACTGTGGAACAATAGAATAGCCTGGAAGAAAAGACATTCCAGTCATACTCACTAAAAGCTGTAGTCTGATTCAGTCTTTGAGACAAAGGCTGAAAGCTCTGACTGTTCTCCACAATGTTTAAAATTGCTTCTTCATTAATAAGTGCTTCCTCTTCTTTATCAGTTTGCAGCCTATTGGAGTCTTTAAAAGGAAAAAAAAGGGAAAGCATAAAACTTCAGAGACATCAATAAATTATGAAAGCAAGCCACTTTAGAATGGATTTTACTATCCAAGTATATTTCCATTATTTGCTGTGGCAATTTTAGAAAGGCTTACTCTAACAATAATTAAAAAAAGAGCAAAACTATTCTTTGGTTTCCCATAGCTAACAATCAACTTCCTTGGCTTACTTCTGCTAATAGAATAAACAGCCAAACCATGACACAGATTTATGCCGAAACAATTAGGATGCTAAAAGAACTTACCTTTGCTCATCTTTTTATCATCATGCACTTCTACCATATTAGCTGGTGTACACGGAAAGGCTTCAGGAGAAAGTACCTCAGAGTGTAGTGTTAGCTCAGCCGAAAACTCCTCTGATCCATTACTGTAGTCCAATGATCCTGACAACGTTCTAGTTAATTGAAAAGCAAGTTTTAAATGCATATTTAAGGTTTGCATAGAACACTATACTTTATGACAAATGGCTAAACACTTACACAGAGAAGTCATTTTGCTTGAGAATTTCTTTAAGTCTCTTCTGAAAAAATTTTTCACTCTCTGTTGCTGGCACAAATCCACGGTCTTTAAAATTTGAAAAATATTTGTTATTCAGTTTTACTTTAACCTCTCAACACAGAGAGCAGCTATAATTACTGATTTTATTAGGAAAAGGCCCAAAGTTGAAGTGTCTGCTAATTTTCAGCACCAAATCTGAGGGCTGATTTTCCAAGTGTATTAAAAACTTTAAAATACTTCACATACTCCCACTGATCTCATTTACAACTGTATCAACAACATTTACAAATCATGATGCAATTACACCAAGGTGAGCATCCAAGAAAAATCACTGAACAATTTTGAGAAGTCTGGCTTATGCAGCCTGAATACCAGTACAGAGAAACACAGGAAAAAAGTCAATCAGAAAGAAGTCTGCTTTAGCCAGGAACCTTCCTCTTTCCCTGCAATCCTTTGGTTTACTTGTCGAATATCATCCATATTTTTAAAGAAATATGGCCTAAGTTCTGCAGAGAAAGCCTGTTCATTATGCAATTACGTTGCAGAGCACAATCTTCCCTGTGTAATTAATTTTACATAAAAGTACAGGGATTTGTCTATCCTATTAGAATTTTAATCTAATATCACCTTAGCTATAATTCTGCAGAAATTAAAAGGGACTGCCCTATTGCATAAATGACAATGGAAAGCTTCAAGATAAAGAGATTTAGTTTTGTCAGTATTTAAATGTTTTCCATGACAAAGCATGCAATCTTAACTGCCATTATCATTCACTCTGTCTAGAATGTTTTGCAGATAGCTGAATCATGATGCAGTTAGGCAAGGTTATGCATCTTGCTTTCAAAACTGGGAAACACATACTGGACCATCAGTAAGGCTGGAAGTGGAAAAAAAAAAAAACATCTAAAAAACCCTCAAACTTGACACAATGATTTAAATTCTGTCCTCCTGCTTACTTCTCATTCAAAGTTTTGGATTAACAGCTGCACAAATTTTTGTGTTTTTTTTACCTTGTGACTCAGGTGGCTTAATCTGAGAAGATTCACATTTCTGTCTCCGTCGCTGCTTTTCATCCTCCCATATAGCTTGCAGACCAGGGTTCCTGCCAATCTGGGCTGAAATATGCAACAATACATAATGAAAGTCTGTTAATGTGACAAAGCATTCTTTCCCCAAATTGGATTCTGGCACTCTTCTTTGTCACTTTTGTCATTCAAGACTGTTATTTTTTAATTGCCATTCTTGCTTTACTCTACAATTTGGTATTATGCAAAAGTTAAGGTGTAACTTCATGTGTTTTCCAGATCTCCTATTTGTAATATAGATCTTTGGCTTTTTCTGGTCTTCCCACCAAGTATATGTGTGTTTATGCATATATAGGTGTATGTACACATATACATACACACATCTGATGTTTGTATTTCCATTACTATTCTTCCTATAGGTCTGAAACCTTCTGTTAGGAATTAACAAAAATCTCTTTATATTGCTCTGATAATAGACTATTTTTATAACCTCTTTTCTTTTGGAGTTAATTAATTTATTTTTAAACTTTATATATTTGTAGATCAACAATTTGCTAACACTGAAATCTGGATTATGATTTAACTGAGCTGAGCTTTAAAAGTGTGAACTATGACAACATAGATTCTGTTCTAAAACCATTTTACATGGAAAGTTATTAATACTTCACCTTCAATATCCAGTTGATTCAAAATGTCAGCAGCTACTGCATCCACCTCCAATTCACAGGTACTTTGTGGCTCAACACCTTTCAACATTAAAGAGCTATGACAACATAAATAGCACAGGTTAATTTTATCAATACACTGACTTTGAAATATGCATCCTCATTGTTTTTTAACTGGACTAATACCTAAAATTATTCAGAGGGAACAGGAGTGAGTAACCGAATGCAGAATTATCAGTTCCCATCCTCACCTCCAAGTCCTTAAACCAATGATCCTATTCAAATCTAATTAGATAAGAAATCTGTACCTTCAATTTAAAGGGTTTAGCTTTTTCTTTTGTGAAGAGAAAGAGCTGGTAAACAACTCAAAGTACTAAAGCAATTACAATAATGTTCTCCTCCTCAAATATAAGATGAAATGTTCTATAGAACTCAGCCAATAGAACTAGGTGTGTAGGTGTGACTGTGTGCCCAGAAAACACAGTGGCAAGAATTTTTCTCTCACTCACAGTTCAGAGCAATGCTGAGCACTTTAACATTTACGACTAGTTTTTCTGGGGTTTTTTCTTTATTTAGCCTGGAGAATAAGTAAGACAGTATTAACAACCCAAACATATGCTGAACTAGGGTTAACTGGCTTGATGAAAACTTAAAGTACTAGAAACAGATTCAAGTTTGCTGTGATCTGATCAATGATCTGATCACCTTCCTGCTGTGTCTTTTCAGATCTGCAAAGATCAGTGACCTGCTGCTGCCAGTGAACAAGTTTTAAGGAGTCCACCGAGGAAGCTAACAAACAGAAACTATCTCCCAGGTTATGTGAAAATCTGTTTACCCTTTAAAAATTTTTAGGGCAACACTGAAAATCCACTCCATGCTCTTCATGGTTAAAATAAGGCTACTCTTCAGGACCCTTTGTTTAGGTTAATTAACTGGTGACTTAGAACACCTACTTGTACTCCTACATTCCCTGACATACACAGAGCCTCAAAAATCTCAGCAAGGAATAGAAGATATAATTCCTTAAGATTTTCAGTGCTCTCTCTAATAGCACAAGGAAGTAGTAGATGATGCAATTAAAAGCTGAATATATCTGACAATTCTTTGACAATTAAGTGTTTAAATATCTACA
Source organism: Acanthornis magna (assembly GCA_036785705.1). NCBI lineage: Eukaryota > Metazoa > Chordata > Aves > Passeriformes > Acanthizidae > Acanthornis > Acanthornis magna. The sequence continues at coordinate 2,483,266 of JAWUZG010000022.1, read as the reverse complement.
AGCATGAAACCTGAAAGAAATGCAAAATTAAATTCCTTCACTTATGTTGCAGCTGACACCAAGCTGAGTGGTCTGGTTGCCACATATGAGAAATGGGATGCCATCTGTAGGGACCTGGACAAACTTGAAAAGTGGGTCTGTGTGAACCCCATGAGGTTCAACAGGGCCACGTTCAAGGCCCTGCACCTGGGTTAGGGCAACCCTCATTATCCATCCAGGCTGAAGGGATTGAGAGCAGCCTTCAGAAAAGGACTTGGGGGCACTGGTGGATGGGAAGCTGGTCATGAGCCAGCAATGTGCACTCACAGCCAGAAGGCCACCTGCGTGTTGAGCTTCACCAAAAGAAGCATGGCCAGCAGGGTGAGGGAGGGGATTCTGCATCCGGGTCTGGGGCTCTGAACATAAGAAAGATGTGGACCTGCTGGAGGGAGTCTAGAAAAGGGCCATGAAGATCATTAGGGACTGGAGTGTCTCTCCTAAGAAGACAGACTGAGAGAGTTGGGGTTATCCATCCTGGAGAAAAGAAGGCTCTGGGGAGACCTTACAGCACCTTCCAGTATCTAAAGAGGGCCTACAAGAGAGCTGGAGACAAACTTTCTAGTAGGGTCTGTAGAAATAGGACAGGGGGCAGTGCTTTTCAACTGAAAGAGGGTAAATTTACACTAGATGTAAGGAATTTTTTAAAAAAAATTTTATTATGAGGGTGGTGAAATGCTGGAACAGGTTGTCAAAAGAGAGGGTAGAAGTCCCATCTCTGGAAACATTCGATGCCAGGTTACAGCTCTCTGAGCAACCTAATCTAGTTGAAGGTGTTCCTGTTCATTGCAGGGGGGCTGGACTAGATGGCCTGTAAAGGTCTCTTCCAACCCAAACAATTTTATGATTCTACATACACTTTTAAGGACAATCCATTGCCTTCACATCCTTCTGTTCCCACACTATTGTCATGCCATCAGCTGAGAAACAAGTCCGTAATATGCTGGCTCAAAATGCATACTTTTCATCTCACACACTTTGGGTGTTCACATTCATCAAAGCATTCAAACAGAGCTTTGCCTGCACAGTGAGCAACAGGAACTGCAGGCAAGCCAAAACTTGTATTTTGATCCCACAGTAAGAAACAACTGCAAGATCACTGGGAAACAAGACTGAGGGAAGAGGCTGCAAAAATTGTTAGCTCCCTTTACATAATCAAAACACTTCTGGGAACAAGCCAAAAGGGACCACAATACAGAATGGTCACTGATATCAGAAATCTGATAAAGACCTTCCTTTAACTTGTCTGGAGGATACCAAATCAAAGATCCAAGCTTTCCACTTTCACTAATTTCCTCTTTTAAAATACAATAAAAAACCAAAAAACTAATGGGGGTTGGGGAGAAAGAGAGAAAGAAGGAAAGTTCTTGAAAAGTTTAAGAAAAAAAGTGTTATACTGTTAGTGGCCTATTTCTGAAGAGTTTGTTTGATGACTAAACCCATGAACTGAAGTACTTGTTTTTCCTCTGACAAAGACAGCTTTCTATCATTTTCCCATTGTATACCCAGGATGTTTTGTCAAAAAAAACCCCCATGTCTTGGTTGTCCACATCCCCATCAAGACTATGGCCAGTGATTTGAGAACTGATCAAGACCAAAGACAAAACTGGCCAAGAGCTTCCCAAGTAATCAGCTTTCTTATTTACAAGAGACTCTAATATGGATTTCTCATATAAAAATAACACTAAATTCAACATTGCTGAATTTAAAACAAAGTGGTAGATGTCAATGATGGTAGATGTTAACTTAAGTATTTTTCCATAATAATATTAATTTGAAGCATGTTCTTTGTCTGCAACTCAAACAATTTGAGCAATTAGAAGGAAAAGAGTTAGCTCATTTTGCCCAAACTCTGATCAAACAGATATAAGGAGCCTTTCTGTCAAAAACTACTGTATTTCAATTTACATGGCATATTATTCAAATGAAAAACACTGAGCTAACAACAGGCCTTTTCTGAAACAAATGTAGGATTTATCATCATAATTGTCATTACCATTTTCATGATGAAGGCAGGGCTGGCAGTCAGAACTGCACACTCCAAAGATGTATGTGGAAGCTAATAAAGGCACCTGACACACACAGTAAGTTCTTCATTAGACGTGAGAAATGTCTTCCCAATACAACTGGTTCATTAGCTTGGCATTTAACATCCTTGTCAAGGTGAGCTGCTAGACACTTGCACTAGCTGAAGTCAGGGCAGTAGCACTGCAAGCTTCTGCAATATTCAGGTAAGCCACAAAGGCCAAGAAGCCATTTGTTCCCACTTCAGGAAAAACCTTGAAGGGTATATGAAAGCAAAACAGCTTTATCTGGCCCTTCTAACATCTTAATTTATGTTGATTAAAACCAAAATGTGAGGGGGCGAGGAGGAAGTACAAACTGTCCTGAAGTACAGTTATTTAACATGGTTACATGCTGCTTTAGGAACTCTTTCATCTGAGTATCGGCAATAGCTTGGTCAGCTGTTAGCTTTGGTGCCTTTGCTCACCTAAAACAAATGTGTGCAACCTATCAGGAAAATACACAAAGCAACCATACCTCCCATTCTCCCAGATCAAGACACATTTCCTCAGCAGCTACAGTGCTGTTTTTTTGCAGGTGAGAAGAGAGCATGAAGAAGTCAGAATACGTCTAGTTTCCCAGCTACGAAAGTTATACGAAAATATGAACTACTTCATGTAATTAGCAGTTGTAATGCCTTGAAAGATATTCAGAAGTGGCCTGTTTGATGGAGATTGCCTTATACAACAGACTAATCACCTCCCTCACATCACATGCATCAATTTTGCAAAGAAAAATAATGGTTTATGTAATGCCAAAATCATGATTTGAGAATATCTGTATTAGAACAAGTTTAGAAAAGACGACTTAGCAAGTCACAGGCAAAGCTTTTCACAGCATCTATGTTTCATTTTGCAAAAAGGAATGTAGAGAGAATTGTTCACAAGATAAAACTTGTAATACAGATATATGACAGACAGGGTTAAGTGAGGTGGTGTAGAAGCAACCCAGCTGCACAAGAACAGAAATTTATTCTCTGAAAAAGTATGATAAATCAGGATTGCACAACACTGAGTTGCCATGGCTAGGCTACTTGGGATACTCACACCAGGTAATTTTAGATTACCTTTTATACCTACACACCATGTTGAAAAACTGCAGTACAAATCCATGTTTGCATAAAAAGCTCCAAATACATTACTTTGAGAACAGAGAGAATGGTCCTTATTTTTGAAGAACGTAATTGTTTGTTCGCACTGTCCACTGAGATAAAAACTATAGTTTAGGATGAAACTTGTGCTCAAAGAAAGTTGAAATATTTCGTTTCTTAGATGTTGAGTTAATGAATTAAAGCTACAGTCAACACATATTTTAAAAAGTGCCCACTACATACAGCTAGGTAGATCAAAGCCCTCAAAAACCTTGAAAAAGAATCAACAAGGTCAGTATCTTAATTCACCAATATTAATGACAGCCTAAGGAAACAAGTTTTGTAATGACCACATCTGAGCTATTTGTAATGTTAAAGTGAGCACAGGAGAAAAGAAATTAACTCCATGGAGAATCTGAAAAGTGTTACTCAACTGCACTGATAAGAACTCTAAAATTTCACATAATAATTTTCCATATTCTATTCATGGAAGAAAACATATCCTTGTTTTCAGGATGTTCAAGTGACTTAAATAATGTGCACATTATATTAAAAAATCAAATAGCTAAATAAAAACATGCACAGGCTGACAAGCGAGAAAAGCAATTATGACAGCCACAAACCTAGCAAAAATCTGGAATATTACATATCTGCTAGACTGTGCAAAAGTGTTATTTGTCAGATGTCTCCGCTTCCATATAAACTAGTGTCTAATAGTAAATCTAGGATTTAAAAAAAGAAAGTGCTTCTCAAAAGCATTCTACCAATCATTCTGCTTTTAACACATCATGTCCAAGTGGTAGACTTGACTGGCAGATTACTCCAAGTCTGATGTTTACCAGAAAGTTTCCTCAATGGAACTCATGGAAGTGTTTCATCATTTATTATCAGCTGCCTGAGGGGGAGAACAGAATGTGTCTCATGTCCAGAATTCCTCATGTCAAAAACTGTTGGATAGCACTTCCAGGTTCAGGTGACTGGTGCCCATTTTAGGGTAGGCTTTGTAGGTTTCAGTGTGATAACACAAGCAAGTATTGTACCTAAAAGCCTTACAACACCAGGGATTCCTGGACACTAGAGATTTTGGACATTTGTCTACTTGGTAACAGAATCACTCTAGAATTACATTAAAAGAAGTGTCTCTGGCTTAATACAGTGCACTAATCGTAGCAGCAAGTCAATAATTTGGAGATTTGCCAGGAGCAAGACAAGACATGGCTGGGTTAAATGCTGTTCTTGAGAAGTGGTGGAGTAGCAAGGTACTCTCTAGCATTGAAAAGGGAGTTCAGTCACCAAACCTGGCATAGTTCTCAATCATTCTTTGAAATAAGGAGCCATCACTAGCATTTCATCATGTAAAATGCTGCTCATAGTACATATGTGACTTCTAAATTTTGCATATTACCTTCCAGGTATCCAGAACCATATTTCAGCCAAGTGATACACTGTGTTCCAAAGTCAAGAAAAGGCCAACCACTGGCACTGCTTGGTTAAACAAGAGAACTTGTTAACTGCCACTTACAGTAAGGACTTGGCAGATACATGTTACATGATACATCTCTAAAATGTATTCTTAATGTACACAAAGAATAATGAGTCCAAACAGACATCCCAGTCACTAAGAATACGAGACAGGCCTAGAAATTTTGTGGTCTCAAACAACATTTGCCTGTCTTTCACCTTTTGCTTTTTCTTGATAGAACAACTAATAACTTAAGCTTACAACTGAAAGGCAGGGAAAGATTTACGTGATCTTCATATCTGACATAAAGAACAAGCAAAGAACTTAGAAGTTCAGTGATATACAGAAGAAACTCCAAATGCTACTGCAAGTAGCAGTCCAGTGGTGAAATACAGTAAGTAAATAATTTGTGATAAATAATTCACAAAAGAGTTAAATATCTCAACTTGAACTGGACAGAACTTGAAGAGGACCGGATAATAGAGTGAGGGGACTGTGCTGGTATTGCACATGAAACTAGAAATGAATACAGCTGTTGATATGGAAATTAAGCATGCCAGGAATACAGAACATATTTTGTTACAGAAAGACAGAAAAAAGGAAGAAAGGCAGTTTTACAGCTATGGACTAATGCTGTAGACTGCAAAAATAGGAACAGTTGAGTCACAATCATTTTAGGAAACAATTACAAGGGTTTCCTTGGATAGATATGTCATACTATCTGGGCTAGATTTACCCTCAGTAAGGCTGACCATGACAGTTACAGATCCATTAAACCAATCTAGAAGCAAATTTTCAGAATTTGAGAGGAAACGAAGTAGGAAGGCAATCTGAAAGTGGGACTGCATCATGGGTTTGATTACAAGAATACTGTTTAAGTTGATGACTCCCATAGATTTTTAATAGCTATTTTAACAGGCAAATAATTTTGCATAGATACAGAATAGAGCAAAATTAGGACTGGAAAAGTTTAGGTTTGTTGCTTTACTGTGGCATTTACATCCTACAGCATGGCAAAGACAGTCATGCTAGAACACCTTTAATAAAAATATTAATTTTCTAGGCAAAAGAATGTTTAACACAGTATCAAATGGGAAACAATTTCAGCTGGAAGAATCATAAATGAGTTCCTTACTTATTAAAGCATTTTAAGAGCTAACTAAATGTGAAATTCCTCTTGGTTATATAAAAACAACAGAGCATCGATACAAAATGCGTAAAACTGAATATAGCCCAGTTTCTGTGACTGAGTTTACTTCACATCTCATTAAAACTTCTGGCAGAAAATGCAGCAGTGTAGTAATGCAATATGCTGATAAGGCAAACCAGTAGATATGCTGGATACATAGCTAGATCACAGTATCAGAAAACAAAAGCAGGATAACTCAGAAGTAGAATAATAGAAACAGGATGAAATTTTAAAATGGGATGAAAAATCCTATAGGAACTTATAAAGGATTCCAAACAGAAGATTCCCAATTGGAAAAAAGAAAGAAGAGAAACATCTTGTACTAATAAATCCTAAAATGCTCACAAGCCAAAGTGCCATGATAAATGAAACTGTAAAATGTATCAGGAACTACCGGTATCATTGCATATGGTATAGAGAGAATTTGTGTGGTGTATTATGTAGTATTCAAGAAATAAATTCCTGCTGGCAGAAGTACAGCGATCGAGTGCTAGGAAAACGGACAGTCTTGGCATTTTCCCCATTATGTTAACATTCCATTTCTGGAGCATGCGTGAGTGCCAGAGAGGGACTGGCAGGAGTGAGGTGCTGCACCCTTGGGTGTACACACAGGAGCACGGAAGGAGGAGGAAAGAAGACCTGTGGTTACAGCCATGAGGATGCATCTTTGGCTCCTGCTCTGCGGAGCTCATCCCTCTCTGGTTTTGACAACCAGAAGTACTACTTTGCTTTGTTTTTATCTGTCTTTCCCAGAGCTGTGTAAAGTGACATCAGATAATCCTGGCCTAACTTATGATCCAACCTTCAAAGTTAAGTAAACTGGCTTACAGAACCAAGCCAAATAAAGGTTGAAATGGACTGTGAATGAAACATGCGGCCAAAAAGGAGCAAAACCAGCCCAAGAACAACTGCACATAAAGTGACCAGAAGTAAAATCACAATACAACCCTCAGATGAACATTGTTGCCAAATGTCCTTGAAGCAGAAGTAGTAGAATCACAAAACCAGATGCTACCTAACACAAGCTCAGGTTTTTGCACACTAGAAAAATCTGAAGTACGGTTTGAGACAGGCACTTTCTACTGGGGAAGCAATTACTCCCAGTACATAACACTAGCAGGAAGCACTGCAAATTGAGCCCAATATGCTCTTCAGAGAAGAATGACAGGAACCAGCCAAAGACAGAAGACTACTAGATGCCAGAAGGACCTGCCAAACATTAGCAAGTAGCTTAAAGAATGAACTTGCTGTAGATAAACTATACAAATCAATGTAGCTTCAGATACTGTTCCTCTCCCCTCCCCAACTCTAGCCACAAAACCCCCAAAATTTCAGAAATATTCAATTTTCTTATAGAAGTAAAACTATTACAAATTACAAACTGCAGACTAGGAAATGCCTAGGAAAAAGGAAAAGGATGGGAGACAGACATGAAAATTTTAAGCTGAGATTCTTACATAACTACCATTTGAAATGGACAAACTGAAATTCTCTTATAACACCTTATTCATAGAATCATAGAGTCATTAAGATTGGAGAAGTCCTATAGGATCATCAAGTCCAACTCTTAATCTAGCAGTGCTAAACCATGTCCTCCAAGCATCACATCTACGTATTTTTTTTTAACACTTTCAGGAGATTCCACCAATTCCTGGGCAGCCTATCCCAATGCCTGACTACCCTTTCAGTGAAGAAACTAATATTCAATCTAAACCTCCCCTGGCACAACTTCAGGCCATTTTACTTTGTCCTCCCACTTATTACCTGGGAGAAAAGACTGACCCTCACCTGGCTACACTCTCAGGTGACTGTACAACACAATAAGGTCACCCCTGAGCCTCCTTTTCTCCAGGCTAAACAACCCCAGCTCTCTCAGCCGCTCTTCACAGGACGTGTGCTCCAGACCCTTCACCAGCTCCATTGCCCTTTTCTGGACTCGCTTCAGCACCTCAATGTCCTTCGTGTAGTGAGGGGCCCAAAACTGAACGGAGGGTTCAAGGTCTGGCCTCACCAGTGAGGTCATGTTAGTTAAGGATGATTACAAAAACACAATCTGTGAACCAATCTGTAAATACTCTCTATAACCACTACGCTTGCTTAGCTCTTCATCAAAGTCATCATTCCAAAAAACCAGTAAGTTGAATTTTGCCATTATCTCCCAGTTGGAATTTTATAACCATATACCACAAAGTGTCAGGTGACCAAAACTATACAAAGAAAAGAAATAATGGTAAAATGTGTCACATTGTCATATTTTTTTTTTTTTTTAAATATGTAAAACATATAAGTGTCCTTTAAATGAGAGCCAGGAACTCAGTATTGCAGCAAGTTGATATATATAAGGAAATATGGCACACAAAAGAAAAACTTGGGATGCTGACCTTGGTATTTCATCTTCTTCCCATTCAATGAAAGATACATTGCTTGAATTTTCTGGCAAATGAGTTCTACGATGTTTACTTCCACCTGATGTATCACCTAGGGGAAAAACCAGAATGAGAAATTAATTCATTTATGTGGCAGTATCTTTTACAAATATCATTATATAACCGCATTTACTATTTAATATTACCAGTCCACCTGCTCCTAAAGAATAAATAGCACTGCATGATATCATCTTCACACATTAACTATGCTATCATATAAATGATCCAATTTTCTTTCTAACACGTAGATACATATAAAAAGAAATATATATTTCCAATACCCTGATATTATTAGAATTACATCTGTTGCATTCTAGTCATATCTTAACCTAAATTCAATCTTCTGCTATTTGTGAAAATTTCAAAATAAATCATACAGAGTCTGATGCAAACTTCAGAATTTCCTGGGTCCAATTCAAATCCCAATGGAAATTAGAAGCCAAATAAAACACTAAATTCTACTTCATATGTTTTCTCTTTTTTATTTGTGAGCTTAAAGGGAATATACAACATATTCCAGATGCAGTGGTAGTAGCAGAAAGTGGAAACCTGAAATGAAGGCAGATATTGTCTGACCCACAAATAAAAAGCCACTAAGTTTGCTCAGAGGCCTCCATGTAAGGAAGTGTGCTCCAAAGTCATGCTGGTAAAGACCCCTCTGAAGAATTCCTACCTCCCTTGAGGTCTCCACCTGAACCCTCAGTCTTCAGAGACAGGAAAGACAATTTACACACGATACAGCACAAGAAAGAAAAAGGCCCAGGAATGGAGTTGGAGGGAGGCAGAATGGGAGAAGAATTCGAAAATTACTCAGTCTCCCACTTCTACCTGAAAAACCAGCTTGAACCTTGAATTTTCTCAAGTTAATTGTCAGAGGTCTTCAGTAATTAAGTATTTGTTAGAACATGTATTTTCATTCTATAAATTTCGTAATAGTCTTGCCAATGTGACTTCCACTACTTGGAATACTAGATTTAGGAATACGTCACATAGCAAAAAGCCCTGAATAAGTTACAAGAGTAATAATAATAAGAAACAACTGGCAGAAGAACCTTAGAAGCTACAAACAGAAGCAAGCAGGCTTGATTCCATACATTCCAGACCAAGCTTACTGCACGCAGACTAGTTCCTGCAAACCTCGCACCTAGATCACACTCCTAAGTGCACTGCCATGGCACACAGATGTGGCACAAAGATGTGGCATTCCAGTGGAGACATTCTTGTGCTTATGCAGAGCCAGCTCGTGTTTCAGTCACACCTGCTCTGTTACGGTCTATGCACTTTAATGCTTAAGCAGGTGATTCCAGAAAGACAAAACAAAATACCTGATCCCATTTGCACAGAACCAGCTCAAACCTAGCACAGCTTACTGTCTGTGCTGTTGAGAAGTGATGATTTGTCATTGGGCAGCTAGTCCAGGAAGAAATACAGCCATGTTTTTACAGTGTGGCCCCTCAGCTAATTCTCTGTATTTAAATGCAAGCTGACTATGCATGGAAACACCTCCTGTTATTTTTCATCTGCTACTTGATTATTTTAAGTTGATGAAATGGGACTGAGTAGTTTTATATTTTAAAGGAAAATACATCTCACAGCAGCTATGCAAGACTGTAGGTCAACTGGTAAAATATATACTACTATTTTTAAAAATTATTTGCATTTCAAATATCACACCACAGCAGTTTCAGTGCATTATTCCCTTTCTTATTCCCTATAAATCCAATTTTCATATACTTTTAAAAATCAAGGCTCAGATTCCTCTATCGGTTTGTTTCTTCAGTAAAGTTAATCATAGGGATAGGGATTTAAGGACACTCAATATTCCCCTTTTCTGGATATAAAGACCTGTAAAGACAGTAGCAATGACACATCAAGGTCTTTCAGTCATATTACAAAAGCAGATTCAGCTACTGAAAATAAAATTTTTGCAATAGTTACAGTGGCGTGTGGTGCATGAATGATTAGGCAGCCCTCTTCACAGCCGTAAAGAACAGGACCTGAGAAAATGAACCGCTGCATCTTCTGGATACAGGCTGATTAAGGGAGAATATTCCTGCTACTACAAATGCGTGTGCTGACCTCACAGCCTTCAAAAAGGTCTGCTTATCTCAGTGAGAAAAATACCACTGGAAACAGGCTCCTGAGGCTTCTTGCTTACATTGACAAACAAATATATTACTTGCCAGACTCGTTTTTATATCATCATCTGCAAGGGAAGTAAGGTAAGTGTTTGCTGCACCTCTTTTGGCAAAGGCTTTTATTGCTGTCTAAGAAACACTGGCCTGGCCTGCATGACACAGCTATACTTGACTAAAAGGAATGCACGCTCCCACAACACAGATGCTGAAGAACAGGCAGGTAAAGTGTGGCACCTGTAAGCAGAGGCTGTGCCTCCTACACCACCCCAAAAGCCTGAGCTCAGAGAGGGCTGCTGTACAAGGACATGCCTGCTGACAGCAGTGCCTCTGCAAGGTTGCACCAGGGACAAACCATTTGTCGCTTGGCTGCTGTGCCAGGAGCAGCAGACAGTGATCCTGTGCCTGGGGACTACAACAGACTGAGGCAGGCTACTGATGCATGTGTGATGTGGAGCCATGCAAAACAGAATGAAACTTCCTAGGAGCACTGCAGCCAGCATCTGATCAAGCCAGACAAGTTAGTCTGTCCTTTTTTTCTTCCTATTCTATTGGGTTGGGATCTTCCATAAAAGAATAGTTAAGTCCACTTGTCTCAGCCCATGCCCCTCTTTCACCCCCTTGCACTCTTTCAAGACTTAGGTCTTTCATCCTTAAATAAATTATGAAGGAGAATATAAACACCTTATGTTTTTCATCTATCACCTGAAAGAGGAAAAAAAAAAGAGCTATGGAAAAAGAATGGAAGCAACTATTTCATACAATCACATTGCATGTTTCCAGAAGGCTGATTTGAGTATTTGGAAGACTAAAGGTACCTGACTATACTTCCTCAGGACTGAAAATCCTGAAGATGCTCTGTCCATGGCTGAGCTTTTGCCTTCCTATAGTTCTGACACCAGCAAAAAGTGTGGTCTCTTGTTGAGCATGAAAAGAGTATTTTCCTTTACATGACAATTAGTTATAAAACCCCATGGGCTAATCAACAGCTGTCTGAATATACATGCATAAAAATAGCAAGGAAATTCAAGTCAGCATGATTATTGCCTGGCATTTTTACACAAAGATACTTTATCATTCCTTTCCACTTTTGCTTTAGCTATAGGAATATTTATGATTTAAGTAAACAATACTTATTTTACAAAATACCAAAGTACCAAAGGTCTTATGCTTTTCCTACTGTTATCTCTCCTTTGCAATGAAGCATTTAGGCAACATTAGGGATGTTCTCACCAAACTTTTTATGTCAGTGTGTACATTCAAAATGCTAAACTATTTCTTTAAAATACTTCCTTTGCTTACACACTAGTAATTCAAGTTTCACCTTAGAGCAAATGACTTTAGCAGAAACACAGCATTTTAATTAAGAACATTGATTGTCATCAGAGCAAAATCGTTAGCCATAATTTTGTAAAGACACTACTGCAACAAAAAATGTATTTGAATTGATGCAAGAATCAAAAACATTTAAAAAGAGAAGCAACAGTATTATTATGCTATCTTTCATGTCAATTCTTCAACTAAATATCAACAATTTTTCATCTTCCAGAAAAGAAGGTGTGGTCATGTTGTGAAATGGTCACAGCTGCACTGCTGACAAAACATGTGTTTCTTGACACACAGCATCTCATTTCAGGAAGCAGGCTCTTTCACAATCCCCACAATCCCCATACAGAGGCATAAAAAAGAAAAAAGTTACATACAGATTTTGTTTTCACATAGAAAGCAAACTTCAGGGAAACACCACCATTCAACCAAACCACAGCAAAAGCTTGACGGCTGGTGACATCTTGTTCAAAATGGTAGTTTTTAGCCTTCAAAACAAGTATTTGGTCTTAAGAAGTAAACACCTTACTTTTTCTCCTTGCCTTTCTGAATTTCACAGCAGCCAGGTTTATTAAATTCATTCCATATAAATTGTAGTCTATAAAGAGCTGGAGGAGGTAGGGAATATGGGCTTCATGAGGCTGGTAAGATTTGTTCATTATGGCTCCACCTTGCAGAAGCTCACAAACTCTAAAATAAAAGACAAATTAGGACATAAAAAATATTTCAGTACAGCAATATTGATATTTGACTTTATAAAAATATAAAATACTTAGACTTTTAAAATTTTGCCTTAGTTGTATTTTTAACTATGTTCTTGCAATAACACATGAACAAAAATTATCTCTGCTAATAATGATACAATATTTGGGTGTTAGTTACAAAAGAGGCTTGAATCCTCCAGCTTAAAAACCATTAAATTCTCTGGAAAAACATCCTACAATAGTCTATTCCTACAAGCGATCGAAAAGCCACTACAGCCCACAGAAATCTTTCAACAGAACAACTGTGGCAGCTGTTTGCCTACACAACAGTAATGAGTTTGAAAGTCTCTCTAGTACTCCTTGACATATATATATATCATATATATGATACACATGATGTCCTTCATGGTTTAAAACCTACATACTGTATACTCAGAAGCAGTATTTTAAAACTCCCTAGAAGGGCAAATCCTCTCTTTTGAACAGCTACACATTAAAAAATAACTGCAAGTATTTGGATAATTAGAAACTGGTACAATAAGTTTATCTCAAATTAACAGTGTACATCTACATAACAAAGAGAAGCACTAAGCATTTCTAAATACAACAAACTGGGATTAAAAATAAAGTTTTATACAGAAAAAACAAAGGAATAATTTAAGTGGAGTGTCAGTCCTTATTTGGATATGAGCAATTAAAACATGAGAAGCTCCAAATTTTCAAACTGTTGTGTCATACATGCATATATATTACATTAAGACAGAAATTTTAAGTCATGCAAAATTTCACTCACCTAAAAGAAAAATCAGACAATCTTGTATTATGATCATGTATTAAACCTTTTTAAAAAGTTAACAGTATGTAATATCACACGCTCAAGGGATTTCAGTCTATGCTTGAGAAATAAATCCTCTTTATTTATTCCTGAATTTACTGCAACTACTTTGACAGTAAAACTGCAATCAACTGCACTTTCATTTAACAGAATGAGAAATAGAGAACCTGTCTAATAACAAAAGCTGTTCAGTTTTCCACGTAAATCTTAAATTTAGTAATTGTTGCTGGAATTAAAACCTAACAAAATTTACTTAATAATAGATTAAATGAAGCCATATGAAAGATAGATACATTGTTTTCCTTAAGAGTTGCAGGAAAAGTAACCTGATACAAATTTGTTTAAGTGTTCAAGAATTACAGTCAACACAAAACAACTAAAGGCAAGTATGTTTTGGAATGGCTTTCCTAACATGCTACTGTGCTTTAAAAAGGTTATTGGTGCGTTCAAAATTAGCAATTTTTAAAGTGTTTTGAAAACCGAGGGACAGTAATTTTTGAGGTTAAGTTATTGGTGAATCTTGCTTCAAACCTAACTTTTTAATTCAAGATACAAGGAAATCAGCCAGAACTTTACCTTTTTACCATTGCAGGATTGTAAAGATAAATCTTCATAAACTGTCTCTCCTTTTCATGGTAACCATAAAAAGGCCTGGAGAGAAAGAAATAAAAGCAAAAGCTAGCCAGTTATGCTGTGGCATTTATTCAACAACATTTTACTAGTAAATGAAGAGTATTACATAAGCATGTCTGTCTACCCAGGGAAAGATGAAGATATATTTCAGTTAGGTCTTCCCCATTAGCCTTTTATGCAAGCAAACAAAATAGCTGAAACACTCTCTTAGGCTGCTTTGAGGCAATGAGCATCTGACTGAAGTAATGACTGAAGTTCTAAGGCAAGAGAGGTGAAAAAGAGGCAGGTTCTCCTAATTTCCACTTGTTCTTTTCCCACGGATTCAAGTAAAGATTGTCATCAGCAGCTTACACTGCCCAGCTTTCACTATTGCGATGAACAGCTATACTGCAATTTACTTAGTTCTCACAAAAAAAACAAAATCAAGAAATTTGGTAGGTGTAAAAACATCAGAAAGTTCTGACTGAAAATAAAAACAAGTTACTGCAGCCACTTTACTAGCAATATCTAGATGCCACCAAACCTGGCTGGAAACAGAAATATTATCCTCCTACACTTAACAATTAGAAAGAATATATTTCAGAAGTGCAACTAATAAGAAAATAAAACATTGTGCTGCACAACACTGAAAATCAGCATTTACATTGTTTTGAAGATGAAAAATTGAATATATGTATATAGACTACCTGTGTTCCTCCAGGATATTTTCCTATTATTCACAATGATTTGATTTATTTTTCAGCTCTCGCTTATGCAAGTTAAATAAAAATTAACTAATAGAAACCTTAAAATGTTAACATTCAATAATAGCATATAGTTCAGCAGCAACACAAAGATAAACCAAATAAAACAAAATGGTCATCTTTATAGATTAGTAAATATATGTTTAAGAGCCTCCACTTCCTGGCTGTGTTGCTCAAAGAACCAGATGGATAAACGTGACCTGACAGTCTCTGTGGGGGCCATTTTAGGTGAACAAAAAAAAAAAAAAAAAAAGAAAGAAAACCTAGAATCAGGCTCATGCCTGGTCTCAGGGAACCTAGAATAATCCAGAGAGGTAGAAAATGCTCCATGGAAAGTTCTGCTCCAACAGCAGAGACAGAAAAAGCTAAAAAGAACAGATTTTGCAAAATCACAGGATACAAGTCAGGAAAAAATGGTTATGTCAAGCAGGTTTTTGGGAAAACCTGTTAACTATGCTAAAGTCAAAGCAAGTGAGAAGAGTTACATAGAAGCTGTAAAGCCCTGTATGAAGACATACAGGGTGAGTGGGGAATGAAAAAGGATTAGCACTATGTAGTACAACCGCAAAAAACATTTCAAAACAACCAACCAAAACTCCTAACAGGTCATACTCACATTCCAGATACTAATGACACTTTGAAAACATGTTGAACAGTAGAAGATGGATTGCCTAAAGCCACATTGAGTGCTCTGTCGATGCTGAACGCCACTTGACGAAGGTAGTATTCTGGATGCTGTCCAAAACCATCGTACGGTACATAGAGGTAAGGAAAGATACCATGTAAGTGGAGACAAGTCTTCTGACCTAAAAATAGAAGGTAAACATTTATTTTCTAATGACCACACTTTTTTCTTCTTCTAAGTAGTTGCTACCTCTGAATTTTTTCATGTTATTTTCAGGTTCTGCAGACAGGATAAATTTATGAACCAAGTGCAGGTGTGTTTCAAACAAAAGGTACCAATGCAGAGCAGTTCTCACACTTGATTCATTGACAAAACTAACACAGAAAAGATGTGGTTATGTGACATACACATGATTACACCTGTGTTACAACATAATTCACTACTAATTCTTTTCTTTGTAGTAATAACACAACATCTGTCTAAGAATAACTTTGCATACCAAGTCAATGCTGGATGCTTAACGGTTTCTCAATTCTCAAAAATTGTGAAAATTTTTCAGTATCAATCACACAACCTTACAGAAATTAAGAAGAACACCAGAGCACCTATGAGGCCATTCAGTTATCTAGACACTAAGGCGTAAGTTGGGATGTGGAAAAAAAAACAGGTGATGTTCAACTTTTAAAGTCTGTGGATTCCTGAGAGGTTTCTACTGTATATGCAGATCTCTAGACTTCTAGCAACATGCTTACTTCTCGGCATTAGCTTCCATGAGTCTGCAATGAGAGCAGAGTGGAAGGACATATCGTGAAAACCTTTGTGCTAGACCAGAGTCTGAGCTTCTCATTCAGACAACGCAGTACACTGATATAGACTGGGATCTCACAAACCTATCATGTCTTTGGGGGGACTAGTCTCCATTACAATATGTGTTCTCTGTTCTTTTCTCACCACAATACAACAAAGCATGGTACTACAAGTCCATTTTCCAAGGTGGATTTTATTCTTCTTGCAAGTCAACTCCATCAAGTCTCCTCATCAATGTTGAAATACAATCTTATATATGCATTCATAATGTTGAAGTCATCATCAGTGAAATCTGCCCATGTCTTTGCAATATTTCAGGAGAATAAAATTCTTATTTATGGATCATGTCTTTCAAATAACAATATACTAAGAGAAAGGGTAAACTAAAGCAACTAAGAACTACAGGTTTGTTTGGGTTTTTTTAAATGGCAAAATAAAGGACAGTAAGAGCTTTATATGGCAGCAAACTTCTTCACCTTTAATGTGGAAAAAGTCATCTATTACTAGCATGTGAACTGAGAGAGGACTGATTAGTGCAGTGGTAGCAAACCATTTACTTTCTGTACCAAGTCACCAACATATCTGAGTGTATACTGATGGTTAGATTGATTTTGAAATAAAGGATTCCCCCGTCCAAATATAATTAACAGAAAATTAGGAGTTGTTTAAAGTTCTACAATTTCTCTATTCAAGTTTGGTTGGTTGGTTTTGGGAAGGGTTTGAGTTTGGGGGTTTTTATTATTTTTGTTGCTAAGTTGGAAAGGGGGGCTTGTCGTTGGTAGGGGTTTATTTAATGTATCCCAGGATCATGTTCAGGAGGAAATTCAAACTAGTTCATAAAACAATTCGTCTGAATGCCCACTAAAGCTTAAAAAAACCAAGAGAACAAACCAACTCACCCCAAGCTAAATTTGATATTGGAATACAGACTGAATTTCTTTATATACAAATATACAGGTCTATCCCCACCATGAATTTTATGAATTCAGGTGTTTGTTTCCTATGGCTTGTCTGTAACAATCAGTTCTGCACTTACACTTTTATTTGCACTACTACCTATGAGCTCCTTTCAACAGCACAATTTTTTTCATATTTTAAAAAATACTTCAGCTTTAATGGTTGTCCAAATATTCTGAGTTATAGTTCATTTATGTCCCCCTAGAACACAAAATTGCAAAGCGCGAGAATAAAGAGAACAGTGACACGGTCTCTAAACTTACTGTACTTCAATTCAGGTTCCTTTCAAGTTAAGCAGCTATTTAACAGTTCTTGCTGAACTGAAAATGGAATTTTATTGTTGAATAAAAAAAGGAACACATACAAAGAAAGTTTCCTTCTACTTCCTTTTGTTCCCTTCCCCTGTACTCCCCTTTAGACGCAAAAAATCCCATGAAAAACACTATAGCTTTCAATTGAGCAAATTACCACTTAACTCCAAGGAAATCTTATGGAACACACACACACTGAGCTGCTTTTCATTTTTGATTCTGCCAAGAAAGCAAACAAGTTACTGCTGATTTAAGACTCCTATTAGGCTAGCAGCTGTCAAGTTACATGGGTTTACATAGCTACTTACTTTGATCCTTGAGAGAATTGATTTATTTATTGTGATATTTGGTTATACTGCTATTTTTACTTAAAATCAACATTATTACAAGTCTGACCCTGCTACTGTTAAGAACAGTCATTTACTTCCATCATTTAGGTGAAATCATCAAAGTGCACCAAATATCATGGTATTGAGTTTGAAGCCCAGACTCCAGTAATAGCAACCACAGTTTGCACTAAGCCATTACAAATTCTAGTGGATTCTTTCCAATAGAGCCACAAGGAGAAAAAAGATCTACCCACTGGGTACTTCAGGCCATCAATTTACATGAATTAAAAACTTGGCTTGAGAAAAGGTTAATTAATTTTATAGTTTAAATATGTTAATCTTATGTTCCTCTTTCTTTTTGGAGATACAGAGAAACTAATCTGTACGGAACAGCACTGACTGCTGTAAAATCACTTTCACAGTGACCAGATGATGTTACTTTTATATCTATTCATCAGATTCTTCACATCTGTAGAATCAATGGAAGGGTGCTCAACAGCAGATTTGGTGTATGACTGCTGTCCTGAGAACTTCTGGATACAAAATTGGCTACTGACGGGAGAGGCCACTAAAATGTTTCATTCTGTGGCCTCTTCATGGACCACTGGCTGAATTATCTGCAGATCAAGCATCCCAGTATGACTCAAGGAGACTGCTAAGTAAATGTACAGACACCTACAAGTAACGCTGAGGCTTATTCATGAGTCTTTGCAAGGCACTGAATGAAGTGGTAAATGAAGGAACACAAAAACTGCTGCTATGACACAGAAAAAGGGCAATACACAAAACCTTGAGATATTATGAGATATTCAACTTGCAAAGGGGCTATTTTCTCTGAAAGAAGACACTGCAAACTAAACGTCAATATGGATGAATAGCCCTAATAATAATGAATCAATACTTCAAAAATAATATAAATGTAATATTTTCATACAGTATAGAAAGAAAGACCACCTGCCAAACCCATACTTATAAAAACAAGTGGTATAAATGTTACTGAAGTATTAAAATATAGCAATTTGCATACTTGAAACCCATGAGAGAGATTTTAAGAAAGCTGGTCTGGTACATTTTCTGGAAGATGGCTGCCATATACACTACTATTAGGAGAACATACCAAGCATAATCCTTGAGTTAGTCCATCATTTACACTATTACAAGAAAAATCTGTAGCAACCCTAAGATAGAAACTTCAATATTATCAGAAGAGAACTGAAAACAATATGATAATGGAATGCAAAGATGCTCAATAACCACTTAGCAAGATACAAGAACTGATGTCTTCTGACCACCAGAATACTCAGCCATGCTGGATGATTTGGTACAAATAAAACTCAGACAAAATCCACACAGAATGGCTGAAGTTGGAAGGGACCTCTGAAAATCATCTTGTTCAGCCCCTTGCCCAGGCTTCTGAACACCTAATTTCACAGTACAAGTTAGAGAACCTGAGGATTATTATTCAAGTGTTCTCAGAGAAGTGCTTTTTTTATCACTTGTAAACTTTGACTTTGATTTAAACTGCTAAAAACTTCTTTCCACTGACATCAAATTGGATAAATATCTGTTAAAAAAAAAAAAAAAAAGTGAAAATTATTAATAAGGGAACTTATTTTATTGTCCAGTTCAGGAATAAAGTTTGCAAACAAGATAGACAAGGAGCACCTTTAGGATTCATAGCAGATAGCACATGAACCTCTGTGTAGATATTTGAGGAGAAACAGAAGTCCATCTGTTCTAAATGGAATTCCACACATCCATGATTACCTGCTGGCTCACATTCCATCAAGGAGAGAATTTCAGATACTGCCTGCATTTATTTCCTCCAGAAGACTTAAAACTCTCGTGGTAGAACTGTCTGAACAAAGCATGTAGATGATCATAGAAGGCAATCAAGTTGGTCAAGCATGATTTACCCTGAGTGAATCTGTGGGAACTGTACGCATGTAGTAAGAATCTTCCCATAAGAGAGGCCTGTTTGTCCAAGTTCGCACTATTCCTCTCTAGCTCAAAACAAGCAGGAATCCACAAACGACGATAATAAGAGACTCGCAGGTGGTGTTATTGCAAGATGTTGTTCTAACTATGGGTAACCAACGACATTGTGGGGTGGTGAATTGAGAGCCAATGGATGTGTGACATGAATGTTAGAAATAGTACAAAAAGACTTTGGAAAATAAAGAGTTAGTTCCTTTTCTCTGACCAAGAAGCTGTTTTGGTGAACTTTTTACTTGTGACCGTCTCAACAATGGCATGAATCCATTCTGACTACTCTAATTTCCAAAAATGAGTGAGAACGTGCTCTACAATTGTGATACAGCTCAACTAACTTTTCGTGAATGATACTCAAAGCTGTGGAGCTCCTATCCTGTAATTCTTAATTTAGGAACTGGCTACAGAACCCTCACAAACCAAACTCAATACTGGAAACATTTTGGATAGATGTTTTCTATAGTATTTAGGAAACAAAAACTAAATCTAAATCTAGATAAATATGACTTCAGAAAACAGTTCAATGTCGGTCTACAGGCAGACATATTTTGCTGTGATGTTTCGGCTACAGAATAAGCTGATCCCATTACAAGAAGCTAAGCAAAGCCATGGGGAAAAATAGTGTGGGAGTAAAATGGAGACTAGAGCAGCATTTAAAAGTATGGCAAACCCCTTAGATTTTAGGAAATTCTGGCTGGGAATTAATGAAGAAATGCAGAACACGGAAGACAAATGGCTTTTTATATATTTGCAATCTATTAGAAGTACTTTAAGTGCAGTTTTGTCAAGTGGAAGGACTAATTAAGCATGGACAAGTATTAGAATGCACACAAACACATCAAGCATGTCACTACAGGATGCAGAAAAGACCAGAAAATCAAAAGTGATTTGTTTCCTTTAACAGCAACACTAAAGCGAAATCATTAGAAACCAAAAGACATAACACTACTATCTTAAAAAGAAAATAGATATTTTTAACTAACTGTTGAACCACTTGCATTTAAAAACACTTGAAAAATGAACTGTGAATAGTGACGCCTATAAAGAATTAGAAAAGTAACAACCTTGTCGTAAAAACAAGTCTAAAAGTGAAAATTTGTAAATGAGATAATTATTAGAATTCAATTTCAAAGTAATTTCTTCATGCAACAGAAGTTCCTGTGTCATAGTAAATCTCACCCTTTCTCCAGGAACAGGCTTCAGACAGCAAGTTGTAACAGGAATACTTAGTCTGCCTTACTTGGTAGGTGCAACATGAGCATCCTGTGCACAGTTAAATGGTGCTTAAAGTCTAAGCTATGTCACTCTCTGGGGTGGGCTTGTCAAGCCTGTGATCACTGAATACCATCAGAACCGAACTGCTGAAAAGGGACAGCACTCAGTTACTTTCAAGTGCTAACACAGCCTGTGAAACTATAGTCACCATTCCTTCCCTCTGACACAAAGCAAATAACATATATGGACTGGTAAAGTAAGGTAATGCTTTGATGAAGACAAATCCCTTTCCTAACAAAACTTGGGAAGGTATTTCCCTCTTAAAACTCTTGCTAAGTCATTCAGAAACATAAGAGTTCAAGCTTTTAATCTCAAAGAGTTCTTCAGTAGTATATTACATTAATGTAACTCCTTCAGTGATTAAATGAAACTTTGAACTGTGAAGTATCCAAAGAAGAAATAAACTTTGGGACCTCTCAGGCTAGAATTTACATTGGCAATTACTGCTGATGGAAAGTATCCATTTTAAGTTCCAAAAGAAAGGCTACCATCTGTGTCTTACTGAGAATGTTTAATGTGTGTTTTTAATTCTAATATGTAAGAGAGGCACAATTATTTTTTATACACATAAATAATGAGCAAACCTCAAGAAAAAGAACAGAAGTTGAAATGGGTTATTTAATACATCAACTCACTGAAGATATTCTGATCATCTCCATAAAACTACCTCCTCCTGACTGGAATTGATTAGGATGGCTCTTTCTTGAATTCCTGCTGTGACATTAGAAAACAATCTCAGAAGTACTACTGATAAGCCTAACCACTTACAGGATGCAAAGGTACATCATCAAAAGGAACAGCTATTACCTACTGCTATCTCCAAGCAAAAATAACTGAAATATAACTCAAAAATTTTACTGTTGTGCAGTCCAACTAGAACCAGGAAAGTCCAGAGGTGCAGAAGATCATTTAAAAGTTCAAATCTCCAGAAATAATGGAGACTAAAGACATTAAGTATCTCAAAAAGCAAAGATAAGCTATGTGCAAACCATTCTTCAAGCGGATGACCGTGAGTTACGAGAAAAAGCCATAGTATTTTCTTCTTTTCTTAAGACACACAAGGTGAGGTCAGGTACTTGCTTATTAAGCACCCATCTATAAAATGAACCACACACAAAATATTATTCTTGCTTCCTCTTTGACAGATTACTCATGTAAGCAGCTGGACAGTATCAGTAACTATTTCTAGAATGAGTGTCAAAAATCACTATGAAGCCAGCTAAAATGAACTAAAACACACAAAGGAAACAAATGCAGCTGGCCCCAGCTACAGATTCTAGCGATCATACCGGCCTCTTGGCATTCACAGGCTGGCAACACAGTCCAAGCTGCTATTCCAGTAAAAAACACAATCACATGAAAGCAACACAGGCAGACTATGTTACACCACACTGACCAAAGCATAGCTGAACAGAAAAGAGTGTATTTACTAGTCTCAGGTAAACTGATGAGGTGTACTTCACCACATCCTGTAAAAGATGAAAGAACAGTAGTAAAAAGTCAGTAGTAAAAAGGGGGAGGAGAGTAGTCACACAGCCTTTGGTTTCCATTTCCCTCAACTTCATTGAAGACTGACACTACCACACAAGTTCTGTTAGCTGTCTTACTGGTCTTGGTGCAAGTAACACAAGCCACATGCAAATGGAAAATGGTGCACAGATAGATGTTCAAAGAAAAAGCTTTGGTGGTTGGTAACTGAACTTGAACTTTCACCTCTGTATGAGGCTCATCTGCCTATTTAAATACTGTGATGTGTGTGCATTGCCCCAGCCACAATTCATCTCTTTTTCCTGTGTCAGACAAAACCAACCGAAACATTTTCATTCAACAGGCATTTTCCTGTCAGCTACAAAGCTAGTTAGATAAAAAGAATAATAAATTATTGCCAAAAATTATTTGTTACTCTTAACTGCAGGCAAAAAAAAAACCCTGGCCTTGTGGTAAGGTTAACAGTGTTTTCATCAGTATTATTTTTCATAGACACTTTTCAGAAGTGTTGACAATAAATTCCTGAACAACACCAAGGTTGTGTAATCCCCCCAAAATTACACACTGTAGAGTATACACACTCTCAGAAGTCAGATTAGTCTATATTAACATGTAAGAGACATCACATTCTGTTTGTTTTCTCTCCCTCGATTCTTCAAACAGCACTAAATAATTCTATAAATATTTATTGCAATTTTTCTTTGTTTTTGTATTTGTATTAGGATCTCTCACTTGCAGGTAACTGTCATTCAGCCCATTCCTCGAGCTGATGAAAGCTAGAGGATGTGCTCCACAAACACAAGCACTGTTCTTAAGCTACCCATAAGGAAATTTGCAACACTCTGTACTCCTTATACACATACCCTATTATTTAATTAAAGATGTTCTTAACACCTTTTGTATGTCCTAGGCTTATAATTTTTGGAAAAGCAGCTATTTACTAGGAAGTACTTCCTTACTACAGACACCTTCCAAATTTCTGTGTAAGCTTTTGAAATGACTACATGGTGTATGACAGTAATAGTAGGGGACAGAATCTCATGACCAAGGAAACAAACTGTGTTCTTAATATCTTACTAACTCTGTGCTCCAGGTTTATGTGGCAATCAGCTGGCAGAGGAGAGGCTGCTGTGGGGAAAAGCCAGAGGAACACCAAAGTCAGAGAAAAGTGGACTAACATCTCCATGGAACAGCAGATATCCCCTGCAGCCCATGGAGGATGCCACAGTGGAGCACAAGGATATTCCTGAAGGAACTGAAGCCTGTGGAGAGCCCACATCAGAGCAGAGGGAAAACATAATGAGGAAGAAGGCAAAGAGACACCATTATATACTGGCTGCGCCCCCCCGCCATTCTCCATGTGAGCTTGCATGGCAGGGGTAGGGTATGTGAAATAGAGCTGAGCCTGGGGGAACGGGGAGGAAAGGTGTGCTGTTTTGAGTTTGTTTCTCACTACCTGAATCAGCTGGCAATACATTAGCTATTTTTTCCCAGAGTTTGTTTTGTGTGCAATGGTAATTGGTAATCAATTTCCCTGTTGTTATCCCAACCCATTGTTTCACTGTTTCTGTTTTTCCTATTTTACCCCCCGCCATTACCAGATTGGGGGCGGTGGGTTGCACAAGCAACAAGTGGGAATTTTGCTGCTGGCCAAGCCTGGCCCAGAACATACCACTGAACAGAAATGATCCTCTGGATGTCAACTTCTAAAACATACTATGTCAGGCAGGAAAGGTAACAAAGTAACACAAGTCTTAGTGTTAGTAGACTCCTACCTGCTACCTTGTGATCTCAAGCTGCACCTGAAAACTTCAGAGTGTTATAGCTGCAAGGTTCTGCTTTAAGCCTTTACTCAGAAGTGTCAGTCTACTTGACTTAATTTAATGAAAACAATATACAGTTGTATATATACAATATACATTGAAGTAACAAATCCTTTTAATGCAACATGAATACATTTAACCACAACCTTTCCTAAAATAAATTAGTCCTATTACCATAGCTTACATTAAATGATGTAGTGTTGAACATTGTCTGTTTGTTGTATTAATACATATTTAAACAATGTGAGAGACGGTACTATCCTTTACAACAAACCTACTTGAAAACATCTTAGTGAAAGATACGCCTGTTCATGAGTCTTCCAAAAAAGGTTGTGCACGAAGGTGCAGGACATTCAAGACATTTCCATGTGGGGGAGAGAGAGATGCTACAGCAAGCAGACAGAACGATAAAATGCTCTAATCCATTGAAGCTTTTAAAATTGAGATTGTACATCCCTCAAATCCTTATTCAAAGTTTTTCCTAAAGATTGTCATGACAAGATCTTTCAAGCTGCTACACAAGGAAAACAATTTTCATCTGATAACAGCAGCGTTTGGTTTGCCATGAACTCATCCCCAGCCAAACTCAATTCTGTGGCATAGTTAAGAGAGGGAGCAGCTCCATACATGACTTAGAGAAAACATATTCTTGAAAACTGGTGGTCTGAATCCTGATTTATCTAACAGAATTGTAAATCCTAAGCAATTCTATAGTTTATATCACACACAAAAATCGTACCACCCCCTTTTCTTTCATATTACTTTTGACTTTTACTCCAATTTAGCAGTTGTTCAATAGCTACACTTACCAATAGTTACTCAGCATTAACTTGAGAGGTACTGTTCAAGAGTAAAAAACAGTATTAAACAGGGGAAACAACACCACCATCAGAAAAAAAATCAGATTACAGCATTTTCAGTATTTTTTCAAATTGTTTTCCTTCACACTAAAGAGAATGGTATATGGAAATCACACTACAGTAATGTTTTATTGTATTTCGCCTGTCAATATATCGGATAGTCTCCTTGCTTTTCAAAAGACATGGGAGGGCAAGAGTCTTATACAAGAAAAGAAGTCCTAGAAACCAAAAGTAAATGAAATTAGCTCTTTTTAGACTTTATCTACAGTATTTCAAAAGAATCTATATTTTAGCTTTTTGACTTCTACTGCAAATACAGTTCTGAGGCATCTGCCACACCCTCAGCTGTGCATACTAACAAGCAGGGTCTTTACTGACTTTTTTCCAGGTGAACAAAGACCTTAGCATCCACTAAAGCATGACTGAAGTCTGTAGATGCTAAATGCAGGCACAGCATCTGCCATTCTTTAAATGTGATCTTTTTATGCCTTCTTCCTTTATATTTTATAAAATATGTAAATGAATGGTCTTTCAGTAATACAGCTGGTGTTACTATTTTATTCTACACATTTTACAATACTATTAAGAATCTTACTTCCTATTTTAGGAGGTTTTTTGACATACTACTTTCCTTTCTCATCCTGATTTAGGCATCCATCCCTCTCTTTTCATCTTCTGTGAACTCTACTGTCTTTTGGCAGCACTTGAAGCGCTTCATGACAATTTGCCTGCTCTAGCCTTTGTTTCTGCAAAGAATGCCCAGACTTCATAGCATTCTTATCTTAGGCTTGTTACCATAATTAATTGGCAACATAGACACTGTTCTACTTCTTCACATGATTAGAACTACAAAATCTTTTTCTGTTTCAGTGCTACAGCAAAAATATTTAAACATCTGAGCACTTAACAGAAAGCGTGTATCTAAAGACTGTTTGCCCTGTACAGATAATTTCATGTGGCTGTCTTGTATATACTCAAATAACCCTCAGAGTGGCTGTAAAGACTGTGTAGACTGGATGCTTCACTTGCCAAGGCAATATATTTATAGCAATGTCTGCATTCTCTGAGAAATGTTTTGAAGTGCTAATCAGAAGTATCTGTCGCAGATGTAGCATCATCCAGTCCAAATATTCCTATTTTACAAGGTTATCTCAGTGGCTATTACATTTTAAATTGCTAAATCCTGTGCACAGCGCAACTAACTAGTGACTACCTTCCTGCACTGAAATCAAAAGGTCTCCCTCAAAAAACCAACCATCAATCTAGTTTCACATTTTAAGCTAATGTCACAAACGCACTGAAGGACTATTTAATACCAATCTCTCTGTAGCACTATTCAGATTTGAATTATCTCTTATCACCATTTATCCCTTTTCCCAAATCTATGATAGCAGTGATACATAGGCAGCGTCACAGAATCAAAGAACTGATTAGGTTGGTAAAGACCTCCTAGATCAAGTTCAACCTATGACCAAACACCACCATGTCAGCTAGACCATGGCACTAAGTGCCACATCCAGTCTTTCCTTAAACACCTCCAGGGACAGTGACTCCACCACAGCCCTGGGCAGCCCATTCCAATATTTAATCCCCCCTTATGTGAAGAAATTTCCTCCTAATGTCCAACCTAAACCTTCTCTGGTGCAGTTTAAGACTATGTCCTTTGTGACTAAGTGATATACTACACACTACAAGTTTTTCAATAAAAATAAAAATAATATTTGAGCAATAATGAGATTTTTTTCTATGGTTTTGTCTAATAACATTAATAAAGTGTGCATCAATAGCAAAATAACTGCATTAAAATACAAAGGTTTCCCCTCCCTAGGTTCTCAGTAGCCCTAGTGCTGGTATCCAGTAAGCACAGAAAACAAACAAAAGACCAAATAAAACCTCCTAAAACCCACTACAACAACATAACCCAACAACAAAAAATGCACTGTGCGTGGAGAGGGGGAGCAAAAAGATAAACAGAGATATTAAAAAAACCACAGAGTGGGAGGTAGTGGTGTGGGGGGAGAACAGGGCCAATAGACCAACAGAAATCTTAGTAGGTGCCAGAATGAAGTGCTACTAGTCAGGCCCTTGGTGCCTCACATATATTATTAAAGCATGTTTGTACAACTGATAGTGACTCTCTCACAAAACCTAAGCTTCACGTGATACAGAGGAAATCTGCATGTCAGAACAACATGCTGAATGATTTACTTGCATAATGCATAGCTCATTTGTCATAGTAGTTAGAAATTTATGCCAGTGAAGCAGACACCAACGCATACAGAAAGATTCATCATCGAGGCAGATGAATATCACTGTAGTAAACAGCATTCCCACCTTTCCCTTGGAATTTTTATTGTGATGCTAAGTAAGTCATAAGTTAAAAAGGCAGAGGGAGCCTTTATTACATTGAGACAGTTAAAATGGTTTAGAAAACAGCAAAGTAGTTCTATGCTGAATTAAATCATTAAGCACTGTAATGTTATAGAAACTTAAATCATAATACTTTCTGTTGGAACCCCACAAAAGTTTTAAAACATTAAAATTTAGTACTTTCCTTTTCTAATCTCAGTTCCTCATGTACTAGTTACTACCATTACCACAGCTCTGACTTGCAGATAACTTAAAAAAAATTATAAATACATCAATATTACAAGAAAAAAACCCCTCTCAAAGTGAATGTTTTATTTGGATTAAGTTTTTGACTGGGGATCATAAAAAAGATTATGCCTACTCACTGAATAATTGGTCAAAGAGTCACTAAGCAGCTTGTGCTAACGGCTAGGGAAAATGAGAAAATATAGTATTTTATCACATTATTGAAAATCATCATAATGCTTTCACACAAGGGAAAAGACTTCTGGCACATTTCCACTCTTTTTAGTGACTGCAGCCCTGGTGTTCTTTTAACAAAGAATTTACATGCAGCACTGATAAACAGAGACTCCAGAACTCCTACGGTAGATGAGAAAAAGATGAGATGGGAGAGGAACTAGTAAAAATCTGGCAGCTCTGAAGGTTGAAGATGTCCTTGTTCATTTCAAGAGGGTTAGACTAAACTACCTTTAAAGGTCCCTTCCAAACCAAACCATTCTATGGTTCTCTGAAGGTGAAAAACCAATTTGAATTGACCAGTAGATGTCACTTGACAGACCTGGCTGATCTAGACCAACATCTAAAGTAATTTGTTCCTTGTCTCAGGACACAGAAGGACCAAAGTTTGTATCAAAATTTCTGTTGATATTTCCAAGGCTCTTTAAGGCCGTATTTCCTGGCTGTTGCTTAGGTGTAGCTCGCATTTCAGGTTAAGCCGCCAATGATTTACTACTCTTTGATGAATGATATAAAGCAAGCCAATTCTCAATAATGAAAAGGTTTGAGATATGTTAAAGGCAAATGTGTTGAAGATGAAAGCATCAATTTACTAAAGTTCAAGGTTGCTGCTAAGTCACAAAATTCCTACAGAAAACTGCAATATATTACCAGAATATACAGAAGTAAGAAACCATGAATGGCATCATGACACTTAGGCTTCGCTATTATAAGAATAATATCAGCTCTTACTTATCAATTCTGAGAACAACTGTCCACCAAACACTAACTGACTGACATTTGGCCTCAGCACAAGTGACATCTATCACACTATTTAATCTTCTCAATCAAGATCCGTCCAGGACAAAAAGAGCAAAGCTGGCTAACAGACCACCTCTGGTTCAGCTACTGCTGTATGCTATATGCTGTCCTTTGTGGTGAATATATACTTTCTCATTTAATTCCAGCTCTATAAGAGCAACAACTGCATGAGTCACCTTGTGGCTGGAATGAATAATGTACTAGATTCCTTATGAACTTTAATCTAAAACCAATTTTATGACAGTACTGCATGTTCAGCATCTGCACACATCAGCTTCAGCAAGCACATCAAAAGGTGAAATTATGAGTGGAGGTGGCTGCAAATAGTACAGCTGAAGTGCTAAAGATTTACTTCTCATACTAGCACACGAGAAACTACATTATAAAGGTACATGGATTCATTTGAGCTAAAGTACTTGCTTACTGGTCTTTTTTCCCCCCTAAATTTAAATGTCAAATTTATTTAAATATTACCCATGAGTTAGTGCTGAAATATAACCATGTTTTAAGTCACTACATTTTAAAAGAAACTTTAAAAATATATATACATTACAGCATCATTTTTACCTAGCATATATAACTGTCCATTTATATCTTTGAGTTTTCAGAGTACAGTGAACTGAATGGAAAACACTTCAATGTTTAGATACTACCTTCTTTTCCCCCATCCATTTTTAACCTTAACAATACTTAGGAAGAAGTGAAATAACACACAATTTTACAAACCTGGAATATTAAACTTACTATACATGTTCCTCAGTTTTTAATTTTTGTCCTTTTATTTCTCTAAGAAAGGTAAGGGAAAGGAGAAAAAAGAAAAATACAGCATAAGGAAACAAAAAAAACAATCCCAAAATCTCCTTTGTGCTCTAAGCATTTCAATACAAAAGTATTTTCCAGCTGTTTATACAGAGAAAAATAACACTGAGAGATCATTCTTTAGAAAAAGCAATTTGGCTGTACAGTAGAGACAAAATCAGATGAAAGCTAAGCTATCTATGTCATCTGGTCTTGCTTGGCTCTCCATTTCTCTTTTGAGACTGAACAGACTCTGGAAATCAGCACTAGGAACTGAGCTGGCACACTGATCTGACTAAAAATTCATCCTGCAAAACGATTACCCTTTTAATGCATATCAGTTCCCCAAGTTCACCATAACAGCACAACTTATGGTGCCAGCACACAAAGACACAAAACCACACAGGGCAGTTGTGTGCACTTCTTGCTTCATACACTATCAATGTCATCTAAGAGACAGCATAAGAAGCATTCTAAACTATAACCTAATTGTTAGCTACTTTAAAAGCAAAGGGAAAAAATCCTGTACCACCACATTCTTACAAGTGGGAAGGAATGGTTGGTACACCCATATATCTTTTATGTTGTGCCCCTTCCAGAGAGAGCTAAAAAGCAATTATTTTCTGCAAATACAAGAAAATACCAGTTAACTAACTTCTCTAACGTATTTAAGCAAACAACATCTCTAAATATTTCTTATTACTAAAGCAAGCTGGACAGACAGTATTATACAGTATTTCTAGCAAATTAGACTGAGAAGGCAAGTAACTTCCAAAGACTAATAAAACAGAAAAAAAATTGTTCTACATTTTCAAGACACAAATCATATTATTCTTATCACTTATAAACCACATAAGTTGACTTGAGTTTCATGTGGAAAAAAAGAACTAATTAATCCAGAGTGTAAACCAAATTAAGTACCTGTAAATTTAGGGCAATTATATAAATGGTACTACAACTGTATTAGAGTTAGGACAGTGGCTATTGAATGGCGAAAGTCACATTTCTGCCCTTTTTCACATTAAAAAAAAAGGGGGTGGGGTGGGGGGCACTGTTGTTTACAATCAAGAAATGTACCAGCAAATCTTTATATACTTTGCAGTTATTTGCTGGACAGCATAAATGGACAGAATGAAAGACCAGTGTAAAATCATGTGCTCCACACTGTAAGGCTATGGGATCTCAATACACCAGAAATGAACAAAATCAGTATAGTTTGAAGTGCACTGTTTTAAGACAGATTTACTGAATAGCTACTGGTCAAAATACAGCTGTGATTCCCAAACTGATTAAAACAATTAAAGAGAATGAAAACATGACAGTGTCATAGAGCAATAAATTCTGTTTCCACCACAAGTGAACTAATGCCAGTTTTGGTAATATCACTTATAAATAAAGATCTACATAATGAAAACAAATATGCATGAAAGTTCACAAAGAAATCATAGCAGAAGGAATTGGCTCATCATTGGAGATTCAAACAAATCTGCACAAAGTTACTGTGTCAGAATTATGATCAAATCACTTTAAAAAAGTGGAACAAAAGCAATCAAACTGGAATACACCCAACACAGGATTCAAGACACACCCACCCCTATCTGTAGTTAGGCATGCAAAAGAATGCAAATTTACTTAAACATTCAGAAAGAAGTAAGACTATTGTTTAGAAAACTTTTAAGAGGTACTGATGATAGAAATCAACACTGTGGTCTGCCATGTGACCAGGTTTACATTTTTGCTCCAGAGAAGTTTGAGGTTAACCAACTAATAATTAACATCTGCACTCAACTGGAAGATATATAGCTCCAGGGATGTGTATTACAAAACAGGCTATTTTCTAAAGTACCTTTATTCTAGTTTTAAAAAATGTTTTAAAGTCCAATTTGTAGCTCATTGGTTATAAAAAAATTGTGCAGACAAGCCCCCTGTGTACACTATAATGCATAAAATAACTTTCCTTTTTCTAATGGAAACACATATAATAAGGGACTGTCTAACTTCAAAAGGAACTAATACAGTCAAAATGATTTTTAAAACCTTCCTAGTCACAAGTACATTATTTCAGCAAAAGTAGAATCACTGCAGAAATAAGCAGACACAGGACAATACACAGATAAAATTACTACTGTTCATGTAGTTACCACACCATGTTTAAACAACATGATCTGTCCTGTTACCTGCCTGTATTTTAGTGCCCATGAATCCTGTCTATATGTGTGAGGCTCTTTATTTGCAGTTCCCTATCTTGACTCATTTCACTACATGTACTTCAATCCAAAACTTGTATCACATACTTTGCAGTATCATTGACTCCATAAAGATGCTTCTGTACTGCTGTTCCCTAAAGGAAGGGAGGAAAAAAGAAAAGTAATTTATTTCCATGTGTCTAATTGTCAGAACAGACCTATTATGAATCAGATGGATCTTTTCTTAGCCCAGAGACCTACCTTTTCTTTTAAGCATGAGATGCATTCAGTCTAATGAGTTAAGCATCACACTGCTTCAAAGAGGACTAGCAGCAGATTGGACCCCTTCAACATGTAATTCATCCTACTTTAAGACAGTAGTTTTATAGACAGTACCTCTCCAGTGTTTCAGGGGCACAAATAGCTACTTCCAGAAACAGTGAGAGAGCAGAAAAGCTACTCCCTGCCACGTAAATGTAGAACTGTGTTTTACAGGGGCATGTTACATGCATTCAAATTTTAATGAGTTTGGCAAAATTTCAAGCTATTACCACTAGATGCATTTTCTAACAAACTTCCAGTATTTCCTACCATGTTCTAAAAGTTTCCTTACTTTTTACCTCTGTATTAGAGTTACCAGATAATATTAAATTAGGTTTCTTCCTATTACCATACAAGCTGAAACTTTACAGCAGTATGTGACACAAAACAGAAAAGCACAAAACCCCCATAAAAGCACAGAGAATCATACCTTTGTGATTTTCTGAAATTTTAAATTAAATTATACATTTCACTGCCTTCCTCAAGCAGAGGAATGGTCAACGGACATCACCTCCTCAAGCCTTGTTAGCAGCATGTTCTGCTTAAAGGATCAAAGCCAGAGTGATGTTAAATCAGAAACATCAAATGCAACTTAGATTGCCAACCAAATAATAGTGTTTCTATGTTATTAAGCTTTACGAGAAATACAATGCAGAGTGCAGTTTGCCACTAAAGAGTATAAAGTCCTCTCAACTAAGCCCATAGCTGCACTGGCCAGAAAGTAATGATCTCCTGAAAAATACTTTCTTTCTTTCTTAGTTGTCTTTTGAAAAACTGAGTTTCAACCAGGACAATATTAACTCAAGCTGGAATATATCCTCTGTGATGGACATAAATGAATAATACTGAATTCAGTGAATATTCAGTGAAGAACATCTATCTTCAACAAATGAAGCCCATTGTCTAGGAGAGACTCAGTCCTTCTGTGACTGGTGAAGGTACTGAACTAAATGTGATGATGTCAGCTGTTCCTTGTACAGCAATTATCTCTCCATTCCACTTGAAAATTCTCTAGTGACTCGTTCTGACTTGTATTTCATCAACATGGGTTGTGCAAAGTAGGACTGAACAAGAAATCTCCGAGGGCATGGGATGAGTGTCTTTCAGTGGATGGGTCTGAGTATTTGGAAACCTTTGTTTCCAAAACAATCCTGATCCATATTTTGCAATGAGCTCTCACACTCTCAGAAAGAGACAAGATCAATGGCAGTGCCAGGAAGGTCTCCCAATGCCATAAATCAAATCCATACCAATGAAATACTTGTATTGCCATAAATAAATCAATCTGTCTAGAAATAAAGATAACTGTTTCAAAGAATATTGTGATCATCAGTACTTGATGTTGAAATGCTTAACACTAACAGGAACAAAAATACAATTGCTTTAGAAAAGAACAGAAGAGGCTTTCTATTTCTATTTGACACAGTACAGAAGCAAACCACATCTGGCCTGATGCTGTGCTCTCCTGAAGCTGCTTTTTACAGTGTTACCTTTTATATGCTAAAAAGAGGTTTGAATAAAAACAGACTGGGCTTTCCAAACTACACTCGTGTTTACTAAAACAATGGCTTTATTAGGCTGACGCATTTGTCCGATCTTTCAGTAGATCTAACCAGTCAAGCACCTACCTGAAAAAGTGTCACGTGTATCATTTACATCCTTCTGGAGAAGTTTCCTCACACAAGGCAAACAAGAAAACAGCATACACTAAAATGCAATAAGCATCAGAAATGTTTAAAAATAATGGATAAATAGTAAAGCCCAGTGATCATATGAACCTGAACACTCTGCCTTTGCAACTGGCCAAAATGCTACTGTATACAGCTTATCTTGTTTGAAAGGGAGAAAGAATCAAGGAGCAAATAAATTCTAGACACATTTATTTTATAAGTTATGCATTCACTACAGGATTCTCTCTTAGAACCAGAAAGAGCAGACAGCAGGTAGAAGCCACTTGCCCTTTATGCCCTGAGCAGCAAGGTGTGAGAGCATTCAGCATTGGCATCTTCTCCTAGGTCACAAGCAGTCAGAAGAATCCAATCCTGCACATGCTGAATTATTAATCAGATACATTTCTACGGACAAGCACATACCAAAAACTGGTTTATCAAGCTAAGTTTTACTCAAATTAAGCGTTTAACAGCTGCTTTTGGAAGACAATAAAGGCCTCTGCTCTATGACGCTAATCTCCCTCTCCCATAGTAAGAAAATGGCAGAGAGACCCTGATCATCCATGGACACATTTCATGGAAAAGCTACATTTAGTTTCAAATTCTGATTCCATTGTGGCAGTGACACCAGCTGAAGACACTGTAACGGATTGCTCAAATGCTTTGAAAGCACAGGCAAGATGTTTTGCCTGTCATCCCTGGAAGCATGAGCACATGCACAAGTTACAGCAGGTTGAACCAGCACATAAATTTACACCGTATCAGCTGCTCCTGCTATGACAGTTTGCATAGCTGTTACTACAGGGTAACACCATTAAAGTGGTGCTGCAAAGCTAGTGAGCTTTCTCATGAGCTCCAAGATAGAGAAAGCACAATCTTACCCACACATTTTATCTAAACCGCCAGTATTTGGGATCAGCTGTTTACATACAGCTCCAATCTGCACAGGCCAGTAAACTCTGAAGTAGCACAAGGAGCCTAACGGGAAGTTGGAACTCAAATCTTTCTACTTTGTACACCTGTAGTTAGTACCCCACATTGCTGAGACGGAACTACAAGAAATACTTCCCTTCCCAGAAGCAACACTGCACTGATACAGCACTGAATCATATTGATGCAGTGGATTGATATTTAATGTACTTTTTTTTAAGTTATGGGGGAAGACTTCTTCAATTTGTCTGTATTCCAGGACATTACAGACCTGATTGTCTGGTGGCTCACATGACAAAAACAGTCATTCTAGAAAGATCTATAACCTAGCTTTAAGAGTTGGCTACCACTTTCTTCTAAAAAGCAGCTCAAAAGTCTTTAAATCCCTCTTTAAAATTCTTCATTGCTTATGTATTTGTTCAAATTTGACTAGCCGAAATTTCAGGTATTTGGCTTTTTTTGTGGATTTCTTACTAAACTAGAACTTCTCATCTCTTCTTCATAAGCTCCTGATACCATTTAATAAAAGTGTATCTTAATATCCTCTAGAGGAGGAAAAAAAATACTTGAGCTCTCTTCTAAGCCCCCTATATTTTCCCTGCATAATTTAAAATACATTGGCACAGAGTCACACTGCTTAGCACATCTGTTTCACAAATGCTACCTTCAACCTCTCTGGCATTCTGTTGTAACCAAAAATGGCATTAGCCCTTTCAATATAACACCAATATCCATTCAGCCACTTGTCTGCAATGACCTGAAATTCTTTTCACTTCCCTGTTTTCTATACCATGGACCTTACTTACATTCTTAGTCCTTACATACAACACTGCACTTTGTCTGAACACCCAAACTCTACCATGTGATTTACATAACTATGTGTGAGTGCTACTATGTAACTTCATGCAATTCCTTGTCTTTTTTGAATTCTATGAACATTACGCATTACTTATACAAATTTATCACATGGTCAAATTGCACTAAAATAGTTTATTTTAAATAAGTATTATAATCAGTAGCTTCTCGTATGAAGTATTTATGCTCCTTTAAGAGATGAACCCCCTGAAGTTATTAAACTTTTCTGAAGACCAAACTCCAACTCTTACTCTGCAACAACATATAATTCAAAACAAATGAAAGCATATGGTATCAGATGATGGAGTTATCAGAAAACTTCTCCCTTGAATTTTACACTGCAGTGAGTATTAAAACAAAAAATTCTCAAGCAGCTCTCCTGTGTCTTCTACTCTCAATAAATTACTTTAATTAGTTTTACTACTGTTAGAGGGAATGGTGTTGTTCAACAGGCCAGAAAGAGCCAGTATGCTTGTACTTCACGGCATAAGGCTAAGGAACAATAAATTAAACAAGCAGTACAAGAATAAAAACATAAAATGCATCAATAAGAATACAAAAAATGTGCAAGCATGCAAGAGTATTTTTATCAAAGAACTCAAAATCAGTCCAACCAAAACCAAGATACATTGTATATTAAAGACATAGTAACATTTCTAAGTGCACACATTTTATCTATATATATGTAGTAGAGCATGTGGGTGTGTTTGTTCAAATATGGAGCACTCTGGTTGAAATGTCTGCATACTAAAATGTTACTTGTCGGACTAAAAAAGCTCTGTCAAACTCAGATTTATTTACTTACCTTTTTTTTCCTTTTCTTTTGTGTTGCAGTGTTTCTAGTTTAAAATCCTTTGGTACTTATTTCGACCACCAAAGCTGACAATTTAAATCTTCTGAAGGGATACTCTGCATGCTAAGTGAGCTGTTAAATTGCAACAATCAAATGCAACCTAATCTGAACTATTCAAATTTTCCTAAGTGTTGGCTGTTTGCCTTTGTTCCATGATTGAAGATTTAATCACTTACTTAGTATAGGTCTCTCCTGAAACTCCGTTCTTGTAAGTCTGTAATGCTTCATCATGAGCAACTAGAGTGCATCTCTGTTAGCTGTGCTGGGATTCTCCCTTATTTCACGTGGATGAAACCATGCTCCTTTATCCAAATAGTAAGCTATTACCCTTCCATTTTCAGGGAATCACAAATTGTATGTCAGCATGTGGTTGCTGGACCCTTCCTGGATGCCAGCTGCCCACCAAAGCAACACTGCCACTCCCATCCCCAACTGGACAGGGGAGAGAGAATTTAACAAAAGACCCATGAGTTAAGGACAGGGAGAGATCACTCAACAACTACTATCACAGGCAAAACAGACTTAACTTCATAAAATTAACTGAATTTATTACCAATCAAATCAGAGTAAGACAATGAGAAATGAAAACTTTCTCTACCTCCTCCCTCCCAGCAGCACAGGGGGACAGGGAATGGGGGCTGCAGAGGGCTTTCACATATTCTCACTCCTCTCTTTTCTGGCTGCCATTTTCTTCTGGGCAATAGGGTTTGGGGTTTATTTGTTATTAAATACGTTATCCCAGAGGCATTATTACCATCGTTGATGGGCTTGACAATGGTAAACCCAGGTCCATCTTGGAGCTGGCTGGCCTTGGCTCTACTGAACATACAGGAAGCTTCTGGCAGCTTTTCACAGAATTCACCCCTGTAGCCAAAACCTTGCCATGCAAACCCAATACACAGTGTTATTCATTAACTGCATTTCTGAAAAGACCAATTAATGTAAACTAAAATACAATCAGCCCAGTCCTGAGCCTTAAATCACTGAAATAAGTGGTGGGCAGACCCTCACAAAAATGGCTACCAGAAAACCCCCAGCAACTAAATACCACAAAACTACTCAAACTTTTTGATAGCATCTTATTAGAAGGCAACACTCATAAAACCAAACTGTTTCCATTTAAGTAACTTTCAAACAAACCCTTTCCTTTTAAAGTAAATTCTTTTTTTTTTTTTTGCTTTCAAACTTAATCCTTAAAATTTATACTGAGGTTTATGTCTGCTGCAAGCCACTAACATCATTTCACTTAAATGCTTTCAAATGTTAAGGAAACCATGTCCAAAAGGAAGATATTAGGAAAGAAACAAACCATGGAAATGGAAAAGAAAGTGACCTAGAATTACAGAGTTTTTCTAAATACATCTTATGACAAAGACCATCTCTCTCAAGTAGGTACAGAACAAATATCTTAAGTTTGGTCAAACTGATATCTATATATATGTATCTCGATAAAATTCTTTCAGAACTGAGAAAGAGCTCCATTAATAAATACCACATAGAAATGACTTAAGTATTCTTTCTCTTAATTGAAGACAACAGACTGAGATAAAATATTTCAACAAAGCAAAGAAGAATAAAATCTGAAATACAAACTAGTTGGATAAACCCACTGTAATGCAATTCTTCCATCCATTACAGATTGGCCGAACAGACCAGAGGTTGGAAGGCACCTCTGGACATCATCTAGTCCAACCTCCCTGCTCAAAGCAGTCATCTAAAGCAGGTGCTCTATGACAATGTCTAGTACTTTAGCTAAGGGGGTTTTTTCTCCATTTGACTCCAGTTTCTACACAAATGTATTTTAACAAATGTTTAAGCCATCCAATCACAATCACAGTTAGCCTTAAGCCCTACAAAAAATGAAACAAAAAGCAGTGGGGTAGTTTCTCTTCAAGTATATAAATATAATTAATTGTCATATGTATGAAGTATCCTGATTTGACATTAATTATATTGGCAAGCCTAAAGTTTTACAAAACTTGTTTCAGAAAAGAGATTCTAAATCTGAAAGTTTGCTGCTGTTCAGTTTAATATCCACATATGTTTGCTCTTTTACTCATTAACTATCACCTTGTCTGGGCTCTACATTTTTCAGAACACAAGTAACATGCACATATATATGGTATTACCTTCTAGAGCTCAATGAACAGTCAAACAGCAATGTACTCTGACATCCTGGACCACCACTATTGGCACTCAGACTGGCACAGTTTTAAGAATGGGTTAGTGCATAGCTCAGAGCTATTGTTTCAAGCTCTCTGACAGCTCAAGCACACAACATTTTATTACACTGACTTAGTTTTGGTGTTTAATGTTTCCTTGGAACTACAACTGAAGAACTGGTTCTCATCTGAAAACAAAGTTAAGATGACAAATCACAAAACAAGGCTTCCCAAGATGCTTTCTTTTATGTCCCCTGGAATTGCTGCTATTATTCTAAGAAGTCTGACTTTGCAAAGAAATCTGCTTAGATTGAAGATGGCAAGGAATAGCAGGTATTATACAAAACTGTATAAAGTTCCACTGAGAGAACTGTATTGATTCAGGTTTTGAAAATTTATGTCTACTAATTACCATGTTTAGAAAAAGGTATCAAATACCTATAGAAGTTTAACATAAAAATTTCAAATCTTACTGTATATTAAGCCTTTGAGTAGAATGGATCATCAAAAGCAACAGGAATGCTTAGAGTACACAAAGAACTTGCATTTCAATGCACTGAGAAAATCATCATCATTGTCTAGTTGCATCAAAGTAAATCCTCAATTTTGATCTGTAATCTGTTTAAAAGCTGCATATTTTAGTAATACGATGGAGAGTAATACGTCTACATTTAAGACACCCAGAGGATTTAATTTAGCTCCTCAGTAGAACCTGGTAACTGGAATAGCAACATCCAAACCAAATACAGACATCACACTGCATTATAATGAAAGGTCCACATGGACTAAGGGTTTTCACACAAAAGAAGGGCTAGTAGAGATAAAAAAAAAACAAAACAGCAAAAAGCATGCTGCAGAGTTTTAGGACTAAACGTTAGCTAAAAGAGGGAGCAATGGGGAGGGGACAGGACTGTCAGGACACCGTACACTTAGTAAGTAAACAGGATAAAGTCTCCTTACCACACTAACAGGTAAAACTTACAAATAACACTACAGATTAGCTATGAAAATTATTTTTATGTGGTTTTAATATAATTTTTCATGAAACTATTAAACCTTTGAAACCAGTTTATTCCATACTAGTTGTTTTCTGTAGTGGATTCATTGCTTTTTACCCAGGAGCTTACAGAAACAAGCATTTATCGTGAGATCTTTATTTCAGCTGGTGACAGAATACACATATGGTAATCTTCTCGAACCATTGTTTTCCTCCCATGCTACAACTACTGAAATAGTAGAAGTTAACCATAGTAGAAAACAAAGAGAACTAGAAGCTACTGAACGTATTTTTCTTTTCATTGTCAGAGAAGTAATAGTCTTCATCTCTTTGAAAACAGCCTTTGCTTTATTCACATGTGTTCAGATGCCTTAGCGGCTGCTTATCCCATGGAGAACAAAAAGATTGGCAACCAAATCTGAAAACCTAGATTAACCTTTGTACAACACTATTCACTGACTCTGCATCTTCAGTAGTCTTTGTTCATCCGTGTACATCTAGTGGTATGTTCTACTTTTCATGCCAAGATCCTCTAAGAGCGTTTACCAGCACATACTGTCAGCTTACATGCCCCTTGAGAACAACTGCAGCCAGAGGACTGGAGGACTACGAGCACCAAAAACAATTTTAGCTGCATAATCACAAGGAGCTTGAGTAAGAAATGTGCTTGAATGCCAATCTATGACTTTTCCGGAAGTCAGTAATCTTGACCAAATCTGAAAGTACAGGTAGGTTGTCAAAGTAAACTATATGATAAACTTTTGAAGAACCAAAAAAGCACTACTGCTAATTGCTTAGCGAAGACACACCTTAAATGAGCACTGAAGAGTCTTCCCCAGAAGCAATTATTTACATTTCCAAGATTTGAAAAGAAAGACCATGTTCCTGAAGCCATGCAACAACTTCACACTAATGATCTTGTATCAAGAGACAGATGAAGAAGTTTGTACAAGTTCAGAAGTACGCTGAGAAATCACAGCCCCAGGTTTTTTATCCCTGAGGTCTGTTGGACAGTTATTGTTGCAGTTAACTCACAGTCCATAAAGATTACTGATTAGTAAAACGGTTTTAGGTGGTTGAAGTATAAAATTGCCATAATTTCTTACTCCTTTAAAAAAGAAGTAAAACATTTCTCAGGATGTACAGTTTTGTAAAGCAATGAGAACACTACTTAACTAGAGGCCCCAGTCCAAATCTAGAAAAATCTCTTGAGAGCACCACTATCAGGGAACAGAAATACTCCCATTCTCATTTTTCAGATTTGGAAGTATTTGCATTTTATTTCCAGTACTGATGGTTTCACTTCTATTTTGGACAATGATATTTATTTCGCTGTCCCAGCTCCTGGTCCTTTTGAAAGAAAGGTTTAATTCAATTCTTTGAACAATAATGATGAAATTATAAATAATGAGTTTAATAAACAACTGACACACTTGAACTTGCTCATGCATACAAAACAGAAGTACTGACAGCAAAGTTCAGGACAATGAAGAAAATAACACATTTTCTTATTTGCAGTTAGACCAAAAGGTAGAAACAGGACAATGTAGATTCAAATTACTCAGCTTGTACTACCAGTGTAGGACTGTGCCTTTTCATAAATTAGGACTTCTACTTATATTTTTATAGATATTAGAAGCGTTTTCCAAAGTCTCACAGGAAACTGACAGAAAAACAAAATCTGAACTCTAACAATACCCTAACCATCAGACTGCTCTTACATTTCCAGAGGGCATTCGACTGGACAACTAGAGGAAACAGATCATAATCAGGATGAAAAATCTGTGCTTAAAAAATATTTTACATTGTTAGGACCAACACTTCACTGATTACCTGAAACCCAAGTCAATTACCTGGAAGGTACTTGTTTTGCTTTTGATACAAAGTGCATCAACAGCAAAGCACATACCCAGCAGAACTTCTCACACAGGTGACTGCCATATCATGGTATTAACAGTGATGGCTGTGGACTGGGAAAACAACCTGAAACCCTCCTATTGAGAGAAAATAATAGTAAGTCTTGTGCAAGCTTAAAGAGAAGCTGACTATTAAAACCTCCAGAGCTCTAGTCCTTTCAGAGCTAAAAAATTTCTTCTTGAAAAAGCAGAAAAGAATTGCTATCAAAACCACCAGAACTTGAAATACAAAAATGTAGGTAAAGCTGTTTATTTTCTTTCTTGGCTTTGGTCAGAAAAATAATTCATTGCTTTCACTACAGTGTTTCTGCACTATCCTGTTCTAAAATCAATGTTCAAAACCTTTTAATTACATGCAGTATAAACAGATTTTAATTTCTTCAGGAAAAAAACTTTCAGAGAAAAAAACACTACATTTCCAACTCTTTGATGACAAAGGCAGACTTCCAAATAAGAATCATTTCAACCTATGCCTGTAGAAAAATTGTTCCTCTGCCTTTACTGTTGCTATTCATAGTTCTCTA
Organism: Acanthornis magna; assembly: GCA_036785705.1. Classification (NCBI taxonomy): domain Eukaryota; kingdom Metazoa; phylum Chordata; class Aves; order Passeriformes; family Acanthizidae; genus Acanthornis; species Acanthornis magna. The sequence continues at coordinate 2,441,314 of JAWUZG010000022.1, read as the reverse complement.
AGCAGCTACTAGTCCTGACCAGATGACTGTAACAAATTCAAACACTTCTGGCAGAGGCATGTTTATTATTTTCCAATATGACTGCCTGCCAAGTTTCCTTGTCCAGGATTTTTTTTTTTTTTTTAAAGAAAGGAACTATGTGAGCCAAACTATGTCAGGGACTATCCTCCAAGCAGTTCTTTCAGAAAGGGAAGTGCACTATCACATATGCAGACTTGCACTGGAATATGGTTCAAAAACATTAGAAGACATGGCACAGTCAAAACTTTAATCTTCAGAGAAAATGCTATGCTGTGAGTCTTGAAGATCATTTATCAGTACAGAATACTCACAATCTTTCTTAGCACATGATAAAAAAGCATAAACTTTTAGGAAATGAGCCATCTTTAATTCCCGTCAAAATACAGCCTTTTAATAAAACCTTCTGTTTAGTGACTTTTTAATACGTATATTCTACAATGAATTGTTTCCAATCTATTGCTCATTAGTTTGCTGTACAAATCTGCACACAGTATTATGACATAAAGGCACATATATTATAAGGAATTCTTAGACGCACTAGTGCACATCATTATCTTAAATGATGGTCTTGTGATTAAAATACCTAGTGGCATGAAAAGGAGGATGAATCCCACTTCAAATCCATCATGACCTTGTACAAAAGTCATACAATCTCTCAGTCTTGATTCTACATCTGTAATACCCAAATTAATAATTGATTAAATATTTTAAAGCACAGAGTCATTCCCTAACCACACACATGGCATTCAGAGAGAAAAGCAGTCATGCAGTTTATACATGTGATAAACACTCAAGACACACTCTTCGCAGGAGTGGAATTAAAAGAAAGAAAAATCAAATGTCTTTGCAAAGATTCTGCACATTACTCTCAGCTTTCAATCTGAACATAATCCTGAAAGGCCAACTTGAAGGAAATATTATCTTGCAAGAGTTTAATCCAATTAAAAAGAACTCTACTATGTAAATGTACAAAGTAATGACCAAATAACAGAGATACTGCTTAAATGGGCAGTGGTTTGATATGGCAAGTATTTTTATTTATCTTGCTATTACCATGTTTTCAACTCTTGACGTACAAAACTCTGTTTAGGATGCGAACTGGGGAGCTGTGGGGGAGACAAAAACCTTAAGTTATGACTGCATGAAAAAAAGCAAGCACTTCAAAATCATGGCCATAACAAATTCAAAACTTAACCTCATACAGAAATCACAAATGAGACTGTGGGTTTTCCTTATTCTCTCCTACAAATAAGTAACTACCCTTATAATTGCACATTAAAAAACCCCACAGGACTCCAATTACTGGTTCTAAATAAAAACATCTGTAGCACAATTCTATTAAAAAACAAACAAACAAACCCTGTAAGAAAGGAATTCCTAGAGATAGTCAGAAATTTATTGATTTTATAGGAACTGTGATTCTTATATACTACTGAAAAATCACATCTTGATGTTATGCAACAGTATCAGCCAGATCTACTGACAAATTTCCTTGCACCCAACTGATGAATTGTCCACTGAAATTCTGATGTCTCACGTATTAAGAAACTGTCCTAAAACAAAGATCTAATACATTATTTCTTACAACAATGGTGTGTTAACAAAAAAGTCTTTAAATGTGACATTTTTGACACATTAATTCTGTTATTGTGGTTGCCACTGTTCAATAGCTGGGGATCAAGAACTCCATTAACAGACAATTACAGAACATAAATATTTGTCCCCCCACTGAAAAAGGTGCAAGCAATTTCTAAATAGATATTAATTATAATCACCATAATCTACTGCATTTTTTTTCTCTCCTTTCACTTAATGGAAATTATGAGTCTTAATTCAATCCAAAATTTCTTTTGTTTCTTTGGAAAAGATCACTCCACTTTCATCACATTCTTTACTAACAGTAGAAAACATCTGTTGGGCTTTTTCTTTTTTTTTAACACATTTTTTAACTGCTTGAGCAAATTCTAATACAAAACTACAACAATTCCAACCAATACTATTCCTCTTTGAAATAAAGCCTTCTGTCTATGAACGGGCCTATGCAGAAATACCACTAAGCCTCATGAGAGGTGATGTTTAGAGGCCTTTTTAAAGCTAAATACTTCAACATACACTTTGGCAATGGGAGACAATGATGTCCAGTTGCAACTGAGCTTATTTTAAAATGTGACTGAAATTCCTGCATAGGAAAAGAGCTTTTGACCCCACTGTGCAACTACAAAAATGGTCAAAGAGCTAAAATTTTCACTACAGATGTGACCTGTGCTTCATGACTTCAGAGCTAAACCTGAAGTAACTCATAAAAGCAGAAATTACCTCAGGCCAGATTTACTTCTGAGTTAGGGATGAGTGTACACAGAAGCTATTTGCCAGAAAAACAAATAATTCATGCAGTTGGCACCTTGTCCTTTCACATGGCTAGCCTCCAGTGTCAACTGAGAGATTTCCTTGTTCTAAATGCTAGCAGCTACTAGAACTGACGTTGATTTTAAAAAATCCACTTTACTCCTTGTAAAATATGCAATGTATCATGGTCATGAATTCTAGCAGTCAACTGAAAACTAACAAAAAATAATAAGAGAATCTCAACCCAACAGGTTAAAAAAGCCTGCTGTAATCTTTTCTTTCATACAGTACCTTTTTTAAGACATTACATAGAATTGAGAGGATACAAGAGCTACAAGGAAAAGGAAACACTATACTTTAAAAAGTAACGTATTAGTATTCAAATAGCAATAACAACTAGGATTTGACTGTTTGTTCCTTGGCTGGAACACTGGAAAGAATTTCTGGAGTTGCAATTAAGGCTCACTACAACTATGTAAAGTACAACATGCTTTCTCTTTCACCAGTACTACAGGTTTCATAGAAAGAAGTTACAAAATGAGACTGAGAGATTTTGGATGGCACCAGTGATAATAATAATATTGAAGAATACTTAGAAAACCAACACAAAAAAAAGAATTGCCATCACCTCCACAGAAGTCTACTAGAAGTCATTCCTTTTGTATAGATGACATTGTCATCCTTAATCACAAATTTCATCCTTAAACTGATTTTTAAACAATGTTTTCCCATTGAAATTTGAGAATTTTGTTTTCCCATTGACATTTGAATTTTCCCTGAAAAACCCATACTGACAAACGAAACATACACTTTGCAGTATAATGACATGGGATTGCTCTCATATCCTATCACTCTGGTACTGACACACAGATTTAGTGGACAGATCTCCCTAACACATATTCCTTCTCTGGTCTTCTGAAAACTCTAAGAAAATGAAGGACATCAGTACAACAGTTGCAGAATTTTCCAAATGCTACTTAAATCCAAAAAAGAGAAAAAAGTGAAAAATTAGTAATATCTAACTTAAACATCCAAAATTTTGTTCAAAACTGTATCATATCATTTGTAACTGCTATACCAGGTTCTACTCAGTCAAAAAGGTTCTGGATAGGCACTTAAATACAATTCAGAGATACTGAAGAGCTAGGATCATATTCAGAGTAGCAGAATGTATCTAATTCCATTACATTTAGTTACATTAAAGAATGGCTGGTATCTGTAACAGATCATTTCAAGTCTGAAGAAATTAAACTGTTTTAGTATGTTTAGATGGAAAAAAGTTGAGATTCCCTCATGAATGCAGATAGAATGGACTTCCCCAAGATTTTTTTTCTTTCACGTGTCTCTTCCTGTAATCCTCACATGAATATGCCACCTCTAGTACTAGAAGTATTCCGATTTATTGCTCTGATGAACTCAAACAGCACACTTCTGCAAAGCTGTGGTGTGTGCAGTAATTCAGAACACAGCCAGTAGAAAATCATCTGCCTTTCTTTAGTTAGTCATTACAGCATCAATATGCAGCTCACAAAACACTCTGAAGCTGTAAGTTATTTTCAGCTCTAGAACAGCTGAAACCTCAATTATGCTGTGCTAACAATGAACCCAATTAGTTGAGGACAACAGACTGAGTCTACCTCCATTTAAAAAAAATACCACAAACACCCTCCCAAAAGCCTCAGCTCAGCAAACATACAGAATGAGTCCTTCCCTCTCTTGCCTTTACCCTGCAATTCTAAGTGACTTCGTGTAAAAGCACTAACAAATAATCATGCTTGACCATTTATTTGTCACAACACAAGCCAAATAAAATCAGAAGGCTTCAGACAGCAATATTTATGCAATGTGATGGTTACTATATCAAATGCTTGGACCAAGAAACTCTTGTTCAATATTGCACACCATAAAACATTTTAAATCATTAACTAAATATAGAAGAAAGACAATGCAAGCCATTGGATTGGAAACTCATCAAGTTATCTGACGTAGAAATTCAACTGTATGATCAAGTTTTAAGTTTCAGCTGATGGCTTCCGCAAAGCAGCTGTAAAAACAGACAAGTGTTGTACTACTTGGTTTCAAACGTTGCATGTGCTTCTCCAGACTCTTGTATACCAAACCATATATCTTCAGACAATAAAAGCATTACAATGCAATCTCAAGGCACCAGGTTTTCTCCTAAAGCAGCTTCTTACTCAGGTTTCTCTGGCCAACTCCACTCTGATCTACCGTTATTTCTTCCCCACCATTTTATCTCCACAACTTTATTGCCAAATGCATAAATTTCAGCTTCTCATGTTCTGCTATCAAAATACCAAGTCCCTGGCCATTAGGGCACTACAAGTAAAAAATGCAGTCGGTCATCCTTTAAAAACTACAATTGAAACATTCACTGTAATTAAATGGCTTACTGTGAGTCAGATGGCTACAGAATTCCAATTATTAATAAACTTAAAACACTTCATTGCTAGTGGTTTCCATAAGAGAACAACATTGTGAAAAAGCCAAAGACTAAGGTGGAAAGAACAAGATATTGCTACAGTTTTTTTACAATAAATCAAGCTTACACAACACAAGTAAGATTTTTATGGAGGTAACTGAGTAACACGACAAACAAACAAGCTACAAGAAGCCCACGTGCACTATAGAAGAGATGATCAGGTTGAAGAAGTGTGTTGTTTTTCACAGCATTTGGGTTTTGTTCTGGTTTTTAAACCTACCACATATGCACCTAACATTATGCAGGCCCACCCATCTTTCTCTGCCAGCAAGAGATGAATTTTCTTGTGCGTGCATCACTGCAGTCTGGCTTGAAGTCTGGCTGGTTTTAGTTTATTTCTACTGATACACTGGAAAGATGAACAGCAGATATTTACTTGTTTTATAGACATTTTCACATTGCTTACGCTAAAAATAATACAAATTTTCATGGAAGTAGGCAATACAAAAGATGTTCACAAACTGTACTGTGCTCATGAGAATACTGTAGTTCTTCACTATGTTCTACACCTCTTGGACAGTTCTCAGTCGGGGGGACTTTGTTGTTCTCTCTTCTGCACAGAGCAATAAACCTCATGCAACACCTCATCTACTTCCAGCCACAAGTCAGGAGATAAGAAATTCCAGGGGACGAATCAGCCCCATGAGCCAAAGCAAGCAAAACCAAAAGGGAGCAGACTTAGATAACTAGTCCCTGTTATTGCAACTCCAACATCAATATTTTCCACAATCCTGGCTCTCAGCACTCTCCAACCTCCCTACCCCCCAGCTCACCTCACATGCTCTACATATTCCTTTCTGATCCCAGTCTTCCTTTCAACACATCCCACCCTCCTCCTGTTTTTCCATTCAGGAAATCCCTCCTACAAAATTCTACTTCAAAATAATGACTAACAATATTGCCATGCCATCTGTTTTCATAACATATCACTCTTTCTACACCTTTTAATGCTCCGTTTATATAGAACATAACTTTTTTGGAGTGAGGACTACCCTACTATTATCTGCACACCACCTAAAACAACTGGTTTCTGATCTTAAATCTTTCATCTTTAATATAGCAGTGGTTAAAAATGACTATGTATTTCCTTGATTAGGTTTCAACCGCTGGCATAAGAACACAAATTCACCAAAACCTGACATGCTGGCACAGTCTGTAAATGCTTAGCAGTACTTCATTCTGTTCTTACCATCTATCTGAAAGGGTGTGTGTGTGGGGGGGGGGGTGTTGGTAGGCGTTTTTTGGGGAGTTTTTTTCACCTTTTTTTAATTGGGGTTTTTTTGGGGGGTTTTAACGCATCAGACTCAAACCAGGAAACCATACTGTACAGATACTAAATTAATCTCTGCATGGGAGTTGCAGGTTTACAAATGCACACATCAATGCACAATTCCTCAAGTACATTAAAAAAAAAAAAAACCACCACCAACAAAAAACCACAATCCAAAATAATATAAAAATTCAGGAAAAAGAATGACCTGAATTATCATGGCATAAAAGTACAACATATGCCACTCTTCTACAGTAAGGAAAACATGGGAAAATTTAAAACTGTATTTTCAACACAGAACACCTTTTTAGTCACATGATAACTTATATTCAGTTAGTTTACATAATTTTCATGTTTTCCATCAGGTAAAACATACCACCAAAACCTAGAAAATCCAGATCCAGGATTTATTACTTTTACACAGTCACACCATACGCAAGATATCTAACACAGAAGTTTTATAAATGCTACAAAACAAACCTTGCTGTAATCAGAACTGAGATGAAGAGTATATACTTTCGCCTCACAGGATGGCATGTTAAAAAAGGAAGGGGTAACAAGACGCACACTGGAGATCTCTAAAACAGATGAGTGCTATGCAGCAGGGAGAGAAATGAAGCTGAAGTGTGGAGAAACAACCTTGCAATAATGGATCATAGAGGCCAGCCATTTGTGGTGTACTCTAGAGGTCAAAACTCAGGCCAACATTGTTTAACATCTTCATTAAGGACCTGGACATTGAACAGGAGCACCTCAGCAAGTCTGCAGATGCTAAAATCTGAAGGAGTGCCTTATATGCCAGAGGGTTGTGCTGACATTCATAAAAGGTTGAAGGAATGGGTAGAAGAATTTCATGGAGCCCTACAAGGAGCAATGAAAAGTCTTAACCTGGAGAGGAGTAACTCCATACATCACTAGGGGCTGGAGGCAGACTGTCTAGAAAGCAGCCCTGATGGAAAGCAGCTCTGAATGAACACAAGTAAGCAGCCACAAAGAAGGCCAAGAGTGTCCTGAGCAGCACGAGGAAGAATAACACCAGCAGGTTGAGGGGCACGATGCTTCTCCTCTACTCAGCACTGGTGAGATGCATCCTGGAGTGCTAGCTTCACATCTGGGTTTTCCAGCACTAGACATGGACATACTGGAGTCAGGCCATGAAGATAATTAAGGGCTGGGAACGCTGGACATACAAGGGGAGGTTGAGTAAACCAGGCTTTTGTAACTTCAGGAAGAGAAGGATTGGGTGGGAAGGATCTTATCAATGTGTATAAATACCAAATAGGAAGCACTAAAGTAGAGAGAGTCTGACTCCTCAGTGGTACCCAATGAATGGATTAAGCGGGAATAAACACAAATTGAAACACAAGAAACTTTAAAAAAAAAAAAAAAAAAGCCTGGTGGTTTTCTTTATTTGTGTGGTTTGGTTTGTTGTGAATGTGGTCAAACACCGAAGTTACTTAGATTGTGGCATTTTCATCCTTGGTGCTGGTCTAGATAGTCCTGTTTTGCACATGGTGCTTGGACTAACTAGACAATCGCTAGATGTCCCTTCTGACAAGAACATTAATCTGAGGGTGAAAACACACTTCTGCTGTAAGAAATAGATAAACACATAACCCACGGCAGAACTGGGTTGTTTTTACTGCTACTATTTAGGTCTAACAGTAAAGATGGCTAAGTGTTGGCTCTGCAAAGCTAATTCAAAGAACTGAAAAATTAAAATATTTGATACTGTAGATTCATTTTACCTCAGCATAGGAATCCACCTTAATCTCTTCTAATTTCCTACAGACAGCAAAATAGGCTTCACTGCTTACAAATGTGAATGGCACAAATCCATTTGCTTAATAGTCAATGGACAAAGACATACAAGAACATAAAGAATGATCCATCTGCAATAAAAGTATTTTGTAACATTTTAGCTAGCCTAAATATATAACTTTTCAAAAGAAAATACAAAGGTTCTATATCAAGAACTCTAGAAAATAGCCTCTTCATCTGGATAATAAGTATAATAAGGGTGGCAGCAATAAAAATTTGTTCTTTATTGATCTGAAGGCAGTACCTGACAATGAGAGGGCTGAATCAGTTTCCAGTTCCCACTGATTAATAAGATCTGTGCTATGCAGAAACCCACCTAGGTAGTTTCGAACACAAAATAAAAGACTCATTATACATCTCATTATAGAAAACTCGGAAAACTTCTCTTGTAAACCTCCCCTTAGGACTAATGTCAGGTATTATGGATTAGGTGCAACATTCCGCAGTCCTTTCAATATTCACACTGAGTATCACATGTTGATATTGCACCTAAAACAGGACATACAGCTTTTCTGTAGAAAACACTGCTTTAGTCAGCAAGCAGCACAGAGGCATAACCTGAAAGTAAATAAACAGGGCTGCTCCTACTTTTTCTCTAATTTTTAGGAAAAGAACATGTCACTGAGAGACAAACTGAGCTTAGCAGTGGTCTCTGTACTAAATATTCTCTTTTCTTCTTCTTTCTAAATATCAATCAGTTTTCACTAACACCACCAAAACCTTCCAGTAACTTTCACAGCTGTAGGGTAATCAACTAAAAGATAGCTACCTGGCAACCTTTCCACACCATTTGGATGCAACTGTGCTTACGTGGACACACAAACAGGCTGTACAGAGCACCCAGATACTCACTGCTGAAAGAGTAATCTCAGGAATCACAGAATAGCTGAGGTTAGAAGGGACCTCTGGAGGTCACCTAGACCAAAATCTCTGCGCAAGCAGGGCCACCTAGAGCTGGTTGCCCAGGATCACATCCCAAGAACTTTCAGGTGCCTCCAAGGATGATGAGTCCCCAACCTGAGTACCAGAGAAGGCATGCACATATACACCAAGGCAACATAACATGAGCTCATAAACATGCAGTCAACATGACAGACTGCAAATATATGAGCTGGGGAAGAAGTTATCAGAAATGGCTGTCTGCATACTGATCACAGGAAGGCTGGAACATACAGACATCAAATGGTCCCCTGATAAGCCATACGGCTCAGCCCAGCCAGCAAGTGGGAAGTTTTATTTAAATGCCCTTCCAGAAACCACACAAACTTCTGCACACCTTATAAATTCTCTGTAATAAAAAGCAGCTCATGAAAGAAAAAAGCCTTAACAAACATGCATGAATGAAGCCTATGCAAGTAGTGATATTTCAGGAAGTCCCTATATTTGGTACAAACTCATCTGGTATTTGTTTAGATTCTTGTATATTTTGGGTTCTATTCTCAGTCTTAACTGTATCACTGGCAGAAAAATGCTGCCTGTTTGCAAACTCACATACTTGATTATTCCACTTCAGAATTATTGGTTTCACCAGAATACATATAGGTATTGTGAATAACAGTGCAATTAAGTGTAACTATACAGATTTCATAGCAGACCTTTGCAATCAATCCCTGGACCTTGTTAACTAAGCCTAGGCCTTAACATGATAATTGTTACCACAAGTATATCTTTGGTCAACATACAAAAGAACGTTATTTTACTGTTCACATTAATGTATTACTAGGCAGTATAGCAGCACAGAAATAACACTGCTTGTAGACAGCATCTTCTTCACCATACTATCAGTTCTGCTATTTATTTGATGTGGGACCCTAAGTAAATTCATCATTTTCTTTACACAGGTATACCTTGCTGTCTGTCAAGAACATGTTCCTGAAATGTGAGATAATTCGATACAGTGAAACAATTTTCCCCACAGAATAAATGCGATAGAGAGGAGACATACACAAGAACTTAAAAAATGCACATAATTGTAACATGTAGGGACAGTACATATGACATGGCAGACAGAGAGGAAAAGGTAAAGAAGCAAGTTCATCAGTTGTCACCTCAACATCCAATGATGACAGATCAGGAGGCTGGGATACTGGCTTTGCAATAGCTGGAGATAGAGAGCCTCTTTAAAGTGCAATTAAAGAAGAAAAAAATTGTTGACTGCCAATTGTCCTGAGATTTTGATGAGCAGGTCTCCTGTAACATGAAATTGAATCTCCAGTGACCATGTCCAATCATTATAAAAAATTTCAGCTGCTTCATTTGTGAGACAGAATATCGACTATAAATCTTTTAGTATGAGTATTCATGTTGCCTCTTTCCAAATGGTTATAAGTTCACTGTCATCATCATCCTCAGAGGTCCACTGCACACACAGGTCAATCAAGTCAACCAAGGGTAAAGGACAAAACCAAGGTAATGAAAAGAGTTAGTAGAAGAGGGTATTATTAAATGATCAATACTGGAACTCTGAATATGAGAGACTGAGAAGAAATGGATAGCATGGTATTACCACACCTGTTTCCTTCTTTCAGAGATTTATCTTGTCTACTCAGACTGCAAAAATTACTAAGCAGGAGCTGTTTCTCACTGAGTGTTTACACATCATCTCATCCTGCCAACCTCAGTTGTGATATGCATGTGCTTCTCTGGTAAAAATAAGAGAGACAACTATTTTCAGACCAGTGTGCTATTTTGAGGAGGTTCATTTTACACACTGAAAAAGAATATATTTCAACAAGCAGCCAAAAAGCACCCTTAAGAAGTATGTAACAGAACTGGAAATTGTAGTTGAGATAGATAAGCTCCTGGTCTACTTCCAGGGACACTGATTATAAAAACCAACCCCAGATTCAATATAGAGGCAGCTACTTTGTGGGACACTTTGAAGTCTGCAGCTGATTGAGTCTTAAGCACGTAGGGTCAGTTATGCATGTATTTTTTCAACTGAATTACAACAGCACAAATATATTCAAGTGACTTGACCAAGAGGTACTCTACAACAGCAAGTACAATATTGGTTACAAACCCAATATCTGGATTCTATTTAGAACATCAATTTTGTCACAGTATTTTAAAGTTTATTTAAGAAACAGAATTTTAGAAGGTTGTATATATACAAGTATGAAATTGGGTACTTTACAAGTTTCATGCCTGTGGAGCAGAATCTCAGTTTATTCAGGCAGCCTTTCATTGCTCAAACAACTCAGTAGGCAATCTATACAAAGTATGCAACAAATGCCTCTAAACAAAAACCAAAAAAACACCACCACCACCACCAAAAAAATTCAGATGGTTCTTAAAAAAAATCCCAACCAAACAAAACAACCCCACTAAACCCCCACTGCTCCCCCCCCAAAACCTGACAATTTAGAAAAGACATCCTTTTAAGACATGAGGCAATTTTTCAAACTGTTCTTCAGAAGTATGAGAAGCATGTCAGTGCAAGATGCAGAAACACTATGATGGAAGTGAAGCTACACTGTACAACACAAAATACCTTTTAGGCCATGCTACAGCCCATAGAACAACCCCTTATCAAGAGTTGTATGCTGGTATTTTTCAGCAAAGGGTGTGAAGTGGTAAAGCAAAGGCACAGGCCTCACCACAATGGCTATATCCTCTTTTGCATCCTCTCACTGTGAAGCCACTGAAGAAACTGAAGAGTGTCAGCAAGAAGTAGTACCCACTTCTGGGAAATGGAATATGGGAAGGAGCAGCAACTGGAACGATGGGGCTGTGAACAGTGAACTAAGGAAGCTACAGGGAATGACCACCGTGGGACACAGTGTCTGAAATGGTAGCGAAAATGGGGAAAGGAAAAGTTCATCATGAGCTGAGCATAGAAAGCAGCAAGATCCTGCAATGAGTTCAGTCCTTCTCAAATGAGCAACAACAGAGGACGGAAAGACAGACACTGGATGAGATTAGATATATAGCCTAGCCAGGTCAGTGAAGGGGGAAAGGGGAGGGGGAAGAACAGAAGAAAGAAGATAAGGAGGCTTCTTCACTGAGTCATACCAGAGCTACTGCTGCTGGAAGGGAGCCAGATTTTAGCTAGAGCTTTTGCCTCTGCTTTTCTTCCCCCCTCTCAGAAAATCAGGAAGTGAAGGCACCAAACTTAGATATCTACCTGAAATACATTCACATTTTGCTGACTGTAAGCCCCTACTCTGTATTACATTCAGCCTCAGAAAAACTTGCCATCAAAAGCATGCAAGAGTAACCTAAAAACATCCTTTTCTTTGGCTGAGTTTTTATGCTGCCCTGAGTAAGATTCTTTCTTGGATCAGTGATTTCATAATGTAAAATACAAAACCCCTCAAAACAAGACAAATACATAAAGTGGCAGTTGAGAACAGCATTTATATTACTCCTCAAATTACACATTGCTTTTACCTACGTAAATTCCTAATCTGCCTTCTCCAAAGGCCCTCCTGTCAATTGAACACACATTTCTCAACCTAACATCTTTCAAAAGCAATTTTAAATGTGTATCTATTTTTGTAAAATTAATCATATAACAGCCTCAAATCACATTCACATCAAAATTAATTTTTTTTGCTAATACTTCAACTACCTGTTTGACAATACTCATTATCACACACCAACAGGTATCTCCTATGTGGCTCATGAGTAGTGTCCTCAGCTACTTGTATTCAGTCTTGTTAAGTGACGTGATAATTTAGCAACCTCAGCTTACTTATTAATGTCTTTCCTAAAATGATACCCAGTTAATCTAGTCTCCCTATTTCTGTATGGATGGATTTACAGCTTGGTTCTGTCTTTCTGCAGTTGAATAAGCACCAGACAGAAACACGCAAATGAGCGTTCACATACATGTTCTGAAGTGGTCAACAAAATCTTGAGGACAGGCTCCAAGAACTTGAAATGGTCAAGAGTTAGTAGGAAACAAATCAAAGCTCTGATAGCACCATACACCACAAGAGATTTCATAGTAAACAAATCTTCACAGTACAAGCTAAATGGAAGCAACATGGGATAGCAATCTCCTTCAGAGGTCACCTAAATTTAACAGAAGTTTGGAATGAGGCTTAGGGTGATTTGCAAAGCTTGATTAGCAAACAGGGAATTAATTTCCACATACTTTTTCAGAGGAATAAAAAACTATAGACATGGCACCTGGTCACTGGTGGGGTTCTGTAGGGCTCCATCCTCGGCCCAGTCCTCTTCAACGTCTTCATTAATGACTTAGACACAGGACTTAAAGGAATACTAAGTAAGTTTGTGGTGACACTAACTTGTGAGGAGCTGCTGACTCCCTCAAGGGGCAGAGAGAGAGACAGACCTTGACAAATCAGTGAAATGGGCAACCACCAACCATATGAGGTTTAACAAGGTCAAGTGCTGGATTCTGCACTGGGGATGGGGCAACCCTGGTTTTGTGTATACACCAGGGAACAAGAGGCTGGAGAGCAGCACTGCAAAAAGGGACCTGGGGGTCCTGCTTGTTGGCAAATTGAGCATGAGCTATTAAAGAGCATCCAAAGGAGGACCACGGGGATGGTTAAACGGCTTTGAGGGGAAGCCATATGGGGAGCAGCTGAGGTTGCTTCATCTGTTCAGCCTGGTGGAGACTGAGGGAAGACCTCACTGCAGTCTGCAACTTCCTCATGAAGGAGGTGCAGGTACAGATCTCTTCATTCTTGTGACCAGTGAGAGGACTCCAGGAAATGGCATGAAGCTGTGGCAGGGGAGGTTTAGCTTTGATACCAGGAAAAAGTTTCTCCTGACACCGGAACAGGTTCCCCAGGAAAGTGGTCACAGCACCAAGCTTGACAGAGTTCAGGGATAATTTGGACAATGCGCTCAGTGACATGGTATGACTCTTGGGGTGTCCCGCGCATGGTCAGGAGCTGGACTCGATGATCCTGATGGGTCCCTTCCAACTCAGCTTATTCCATGATACAATGATTAAGACCTATGGAATAACCTCCAACCAAACAAAACTATTAACATACATGACTTGTATGATTATAGGTATGTCTTACCTTAAATATATCTACTTTGAAGTTATAAACTAAGGTACTTATGTGGTTGCAAAAATGGTACTTACGCGGTTGCAAAAATCTTAAGATTCAGATTAGCAACAGGAATGACAATTCAAGAAATGACAATTCAAGAAATGACAATTCAACTAACAACAATATAATAACAGAAAAATAAATTTTCATTATGATTTACCTCTAAACAACAGGCCTTGCAATTTTTCAAAGTTTTTTTCTATTTTTACAAAAAGCATTTACAAAAGTACTAGGTAGCAGACAATACTGCCTGAGAATAGAATGAGACTGTTTCATACCTGAGCATTACCTAGTGAATTAAAACCTATTGTCTTTATGCATATAAAGCAACAATATTATGAGACTACATATTGTAGACTACATATGTATCTCTCTATTAGAGATACAAATACTGATGTATCAGATAATATCTACACTCTTATACAATAAAGCATTAATTCAAAACTGTTTTCTTTGTATTACCACCATGGCAGTATTGCAGCATTTCTGAAATTATACTTTTGTCCACGTCACTATGTCAACAGACGTGCCAGTCTGCTTAAAGTACCAAACAGCTATGGCTCAACCAGCTCACCTCACCTTTTGCTATTGTAATCAGAATTTTACTCTTTATTTAACAAAATAAAAGAATTTAGTAGGCGGATTTTTGGGCTTAAACAAAATTTTGATTCCTTGTCTTTCAAGCTCTTATTATGCAAAGATGTAGGACATCAAGACAGGATTTGAATAGCCCTGCCAAATAAAACAAGATTTCTTCCTCAAAAGACATAAAGAAGTTGTCAAATGTTATTGCCAACACAGTCCGTTCTAGGAGCTGATCCTTCCATTACTTTTAATTAAAAGTCTGGTTTTTATCTCCCTCAACCACAAGCCGCTTTCATTTTACAGATTGTACCAGTAAACCCTTACAAATTAATTGCCGGGTAGTAGATTACATAAAAGTCTTCAAAGGTAAGAACACTGGCAATCCCTGTCATTCACACACCTCGCTGAGTACAGTACCTCCACAAGATGGGGCAGAAAGCACAGGTGGGTGACTTCAGAACCACTGTCCATAGCTGCTGGTGCTCACAAGGATACAGCGCTGCCAGACATCTGACTTTCTGAACATCTGCATAAGCCACCGCCACATACCAATCAAACCCCCTTCACTCAGCAGGTGGAATTTGGAGCCTGTTCTGAACCTGACTCCCAATTAGCTGCACAGCTTGGGCACACAGCTATAAACACACTAAGATTCGTGCAAAGTTAATCATGCCAGAGGTGGAGCAGCCTATACAGCCATAATGGGTTGCTACCATGGAGGCAACAAGGCACTGGAGCACCTTTCCTGGAGGCAAGGCACACACATTAAACCCAGTGAGAAAGGGTTATTCCCACCCAGAACAACTCAAGTGAAGATAAGCATCACACTGCCTGTAAGCCAAACAATAAGGACACCCCATTGTCTTAGTATGCTGGAAGTTGTTTATACTACTCCTTTTTCCTCAAAGAAAATGACAGTGTAGATGTGATTACACTTCATTTTAAATTTCAGCTCCAAGAAATAACCTGAGAATCACTGTCAGAGTACTTCTGACAATGTCTGCTTAGGTTCAACACCTCTGAATAGACAGAATTACATTTGTCTCCTCTTTTGAAAAAAAACCAAAAAACACGCAGAGGTGCAATAAGAAGCTCATGAAGCTTATTAGCAAACATTACTAAAAGTACAAAACAGGAAAAAACATTAAAAAGTCTGAAAAGGAAATAAATAGGATAGACAAGTCACACTGCCTTTGCAGACTCTAGTGAATTGTCTTCTCTAACGAAGACAAATTAGAAACACTTCTATTATGCAAACTGACATTAAAGTTTACGGTTGGGGAAGCCAGGGATTTCCTACTGTATTCCGAATAGCTGGACAACTAAACTACTTCACTGTTTACTTTATGATGCCACATTCATGATATGGCATAGTCTAAACATTTTCTTAAAAGAAAATAAGCCTTAATGAGTTAACCACACGCATGCACAAAAATTCTGCTACCTGCCAACAACCTCAGGCTCTACATTTTTTAATAATGAAATAGTTACTCGTGCCATTACATAAATATTATTACATAATATCTCCTTTGTATGCAGAATTAGAGCTACAATAAAATAGGTCCCACTATTTCAATATTGTATCTATTAATTCCACTCATCCACTTAATAATTTGGAGCTGTAGTTGCATGAGAACACAACAGATTTAATGTCACGTTTCTCTGTGCTTAAACAGAGAAGACAGATAATCCTGAATTAAAAAACAAAACCCAAGCCAATAAAAAATACAACAAAAAAATCTGCTCTACTGTAACTGCATGGAGGGAAAGACACCTCTGCTGTGCTTTTTTATTATACGTTTTTTCTTCTTGCCTAAGATTTAATATATGTACCAAATATATAATTTTCAACATGCAGTAAATAAAATATACAGAAATATCTTAATTCCCAAGGTCAGCATTACACAGCATAAATGTAAAGAGATCACAAGCAACAATGCTTAGTATATCTAATATCTCAAAAAATAGGGTTTTTAAAACTCAGTATTTAACGTACGTGCCAACTACAATATATATTTAATTAATTTTCCCAGGTATTGAATTTGTTAAAAATTTGTTCTGAGAACATATTTGTTTGTATTGGTCAGGAAAACACTGTATTGGTCAGAAACACATCTGAGACGTGGGACGGCTGTAAGCACAAGGCCACACGGCGAAGAGGCAGTGAAGAGGTGGCATGTGACATTCGGGAGTCTCGGGGGGCAACATGTGGCCGGCGCTCAGGACGCTCCTCTCTGCAGTGCAGCACCCGTGCCTCCGGCCGCGCGCGATCCCTACCGCGACACGAGCCCCCACTTCCGAAGTGCTGCACAAGTCTCACTTGTGACCGCGCTCCGCGGCTTCCCCTCGTCCGCTCGCCCTCCCGCAGCAACAGCTCCCGGGAAGGGCAGGAGAACGGCGGCGGGCACCGGGAGCGAGGGCGGCACGGGCCGGCCCCGGTGTTTGCACAGCTGCGCCGCTCGCCCGGGGCAGCCCCGCACAAAGCCCCGGCGGCCCCGCAGCCGCCGCCGCCACCGGGCGGGCGCGGCGCGACACCCGGGGCAGGTCCCCGCTCCTCGCCGCTGCCCTGCTGTCCCCGCGGCCGCCGCTGGCAGGTGAGACGCGCCGCAGCGGCGGCGCCGGGCGCGGAGGGGGGAGCGCGACCCAGCCACAAAGAGCGGGAGCTGCCGCTGCCTCCGTCGCGGGGTGGGCGGCGGCGGGGCCGGCGCCAGCACGACCCGCGGCGCCGCAGCGGGGGGACGTCCCCGCCCGCCCGTCGGTGGCGGCGGAGGGGGTCATCCCTTACCTGCAGGGGTGGCGCCGAAGACTCTCACGACGGGGACCCGCTTGGCCGGGGCCTCTCGGAAGCGGGACTGGCAGGGGTCCAGGCCGGGCAGCGGGCTGCCCATGTAGTAGTCGGCAGTCACGATCCGCACTGAGAACATGTTTGTTCGCCGCCGCCGCCGAGGCACCAGCACAGCACCGAGCGAGCGCGGAGCGAGCGCGGAGCCCGCACGGCTCCCCCCGCCCGCCGCTGCCGCCGCAGCGAGCGCGCGCGCGCGCGAGCGCAACACCCCCCACTGCCTGCCGCTCCTCGCCCGCCCGCCGGAGCGCGCGCACGCCCGGCGGGAGCGCGCGCAGCCTCGCACGCGCCTTGTCTGTGCCTGCCGCCTGGGGCCGCCGCTCTGGGCGCGTGCGCGGCGGCGCGCCCAGCGCCCGCTCCTACAGCCTGTGCGGCCGCGCGCCCCTCGGGAACAGCGCGAGCTCGTCCCTCGCGGACGGCCCGGCGGCAACGGCGGCGCCCCGGCCCTGGGCTGCAGCTGCTGTTGCCATGATGATGTCGTCACGGACGCAACCACTGGGGGAACGGGGGGGTGGATGGGCCATGTGTTAGGCGGGGAAGGGGGCACAGCGAGCGTGGGAGGTGTCCCTCACTCCCCGACACACACACGCGCTCCCTCCCCCTCCCGTCCTTCGGGTGGGCTGGGCAGGCGGGGCGCGAGCGCGCGTGGGAACAGGGGGGGAATCTTTCTATTGCTTCCCCTGGTGGCAAGGGAGGCAGGCAGGGAGGGAGAGAGAGACGGCCTCGGTGACTCGGCGATCGGCCGCGCGGGCTGGGGGTGAGGCTGCGGAATCCCGAGCCGCGGATGGGGCGGGAGAGGCAGCGCTGCCGGGACACGACGGGGTTAAGCTGGGTCGGCCGCCATTTTGGATAGCAGGGAGGTGAGTCTCCGCACGCCGCAGGGGCCAGCCAAAAAAAAAAAAAAAACAAACCCCAAAAAAAAACCCCTAGGCAGATGGGGGAGAGGAGGGAGACGGCACCCGGAAGAACGGGCGGAGCGGCCGTGCACCCGCCGGCCTCCGCGCGCCCTCGGGCTGTGGGGGTCCGCGCGCGCGGCCAGAGGGGGCGGGGCCGGAGCTGCTGAGGGACGGCGGCGATTGGTGGCGGGGCCGAGCGCGCGGAGGGGGCGGGGCGGGGTGGGGCCGGGCCGGGCGCGCTGCGGCGGAGCGGCGGGGGCGGGGTCGCCTCCCCGCGTCCCTGCGGGCGGCTCGGAGCCGCGATGGTCGTGTCCCCGAGCTCTTCCTGCCCCTGCTCCTCTTCCTCCTCCTCCTTCGTTCTTTAGGAGAGCTTATTTTGCGGTTTGCAGCGCTCTCGTGCAGGTTTTTATTGAAAACCGTAAAAAAGCCTTGACTTCAGGTTGAGGTACTGAAAAAACCTTGAGTTTAGGTTCAAGATTCCTGTTGCAGTCTCTTTGTCTAAGAGCTGCGGGTTCGGGGGGAAAAAACCCAAAACAGCAAATAGGCACAGAATTGGCAGTGTGGGAGATGAGCCGGTTAAAAGGGCAAATATTCTCACACGCACTCAGAGCGATGCTGATACATGTGCGTGCAGGACCGGGTGATACGAGACAAATGTACAAATCTATAAAACCTGACAAACGTCCAATATGTAGAACACATGTTTCGCATTTTGGTTACATATGTTTCGGGTTTAGATTTGAACAAAAGACAGGTCAGGCAGTTGCTACCCTTCATTTTTTCATTGTAATGAACAGGAAGCTTGCCTGTCTACTCGAGGGTAGCTGGTTTCCTACTCTTTCTTTGTAAGCTGTTTATTTTCTCCAGCTCACATCTGTTTTCCTCCTTAAACTAATTTTTATGCAAGCAGGAAAAAAAATCCAACTACCTAATCATCAAGAAATCCTGCATCACAGTAGCGGTTGAAATAGGGTTGAAGTCCAAACTATTTTCATTGTATCTAAAGAATAACTGTGCTACAACTTTAATTTTTGGCAGTTGTTTACATTTGCAGTGCTAATATTTGGAAAACCTTTAGAACTGCAAAAATACACTTAAGAATACTTAGATTTCACAAAGGCTAATAAATCACTAGGAGGTTGCTAGTGGGGCTTGTTAACAAACAGCATCTCTAGCTATTGTTATTTGAATACATTTTGTGCTGCTTCTTCACTAATCCATTTCCTTAATTTTCCATAGAACTTTGGTAGGGACAGTAACAGTTCTTGTGTTACTCCATTCCGTGCTCTGTTTTCTTGCTGTTCACATGATTTTCTTAACTTGCTGAGCATTTTGTCTTCCCACCACTGTGTGTTTCACTGACAGTTTAATGTCTTTGAACACTGGCAGATGTGGTTTGGTGCCTGCATGAGCTGAAGATACATCAGCAGTCCACTTCTGTGCTTGGGGATATGAGTCCACTGCTGTATTGTGTTGTCATATGCATAGGCAGGAGAATGTGATGTGTATCTGCCCCTCAGTTGGGTTGGTGCATAAACCAAGACATTTGAGCTGCTGGTGGATTCTGGTTTCTCCTAAATGAATGTGGTGTGTGAGATGTAGCACAAGTTCATACCTGGTAGTTCTGTTGAAGAGAAAGTGGTTGCCCACAGTAGAATAGTGTAGAAAACTGAAATATCTAACTTTCCAGAAGCATAAAGGAGGATTCGCTAAAGCGTGTCATTCAGAGTTTTCTGTTTAAAATGACAACATTTTTTATGTTTAAATCAGGGAGGACCATGCTTGGAATCAAAAAGAACAATAACAATTGATGCCTAACCTAGAGCCAGTTTCTTGTTCATATGAGGTGTTAATTTAATTTCTGAAATTGTTGAATGTTACTCTCAGAAAAAAAATAAAATCACTTTCCCTTTTGATGTAAATAGCTTAATCCAAGTGGTAGTATTAAAGCCATGCAGACACTTTTGTGGAGCTCACATGCTTTCTGAGCTGTGCCTTTTCAGTTATCCTTCAGTTCTTACAGCTCACTTCTGCTTTCAGTTTTGTCTTGCAGTCAAGTCAGTAAGTTTGTCTGCAGGGTCGCACCAAGGTAAGACTGTATTTTCTGTAAAGATTTGAGTCAGCACTGTCACAGGAGTTCCTCTGCCCTCCTTCTCATGTCAGTGCAGATATTTGAATAGCTGCACAGGAAGCTTGACTCAGGAACTGAGCCAGGTCAAAGCGATCCCACTAAAAAATATGGGTTAGTTTTAACCTAGATCAGGTCCTTGATCTCCCTCATTATGTAGGGGTGTGAAAGCCTGTGCTTGCACAGAGGAGGAGGCGGTACAGGGGCTGAGATTGAGCAGCAGGAAGAAAGAGAGCATTTCTTCCAGAAAGCTGGGCTTGTGGTAGTTTGAGTTGCTGAAGTCTGAAAATCAGTTTAACCCTTTCAATAGATGACAGACACAAAGCCTGTTTCTGGATTTCCTGCATTTCACTTTGTGTGTCAGTGTTTGTCTTTAGCAGTTGTTTTATGTGTTGTTCACGCATATGTGTGTATGCATGTATGAGATACAAATTTCCTTCTAGCTTACACTTTATTACCTGAAAATGCTGCTGTCCTAGCATGCCGATAATTGCAAAAGGAAACAGCCTGGGTAGAGAGCACTAACACCCATTTTCCCTGGTACCTCCAAACGTTCTAAGGTTTCATCCAGTTTTCTGTTATAAAGTAAGTCACCCCCTTTCTCTGTTCCTCCAGTTGCTAAGCAGCAGCTGTTCTCCCCATTAGCCAGCCAAGTATTTGCATGAAAATAATCACTCTTGAATATATAACTGGTCCTAATCATGCACAGCTAAACAGCTGTACAATCAAAATTTGAGTATTAATAGCATTACTTATCAGCATAACTGATGACTGTCTTTTAAGTTAGAATTTCTCCATAGAGTAAAATCAATAAAGGTTTGCCCTTTTTTTTTTTTTTAATAAAAGGCACATCAGTTTTTATTTTTCTTTAATGCTTAATGCGTAGCTACTTAAAAAAACCTGGTCACAAAAAGGTATCTGCAGTTCACAAAAAATTATAAATGCAAATATAAGCAGACACAGAATCATCTAGTGACTAAACATGATGGAGGCCAAGGGAAAAGCCACATTTTTCAAATATCTAATTATAGTAGCCGAGTGCAACAAAATTTGATGGTAAAAGTTTTGACTATGATGCAAAGGTAACGTTTCCAGCACTACATCTTACCTTTAAAACCCACTTAGTTGTCCTTGTTTAAGTTCCTGTTGATTTGAAGGATGCTAGTATTGCTGAGGTCTATGATCTGAAATCTTGGAGTGCTCTCTCAGTCTGGGAATGTCCTGGATTTATCCAAACTATTATTTCAGAATGAGATCTGAGTATGGCTCACATATTCTTGGGTGCTGGTTTTTCAGATGGCGCAAATGCAGTTTCTGCAGAGAGAAAACCTAGACACGTGGACAAAGAGTGATATGTGGTCCTTTCAGTTGGTATCCCAGCCTAGGCAGTCAGACTGTCTGCATTACACAGGAAGTTTTTTTCCCAGTGTGCACCATAGATTAAGCGAATGAAGAAGGTCTAAATCTTCACACTGAAATACTTGGTACTACACTGTATAGTTCTGGATTGCCAAACCTTGCTTTGTCATATGTGACAATTTATAGTCTCGTGTTGGACTGTAAGGCTCCATCCACACTCAGTGCAAGAAGTCCTTGCACGAAAGTTCTGAGAAGCCTTGCTTATACTCTGGGTAGTTAAGCCCACTAAAGCCAGAATGTGAAGCAATACCATGCAAGCCCATCAGACCAGCTGAAAGTCAATTACTCTCTGGATGTTATCAGATAAAAATCTAAGGACAGCATGTGAACAGCAAGGAATTGAGCAACTTGTGGATACCAAACTGCCTCAGAGCAGCTCTTAGGGTGCTGAATTAATTTGTAGGGGTAACAGTGTTTTGGAAATAATGCTTATGCTCCTAATTAATGAGATGTATTTGTTTGTTTGTTTGTTTGTTTGTTTGTTTTAATTCTCAGTTACTAGCTACAGGCTAGGCAGTAGGCTCTGAAGTGTAGTGCAGTCACAAATTTAGTGAATGGTATTACACCAAGCAGTGTCTTGTCACTAGAAACCTAATGGGAAAACTAAACTAGGTCTCAATTATGAAAATAGTAGAAGTATCAAAGCAATCTTTTAGTAAAGACTATTAATAAACCTATCAGGGCAAGAACAGTGCCATGTGATTGGAAAGTAACAAATGTGCTTGAAGGAGAGCCCATGGGCATTGTATGGGACATAGGAAACAAACTATTACCTAGGGTATGCAAAGGCATAGAAGTAAAAAAAAAGAGATAGATCTTTGGTATAGTAACATTAGATTTTGTTGGGGTTACTGTGTATTTTGTTATAAAACAATTTTTGGACAAAGAAAATTAAGTCAATTTCACAAAATCATCAAGGCTGGAAGAGATCTTCAAGACCAGCTAGTTCAACTGTCATCCAAGAGCCACCATAATCAGCTTTAATCTGTGCTTCATATAAAGATTCAGTATAGTGTCATATGAGAAATGAAGGAGGATGCATAATGTAAAGAATTGCTGATGGGAAATTCTCATGGATTGTTTTGAAAGAAGGACTATAAAATTGGAAGTTGGCTCCAGGTAGGGTCTGTCCATTTAATGTCTTTAATGCAGTCCTAGTTAGCCTATAAATAAAAGCTGCTAATCACCTTAAATTTGAAGGACAACAGCATATCAAATAAGATCCATAACTTTGGTTTTAAGGAAGAATAAAAAATATTTAAGCCGAAGAACACTGGCAGTGTAGAATGATTAGACATAAACTGGAAATGAACTTTCCATGAAAGGTTTCTATCTAATGGAGGAATGGATTTCTTCTCTCGGTGAAAGCAGCAGGGCAGAGCATTTTAGCAAATTTTAATATTCGGATTGATGAGATTATGGAAAGGGTTATATGATGTTTGCTGATTATTACACATGACTACACCTGATTATCAAAATTCTAGAAGAATTTTAATAGAATGGGCATGTAGATCCCTGAACATTTCAGTAGTGGGTTCCTCTAATCAATGCAGACAATTTAGCCATTAAGATAAATGAGTTTTCATCATCATCATTGTACAAAACACATTTTATACCATGGAGATGGTACAGCTTTCTGAAAATCTTGACAATAGTGTAAAATGCAACCCTTTTACAACATGCATCGTGGCCTTATGTATATGTTCCTATCTATAAATGAGTTGTGTGTACAAACTCACATACATAATCTTTATATGAAAATTCAAACCACCTTTGACCATTTTTGTTTCCTGGGTTGTATTTGCATTTAGCAACTTACGTTTCAAACAGTTTTGACTGAAAGTTATCCTATTTTTTGTTGTTGTTTTTGTGAAAATAATTTTTTTCCCCAACAGGTCTTGCTGTTGCCTTCTATCAGAAAAACCTGCCACTGAATGTGCCTACAGGAAAATGCATAAGTATTCAAGAAAATTATATAATATGAAATGTAAAAATTAATAAAGAATTATGTGTGTGCCAATGTAGAACTATGCCACTTTTTAAAAAATATTGAGAAAGTGTATTTAATTGAGAAGTAACATATGCATAATGTACGAAAAGGGCCAGTAAAGATTTCATTGTAAAGATGAGATTCCTCATCTGCTCTTTGCTGATGGAATTCTACATGTTAAGAAGTAATTGAGGTTCCCTTCCATGCTTGGAAAATGAGTAAAATAATTATATGATTACATGAGGAATTCAGTTTAGTATAACAAGAACACACATTGTTGGGTGGGGAAGAGTTAACAGTATAGCCGTAAGTGACATTTAGAGATTGTATGTATTACAGTGAGAATTTCATAGATGAAATTTGATTAAGATGAACTGATTAAGTCTTAGATAATTGAGGAATAGTGCTAGAGTTGTTGGCATTGCTGAACCAGTGTAATTTTAAAACCTGCTGTGTATTGCTTTGTACTAATGACGGTAAAAGTTGGGAATGGACTCAAAAGAGAAAACAGTGTGTAATGACATATGACACTTGAACATTAGTACTATTTTGGGGAATGGTATGTTCAACAGAGTTATTGGCAAGTAGTGGAGTAAAAAAATCAAAGTAATTGGTTTATTTTTACAAGAGAGCTGCCAATCCCTCCATACTCTGCAATTTCTATTCTACACAATGCAGCTCAGGTAGATGATTGTAAGAATTGGTTTTAAACAGGCAAGTGAAACATAATTTTTCATATTCTAGTTCTGATGAATAGCTGAAGCATTTAGTTGAAACTCTCCGTTGAGAAATGTGTCTGGTGTGAAGAGAGTTTGCCCAAATGGTTCAAATAATAAGTAATTAGAAAGATGTCCTAATGGAAAATTTTCAAGCACTATAACTGCCAAAAGCTCTATCAGTCTTCTATAACTTGTGTAGCCAAATACACATGAGTATATGGTTATTATTTGAATTTTTGTTGTTTTAGAATGGGAAATGTGTTTCTGTGAATGAATCACAGAAATGGGGCTGGATGGTAAGGAGTGAAAGCCATTTAATTTTAGATGCTATATTTTTTTCTGTAGTCTGACTTATGGGAGGCATTCCTCATTCATGCATCAGACAAAGTGAAAGAAGCCTCAGTGCAATATGTAGATCACAAACAGCCATCTGTTATCCGAAAGAGGAGTGTTGCTATAAGAGTAAACTTAAAATGTTTTAAGATTAGCTTAGAGATGGCAGAGCTCCATTAAATATTTTGTCCATCTCTGTTGGTATTGGTCCCTGTCATATATGAGTGTATACATTATACTGAAGTTTCAGATGCCTGCTATATTTTTTTCTATTTGGACAATTACCTCTAGTTTAGAACTCAGTATATGCTTTTTCGAAGTTCCTAAATAAGGGTGTATATATAACCTTTTATCACCTCAAATAATTATTTTTCGGTTTTGGGGTTTGTTCCTTTGAAATAATTTTCCTGATCAAACTGAATGTTAAGAAAAAAGCATTTTGAACTTTTTACTTGCTTAGCTTAAGCTAAGTAAAGTAACACTTGTTTAGTGTTTCCTTTTGATTCTTTCCAGCTCCCAAAGAATTTCTGTTATTTTTATGTGAATTCCATCCAATTTGCATAGATCTTTCTTGTAATATGCCTAGAACTAATTGGTGAATTTCAGATGTGGTTGTAAAGAGTGTGGATGAAGAATTTTCGTTTTATGTCCAGGCAACCATATGACCTCCATTTGTAGGGCAGAACTAATTACTTGGGAGTATTGATGTTTGGTCCACCAAGAGGCTTGAAGGATTCTGTTGGCTGTCCACAAATAAAGTGTTGGACAGTCTGCCTGCAGCCACGTGTAGACAAACCATTACCCTCCTGCTCCAGGATACAGTGCTTCCAACTATGCAACTCCAATCTAAATTAGCCCCTTTGTTGGTACTGTTATAAATGTATTTGTAGTTTCTGCTTGCTTGTTATCCTTAGATCCTTTACAAATATGATGCCTCTGGGGTATTTCCATCCCACTGAATATGTTCCAGAATCTGTTCCAGAATGTTTCTCTCAGTCTTTTCCATAGCAGTAGCTTTCTTTTTCTTGTATTCAATTTGATTTTGCAGTTTTCTGGCGACATTTTAGCCTCACTAATTTATGTTGAAGTATCTCAGTGTCCTCAAAGTTGCCCACATTGTAGCCTCTTGGGGATTAATGAAGCTGTCAAATAAAACAAGGCCTCACAACGGTTCCTGTGACACCACAGGTATAGATAAATTACTGCTTTTCCTTTATTTCAGTTTTATCTTGAGCCCTATAATATTCACTCTTTTCTTTAAGCTACAGAATTTTTACACAGTCTGTGTGTCTTTGGACCTCCTGTTCTGCATTATAATCTATCCAGCACATCTTAAGTGATATTTGAGGTTTCACTAGAGTACCATATGCTTTCCAAAAATTGAGTTATGTAATATTTAAAGGTTTCCTTTGGACCATGTATTTTAATTTGGCTTTTGGGGGAAGTGGTGTTGTTTGTTTTATTGGAAGCTAAATATTGCCTAGTATTCTGCTGTCCTTTAAGGCATTTTCAGGCTGACCTGGTCTGAAATTAAGTTTAATGTAATTTCAGGGGAAATGCTCTTACCTAGATGTTTGAAAAACTAATATTGTGGCTAGTGAAACCTAGTTTCAAGTGTTCACTTACCAAGAACTTTTTGCTAGTGTACTTTTTTGCTCAGTACTTCCACTGATGGGATGATATTATTATGTTATTTTAATATTGAGATGATATGCTTGTTGTTGTTGTTGTTGTTACAATCTACCAATTCTAGTAGTAACTCCTGAAGGATGACCCTGAAAATGCAAACTCCATCAGCACACAGATCTACCTCAACAATCTGAGTCATGCAAATAAAATTAATTTTCATACCAATATATTGATTGGTTTATGTATCAAAGCGTGAGAGAGATACCACTGGAGATGCAAAATGGGGAAAAAACAAAATTTATAGTGCAGATCTGCTAATTTAATGTGATATGTTAACTGAAGTTAGAACAGATTGAAAGGCAAGACACTGTGATTCTGTTTCCAGTTTTTGGGAGGAAAATCATGTGTGCTGTTTATAAACACGTAGTCATGTACAGAAATTGGCTATGTTCTCTCTGGAAGCTGTGCAGTTAAGTGGCTGGGACTGGATTCTGTTATAATATGGTGCATGTTTTCTGCTGTGTCTTGAGTAATCTTGCAGCTGTTTTACTTAGAAAATCAGTGACACTTGTTTTTGTCCTAAAGTAGGAACTTGATGGCTAATAAGATGAAGCAACACTGTCCCCAAAAACTGTGAAGTATTAAGTACTATTCCGTATTCCAGCCTCTTCACACACTGCACCTCCACCGTCCTTTCCCTGGGCTACTTTGTAAGCTGTTTTGTGGAGACAGTATTTTGTGTTGTTTTTCTGAGGACAGGACTGAGGCTTTTGACCTATTTAATTTAATCTCTAGTAGTTAACTGATGTGTTTGCATTAGGACAGTGCTTTTTTGAAAAAAAATTGGTGAGTGAAAGTACTAATTAGCAGGGGAAAATAGGAAGCTGTTATGCCGTAAAAATAACTTTGAAAGAGTCTCACGTTGTTCAGAGAGGGAAGGGAACCTTCCAAGTGATCACATTCTCAAATTCAGCTTTAACCACATTCTTTATCTTTAAAAGGAAACAGAAGATAATCGGTCAGTAAATCAAGTGTAGTTGTGGGCTAGTCTGCAAAGCTGTAGCATTCTGAAATAAGGCACTAGGAGTGGGCATTTGAAACAAGAATTGTCAGTGCCAAGGCCTCTTGTGCTTTGAGAAAAATGGATGTGTCTTTCATTAAACAATACCTTTTCTCCATACCCTGATATTTTTTTCTTGATCATTGTCTAAAGATAGCAGCAATGATGGCTATTCTGGGCAAATCTTTAGGTACACATTAAAAATCAGACTGTATTTTTGTGCTGTAATGAATAAGCTTTTAAAAGCATTGTAAGGTTTTTTTAATATCTATTTGTTTGAAGAGGAAATTGGATTTCTTATGAAAAATCTCCATCTTTTATTGGTTGCTGTTGGAGGAAAAAAAAGCATGTTTACAGACCACATGTTTTAGCTGCCACTGTTTTTTGTGATCAAGCTTTCAATACCAGTCATCTGTTTCCCCTCTCTTGCTCCCACTAAGATTACTAGCCAGTTCCCTGATTTCTTCTTTTTCTTACCGGCACAGAATTGCTTATTTTTTTTTTCAAGTACTTCAGAAATTACTTCTTTTAAATAAAATAATTCAACAGCATCCATGTTTTTCAAACTTATCCTGAGTAGCTTTAATCTTTTATCACAATTTGAAAGTATTAGCATTTTTAAAATTAAATAGTTCTGTTTAGAAGTAAATTTCACTCACTCAGGTAAAGAGAAAATTCAGCAGTAGTTGCCAAAGGGATAAAGTGCATTACCTAGAAACATATGCTTTATTTCTAATGTTCTGACAGAAAAGGAGATGGATGAGCATGTTATAGGCACAGTTTTTCAGTACATACTGTATTGTTGTTAGCATAATATATATGTCCCTAAGAAACCCAAAACTTTAAAAGCTTATTTTAACAATTTATAAAATGATAACACTGCTACTTCTAGGGTTTAAAAATTCCAAATTACTTGGTATGAACTGTAGCATTAGAGTGGAATTCATCATTTCCTCCTTTGGTTCCTTTGTAATGTTTCTTACCATATATTGCAATTCCACTGTGAAATGAAGAAGGGCTGCTGAGACCACTGCATCCCCCTGCCTTCCAATGCTGTCCCTGAGCAGCGTGGGAATGCTACTTTGGATGGTTCTTCCTCTTGTGGTCCTAAACTGTCCCCCAGCACGCTGGCCCAGGTGATGAGTAGCTTGATGTTCACGTTTGTTCCTTGGGACCATTTTACTAAATGGTGTAGGCAGAGCAGCAGTGTCTCAGATCAGGTTTTTAAAATGTGCCAATTTGCCAAATTCAGAACAAGACCTTTAGGGTTGTTCAGTTCCATTGATTGATTTCTTTTCTACATTCTTCAAATAGAACCACAGAATAATTTGGCTTGGAAGGGACCTCAAACATGATCTAGTTGCAAACTCTCTGCCAATGGCAGGGACATCTTCCACTAGACCATCTTGCCCAAACCCCCGTCCAGCGTGGCCTTGAAATGCATTAATTGCTTTTCATAACATCCAAAAAAATGACTAATAAAGGCCCCTGCTTGAAAGTCCTTTGTCCCTACACTCAGTACTATGTATGTAAGCTATGTAATTATTGTTTAATGAAGAAAACATAAGCAGGCCTAGGAAATTAAGGCTTCCATATTCTTTTTGTCCTCTAAGTCTTCCAGTCATCAGCAATGATTGGCAAAATCCCAAACTGGAGGTAAGAGATGCTTTACATGCAACTACCTGATGATTGAAGCATTCTCCTCAGAGTGTGCCGGGACTGTGAGACAGAAGAGGCTGGCTTGGTGTCCTTCAAATGGAAAGCCTAGAATCCAGACTACTGTTGCCTCTTCAGCTGCTTTTGAATAATGCACTGTCCTAATCACTCTGCTGCTACATAAAAGTATGCAACAAAGGTATATGTCCCAAAGGAAGGCGAGATAACCTCTGCCAAAACTTAATTCTAGAAAAGCTTAGGCAGCAGATGCAAATTTGTGCCTGATGACTGACCTAAATTTTGCCAAGGAGAGAGACAGACTGAACAGCAATAAATATCCTGTAACCTGTTTGGGCTACCATAAATGTGTTTCTGGTTCAAGCTTTTAAGAGGGCAGGAGTTGTGGTGCATTAGTGTTGCCAGGTACTGCTGTTGGAGGGCAGCTCTCTAAGTGCCATACATTCACCCATGTCGTCGGGCAGACACCATTCCAAGTGGGAATAGCCGTGTTCTGCACACCATTCGGGTTTGGGCATAAATGGCTACACAAAGGACAAAGTTCTAAAGAATTAGGTCAGTAGGTTTGCTATCTAATTAGGCCTCTAATCCTACAAACGACTTACAGTTTTGCGTTATTGTATGTTCATTGTGTCTTAAATGGAACTACTCATTTCAGTGAAGTTATGGGTGTAGCTGCACACAGGATCAGATCTGGGCAATCACATTTTGGCTTATTATTTGTACCATAGCACTGTTGCGAATTGGGTATCTCTGATGTTACCCCTTGCCCAGACAGGGTGAAGGGGTATCCAAAACTGAGTATGTTTCTGTGAAATGGCTTACACTCCATTACTGTACCTGTCCAAACCAAGCACTTACACAAAGACACATCATAGAGAGCATTTCAACTGTTGAGAGAGTCATAAGGCATCGATTTTCAATGCAAAAGGTCGTGAGGCTGCAGTTTCACTGGGTAATGTGCTGCATTTGCATAGACACATATTCAGACAGTTAATGGCAGTGCAGAATGCTTTAATGATTTTCATTTGCATCAAGCTGTTCTCACCTCTTAGGAACATAATGGATAAATAGAAGAGGCCTTTTGTTTGCTCTTCATGAAAGTTACCAGTGATTAAGTGGTGCTGAGGGAACAGACTCATGCTCTCATTTGAAAAAAAACCCAAAACCAACAACAAAACTGCCCATCAAAGCTAACTTCAAAGTGACCTACTTAATTTTGATTTAAAATGGCACTTGAGTAATTTATTTTAATGTTATGCAGATTTTCTAATTCAAAACACAGAAATGGTCACTCTTAACTGAAAATACAGAAGTAGTTATTACATCAGTTACAAAATACTCATAATTTGTTAGGGTACTCTTTATAGTGTTGAATTACAAGCATAGCTGTATACACGTAGATCAGGTTTTCTTCCAAATGGATTCAGCAGTCACGTTATGAAAAAGTACGTCCAGAGTAGTTGTGAGTAATTTGATACTTTTTGCGCAATGCTATGGTGTTTCATAAGAAAATCCATGCCAGAGGCCTGCTAGAGAAAATCTTGTCATGATTCCATACAAGGTCTCCCTGTGAAAACATCTCCACACCTTCCTGGAATATAAAGGTGCACAGACTTCCAAACTATGTCTTGGACCCTTGCAATTCAGTATCAGCTTCTTGGGCTCTTCTGTCATGCATCAGCTCAAATGTCCCTTCTTGAAAAGGGCTTAAAGAAAGTTATCTTACTCTCTGGCTGTGTTATGTTTTTAGGCATTTTAGACATTTTCATGTGTAATTCCGTCTCTTTCAGTGTAATCTTGAAAAAATCTGAGTGGCTTTTTCAGTGTATGGTAAGATGCAGTGTCTTCACACATGGAAATAAGATCCATTATTGACATTGTATTTCAGTACATGTAGATAAAAATGAGAGAATAAAGCTCTGTTCTTAAATACCTTTCTCTCAGAAGAGTCATGTTAAATTTTTTTTCCTAATTTGTAGGCACACAAGTCACGATTTCATTGCCCTGATTAGCACACTGGTGCCTCGGTACCAGTAATTTTTTTATTATATTTTTCCAAATGTGCTTGAGTTTCAACTTTATGTGTTACACTGAGAAGCTCAGCCAAGACACTCCACATCCCAAATACCTAAATTTCAGTAGTCTCCACTCAGGGTGCAAGGGTGTAATGTTCCTGAGAGCTCCTAGAATGAACAGGCTCTCAAGCACTTGGGTCTTTTCAGTCAACGACTTCCAGTTCTTTCCGTTTCTAGCCCACTGCCTTCAAGATGGTGATCTTGAGTACTTCTAGTGGCATTCCAAGCCTGTCATTTAAATCAAGATGTGGAACTTGACTTCATGTATTTGGAATGTTCTCCATTTTCACAGAATCAGTAAGATATTTGGGGAACACAGAATATGCAAATGAAAACCTGCTGAATACATAATTTTTATGGCACTTCTGTTATGTATTGGCTTTGTAATTTGCCCAGTGTTTGACTGAAGGGTAATTAAATTTACAATGAGAATATATCAGTCCATCCTTCTCTTCACTGATTTTAATTCTTTACTCCTCCAGTTAATTTTCTTTTAAATCTGCCTTTGTGTTCTCAGTGTGCCATGAAAGGATTAGTCAACAGCCTGAATACAGGGGCAGTTGAGGGAAATTTCTGTCTGCAATCAATCTCCCCACTACAGGAGAAGTGCTGGATGTCCTTACATGTACAATAAAACCAGCTGAATTCAGTGACCACTGCCTGAGCAGCATAACAATTTCTTAGCAATTTATGGCAGGTGGAGAGAGCAAGGATTTAGGATTACATCTAAGAGGTCTGTGCATGCAAGAATATAACTGCCTTAGGTTAGGAATGAAAGACCTGTTTGGAGTTCTGTGTAATTTCAGTATATGGTAAGATGCAGTGTCTTCACACATGGAGATAAGATCCATTATTGACATTGTATTTCAGTACATTCAGATTAAAATGTATTTTACATGTAATATCCATGTAGATTTTTTGCATTTTGTGTGTTTATAGCCTCACAGTGATCTTGATCATCTTAATCTTGATTTTTAGTTATGCATTTACGTGCAACACATGGAAATATAACTTACTAAGTATATATGGCTGAGGAAATATTCCAGAAGCAAATCCTAGAAGTGAAGGTGAAGCATTTTAGCTGATGCTGACAGAATTACAGAAACTCCTTGCTGTAGTGGGAAAACTTTGTTCAAAACCAAAAATGTTCTTATGGTTTTAATTGAGTGGCAGAAAATTACTTCTGTGTGGTCATCCCTGCTAAGAGAGTCTTTAAAACCAACATTTTCCATTTTCCCTTGTTTATTTCTTTTTTGGCTAGTAGTTGCCTCCCTGAATATGATTTATAAACTAGGAATCTAAGGAGGATAAAATGTTTTCTGAAGAATTTGATCCAGATGTATATTACAGATGTATATTTATTTCAATAAATATATTTTAAATATTCAGGGTGAAGAAGGTTTTGGGGGGATTTGGGGGTTTGTTTGGTTTTGGTTGTTTGGATTTGTTGGAATATTTTGGTTTGGGGTTTTTTTAAAATATCCCGGTTAACTTAGAAGCAGCCAAATTCTTGCTGTGTAGAACTCCAGGAAAGTCTATAGTATTTCATCAGGGATTCATGTGGCTCTTGGGTTTTTGGACTGTATCGTGTTGCAAGCTCCTAAAATAAGACTGTTTGGAAAGCTACAGGCTTCCCATCTTTTTGTCTGGAAAAGTTATAAAATGGAACAGGCAGGCTTTTCACTGAGCTGCTGAGAATGCAGTTCTGGCTATGCAATCAGGACTAAATAAGGAGCAAGATCTGCACTAAAAATAGAAACAGAGGCTGATCCAACTGCAGCCTGAGTTATAATCCTCACACAGCAAAGGGCTGGTAGGTTCAGCTGAGGACACTCAGTTACAGAGAATCAAATAAACTTTATCCTGTCCCTTAAAAACCATCATACCCTAGCTGCTCTAACCAGGTTTTTACCAGTCAGCAGAACTATTAATCATGACTGCAAATTATTTAACATGTTTTTTCAAATGTAGATCTTTTACTATTATTATTTTATTAGAGAGAGGATTGTATATGCGACATAGTAAGAGAGAAATGTGGTTTATGTAACTGTGTGAGGAACATGGAGGAAAATGACACAGAGAGGTTTACTGCACTTTTCCTCTCAGCTGGATAAATACGTTCTTATCACTGCTTTGTGCCTTAAGCTAACGTGCCCACTGACACGACGTGACTCCAGTTGGGCACAATGAGCTGATTGGGATATCTGGCCAGGCCTGGACTCTTGTCACAGTCTGTACAGTTCACAGTGTGTGCTTTGAGAGAAGTTATTCTGCTTGTTTCAAGAGCAAAGTACAGAACTGTGTATTTCATTCCTGCACCCTCCCCCTCCTCTTTGTTGGTAAAATAGTTCAGAACATATTCATATTTCATTTGTGTTTTTCCTTTCCACTAACACATACCTCACAAGCTTAAGCCAAACTTGCCCAGGGAGTTCAAATATATCCTTTGATACAGAATAGATTGCTATTTCTTATTTATTGTTAGGAACATTTGGTTATTAAATATTTGGATTAAATTAGCACAGCCAGCTACAGCTATGTTCTGCTTGCTTTCTTTGCCTCTTCCTGCATCTCTCCAGGCGGTGATACAGCAAGCAGGATCAAATTTTCTGTTACTTCAGTCTTAAAAGGGAGGGATTCTGTATCAGACTCTGGTAATTCATCATAGAATTTCAATTTTTCTAAGTATGATTACATATGAAGATTTTAAAAAATAGAAGACACCAAATCACTGATCTACTAACAAAATGTTTAAAAATATTTTAATTAATTTTTAGTTTTCAATTAGGTGCAGATTTTTTTACTGAAAATACACACTGTTTGTGTATTTCTTGCCTGTTAATCACAGGAGTTGCTCAGTTAAGTTGGAAGACAGTGAGTGGAGGAGAAACATCTGGGTCATTTGACACATGCAAAAGCCCACACAGCAGTGGGAGTAAGTGGAAGAAGACCAAAGACAGAGATCATCGAACTTGCACAGGCCAAGGACAAGGCAAATAAAATACATGGTGTCAGTAAGTTACAAATCAATGACTTGCTTGCATTTTCCTTCTTCAGATCCCTCCACACCATAACATGAACTACAATATTTCCTGTTTCCAGACTCCTATCCCAGAACCCCTCTCTCCTCTCTTCCACATCCCACTGCACAGCTTTGCAGAAGCTGTGAGCAGCTGCCTCACAGAAAGCCACGCTGATCAACACCATCTTGTAGCTGGGGAGGTGGCAGCCTCATTTACCAGCTGAGTTCAGAGGCCTTTTTTCTTCTTTTCTTGTTGTTTTCTCATTATTTGTGCTTGTATTTAAGATCTGTATTTTCTGGGGGAAAAAGGAGTGCGTGCAGTCCAGGAAGCATAGAGAAAGGATATGGGGCAATAATTTCTGTGAGTGCTTTACAGTGAAATACGTGTATTGTTGTGTTTTAGTCACATTCAAAACTTACACTGATTAATTGTCTCATTTTCTAACATAAACTAAACCTTTATTAAACTACATAAGGTTTTGCATTAGTTTAACAATGGATTACACATACCTAGTTTTCATGTACTATTAGCTATTTGAAAGAAATCATTTGGTGTAATAAAAGCAGTATAAGCCTGCAGCGCAGACACAGTAATTTTAGTGAATTTATTAAAAGTAGTTAAATACTAGTATCAGTATAGTAATTACAGTTAAACAGTCACACCCAATCCAACAAAGAGTTTTTAAAATTATATATGGAAAGAGGGAAATCCTTTTAATAACGTATTTTAGGTAACTGAAAGTTGCAAAAAGAGGAAATGGCATTGCTTGAACTCAGTTTCAGCCCACACAGAGGCTTACATGAATGTCATCAATTTAAAATGAGTCTGGTTCTAGATTAGAAAACAGTGGTGGTGAACAGTGCAGTATAACTGAAATGTTAAGAGATAACTCCAAAACTACATATGAACAGGTGTGAAATTCTACCTTATCTGCCTCTTCACTATTACTTCTGAATGTAATAAGAACATGGAATAGTTTCGTAAGTCCTTACACATGCAGAATGAATGAATCCAAATTAAGAATTTTTTCTTAAAGAGGATTTGTTTGTTTTTTATCAGAGTCCTTTCGAAGTACAAGGGGAGGTCACAGCTGTTCTCTTCATTCACATGTAGTCTAATAAAACAAACAACATATGTACAGGTCACAAGAGTTTAGCACTCAGAACATAGGGATTTGTGTATGATTTTGAAAACTGTAAATAACAAATTACGCTTAACCTTTATCATTGTGCCCGTCAACCTGATTTATTAGTAAAGATTTG
Organism: Acanthornis magna; assembly: GCA_036785705.1. Taxonomy (NCBI): domain Eukaryota; kingdom Metazoa; phylum Chordata; class Aves; order Passeriformes; family Acanthizidae; genus Acanthornis; species Acanthornis magna. Next base: position 2,405,680 of record JAWUZG010000022.1, on the reverse strand, counting down.
TGTTGGAATTAAAGTTTTCATACATTACAATATTCAGAAAAATAAAAATTCTCCCACCAAATGCAAGATAGCAAGGTCCACATTTACATCCTCAGTCTTAATTCCAATTGTCATAAGTCTTACAGATTTACATAATTACCACATTTGCATAATCACTTAAAACCTAGATCTGTGCTCCAATGAAAGCAGACCTGAAACCTTTTCGAAAATAATGCTTAACCACATTTTGTACTGCGAGGATACAGGACTGGCCTCAGAAATGGGCATGTTGCCCTTTCCTTAGAGCATGTTGGCATCTGGGTACCTGAGTGAGTCTGGTGGGTGGTTACAGGAGCATCCTAATGGTCATGAGCAATCTGCTGTTGGTCTCTGTGTCATAATATATCTGGAGTGGATAGGGCTTGGGGTGGAGGGGCTATGGATTATACCGTGCTCATGGTCCAAAGGATTTGTGGTTCAATTACAGTGTGGACACAGCTGTGGTGGTCTCATTTACCCTTAGAGGGGGCCTTTCAAATAGTGAGGATTAAAATAAAAACCCCAAATGCATCACTCAGTTTCTTACAAGTCGAGTGGGAAGATTAGCTGGAAAATTCACACATACAAATCAATGTGTCCTTCCCGTTTTGTTTTTTTTTTTAGATTTTATTTTTCTTGTTGAAGACAGTGAGCTGCAGAAACCCATCAATTCGCACATGGTCACATGGACATTTGCTTTTGAACCAGGCAGTGAATTTCCCTTTGACTTCCCCAAACCACAGAACCCTTACCTCTCTTTTTACTCTAAAAATTTTGTCAGTTCAGGGAAATCATGCTTGCTAGAGTGAAACACTAGAAAACAGGTAAGTATTTAAGTGCAGAATAGGTGTTTGCTATCCTGTTATATGATAGTATAAATTAATTTCTTGTAGGAAATGGGTGACTTACAGGATATAGGTTAGGTCTTGAAACCACACAAGTCATGACAGAAAGCTATTGTCATCTGATAGTTTTTGGATGGCCTTTGGAAGTTAAGTCAGATCCTTAAATCAGTTTCCAGTGGACAAATATCTAAACCAGAAAGGTCATCATGTTTGTTAGCAATCTTATATGGCTTCATGTCAATAGTGTGAGAATGTGGCATTACTCTCTATGCCAGGAAGAAATTAAATTGTGATATTTGCATAAAATCTTATTTTTTTGTGTTGTGCTTAGTCTGCAGAATATCTGCTTAAAAGATTTCAGCAGATACTCTTCTTCTAAACAGAGACAGGAAATCAAAAACAGTTGAAGGCATCTTCTCAGAATGGAGTTGCCCTGAATGGACATCTTCACAGCACAGCCAATAAGGCAATGATTTCCTTGTTCCAGGGATAGCTGTTTCCTTTTATTCTTTCCTGTCAGTCCTTCTAATTGGTAGATTACTTGGCAAAATCAAGTAAGACTCAGCAAAATTAACCTTTTTAATCACTACGTGCCAAAAGAGTCCTGCTTTCCAAATATCCTGAATAGAATAACTGTAGAACTAATGGACTTCCAGCATTTGGAGCCACCAAAGGAACAGTTTGATATCTGTACTTAAAGTTGTTCCCTCTCTTAGCCTACATGCTGGTAGCTGTTAAGAATAGGAAGTGCTGCTTTTCAGTCATCCTTGCACAATGGTAAGAAGATCTCATTGAAGCAAATCTAATTGGCAAAGAAAATGAGATTTTCCTCCTAGACCTATGAAGTATCTTGAGTCCATTTCAGAAATTGCTGCATGATGATTTAAAGCATCTTTTGTCTTTGGAGCAGTGGCCAGTCCTGAAAGGCTGAAAGAAGTTGAACTTGCCGCAGTCTATATTGAGTGTCTTTGCCCACCTCACTGAATTCTTTAAGGCTCTTGAAGTGTACATCCAAGGTAAAAATGATAGTTCTCCCGCCTCAGATTGGGACCTGTGTCCGGAACTATCAGCTCACAGAAGTCGCTATCCTTGACAAAAATTTTACACCCTTAATGACTTTTGGCCATCACTTCAAGGACAAGAGAGATGAAAAAATACAGCTGATCCCTCTTCTCTAAATGGATACAGAGCACTTCATGGAATCCTCCAATTTCTGTTGATGATGGTTACGGAGCTCTACCTGAACTAGAGAATTCATCTTTCCGTATTCTCTGTCAAACCACATGTTATTGGAGTCAGTCATCTCTTTGTGCTTGGGATGTAACAAGTGCCCTGTTAACTACAAAAAGTGAAGTATTTTAAGATACTCACTTGACTTTTCCTGCCTAGTTATATTGCAGACTGCACGCCTCTTTTAAGATTGTTATAGCAATTCCAGGTAAAGCGTTAGATCATACTCTGTCAGAGCAGCATCTGTGCTGACAATTTCAGCAAGAAAATTATTTATCTTAGACATCTACAGAGCATCATCCTGAAGCTCTGTCTTCCCAATTCAACAGATGTTACATATATTAACAACTCTTGATGGGTTGCAAAATAAAGTGTTGCTCCTACTGCAACCTCTCAAGAAGCTGAGTCTGCCAGGGAAGGAACTAATGATTGTTATTGAGTACACTGCGGTGAAAATACGGATATATGCCGCAGGCAGATAACTGCTAGGAGGAAAACAGAGAATGAGTTACCTATCAGTAATGATGAGTGCTAGATGTGCACACATCCCACACATCCCCCACTCTCTTTTTGTTGTATTCCTGCACACTTGGAATTCTCGCACACAAAGGTACACTGAGCGTCCTATTGTCCAAATTAAAATCTAGAGGTGCCTCAAGGCACACATGTGCTATATCAGCTATGTCAGCCCATGCAGTCCCATAAACAAATGTGCAACTCCAGCAGATATGCATATATTCCTCTCATTGAACTCCTGGTGCTATATCTTATCAATCATTCAATCGGGAACAAAAAGCTTTCCTACAGTTTCTTTGTGCAATGGAAGTAGCAATACCAGATAGCATAAGCATGTTCAGTCACACAAAGGATAAAGTAATTTTAAAATGCACACACAAAGCAACAGTAAGAGTACCTGAAAAAACAATATTTGAAATAGTGTGAGTTACTACTTTTAAGATATCTTCCTTAAACTCCAAATTTTGAAACTTATTAATGGAATATGGCATCAAAGAATAGCTTGTTTTAAATCTTTATCTGCACAGCGAGTGTGCAGTTCTACTGTCATGTATAATATTTAAAAACACAAGCAAAATTGCCAACAAATATCACCAGGCAGTTTAAGACAATGGTAAGCCCTCATCCCTAAAAGCAAAAATATGGACTAATACACAATGAAATAAAAATTGCCAAGAGCACATCACATTTGCTCTTGAAGAATTCTGTACATTTCCGAATCACAGCCAAGCAAAACACAGGTGGACATCTGTCTGCAATCTGCATAGTTGCAGAATGTGACTTCTGCCAATTCATCCCTTAAATAATGAGTATTTCTGTGCAATCCTGTTGTTGTCATACATTATATACAGTGGCTTAAACTTTTCAATGTCTCATAAATAACAACAGTAAACTAACCTGGGGATTAGACAGTGCAAAGCCTGATAGGAAAATAAGGATTCGGGAGACTAGACAAAAACAGGAAAAAAGGTAGAAGAGACTGAAAATGAGAGAAGAGCTGAAGGGGAGCAAACTAATAAACTCTGAGGAAAGAGTCAATGCCAATAAATGTAAAATCCTACTCAAGAAAAAAGGAGTGAAGCACTGATGGAAACAAGAGGGCGTGTTCATCCAAACCCAGGAAAGCAGGACAATTGTTCCTCTTTTGTTCTTTACCATGTTTTAATACTACTGGATAAAGTCGTGTGTTGTAATTGTTGAGGTAAAGGTATACTTAGAATTTAAAAGCAAGCAAATGCCAAAAGAAGAGTCATAAACCACAGAGATAAGAAATAATGGTTGTGGTCATTCCTAAAGAATTCATGGGCCTTCTGAAAGTCAGGGATCAGATTCAGACTTGATTCCCCCAATTTAGTTAAATAAGCCACAACTGTTGCCATCAGGTTTGTTTTCTTGTGAGTCAAACTCCAGTCTTACCTTTGCCCTTTTGTCTTATGGGAAGATCAGCGTGTACATATGAACACAGAATTATTTTCTTTTCCATAATGATCGAACCCAAATGTTATTTTACCTTTGCCAGCTTTGTGTAGGGTGATGTGCCATCTTGCATATTTATTTTCCTGGAGTGATTCCCAGAAGTATGCTATGCTTTTTCTTGCTCATGTGTCTCTAGCTTTATTTATGAGTTGTGTACACCAGGTTTTCAGTCCCTGGGGACAGGCCTACACAGGAAATCTGTGGACAGTATTTAATACATACAAGTATAAGAGCAGTGAAAAAGCAGCTGCTGAATGGCACTCCAAATTGATTCACTATTTCAGACTAGATCGTGGATAAGTTAGCATCCATGGTTTAAAGCACAAATACCTTTACTTGTTTTGTCATGTAGGAGGAAGGCTCCTTTATCAAGTAGAAACAACTGAATATGCAAACTTTTTCTTCGTTTACAGATTAAAATTCCATTGTTCTCTGATGACTGAATCTAATAACAGTATGGTTATTGTTATTGATTCTTACTGATTGCATAGAGCCATGTTTTAAAGATACCTTTTTTCTTGCTCTTTAGATACATGAATCCCCTTTGGCTATAAAATAAATCAAGATAAGGCCCTCTTTCTCACATGCCATCACAACTGATGAGATCTGAGAAGTGTATTATCCCTTCAATTACAGCTTGCAATCCCATTAATTGAATAATAGCATGACCTGGGGAAACTTAATGGCTAGTAAGGCTACATAGGAAAGCTGACATACAAAGTTTGATGTACATTTTAAACTGCTGTTGTGTTTACAGGTGGGCTGTTTGAAAAAAACACAAACAGTTTTTACCATCCTCTAGAACTTCTGTGAGATGCCATAATTGCTGGACCATTCCTGAAAACAGGACTGATGGATAAGCATTCTGATGATTAAGCAAAGGAGTAAGGCATCTCTCCCCCCTTCAATGCTGTAATTCATCTGACAAGTCCATTTGATATTCATGCCTGTGTTCTTCATCTGGCAAATGTTTCCTCCCTAGGTCTCTTCATAACAGCTGCACTAGGTGTGATGAGGCTGTCAGCTCATGTAGCACGTTAACATGTTGGTACCGTACTTAAGGATGCTCCTAGACTTGCCTCAGGGCCAGCGCTAGAGTTGGTGCAAGCTGCAAGCATAGGATGTGACTTGCAAGGCTCTCTGCATGTCTGTGCACATCTGAGGCTTTGGCAGCTGTTGGTCAGTGAGGTTTAACAGGCTGCTCAGCGCAATGGACAGGGGATGTGGCACTGCAGATGGAGTGGGGAGCACAGTTCAATGCCAGCCATAACCCAGATCGTTCTCCCAAGTGCTGTGCCAGAGCAGGCTTTCTAGTGATGGTGCACAAGTGCTTGTGCACAACTTCTGTGCCAGGCTGGGCACTCTTGCCTTGTGCTGGGCATGAGGGAAATGCAAGGGCTGTAAGTGTGATGGAGGAATTAGCACTGCCAGTTTGTTCCACTCTGTGTCATTGGCAGCTATCAGACGTACTGGTGACATGCAGGAAAGAGTGCTGAGGTGACCTGCCATTTACCTACCACCCTTTATCTTCTTGTTTCTACTGACACCTGAACTCAGACAGCAATTCCCTTTAAGGCGATTCACCCAGTGACCCTGAGGAGCTGATTACTCAGTGGGATGATATGGAGCGAGGTAGCCTGAGGACAGGCATTACTGTGGACTGGCTTTGCAGCTTCTGCCATCTAAGCTACTGCTCTGTAGAGTCTGGGATCTGGACTGAGGGAAAACCAGTCAGTAAGTAGCTTAAAGGAAGGGGATGCCCTCACTAATCCTTTACTGAGTTAAGGGTCCCAAGTAATACCAATTACCTCACTTGAGAGTCCAGCACTTGTCTATCTCTCCATATGCTCCCTGACATCTTTGCCATGCCCAGCTGAAACAGTTGCCTTCTCCATCCTGACTCCTCAAAGTGCCAGCAGAGCTCCAAATCCTTTTCTGTGAAGCAGAGCCCTGAAAAATATTTTAATCAGGTATTGGATGAGACCAGTAGGTGTGTCCTGGTGCAGCCTTTGTTCATGGCAGCAGGAGCACATAGGTATTGCTAGTCAAGGAGAACAGGCTATTGGGGTCTTTCCTTCATCTCAATCACAGGACCTGAAGAAGACTTTCTTAAAGGCACTCCATCCATCACACAGCTGCAGCTGACACCTGAGTCAGGGATGTAGCCTTGAAGAAGCAGTGCTATGCTGGCTAATGGGACAGGAACAAGTGCATACATCCTGTGCTTCATGCCAGAGCCAGGATGCCTTTTGCAGAGGTACTGTAGCTTGTTAGGCAGAGACAACTTGGGAGAGTAGAGAGGCTGTGCTGCTGAGAAGGAGGAACAACAAGCTGTGAACTGGGGGTGAGGAGAGAGCAGAGCAGATGCCGATGTATTACCCTGGTTCATTGGTCCTACAAGTATTGATTGGCCTGGCCAAAACTGCAAGGGATGCTCTCGACCATAGTCTGTTTTATTTAAACAAACCAAATTAGTATATGTTACTTGTGAGTTTATGTTTAGTTTTTGTTTAGTTGTTTGGGGTTTTTTCACATAGAATCATAGAATGGTTGGGTTTGGAGGAGCCTTAAAGATCACCTAGTTCCAACCATTGCCATGTTTGTTTGTATTATTTTGTTTTCTTTAATATGAAAGAAATCATTCAGAAGCATGACTAGACTTGCTTGCAAGTAGTTACATTTAGCTTTAATCTGCCTGGTGAGTTGTAAGAGAAAAATTGCACTCATTTGAACTGGACTGAGGAGCAAGGATATTTTAATTTGGGGCAGCAAAGAGAAAATTGTATAACATTGTTGTGCTGTCCTGAGTGGGAGAAGAAGCCAGTGAATTGCATGATTTTTCCATCTTTGTAATCAGTTTGTTATGCAGAGAGCAGTGCCATGGGATTCAGCATTTTATCTGCTGGGTTTTCCCTGGCAGCATCTGAAGAAGTTCATTATAAGTGTTTATCACATGATCCACTTAATCAAACCACTGAAACTCGGAGAATAAGTCATTCTAACAAGACCCTTCAGAGCTGCCTTATAAGCTACTTACTGATATACTCTTCCTTGGTGAGTGTACAATGAGTTTCCTTGTATCCCAGGCTATGATACAGGAAGTTCATTATCCCCAGTCCGAATTCAGACGTAAAGAAAGGAAGCAGGGCTTACAAAGAAGTGACAGATAATTTGCAAAGGATTTTAGTTAGCCACTCAAATCCCAGATAGAGTCAGACTGTAAGCTCTTCGTAGGAACAGCCTTCTGGTATTCGGCATTAGGCACAAGGCAGCTATAACTACATAGCTGCTTCTAATGTAAAATGCAGGCAATGCATGAAAAATTATGAAAAATGCTTCTTTTGAATAGAGGTTTCCTAATGGAAGAATGGGAGAGAAAAGAGAAATCAGAACTGAAAGCATGCTTTCAGCTGGATGATAGCACATCTACAGGATGATAGTCAGAGCCGGTAGCCGGGCTGATGCGCATTGCCTCGAAAGGCTGCTAAATCCCCGTGTGCACTAAGGGTTTGAGACACTGAAACTTGTCTGACAAGCTCAGCGCTCACAGACACGCTGTTTGCAACCTGTGCTCGTGCACCATACATCTGCTAGGATAAATTCATTTCCCTGTGATGTGCCTAAGGAATGTTCTGGTTGTAGGGAGCAGGTCGGTCAAGGACTCCACTGCCTCCTCGAAGGCATTCATTTTACTGAGCTCTGCCACAAGCAATGTGACACCAGATTTTCTGGCACTCACTGGATTTTCTCACCAATGCTGTTTCACAGACAGCGTCTCATAAAGGCTTGTCTTCTTGTTATCTGCAAAAGACCAGTTTGGGTATCACCACAGATGTAGGCTTAGACCATCCTTAATACAGAAATGCCCTGGATAATTTTCCCAAACACCACCCTGTCTCCATGTAAGAGCACTGTTCAACTACACCTCTTATTTTACCTCCCACCTCTTATTTCACATCAGGTGAAGGAAGTACAGGATCACACCAGATCCAGAGCTGATTTTGTGTAGGGATGCACAGGCTGAGCCTGATGTAGGTCTCTGGATGAACATGTTTTTGTACTGAAATAAACTGCTGTTGGGGCCAGGAACATCGGGTTGTCCAAGACAAACTACTCTGTGAGGCATCAAAACCAGGGAAGTGTGCACAACTGAGATATATGGGCAACAGAAAAACCATAACCTGGTTTGATGGGGATGATGCTTTTCCCCTAGTATAGCTCCAGTAAAGCAAGTCACAAAATTCACACAATTGTCTGAGCACTGCTTTGAGGGAATGGTGACCTGTCTCCCCAATGCCAAAGTCCATCCAGCCCAGAGCTTTAAAATTCAACATGTTAATTACTCCAGGGAATAATTAACTCCAGCCTGGAGTGAGCAAGGAGTCTTGACTACATCAATCAGTGTGAGGGTCTGAGACGTGCAGTTTTCATTCGTTGTGTTTTCCATGTACTCAGTACCTGTCTGTCTTGTCTTGATGCAGCTGTCGGGCTCTTGACTGCTGATATACCGATATATCAAAGTGTCATCAGTATGGTTGTGTCCTCAAGAGGGACTGCTTTAGTAGGTTGGTTTCCAACTAGTAAGTTAAAATGGGACACAAAAGCCTGGAGGAAAATACTGTTTTTCTCTCTTTTTCCTCTTTTTAAAAATAGTAAATGCTAAGTTATTTTACCTCATTCAGAAAAAAAGAGATCAAAGGAGAAGAATCTATGCTAGCTGATTAGTTTTCCTACTGCATTCAATTTTATTACAGTGTAGTTCCCTTCCTCTTTCTCACTTCTTTATTGTGCTCTGTCTGTCTTCTCAGTTGCTATTGTGCCTATTTAAAGAGCTCCCCCTCATCTCTCTTCTGGGACAGTCTTACTGCTGGCTTTCTGCTGTTTCAGCTTCTACACAGCTGGTGCTTCAAGGAAAAAAAGTCTCTTGTAAGGTTGTGAGGAGAATGGACTCATAAAAATCAATATTTTTTGTATGTACATAGTTATTTAATCAGTAAGTCTTCAACAACCTTACCTAAATGGCCACTTTGCTATTCTCTCAGCTTCTTAGCAAAGGAGGCTGGAGCAGAGTGAGTGGGTAACTTTTTGTGCAGTAATAAATAAGTGAAGAAAAAACTTCTGTTTTCCAAATGATTCAGTGCCCTGTACGTGGGGAAAGCCAGTACCCAGCATCTGGAACCATTGCTGGTAGGGATATTTTTACTCTGCTCTACAGAGAAATGGTCAATTGTCCACTGCACGCTGTTGGTTCGGCATTTGGGAACCACTAGTGCCTGTATCAGTGCTGAGGCTGGATTTCAGAGTCTCTGTACTGTCTGTTTGGAGGGAAGTTCTGGGAGGAAGACTCTGGCAGGCACATCTGGCTGCGTGTATTTGCACATGTGTGAGATTCACACAATGCCCACTGAGAACTGATGCTACCAGATACTGACTGGACTGGGTTTGCTCAGTGCCAAGCTGGGCTCAGTTCTCTCTCCCAGCCTAGGGATGAAAGATTCTTTAATGCACTTGCTGTTTCTGGGCTGTTCAGCTCAATCCCCAGTGGTGTTATCTGTTTAGAAGTCTTTCTCACTGCATTTCTTCCTTTGAAGACTGCAGGGGTTTAACAGTGGACTGCAGCACCTGCTGCTTGCTGGAAATCCTGACGCTGGCACATGAGAGCATTGCAGTGCTGAACGTGGCAGTCACAAAGCATCTCATTTACCAGACTTCCACTGGGCGTAGCTGATGAAAAACAGAACAGACATGCTGTAGGGACTGTCAGCCCAAGTAAAGGAAGGTAGATTTGAAGAAAGCCTCCAAGGTAGCATTTCCAGAATATACTTCTTTAGAAAAAAAGTGGAAAGTCCAAAGAATGAAATTCAGCCAGAATGAGCTCACTGCAGGTGGTGCTGGTCATGATTTTTAAAAAAATAATTTTTTAAAATTAGCTATTTTTAAATTTAGCTATTAACTGTTTTAATCATTTGGGGTTTTTTTTGTTCAGTGACTGCCATTACAGTACCTTCTTCAGCAGCCCCAGGAAACCCATGCTTTCGAGGTTCTCTGAAGCTTTCCAACAGTGTGCATTTCCCCATTTTTAGAAGAGTGATATGAGTCAGACAGAAAGGGCTTCATCTGCCCAACCATCCTGGGAAGTTTCCTACTCCTTGGCAGATCCCCCTTCCACAACAGCCAGTCTTGCAGGGATTTACATCCACTGGGTTAATCCATGTTTCTTCTGAGATTCCCTGGATCCGTCCATTAGCCCCATGGACTCGATGTCTGCAGAGGTTGCTGTGAAACTCCTCTGACCTGAGGGTTAGGTGGGCAAGCAGGCACTTGCCCCTCACCCTCTGGAAATTGGAGAAATCCCTGATACCTTTCAGTGAAGAACAAATGTTTATAAAACCCTGCCTTTGCTTTTGGTGACATTTCTTCCAGTTTGCATAGATCCGTGCAGTGGCATGCAGTGCTCAGAGCCACGATGGAGGGAGTATGTGTGTTTATATTTGTTTGTCCCATCTACATCAGTGAGCCCTTGAAATGCAGCCTAGCTGGCAGATCTGGTCAGGCTGGGAAACTTAGCTTTAGATGGATTTTTGTTTGTTTACAAGGGATCTTGGCCACAGACAGGGACACACAGCTGGTGGTCTGTGCACTGTTCTGTGATCAAGCTGAGGCTGGGCTCCGAGCCGATGAAGGCTGGAGTAGGGCTAAGCAATTCCATCTTATTCTTGGCTTAATTTGGAGGTGGATTGGACGGGCTGCTACCCTGCTGCCTTCTTCTGTGGTCTGGCATCTCAGGGCCTGGTTTGGCTTTGCCTGTGCGGGCAGCAGCATCCAGCGCCTGTCTGCCACGGCCATGGAACCTCTGCTTGCTCACATGGCCTTCTCCCACAGCCCAGAGAACACCTCTTGCTCTGAGCAATAACTCATAATACAAATACTGCACAAATATAGGCATTTTTCTTCCTGCACAGGTTGTAAGAGGCAGGGTGGGAGAGGTGTCGGAAGGCCTGATGTCTCAGAGAGGGTTTTGCAAGCAGCTTTTGTGAGATGTTCATATGCCAGTGTGGTTCGTATTGGCTGAGAGGACTCTGTGAGCATCTCTTGGCACAACTCAAGGGAAAGTGACACACCAGAGATTTGTAACAATACCAATGTGCTGTGTGCCAGCCTGGGACTTCAGAAGACCCATGTTGGGGACTGGGGAGAAGGAGCAGTGCCAGCCCATCAGTACTGCGGACTGGGTACTGTGGCAGTGCTTCCCTGCAGCAACACCATGACAAAGGATGGTGGAGGAGGAGGCTGACGAAAGCTGTGACCTTCCAGGCAGGATCTGTTTCCCAAACATGGGTTAAACAATAGCAGACTGCCACAGGTGTGGGCATGGAGGAACCTGTTAAATTAAAGCCAAAGTGTAACAAGAGCGATGTTTGCTTTGGAAGATAACGTGTACCTGTTCTGCGCACAGAGGGTGAGGGAACTCTCTGAGACGTGTTTTACTTCATTACCACAGTAGACCTTTTGCACTGCAAGGCCACAGAGCTCCCAATTCTCCCCTCTCACATCCCCTTCCCTTGTAAGAGCAGGTGTCTCTCAGCTTTACCAGCGCCTCTGGTCTGACAACCCGGCAGCATCCTAAATGGTGGGAATTGCTCCTTTTCTTACCTCATTGGGGAGCCTCCTGACCACACTGCCCAAATTTGCTGCCTGGACTGATGCTGTTATTAAGATGCCCAAGTCCCTGGTACCTGCAGCCTGGTCAGTGGCTGGAGAGGAGGGAAAGGCTCTCAGCAAGGCACCCTTTGGAGGGGCTGCTGTAATGAGCCAGCTTTGTTATCTGCCTTGCTGGTGGTCCCAGAGGGGCTGCAGGGAAGTCTGCTGCTTTATTTTCTTGAATGGTATCAAATGATGGCAGTTAAAATCCTACACCAGGAGAAAATGAGCTCTTAGGGCAGCATTTCTGGTCTTACGTTCAAGGCTTTATTAAATTAACTTTGTTCTAGAATCACCCTACTCACTGCTCTCTGGAGAGGCCGATCTAACTAACTGTGGGATGAAATTTTGCAACCCTATTTTTGTCACACAGGTGACTTGCATAAAAAAATCTTTACATGCATTAATGTCATCTGAGTTTTGGCAAGCCTGCAAAGCAGGCTGTCTCTAAACCATCTATCTCTATCTTAATGCTGCACTCATCCCAGTTTTAAGTATGCAACTCTCTTGCTTTGCTTATTTTCCATGTTAGGGACAATGGATTTCCTCTCCCTCACACCACTTGCAAATGTACAGGTGCTGTGAGAGGAAACCTCTGGTGCTGTCACCATCCAAGGAATGCCTTTTGCCTCTGTGGGTACCTGCGGCTTGGCAGCTCCAGCTGGGCGGCAGCACTGCCAGCCTGCAGGATGCAGTCTTGCATACTTTCAGCTCCTTCTCCATTGTTTGCACATAAAGTTAATAACGGACTCAAGAGTTCATCTACAAACACATATTTAGGGCTGCTCTTGGTAAATTTCCTCCCTCTCAGCCACAAAGCTCTTGTTTTCTGCAATTTCCTTTCTGTATTTTCCCTTAACCCTAATCCATTTTAACCTTAAATGCATCTGGTTTGAAACAGCTGATGTATTCTCAGCCTTTTCTTCTCCCTTACCTGCTGATTATTTCTTTTTTTTTCCTCACCGTCCTCTATACTTCTGCTGTTTGCGAAAACCGGCTTTTCTCCTCCCTCTCCCTCTTCACAGCTCCCACCATCTGTCTCTCTACAAATACAAAGCTTTAGGGGAAATGATTCACTAGGCTGCTAGCTCATTACTCACACTCTCCCCATCATGGTTTCTGTCCTTGTAGGATGCTCTAACTAATGTAAAGATCAATGAATCCTGGGAATTGTTATTCGATTAAAAAAAAAAAAAAAAGGCCCCAGCAGTTAAATAGATTGGGCTCTTCTCTTTGTACTTTCTAAACAGCAAAGCTCAGTTTTTCTTCCTCACTCTGCTAGCATTGTTTTGCAGAAAAGGATCGTTGAAACAGAAGAATAGAAATAATCACTGGACCATTTAATGCAACCTTGTGTATCACATGATGCAGGAGTTACTTAATGAAATTCCCTGGCCCAAACCAAGCAAATCTGCGGTAAATCTAGAGCACATATTTTCGGATGACAGCCAAAATGATGAAAGGAATTTACTACCAAGCCTCACTAATCATTTTGAATGCTTAACTGCGCTCCCTAATATGCTGCTTTGCAAGCAGCAAAACTGACACAGCCTCATTCCCTACACGTTTCTCTCCTGACTTGTGCAGGATGTGTATCCCAAAAGGCCTCCCAGCCCCCTGCCAGGGCCAGGGTGGCCAGCTGTCCACCTCTGGGAAGAGACTGGAACCTCTGCTGCCTCTCCCTCCTCAGCATGTGGGTTTGGGGCTGGCCCTTTGCTCAGGTAATTCTTTCCATGAAACTCGCAGGCACTTAGTATCTTTGAGCTCTCCCTATTAACTGTGGCAGAAATTGGCTGAGAGGCTCAGAAGCCATTTGAGACAGATTATTTCACAGTGTTAAAACACTTCAGATACCTTAAAATAACAGAGGCAGCCATATTGAGTTGGCAGATAATGCCACAGCATTTCAGGAGACTTGCTCAATGTGGAGGCTGAGCTCGATGCTGTAGGGTACTCCAGGTGACACCAAATGTTGACCCATCCCACTCCTTTTGTCTTCACTTTGTTGGCCATTTAAGATGGACTTCTGTCATGATTTTAGGCTTCTCACCACATACTAGAAAGTTATTTTCTTAATATAAAGCTTAGTTTTTCAATTTATCACATAAAAGACAGACCTCCCCTCCCCACATGCAAGTAGGTGCCAAGAAGTACCACTACCTAACACATATTTATTGTGCCTTGTCAGAAAGCTGCCAGCATGTCAGGTATTAGCCTATTTCAGTTGTTGAGATTCCATTTTGAAATTGGAGTTGCAAGAAGCAGAGCAAATACCACAATCAAGATCATAGGAGTTGACAACACTGAATACACCCTTTTCTTAAATGGCTGCAGTTATTTATGCAAAAGCCTGCTAAAGGAAAATCTGAGTTTTAATTTTTTCTACATGAGCACCTCAAAGCACGTCCTGCATCAACACACCATGCTGGCACCACCTCCATAGAAACCTAATTAAATAATTTGGATACTGTAAGAGGAGTATCAACTTCCAGGCTAACTTTCTTTTCAGGCTACCAAGCACATGTACTTTTTTAATAAAGCTGTGTTTGGGTCATTCTATGACAAGTCTTAATGCTGAGGAGGATCTTGGTACGACTGCTCTAACAAATAAGGGCTGCAGAATTTTAAGCCAATAGGATCCACTGTTACCTCAGTAAGGTTAAGGCTGTTTAAAAACAAAAAAATCCTCCCCAAAGTTGTGCTTATGTGCTCTGTTAAAAAACGTTCAAATTTTAGCAGACGTGATGTTGTTGAGCCATCCTGGGTGCCAGCACCCCGTGGCTCTCCATCTTTGATTATTTTATTGTTCCATCCTGCATACTGCAAGTTGTAGGAGTCAATGTTCTTTCTCTTAACAATTGCTGGCTTTCCAGATGCCAATTGTCCTTTGACATGCTCTGTTTTAAATAAGGGCTGAAGAGCAGCAACGAAGCTAAAGGCCTGCCATAAAAAATATTGCAGTGTTCCATGGCACTGACAGCACACACATAGTCATGCATTTAGCTTTCCTTTTGGGGACTATTGCTGCAACACACTGGAGGTATAAGGGACCAAGATGTAAGGAAAGGGAACGCAAGAGATTTCAGATCTAAAAGTCCTCTAACTGAAGACAAGTGTCTTTATGCAAGACAGGCTAAGGAAAACTTGCCTTACCCATCCCATTTCTCTGTTGTTCCCAGCAATAATAAAAGCAGACATAGTATACAAGGTTGCCTTACAAAAGGCAAGTATATTTAATAGTGTATATACAAATTAATGGTTCGATAATGCTATACAAGGCAGGAATATCTTTAAAGAAACCCTG
This sequence comes from Acanthornis magna, assembly GCA_036785705.1. Classification (NCBI taxonomy): domain Eukaryota; kingdom Metazoa; phylum Chordata; class Aves; order Passeriformes; family Acanthizidae; genus Acanthornis; species Acanthornis magna. Next base: position 2,390,590 of record JAWUZG010000022.1, on the reverse strand, counting down.
AGCAAGAAGGAGGATGTAATTTTTATTTTACACTTATTGCAACATTATTTCTGGTATTTGTTTGCTATAATGGCTAATAAAGGGATATATTAAAACCAGATGTTAAAATGAAAGTGGGCATTCTTTCCATTTGCAGCTTATTTAAAAATCGAGAGAAGAGAGTTCTGCCCCATCAGCTTTGGAAATAGATGTTTAACACGATAGAAAACAAGCTGAGCCTGAGTAACCCAAGACAACCAATTCCTTTAGCAGAAAGAGTGTCTTCTGTCATCAAAAAGAGCCATCTGGAAGAGCGTTGGCTCCCTGCCAGGAACAACCCTTTAACAACCACTCGTCATGTGCTTTAAGTTATAATGTTCATAGCGGCACAACCTGGAGTGTTGGTAAAGGTCCTATTGGGGGAGCAACATATTCCTCCTCCCTCAGTAACCGCAAAAGGATGTTCTTCTTATTCTTTGGCCAGTTATAAATGTGAGTGTTCTGCAGCCAGGTAGGCACGTGTTCCTGAAAAAAACAAGGAAAATAAAAGCTAAATCCCATAAATCCTCCTGAATCTCTACCAGAACCTTTCTGATTCCGTCAGACCCTGCCAAGAAAGATTTCATTTTGTCTGTTCTAGGCACTTCCTGTAACAACAAGAAATGTGAATTTGGCTTCAGAATTGTATTTGGGTTTCTAAATAAATGAACTTTGTGTGATCTCACAGCTTGCCTGTCTCTCTTTCTCTTCTGCCATCACGTTGGCTAATTTCACCACGTTTCAAAGGAAGGCTGATCTCAATGATAGGCATCGAAAGGCTTGTGAAAATAAACATTGAGAAGAGAAGAGAGACATTTCAGAGCCCCTAGAAGGGAAAGGCTGCCACCTTAGTAGCTGCTAAAGGATCCACACAGCACACTCAGCACTGGGATGAGAATCAATAGGGAAAGACTGGGACCCCACAGGAACATTTCACATCCTGGTAACCCTCTCCCCCTCCCCTTGTACCATTTGTCACCAAACACGGTGTCCTCTGACCACCTCCTGAGAAGAAGGCTGAGGCCAATGCTGAACTTGAGGAGAGACTAAGGCATCTCCAGATTAGCAGGGTCAAAGCTCCACCAATCCCTGAATCCTGGAAAAGGTGCAGTCCTTCACAGGGGTTGGCTAATGTCCATTAACATAATGAAGCTGGGACTACCATGGCACTGGAGAGTGACAGCTGGCTGATGGAGAGGACCCTGCTCAGATCTCATGTTCCCATGTTTCTACAGCCTTGGGAGGTTTCCATACGGACAGCCTGGATGTGTAGGGGTGAAGGGCTATTATAATACCGCTAATTAACAGAGGGACCGATCCTTGACCAAAACCAGTTCACGGTCACCATGAGATAGAGATTTGTTTTGGAATTGGAGACACCAGAACACAGCCAAAGTGAGACAGCGAGTAAGCAACATGAGGAGCCAGGACATCCAGCACTTGGTCCCTGGACCTCTTATTTAGCAGTGTTTTCCCAAGGCAGCCCCTGTCAGGAGCAGTACAGTTCCTGTCAAGCTAGTGGAGATAGCTCCAAGAGGACAGAGCAAAAAGCTGCTGGCACGCACCACATCTCTGGTGCCTCGCCAGGGGATGCCCTGGCATGGGCTGCACATGTCCTGCTGCCAGCAAAGAGCCTAGCTGCAGTCCAAACCTTTCATTCCCAGGCATCATGCTTCTCAAATTGGCTCTTTTCCTTGGCCTGTACAGCTGTAGGAATGAGGCTGCATTGCTTTCCCTGCTCAGGGAGCGGTTTGTGTTAATTGATGCAACCACTTTGTTAGAGCTACAGGATTTATGTATAGGAAGAAGGAGGTAAGGCACACAGGCACCTCCAGAGCCATAAGTCTGAACTCACCTAGGCTTCTGAACAAGCAGCTTCCTGAGTGGCAGAGGTATCTATCAAGCCTGACCTTCCTCTTTCTCCAGTGGCTGAGAAAGTATAGGCTTTGGTCAGTGGTCTCCCTAAAATGGAGGGTTTAAAATGTTGTTCTTCCAGATGGACCCCTCACTGCCTGACATGGGTAAGATCCCACAGCATTCCCTTTAGCAGGAGCACAAATAAGATTTCTTGCCTCCACCTGCTAGTCTTTTTTTTTCTTTTTTTTGGCATAGAATGGATTTTAAAGTTTTGTGAACTTTACTCCTTTGACAAAGCTCTTTGGAATTAGCCAAGAGATTCAAATGTTACTGGGAGAAAGAAGGATGACTATGTTTGCAGGCACATGCATACCACTGTTACATGAAGCTTGTTTCTTTACTAAATCTTGCTAGGAGCTAAAGAAGGAAATGCAATTAAATACTGCAGGGCTTTACCAAGTGAGCCCTCTCTCTGCCTTTGATAAGAAACTACATTTTTTGGACGAAGGAAATACAGTAGATATAGTTGGTCTGGACTTCAGAAAAGCATTTGATAGAGGTCCACATGGGTAAACCATTAGTTAAGATGGAAATTAGTGTGAGAAATGTGTAGAAGGTAAGAAATTAGCAAGTGGGGATATAATGAGAGAGGCATTATACATCCAGAGAAAAGCTCTGTGCCTTGCTTCCAAAACCGCTTGTGCAGTTTCATTTAATATCCTCCATAATGGAGTCAGTGCAAAAAGCACCTGCACACGAATCAGCTCTGGCAATAGTTTTAACTTGAGAGAGGCATGTAGGGGTAAAGGGCAACTATAGCTGCTATTTTTATCCAGAGTGAGAAAGGGGCTTTTCCTTGCCACGTGACAGCATGGCAGGAAATTGCAAGTGGGAGTATTGGGAAAATGGTTACTTTAAATTTTTTAAATTTGGCTGTGTATCTGTGAGCTGAGAGGAGATTCTCTCTATGCCATAGGGAGAGTATTTGATAACTGCAGCTCAAACTGGTAGGAGTGTTTAAAAAAAAAAAAAGGCAGAGTGCATTAGTGCTGAGGGCAGGACTGCTCAGGCCCCTGACAGCAGAGCATGGTTTGAGATCTCCTGGCTTCCCTGGCACCAACCCTGCTCGTCTCACCCCTTGGCTGCTTCCAGAGGGAGCCTCCAGCATGGGGCAATCTTGGCTTAATGCTTTGGTCATCAGGTGGCCAGATGAGGACACATTTCTGTGGATTGTTGCAATGCAAACCTTGAACCAGTAAGACCCAAGATTCCCTCAGCAATGTACAATGGGAAGCTGGAAATGCCAGTTCCACCTTAACTGTGTGTTGTGCATTCATTGCCTCATTATTCAGTTTCCTAATGAACAGCTCCTTGGATCACATAGATCTCTTCCTGTTGGAGGTCGACTAATTTTCACATACCAGCAGTGCTTTATGATGTGCTTTGTATGAGATTAACTCATCTAATAGCTACATCCCCAAATGAAACCTCCAAACCTTCATTTTCTGCTCTTTTCCATTGCCAGCTATGCTAATACTTGAAAATATAAAGGACAGTATAAAAAGGACAAAATTGAAGTAATTTGCCCGCCAACATCATCCAATTGTACATATATTTGGCAGTTTTTCAGGTACCTCACTTCCTCTGACTGCCTACAGACTTCATTACTGCAACTTGTTCAGGCTCTAGTGCTCTCCGTCCCCGTGATGTCCTCAGTTATATTATCAATAAGCAGCTAGATGGAGGTAGGTGATGTAGCAAAGAACTATGCAGAGAAAAAGACTAAAGCTTAACAGCAGTAGAAAATGCTGATCTGCATATTTTAATGAGAAAGGCACCTCTCGAAAAACTGAAGGGTTATGTGGACTACAGAGGATGGGCAGGAAGGATGCCTGGAGCCTGATGCTTTGATAGAGGCAACTGGATAAACCAACCCTGGAAATTCCTTACAGAGCACTGTCTGAGAGGACTGATGCTATATGCTAAATAGCCTTCTGATAAATAAAGCTGAGCCCAAATTAACATAACTTATTGTTCTGCCTCAGAGCCCCAAGGCAGCTGTAGCGCCTCCTGGGACACTTCTGTCTGCAACCCCTAAGGTGCCAAGTGGCTCCAGACTGTGGGGCCTGTTCACGTGGTGGGCACTCCAGCAGCCCCAAGGTTAGTAGCCCTTTCTCCCCCTGTCAAAGACTGACTGAAAATGCTGACTGGTTCCCTGCCTTTGGCCTGCCCAATTCCCACCAGTGCTGTCTCCCAGCTTTTCAAACTTAAGTACCAGACAGATCATTCAGGAAGGGATCTGAATGATGTGAAATACCAGAGATACCGTTCATTCCACAGGACCTCATGTATTTTACAAACCCAGGGACATATTTTCAAATTTCTGATCTTAAATTGGGGCTTAAAAAAAGAACTTCATTACACTAAAAGCCACAAGTGCAGTAGGACTGCACAGCCCTATTGATAACATTGTTTAAATTTTGACTCATGTTCCAAAATTTGGGCACCTAAAGAAATAAAAAGAATTTTTTCATACTTTTCTAAAATGCAGCTGTACCTAGGGGCAACATGATAGCTACCCAACAGTGCACAAAGCATTTAGTTATGCAAAGTGAACGTGAATACAATGTAGGAAGTTGAGGAAGAACGCTATTTCTCAGCTATAACTGAAGCCTTTTAAGATTTTTGGCTATGTAAAAATCAGATTCTCTCAGAGTGACATAGAAGAGATGGGAATCTGTTGCATTACTTATTTCTTATTCTCAAATGAATCTTTAAAACAATTAAGGAGGGCAGATGAAATTGCAAGTCCTAAAAAATCTTAGCCCGTCAAAGTTCAAGCCACAGCCTAGTACTTTCATATTTATTATACTCTTTATATTCTCAACATACCCTCTTCCAGATCCTCACTTCACATTAGCCATAAATCTTGCCCATCTCACTCATGGGCATTGCATTTGGACAAAATTATACAAGGGTTAATATAAAAAGCATGCTTCCTGGATAGATTGTTTCTCTCCATTTAAATTCTTTCAGTGCTCAAGGCAATTTGAGTTTTAGTTGTACATTCATCATCAGAAATACATTTATACGCTGATTTATATTGTGGATGAAATGTTTTTTATTTGTATGTACATAAACCTATAAACTTTTAATGTAAAATGAAGCTTTGGAATATTACTAGTGGGCTATTAAGAACCAAGGAATTGAATGTTTGGGTTTTAAGATTCCATCTGGTGCACTGTGATCAAAATAATATGCACTTAATCATGCGGCAAGGATATAAGCGTGGATGTATGTTACCTTTTTGGCATTTGGAAAAAGCACAGGGATGAATCTGAAGTTCATACTTCCTTGCTGTATAAACTCGATCTGCATCTAGAATAGAAAAAAATGCCAGTTTTATTGTAATGGCATGATAATTTTTCTTCGCATGCATCTGAACCCTATGTATAAAAACATTCCTTGCTTACTTAAACTGCTCTTCTGTTAAAAGACTTGATCTATTGCTAGTGGACTTGGTGTTGTTTGATTTGACCACTTAATCTAAGTCTTCATTACTACAGAAAGGATACAGGAAAGATCTCTCATTGTTTCTTGAACATTTAGTTCTGTGGTATGAAATAAGTGTGGGTTTAGCTGCAGGTGCAATCCCATGAAATCCGTCTCGAACTGATGAAGCCTGACTTGACTAACGCCCCTGTTTGGCCTACAAAGGGGTGAAAGATTCCAGCCAGAGGCCAGGTCTGTGTCTGAGCTAGGATCCAGCCTGTTCCCCATGGCCCTGGCATCCCAGGGGTGGTAAGGACAGCAAAGTACTGCTGAGAGCTCATCTGCTGGTGACAGCTTCTGAGAAAGCAGGTTCAAACTAGGGGATCAGATGGGTTACAGAGTGAGAAAGGCAGCAAACTGCAAACCGAGGGACAAAGGTTCAGTTTCGTAGCTCTATGGGCTTTTCTGGGCTAATTGTCCATCCTGTGAAAGGCTGTGGAGACAGTTGTCTGGTCCTCTGGCACTGTGCACTCCCCAGGAGCCCCACATTCCATCTCTGGCCTTTGCTTTGCAATTCCATCCTTCAGTCAGCTTTACTGCTGCCTGAAAAAAGCCCTTGGTTCCAGGATGGCTAAAGCAACAGGAGCTGGTTTAGAGGGGAAAAGATCAGGCACCGTTAGATAAGATTGTGCACAGGGCTACACAAGGGCTCAAGAAGGTGAAGGAGGGGGAAAACATTGAACAATAAAGAATATGAAGAAATAAGATGAGCATGTTTAATAGGATTTTTCTTCCTTGAACCTCTTAGCAGATGTTAATGAGCACACGGAGCTGATGAGAGGAAGGATTAATGAATTCCAAAGAGGGGTGTTTAACTATGGGGATTAGGGAAAACAAAGCAAAGAACCTGCCATTTGGAGACAGATTTGTCTTTTGAGAAGAAGAGACAGTCTTTGTAAAACAGCAAATGCATGTCCTTGCTTACCATCCTGTGGATGTATTTAGTATGTAAGCCGTGTTCATCCCTGTCCAGCTGGGATTCAGCCCCTTCCACATCCTGTTTGTATTTTGGACTGATTGCTATGATTATCATCACCGTCTTCTGTTAGGGAGAAAAGCACTTTTATGAAATTGAGAAACGCAGCGTGTTTGGTAGAGGCAGATCGGAAATCTGCCAGTTTGTGTTTTAAGTGATCTTTGTGTTCCTGGCAAACACAAGAGGATCTCATTCATTCTGGCAGGAAATGCAGGAGAACTCACACACTCGTTCTCCTCATTATTTCTCGACATCTCATAATATAGAAAATTTAAATGTCAAGAGATGTATTAGCAGCTACCAGTGACACTTGGAATCCCTGTTGCAAAAAGCTACTTTTTATCAGTGTAGTGCCTATGTGCATACACAGGAAACTTTTATCTTCAAATTCAGACCCAAATGTTTTCCAACAGCTTATGTAGAAGTGCATCTATTTAGTCATCTATGGCTTTTTATACAAAGAGCTACTAAAGACAGTGGTCTATGGAAGCTGCGTCTAGGGCTCTCGGCAGCGGAAATGACATCTTTTCTTGCTGATCTTAGTGGCAAAGTGTGCAGAGAGGTGGCTGTGCAGGGAGGGGGCCTGCTGTGGATGGTCTGTTCAGGTTTAGGGGTACCTGGCAGCTCTGTCACGATGGGCTGAAGGCAATGCTCCTCCACCTTGCTAGGACAGCCCAGATCCTGCCTCTGACCTCTTTAATCCCAGCCCTGCAATGAGCTCAGGTTTCCACAGCAGGGCCATCCTTCATATCTGGGAAATATCTCTCCTCCTTAACAGCGGGCCAGTTGAAATGCAGCACATGAAAGCTTCCTACTTGTGTTTACCTGGGGCCTGTCTTTCATCCCTGCCACATCAGACTGTGTAAGGCTTCCAAGTCTGTGGCTCACAGTCAGCCTGGCACATAATTAACTCCTTCCTTCTGTGCTATATCAAGAGAATCTGCCCCACCACAGGGTCAGATATGGTAAGGAGCCATTATCCTTTACACTGACTTAACATACTCCAGAATGACTTTTGTTTATGCTTGACATGCATGTAAGCATTTACAGATGTTGAGGGCTTGCAAGAGACATGCTCAGTTGAACACTTTCCCCTGCTTGTGTCCAAGCAGTGCCTTCCTCCACACACACGTAAGAGTTTTGAAGTTAGAAACTGCCTTTAGAGTAAGTGAGGGAAAACAAACATTGCTGGGGTGGGTAGTCGGGAGAAGATCCTCAAGTGGAGGCAGGAGATTGTTCTCTGCACGTACTGGTTTCTCCTACTGACTGTGCACAAGTCCCAAAGGAGAACCGCGAGATTGTATTTTAAGTGATAATGATGTTTTTGGCAAAAGCAAAGTCACCCTGTCTCCTGGTTTCAGTACCTCCATTACACAGTGAGCCCAAGCCTAATTTGTCCTGATGCAAGCCCCAAGAGGCACGACTGCATTTCCATGGCAGAGGCCCCAGGCTGGCTGTGCATGCAGTTGTATCATGCCTGCATGGACATCTTCAGGAAACCTGTGTAGGGCTGGCTCAGATGGTTGAGCTTCCTTGCTCAGATAGGGGAGAGCCCGCCACTTTTGTCACCCCGTTCCTGAACCATGGAGATCTGCCCAGAGTGAGTCAGAGACCTGGTGGCTACTCAGCAAGGCGAGAATCCAAGGAAGCCAGCCCGTGATGGCACCTGTCCAGTGACAGAATTGCCAGTTTGCACCCAGCTGTGCTGCTATAGTCTGACCACTTGGCTTGATCCTAAAGGAGATGTGCACACACTGATCAGGAGAACTTCAGAGGAAGTTGTTGCTCCATGGGACTGCATGGGCAGCAAGATAAATCTCTGTTTTACTGCTTAGATAGTTACAAAGTGATGAGAGCAAATCTATCTCTCAACCAATAGAATACTAATTTTCAGTTTAAATATAGGATGGTTTATCCAGAAGAACTCTTCAGTGTTTCAGATATGTGTAAAAGCTACAGGTGAGAAGGATGAATGTAACCCACAGCTAAGCAGCCTGGGATGAAATATAGATATCATTGTAACCAAGCACAGCTAAATCCCACTATTTAAAAAGGAGATGGAGTGACAACTTTTCCAATGGCAGCTTCTGGCTGGATGTAACAGCCAGCATTAGAATTTGGCATGAATGCCAGGATTAGCACTTCATCTCTTAAAGAGCGAGCTCTGGGACCATCGGATACAGAAGTGAGTGAGATTTGCCTACATTCTCTCTGCAAGGCCTCTGCCATTTCTGCAGGGGCAGGGATCTTGCATTTTGATTTTGTCCCTGTTGCTATTAGAATAATTAAACCATTTTCCTCAGGTCACCTCCACTATGAACAAGGTTAAATTGCCCTTACATACATCACCTAGGTAGCGCTCCATCCACTTAATGATGTCAATACCTCGTACCGTGTCCTCAAAGATATCAATCTGCAAGAGAATGAAAGTCCGTAGTGAGCGCCCCTTCACCTTCCCTCCCCATTTTATGGCACTGATACAGCACCTACTCCTTTCCTTGTTTATGACAAGCATGCCCAGTTCCCTTAGGAAAGAAACGTGGACATGCACTTCTCCCCTTTCTGTGCAGTCTGGAGTCAAGCTGGATGGGCACCAGGCAGGCAGAGGGGGCTGCTGCAGGCACACTCTTGAGCTCCCACTCAGCTGGCCCTTAGACTGGCTGCCCCACCAGCCCCCAACTCCCAGACATTTTGTTACTCGGCAGAACAAGGTGCTGCCCACCTTCTCCATCTGTATAGCTGCAAATGCCCTCTATTTTCTGGCTGCAAGGGTATACTGAGTGTGAAGCTTTAGCTTCATACTGAACTAAATATTCAGGGTGTGTGGTGGGAAGTCAGCCAGGTCACTGATACTAGGTGCAGTCACCCAGACTTCAGGGACAACAGAGCAGTGGAGGACTTCACAGGACTGAATATGACCAACACTGCTTGCTTCTCTGCACGCCCAGTAAACCCAGAAACCAGCAATCAGTGACTGTGACCAATGGAGTAAGTATTAACTTCTCCAAGTTTTTGAGATAAGAGTCATGATCTGCTCTCCAGTCTTTCTTTTTCCCTTTCTGAATGCAGAGAGTGCATTTGTTTCCTTGCTTTGGGGCCATTTTGCTGTATTTATTATTCTGCAACAGGCTCCAAGAGTTGCCTGTCGAGCAAAGGTGCTGTTAATCAGCCTTCTACTCCGTAAATCTATGGTGCCCAAAAGCTTTCTTATGAACTGGCCATAGTACAGAACTGCTGGAGAGAAGTATAATTGCAGTCTCTGTAAAAAAATCTTTGATTCATGAAAATAAATAAGCGTGTGCAAAGCCCCCCACCAGGTCTCATTCAGTTTAATGATAGCCACTTGCTTAAATGCTTTCCTGAATTGGAGCCAAAGAGTGCAGGTTGAGGGGTGAGATAGCATATGCTCTTGAAATAAGAAAATATGAATCAAGAGTTTGATGAACACTGAATTCTAGACCCTCTGTTGGCCTCTAAGATGAAGCAAATTCATGAGAAGTTCAGTAAAAATCTGAATAGCTTATGGGATTAGATAGTACAATACAGACCTTTTCAGGCCAATGATTTTTAGATTCACTTTTAGAAGTATAACAAAGCAAAATTGCTTTTAAAGGGATAACAAAACAAATGAAACCATGATAGGCTGTTTCATTAAGCTGTGTGAATTTTAGAATCTACTTTTAGATCTTTTTTAGCACAAAGTTACATCTGAAGAATCAATGATGTAACAGCATTGCAGAAAAAAAAGGTAGGATGGTATGAACATGAAAATTGACCTTTTTTAATATTCATATTACAGATCAAATATGAGAAAATATTAATGGAATGGCTCACAAAACCTCATACTATTGCCCATCTGGAGTCACTAAATGAAACTTTCCAGGGTCATTATCAAAGCATATTTCAAAGCACAAAATTCAGTTAAAAGAAGAGTAAATGAAAATGCAGATCATTTAAGCTACAACTTCTAAAACCAAGGCTAGTTCATTCTGCTCATATCTTCCTTATCCTACAAAATGTGATAATAACCAGAAAAACATTTAAATGGACAGTGTATTGCCTCTGCTTTTTGTAAAAAACAGTCTTTTCTCTGTCTGAAAGTCATTTTCTCCGGAAGGAATACTTACAGCAGTTTGAAATCCGTTTACAGACAGGAAGTTCACAAATTTCATAACCTCCACTGCTGTATCCACGGAGTAGGTTATAAAGACCTTGCCTGAGAGGGAGAGAGAGTCTGTATGAATACGTAACACATTTAAATACACCATTTAGATGGTGAGACTGTCACAGCCCTCCTTTTCCACCATGCTGCAGGTTCTGCCCGCTTAGGTCTCTTTGGGTGGTTTATGAAATGGATGCAGGATAGTGCAGTGGCTTGGCGGTGAAACCAACCCCATGTACAGAACCTTGTCTAGATTTGAGCTCCTCCTGCCTTAGCGGCAAGCTGCAGAGGTTCCCCCTGCAGCTGTTCCCCCTGCCCTGTGCCCAGAGCTGCTTTTTCCCAGCCCTTTGGCATCCCTGGGCCTGGGCTCTCACCCAGAGCTCGTGTTACCTGCACTGGCTGCAGCCAGCACAGCTTTCCCCAGACCCACCGATCTGACACAGAGCTGGAGGGGCCCTTACGAATGTGGTACTGCCTCTCCTTGAGCAGCATTAACCCCCTGTGCAGACAGGATGCATGCTTGGTGACAACAATGTCCTTGCCCTTGTGGGAGGGGTTTTCATGGATTTGCATCAGGGTAAACCAGCTGGCTGATCTAATCCAGCTGTGCGCGTAGCACAGATGACCCTGTTTTATCCAGTAATTCCTCCATCTAGGGCACACTAACTGATAAAGTAGGGTCTATCCAAGAGTGGCATCTGGTATCATAACTCAGTCCTACAGGCCAGAGAGATGTGACTCTGGATTTGAAAGGTGATGCACAGAATGAAGAACAGAGGAAAAATCAAAACCTTGGGAGAGCTGTGGAGGGTTCTTAGCAATGGCACATCTCACCTACTAGTCAGATTGGCATTCAGAAAGAAGCCATTTTTCTGAAACTAACTTTCCTGTAAGAGTTGGAGGCTGAATGCTTTTGCAGGGCTGGAAGCAATGGAAGCCTCCAACAAAGTCAGGCAGAGCCTGTGCTGATCTCAGCACGGCCCAGAGTTCTCTCCACTCACCAGTTCAGGGAGAAACTGAGGTCAAGGCTCAACATATTTGTGTGGTTTGGGACAGGCAGAAACACTTTATCCCCAGGGCTTTGTTTGTTATTAGTCTTTTACTGTAAGCTCCAGCCCCTCCTGCCTCAAAGGGACATAATGTTTAGCAAGGAGTCATAAAAACAATTTAAAAGTATTTACTTTTTATAAACAAAATAACAAGCAATAAATGGCAATTATGTTTTCAGGATTCAAGGAGATAATTGCGTCCCACGGAACACCGCCGCTCACACCCAACAGATGTGGTGACACTCGGTATTTTCTTTTCTTGTTGTCTTTGTGCCTTAATGTCACTTCCCCCTGCCTTCTCCTCCCCCTTCTCTCCTCTGGAGCTTTCCCACCTAAAGCTGTTAGGCCGTGCTGTAAAATGTTGCACAGAACAAATTTGCTAACCACTTACGCAACTCCTCCGGCAGATTGCTGGTTCTCAGAGTTCCCCTGGCTGCAGGGTTACTGAGAGGTCTTGGGACAGCAGCTGGAGATGGAAAATTGTCAGAAGGACAACCGCATGCTTCATCCGGGCCACATGCCTTGGGGGGCAGCTGACCATTGGGTAGCTGGTTGTATAGCTGGTTTCTACAAACAAAAGCAAGTGAGGATTTAGAAAATACTTATTTTCAGGAAAAATTCAGAATTTTCTTTTTCTTTTAATAACACACTAAGAACTTTATCTGCGTATTAGTTGTGAAAAGTTCCTGCAGAAATGCTTGGCTCAACACATCTGCTTAGTTATTACAGTGTCTTTGGAACTGATACCTTGGTGACAGGCTACCACAAGAAGCAGTTTATTGCAGAAACAACATTAATCACAGGAAGTAAGTCACATCATAGCTGAAAGCTGTTCAGCTTGCAATTAGCAAAAGCAAAAGCTGTTTCTGAGTGAGAAATAATCCATGTGCTGTGGATGTTGTTATGCACATACAGGAGCAGGGTGGCCCTTGGGTAACCTCTTCCCATTATCTAAAGGAAAGAATGCTTCATGGCACCTCCGATGCTCTCACGATGTCCTGTGCAGCACAAGAGGCTCAGAGAAAGGTGAGAATTGGGAAAAATAGGTCTACAAGGGCACTCCAGTTCCAGCTCTGGAGGGCCTCTAGTTTTGGACAAACCCAAAGTTTTGCCAATGGGAACAAAAGTTAATTTCTTGACCAGCAATGGCAAACCCAAATGAGTGTTTCTCATGTCAGTGATTGGCATTCCAGACCTGCAACAACCTTGCCTAACCATCTTCCCCGTTCTAGTAAACAGACAAGAGACGATTTTATGAAGCTTAGCAGTTCTTGTCCTACTACACTTTGACTTCCCATTTTAAGTCAATGGGAAGGGGAATCTACAGAGATTTTTACGTGAGGTGTGCTTGCAATCTGCTGGGTTGAATCTGCTGGATGAGCATTAGATTTCTCTGAGAGCTTTTCCCCACAGAGCTGTGATGTTTAGTCAATCAAGACCACTCTCTTTTTTTTTCTTAGCCTTCCTTAAATGAATGATGACAGGCTGGTCGCAGCATGTTTTCTGTTGTCACATTAAGATTTGGTTTATTCATTTCAGTGCAGATGTTTTCTGTTACAAAATACTCTATAGGCAAATATTACCAACATATAACTGCTGTTCCTGGAGTCAGCCTCCAAGCATCAGCCATGCAGCCACAGGACAGATCCCAAGTATTCTGGGTCTCTTTTAGCGGAAGAAAGTACTAATAAAAGCAACACATACCTCATCAATGGCCACAAAAAAGACTATCCAGTGGCTAATTTACAGATCTTTCTGAAACTCCACCTTATCTAAAAAATGTGCCAAAAATCAGGAGTCTGGTTTTAAATTTTGCTACTGCAAAGAATACCCACTATTCCCCAATATTTTTACATTTTCATACAAACTCTTCAGTGCAATTCTCTCTGCTGCAGGTACTGCTTTATCATGCTGTCACTTTTCTGTTACAGCCTGTAACTTTTCACAGGCCAGAGCAGAAGGATATTTCAGTTGTCTGTCCTCTTTTGTCCTGCCCATTTTCACAGTTTCCTGCCAAGACCCTGTCACATAAGTGGACATTTTCAAGCACAGATGCCTGAAAGTTTAACACCTCTAAATGTATCGTGGCACTTGAATAAAAATGGTCTGATTTCAGATATCCTCAATACTTGAAGCTTCAATTTGTTTCTGGGTAACTGAGTCTGGAGAAACCCCTGCATGGATAGGATTTCCCATCTGCTAATGACATAAGAATATAAGGCCTGGTAAATTAATAGTTGAAAACCAGTCAAAAAACCCTGGATGAAATGTGCCAGACATTTTGCTATGAAAAATCATAGAAAAGGCTACAAACTGCAGTGTAGAGATATATCAGCAACTGATGGGGTTTTCTCCCTTTTTTTTCTGCACCACAGAAGAGGTAAGAAGGAAATCACTGGAAGTAAGTGATTGAGTTGTCCCAGACTGGTACAGTGTAAAGCTGAAGACCCCAGCAAGCCACCAAATTGACCTTTGCCCACGGGCAGGAGAGCTCTAAGGCTTCAACTGAGTTATTTTTCAAACCCTCATCCCTTTAACCTTCAAGCATTTATCTTCCTTAATGCACGCATTTCAGGGTGTGCTCTAACAACATATCAGGTATCTGGCTTTGAAGTTCTTCAGGAAAGGGTCAGGCCCCCATTGGGTGTAAAATAGCAAATAAAGAAAATGACCCAGCATCTCACACGTACCCCTGCAGCCTGGGCACGCTCACAGGACAAGGATTCAGAATTACTGGTTGAAAGCCCACAAAATCAGATCAGAGGAACTTCCACTTCCCACAACAGCCACCCCACAGGCATACTTACAGGAATCGAGGAGGACCAGGGGAGGAGCATGTCCTCTGGGGTGGTCGATCTCCAGTGCCCTTGGGAGCGCGAAGGTTTGAGTAATTTGGGATGACTTGCTGGGCCGGGCGGATAACTCTCATGCAAGGTCCAGGAGCAGGAGGAAGTGGTTGCGATGGCTCTGCAAAATGTTGGTAAGGAGCTCTGCCATCTGGGAGGGTGAGAAAATAAAGGCAGCAACTATCATTTCAGCCAACACATTCTTGCCTCAGTTTGTGTTTATTCCTTTCCAGGCACGTCCTCCTTCATGTCTCAGGAAACTGAGCAGTTTGGAGGCGTTTGCAGGTATCTCACTCTGAAAGAAGCCAGATGAAGGAATGTTTTAGAGTCTAAAGTTTCCTATTTTCCCATTCACACACGGCACGTTTCAGATCCCTGCTCAGGGCTGGGCTGTTGGGACAGCTGACAGTTAAACATCCAGGGCTGCCTTGTTCCTGCACTTACCGTGCCTCAGTGTTTTTTGGTAGGTTTTTTTCTTTTTAAATTTCTTTTTGGCAATGACTTGTGAAAATGAATCATCCCAAAGTTCTCATGAAAGCAGATGCAAAATCCTGGAACAAATCAGTTTGCAACACTAAGGCTAAACAGACTGTGATTATTGTAAATGAAAATAGGAAAAATAATCACTTAGTTTGTTACTTTACCCTGTGTGAATTTTCTGTCAGCGTGACCTTTTAAGGCCTTGCTGCTGCTCCCATTGCCATCCAAGAGGCTGCAGCGGAAGACCAAAGTGATAATTTTGCTCAAGTAATTCTGAAAACCTTTACTGTTGCTGGCCACACGTAATACTGGTTAATAACTATCATACAGTGGAACTGTTGGCATAAACTGAAAGAGAAAGCAATGTAAGCTGTTTGTTTCCCAAATGGGGAAAAGGAATTTTTTTTTCCCTTCAATCTTTCTGCTTGCAGTTTTCATTAGGCAGCAGCTCTGTGCACTTCCAAGCTGCTGTGTGCAGATCAAAGTCCAGCCTGGCAGGGCTTATTAGCACTGCATGATTATGGTGCTATGAGCTGTCTCTAAAAGCTGCAGTACTCAAATGCTCTTTTCCCCCAAAACTATTTTTTAAAATCCTTTTAGCTACTTTTGGGTTACGCTTTCCTTTCCCTAGCAGTCATGAGGAACTATATATATGTTTTTTTTTTAAGGGAAGGAAAAAGAAAGAAAACAAAGCTTTGATGAAATACTCCATTTCCAGGAGCCAACACTTAAGAAAAAAACCCCATCAAACCTCCAACCAACACAATAATTACACAGATTCCTGATGAAATTGTGAGTCAGCAATATTGTATTTGTTGAGATTGTTTTAGGAGGTTTTCCCACTCCCCCTCTTAACTATTTGTAACAGGACAAGATGAAAGGGTCCGTGAGAACAATATTGCAAGTCAATATGGTTTCCTCATGGATTCCTACTGACCAGCTATAGGGAAGGTGACAGGGATCTGGGACACTCAGTTTGGTTTGGAGGTTTTAAGGCCAGTGTTTCACCAGCTTCCTTTGGATCTGAGGCTACAGTACATTAATGGATGCAGCCACTGCTGTTCAAAGCACAGCGAGGCCAGGCGTGTGTACCCACACACCCCCACATCTCTCAAAGACAAATATCTGAAATAATGGTCCCCGGGCACACGGCATTGTTGTGAGCATTTCTTTGGCTTCAGAAGCAGTTTTGCTGCTGTACCTCAAATAGCAGGTGCCCAGAGCCAGCTTAGAGCCTCCGGGCACAGTTGCTATTCCCCAGGGGAGGCATGTTGCAACACACAAACTGCAGAGCTTTGTTGTGGGTTGCCACTGCCCAACAATTATCTGAAATGCAAGGAGCTGTCAGGAGGTGATTTATGCTGTACCGGGCATGTGAGAAACAGGAGTACAGTTGCCAGCTTCTTGGTCTTGACCAAATCTGCTCCAGCCATCTGAGTTTATTTTACTCTTTTTGCCCTCTGGATATGGCTGGAATAGTAGTGGTTTTTCTAAAGAAAGCCTTTCAGAGTTCCTGCTTTCAAACAAAATGTCCTCATTCAGTAAATGTCCTACTTCTCACGATGCCCACTTGTAGAGGAGGTAAATGGAGGTAAATAGTGAGGGGTGTTGTGCAACCAGCTCTTTGTTTGCTTAGAGCTGAACTGAAAGGAGAAGGTAGGAAAAGAAAACCAGAGGACATTTTCCAAATGTTAAGCTGTAGGCATTGTTGAAAGTCCATCTGTAGCCCCTTCCCCTTTACAAAGTTCCAAAATCAAAACTAGAAACTGAGTTTCTGAAACCCTCCTCTTTCATATACCTAATTATAGCACATTGCTGGAATGACAAAACTCCTTGAAGAGATTCAATATAAATGCTGTGAAGTCCAAAAAAAGGTTAAAAAAAATAATAAAGGGTTATCAGAACAGGCCTACAGCTTTTTATTACAAAGCCAGCCCAAAACAGGTCAGGGTCTCATGAGCCTAATGTAATATAAATTATATTAAAACAATGATATTGCTGTTGAATGCTCAGAGCTCACTTCATAACAGATAAAAATCTCAGAGACTGAAAAGGAATACTAATTAATAGCAGGCTGTAAACTGCGCCGTAGTCTCCCAGAGCCAGAACGCCCATATTGAGGGAGTCACATCAGCGCTCAGCGACACAATCACCAGCAGCTGAGAGGGCTCCATTTTAAGTAATGAGCTTTCATTTCAGCTGACAACAGAAAAAAAATGAGGATGATGGATGTCACGCTCTTTTCACATAGAAATAAAACACATGGGTGAGTCTGGTCATAGTGCTGGGAGATACTATTTATGGAGATCGAGGGTAACCTCCCATCCTGATCCTGGCAGGAAATTCTCAACTTTGGGGATCCAAGGGGGAGCATGGAAATCTATGAAAACAACAGGAATTGAGTCGGTATAGGAGGCTGCCGAATGACTGATGCAAAGAGGAAGGAAATGACTAGAATATGAAATAACAGCAGGGAGAGGCTGTGCATGCTCAGCGTGACCGACAAAGGCTGGTTTCTAGGCAAAATCATTCGCCTGCATTCGATGAGGAACCGTGACCTCTTTAACTTAGAGGTTCAGAGGTTTTGCAGCAGAGAGTCCAACCACATAACCCAAAAATCTGAGACTGTAAAATGGACTGCAAATAGATGTTTAAAGAGGTTAATAACTGCACACTGTGCTGGAAACACCACCTGGGTGAACAATGGCTGAGGGACACCCAGAGAATCTCTCGTGGGGCGGGAGGTGCTACTCACATGGACCTTGGGGGTGCTGCTCTGCCGGGCAGCGGTGCCGGAAGCAGCCGTGGGCTTGAGAGGGGCTGTTGGGATGGGGTAAGTGCTGGCACACATGGCACTGCTGATGCTCAGGTACCAAAAACTCTCTGGAGATCAGTGGTCCTGGGAGGTCCTGGGGGCTCAGCACGGACACCAGCGGTAAGGGGGGCTCCAGATGCCTGATGCCCATGACGTCTTGTGACTGGGAGTTGTACCCTGTATCTACAGTCCCCAGCTCTGCCAGGAGTCTGTTTCCTGAGGGCTGCTGTGACTGTGAACTCCCTTGGCTGCTCTCTTCCAGTGAGTCCTCAGGAACATCAGACAAGATCTGCTCTGATTTACTGGAGTTGTGCCTGGTGTCAGCTGAAAGCTGTGATCTTGGCTGCATGCCTGGTTTGTCCATAGCTATAGGATGTGTCTTCGAGGGAAATACTCCTGCTGTTGATTCAGCAGGGGAACAGAAGCGTCCATCTCCATCAGGATCAGTATATTGTGACCACAAGCTGCTGTCTGGCTCCACGGACAGTGCTGAATGATGACGTGCTGGTGCTCTGCAGAGGCAAGATGGATCGGCCTGAGGTGTTCGAGCAACACATGGGCTCTCGGCCATCTCATCCTCCATATCCTCTCCAGAAGGCTGCAAAGCCTTTTCCAAGACATGTTCAGGTAACTGGGACCATGGCACGGATTCATCCACTTCGACTGGTATGCTTCGACCCGTGAAAATGCCTGAAAAATTGAGAGAAGAAACACTGGAGATGGACAGTCACACAGTCGAATGTCTATTGCCTGTCATCATTCAGTGACTGTGAGCTGGAATACTGAAGAGCAATATGTATTCTTTATATTCTTTATACTTTAACGCTTTGTTAAAGGATGGCAGAAAACAGTGAGAAAGGTCTGGCTGACTTTTGGCAAAACAAGAAAGTAGAGGGTTAGCTGGAGTGAAGTAGAGAGTTATTATTTGGACTAACCTGACACAGAGGCCATTTCCAAATTTTTCAGTTGAACCGGAAGTGAGTTAGCTGCCTTATCACAAGGCCAGGATTTTTCAGCAAGCTGGAAAACAAGAAGAAGGACTCTTGTGAACATGGTACAGTTTCACATGGGCAATAATCCTAAAATAACTCTGTCTCAGATGCTGGGAAAGAAATAGTCGTTAAAGTTTTGGAAATTGTGTTGCGCAAATCAAATGTTTCTTATGGGTTTTCTGAAACACTGTTCTGGCTGAGACTGGAGAGGGACAAAAGCAGATGAACTGCCTCTCAGATGTAATTTTGGCACCTGACAATAGATCAGACTGCTTAGGTCTGGAGGTTTGGTTTAGGCATAATCCATGGAATACAACCACTTATAATTATTTTACTCCTGACCTTCTAATAATAGCTGATGCATTGGATCTCATCTTCACCACACACCTAGCTGGGCAATTTCAACTCCAAATCTTGTTTCCAAGTGCTGCTGCTTATTTTATCATATCACGTCTTCCAGTCTATTATCACCCACTCTTGTTATTTTAAATTATGAAAAATTTAAGTTAAGTTTAAGTTAAGTTTTTAAGTTTTAAGTTAATTTAAGTTAAGTTAAGTTTAGAGAAATTAGTTATGGGTTGGATTTTTTCCCTCTTTCCTTCAGAACTGACTTGGGCCCAAATCAAAATTATCACTTCCTTTTGGGAGTGCTATCAGTAAATTTGGTCTGGCCAAGTGACTCCTGATGATGGATGCCTCTGCTTCACCCTCCGTCAGGATGACAGCTGCAGTGATGGGTGAATGCCGAGCAGGCTTCAGGAAGTGCAGCCATCCTCTTACAGGGTGCAGCTCAGCTTCCTCACAGCAAATTCTATCTCTTACCATGGAGTATAGAAAATTCTCATCATTTCCCCAGCCATTTGCCTTCTATCACACTGAAGAAGCTAAAATCCCAAGTAGGAGAGTTATCAGAGGAGAGTGGACTAGGCACTCAAGCAATGGGAATGACAACACTTGGAAAAAGAATCTGACCTGAAAGCCTGGTAAAGAAAGTTAAAATCACAACATGTTTGAAGAGCTTTTAGCAATCCAAGGATTTGTCCCAACTTCAGTCATGATATCTTGAACAAAAAAGTCAAACGAAGAACAAACTTAAATGAACACAGTATAAAAAAGAGTTGAACAGGATCACGGAGAGGTGCAAAGCAGTGTCCCAGCCTTAACCCTGGCTCCTACAGCGATTCTGTAAAAGCAAACGTTGTGCCCCATGTTCTAGGGCAAGGTTGAGGCTTTACATTCTTGCTGATCAGAACAAATGACACGTACTTCCCCCTGAAAGTACCTCTGGCATAGAAAATTCTGGGTGTAACACTTGCTGGGAAGTAGGATATAAACTGTGCTTTGCTGCTGGGCTGCAATGTAAACATTCCTCCTCTATGTAACTTAAGCCCCATCTGTGCAGAAGATTTGCCACATATTCACGGATACCTTATGTTATATTAAGCACATCCACAGGGAGAGTTACCCTGGGATAATTACGGTGGGATAATTACGCTGGTAATTTTTCCCATGTAGGCGAGTCCTCAGAGCAGCTATTAGCTGCAGCAGCACAGTGCACATGCTGCTGCTCTGACAGCTGCAGCCCCTGCATGAGAGCGCTGGGTCTGCTGCCAAACCAGCTCCTGCCCATTCCAGTGCCCAGGCTGGCAAGCCTGATGGTCAGCTCACCACCATCACGTCTCTCCCTGAGGTTTGCACCCCTTTTCCTCTATGCCACATCACAAACACTGGCCAAGCCCTCTGAGTCCCCATTCTCTGACAGGCATAACTGACATGATGGGAAAGAGAAAATCTTGAGCTCTCAGAACCAGCACAGGACTGTGACAGGGACTTGGTGCTCTGCTGTGTGGAGGTGACAAAGTGTCCTTTGCCTGGGACCTTTGGTCAGATGTCAGTTTAAATGATGAGTGCCCTGGGGTGGTGACTCACCAGAGCAGTACAGCACAGTCAGATTTACAGGAACCAGGCTGTAAAGCTGCTGAGTGGTCCCCTGACACAGAAGCGCCTGTGAAGGAGAAGTGTCAAACACCCTGCAAAGCATTTGTCTTCTGCTTGTCTCAACAGCTTCGCAAACCTGACCCTTGGATCATGTGGCCTTGAAGTGCCTGCTCAGACATGCTTTAACTTGTGGATATCTCTGCACGTTTGGTCGTAAAGTGAATGACGCACACTCCAGCAGCACAAATCACTTTGCAAACTCTTATTTCCCCTCTGAGCATCTCCAGTAAACTGATTCCTTGTGCAAAATTCACCCTGGTGTTCTCAAAGCACAACTCAGCTGTGGACTGGGGTACAGCTCCACCTCTCTAGCCACATGCATTGTCTGATCATCCCTTCCATTCGATATAATCCTTAGCAAACATGTAAACAAGGATTTTCAGAAATGCCTCATACACTAAGATGCTGCTTTGATGGTCTCTGAAGTAGCTGGGTGAAAATGCTAGAAAGCACTTTGAATTCAGATCCTCTATATTCAATGGCCTTTAGTTTAGCACTGTGACAAGAACAGACTTCTGTGGAGAAACTGAGATCTCAATCCAGAGCTCAATGAAGTAAATGGAACTCTCTCTATTGACTTCTGTAGGTTTTGGATGAGATGTCAGATGGGATTTAAAAGTTACTAAATTCCTTTGGAGGCTACAACCTCCAAAGTTTTTCATCTTTTTTTTAGTTCCATTGCTAACATCTGGCTATCTATGAAATGAGCTGCATGAATCTAATGAAAGGGGCAACATGGGTAAGAAAAATTCAGGTTTGCTTTCTTGAAGTTTGTTATTTAATACATTTAGTCTGCCTTTTGGAGAAGGGATATTGGACTTTATTAAACTGTATTTCAAGTGACCAGCTACCAAAATCTTCAAATGTCTTACTTCAGAATATTTTTAAAAATGTCTTTCCGATTATTTTAAGCTCTGAACAGATAAACGCCTCTTAATCTCCCAAATCAACTTAATATCTAAACGACAGCCTTATTTCCTTCCTGTGTAACATGAGCTTAAAAAATCACTCCAAATACCTGAGTGAAATAATTTGGTCAGACAGAAGAGACAACTGATTTCATCACGTTTTTACCTGCAAAAAATTCTAGTTTTTTTAGACAGGTTTTGCTTAGAGCCTGCTGCAGGGTCTACGCAAAAGCTGAGCTTTGACACCAACACACAGCCCCTGCTCCCACAGGGTTGAGGTAGGAGGCAGCAAGGGGATGAGGGCTTTGGCATTAAAAAAGTAGGAAATGTGACATCATCCTCCTCCTCCCTCAGCAGCTCTGGCTGGAGAGAGAACCTGTTACAGCAGCAAAACTCTGTCTGTAGAGATGGCCCCGGGGATAAATTAACCCCAGGACATGCTGAACACTTTTTGAGCAATGCTGGCAATGGCATGTGGATGGGAATTCCCAAGAGAAATCCCCACACTGCTGAAAATGTAACAGATGATTCAAAAACATCCTCCTCCAACAGCAGTACTTCAGGGTGTTGTTTCTGCTCAGCTGAAGATTCTTGGCTTTTGGAAAAAGACCCAACACTGAGCCCATTATCCCTGTATTTTATGTTGCCTTGTGCTGCTGAGTTTCATTTTGTTTCCTCTGACTTTTCTGCTTAGCTTATCCTGCAAGTACAGTTATGCATAGAGCAGAAAAATGACTTGCTTGGTCTCCCGTGTAGAAGAATTAGGGGAGAGGAATGCCTCAGCATACTGAAATACCCTCAGAAACCTGTAGCCTGATCCTTTCTCTGGCACGGAGGCTGCTGGAGAACAGCAATCATGCCCAACCTCATTTGGAAAGACACTGCAACTTCAAGTCAGATCATGATATTGCCAGGAAACGTCAAGAATTTAATATCCCCCCTGCACCTCTGACTATTCAGGAGATTAGCGATAACCAGCTGGAGCCATTGCATGTATTTCTGCTTGTAATAAAGTGAAGAGGCCCTTCCTAGAGGGACAGAGTATCCAGGCCTGGACTGCTCCCAAAAATGTCAAGGGAACTCCTTAAACCACTCTTTTTCCTTCTTTTCCTTCCTCTGCTTATACACCCAGTTCTGCAATGTGCATTAATTCAGCAAATAACCTTTGTGGGCGGGTGCTCAGTGATTCAAGCTCCTGAGAAGAACCCATCCCAGCTTCCTTGTGAGGCTTCCCACACCGAGAGAGGTTCTTCCTCTGTTTCTGCCAGGGAGACAGGGGAGGCCACCCAGACCTCCTGCTCACAGCCAGCTGCTGCTGGCCATTGCCACTCCTGGAAACCTGCAGGGAGAGCATGAATGAAGGGGAGCAAATTCTTCTGCACGTCAGTACAGGTGGGCCTGAGCACCCAAGTTTGAAGCAATGCCCGAAGCCCCCTAAAAATCCTCCCATGGAGGCAAGGGGACAAGGGGAAGGGTGTTGGCTCAGCTGATCTGTGCTGTTTTCTTGCAGCTGATTGCAAAATCCATCAGGTATTTATTTCATCTGTTTTCCAGCACGAAGACTTGTCAGGATGTGCTGCCCCAAAACACACACTAACCATCTATCTGCTTTTGATTAGAAGCCTTCTGTCATGAAGAAACAGAGGAGAGAGAGACTACAACACAAGCAGGTTGTGCTCTCTGCCGCTTCTGGAGAGGGGCAAAATATCTTTGCTCTTTTGATCAAAGTTTTTTTTGTCTACCTTGTTAAAACAGAAAACATAAGGATGAGAAAGAAATCTCACCTTCCTTGGTGCACAACACACAAGGACAGCGTTTTTTATTTACCAGTCACAGCACTTCTGAAATGGCATGGGTAGAGATTAAGGCAAAGTTGAGACCACAAGGGGTGATAGACAGGAATTTCTTGATTTCCAAATAATTCCTGTGTACTTTGGCTGAATCCCTTAAGCTCCCTGGTGCTGCTGATATCCATCTGCAGGATGGGAGCAAGCGGATGCAGAATCTGCAAGCTGCTGTGAGGATGCACACGCTGAGATCCCAAGGAATGCTGTTGCCATGGGGTGAGATGAGCCTAACTCTGTAAGAGATCTTGCTCTATGTGCAGCTTTCTCTACAGAAGCATTAGATACAACTTTCCTCAAAAAAACCCAGAGGGAAATCCTTACAGGAGGAGCAAGTGCAAATGTGGTAACTGATTTGGGTTTATAACCTAAATAAGCACTGCCAAGGAAATCCAAGCTCCAGAGTTTCACACTTCACCATGAAAAATTTTGGCTGCTGTCATCACGGATGCTGACCCTCTCCTCTGGATACCCTCCACAGCAAAGACTAAGGCAATGTGTCACATTCCTAGCCCAGACTTTTAGCCCTCTAGGGCAGGTAATGTTTATTTTTATGACTTCTGGAAAAATTAGAAAAAGAATATGAAAACAATGTCCCTCTGACTATATGGTTGCTCTCGTGTACCTTCTGAAGCCATGGCATGGAAGTCTACATGTGCCAGGAGAACATACTTCAGATCCTCCCTGCATGGCAAATATCACATTCTCTTTTGCAGCACTAATGCTGCTTCACTGGACAATCAACAGTGCAGAGGCTAGAAGAGACCTGATTTTTTTGCCCCTTTAGTGTAGACATCAATATACATGTTAAAGGAATGCTGAGCAGTAAGTAGTAAGAAACAGGAAGGGCAGCACCCTCACGCAGGAATCAAACACACATCTCAGATATACACAGCATTCCCTGACAATTTTCTTAACTTTGTGAAATATGAAAATGTCTACAATTATCTCACGTACCCCTGAAAAGGCGATTGTTTTCCAGAAACCACTTCCCACACATTTTGGGTGCTGATAAAACTCCCATAGGCAGTGAATACCCCCCAGTCCGGGATATCCCATGGCCCTGGGACATCTAAAACTCCTGTCACAAAACTGGGGCTGGCTCAGTGGGGTGGGATGGGGGGGATCACCCTGAGAGGCATCAACTTCCTCAGCCTGTTTTCCTATCGCTTCATGCCTTACATTGAAGATTCTGGCTCCTAATAAGTAAGAACCCCTGGTATTTCACGGGGCTGATGTCTCTCCCGTCCCTCACCACTCTCCCTGTTCTGCAGTGCGAGGGCTGGGGGGTGCGTGGGCGGTGGGAGGCTGTGGGGGAAGCCTGGGGGACCTGATGTGTCTCCCTCAGCTGGCGTGAGAGCAGCCTCGCCCACTTGCAGGCATGAAACGTGCAGAAATGTGTGTGTCTTTCAGACATGTACCCTCTGCCAAACTTCAAAAGCCACTGCTGGGGGTGGGGGGCACTGACAGACACGAACACCACAATTGCACATGCCTTGCTTCCTGCCTTAGGAAAACAGAAAGAAAACCCAACTCCACAGGAAAATAAAATAATAAAAAATACAGCATGCTTCCAGCCGGCGCTCTGCAAGGGCAAGCCTGGGTTCAGAGGATGATGGCACTGCGGGCAGCAGGGCCATCAGCAGCCACCTGTCCACCCTGGCCCAGCTGCCTGTGCCACTCACATCCCTGTCACTGGCACCACCTGCCGTGGGTGTCACAGCAACATCTGGTCATGGCGGGGTACTGGCGTGGCCAGTCCAGGCTGTGAACCCAGCCAGGGCTCGCAGGAAACAGGAATTTCTGGTCTTGGTGTTGCTGGTGGTGGTCGAGGACCAGTAAGCCCAGATGAGCCAATCTCACTGCTAACCCTACCAAACCTGTATCCTGGAACAGTCAGTTACTGGGTGAAATGGGAGCGGGTTTTATATGGCTGGATTTATCCTAATCGAAAATAAATACCACCATATTGCTCCCACTTGTTTCCAGACCAGTGCTATAGAGGACAGCACAAAAAGGGTCTATGACCCTGTTTTCTTCACGCCTTGCAGCCACCTCTCCCTCACCAGGTCCAGGGACCTGTCCTGTGCAGGCCCAGGGTGGGAAGGGGTGGGAAGGGGTGGGAAGGGAAGGGAAGGGAAGGGAAGGGAAGGGAAGGGAAGGGAAGGGAAGGGAAGGGAAGGGAAGGGAAGGGAAGGGAAGGGAAGGGAAGGGAAGGGAAGGGAAGGGAAGGGAAGGGGAAAAGCAAGGGAAGGGGAGGGGAACGGGAAGGGAAAGGGAGGAGAGAGCCATGGGCCAAGAAAGCACCTTGAGCCTGCCGAGCCGCGCAGGGCGGGAGCGGGATCGGGATCAGGCCTGGCCGCCAGGCATTGCCAGGCAACTACGTAAATAGGCAGGACAACATTTCGACACCAGGCGTGTCCGTTCCCAGTGTTTACCCCAAACCCCTCCTGATTTAAAAAAAAAAAAGAAAAAGAAAAAAGAACAAAACCCAACAAACAAACCAAACTGCGGCGAAATGGCTGAAACATGTTGCGACCATCTGTGCAAGTCGGGCTCTCATGACACGAGAGAGGGGGGAGAAAGCGAGCGGGACAGCAATTTGAGGGGGGGAAAGCCCCGGCGGGAGGCAGGCGTGGGTCAGCAGCTGATGGCAAACAGGGCCCGGGAGAGGCGGCACCGGGGACACTTCTTACCTTGCGGGCGAGGGAGGTTCGCGCTGGGCGGCCCGCGGAAGGCGAGAGGGCTGCGCGCCTCCTGCGCTCCCCGCCGCGCCCGGGGCTCGTTCCTCGGCCGGCCGGGCCGTCTCCCCTCGCTTTACGACAGCCTGCCTGCCTCTCCCAGGTAAGCGGCAGAACTGGCTCTGCAGCAGGAAGTGCGGGAGGCAAGCACGGCACGGCGCGGCCGCGGCACAGCTCTGCGGGGGAGTGACACTGCGAGGCTCCCGGCTCCCGGGAAGTGCCTGCGAGCAGCTCGCCGCCTCTCCCGTGGGAAGCGGGGCTGCCTCTCCGTGAGCACCGCGGGTGAATGACTCTGGGGGAGCCCCGGTGTGATTCCTGAACGGTGTGCCGCGGCGGAAAAGCCAGCCCTCGCCTTCAGCCCTCGGCCGCTACTGTCAATGCCAAATGTTAAATCAGCTGTGATTCAGACTACTGAAGACAATCACATGATTCGTGTAAGAACTGTATAAAGAACAAAAAAAAAGGTTTTCTCATCTGGTCGTTTCTTTTAGGTTAGACTTCTAGACACTTCCGAATTTCCACACCGTCAAGGAGCAGAAACTCGCTTTTCCTACGAGCGAGTAGGAAACTCGCTTCGGTGTTCTCGCAGCTCCTGAACGCCGAGCAGCTCCGCAGAGCCCCGGTGAGCTGCCCCAGGAGAGCCGAGCACCGCTTCACGGCTCAGTGCCAGGCTCGGCAGCACAATTCCCCGCTGCACACAGCTGCGAGTCCCGGCCCACACCACTGTCCTGACCCCCCACTCGGCTCATCTCCCTGCCAAGAAGCTCCTCCTCATCCCCAGCCTCCTTAGCTTAACCCTAGAAGGAGGTTCACATAGCTGCAACCTGGGCATGGCTCCTCATCCTCCAAGTGACCATGGGCGGCCTCCACACGTGGTCTCCGTGCCTGGCAGCTCTGCCTGCGCACACAGGGACAGCTAAGGCATCCCCCAAGCTCCTCGCTCTGGCTGTGCCACTGCTGCCCTTGCTGTGACACTGGGGGCAGAGGAAGGAGCCACATGCCCGGCATTGCTTCCCCCGGGAAGGGCTCTCTCTGGGCACCCACTGCTCTGCCAGCCCCTCTTTATGGTCCAGAGGTGAAGCAGTGACCCAGGCACTCATTTCCTCTCATCAGGGAATGACTGCCAACATTTTTGGAGGGAAAACTCAAGCAGCTGGGAGCAGCATGTGCCCCCAGCCAAGCACAAAATATGACTGTATGAATGGCAGTGCAGTGATGCCCTGGAGTCTGGGTTTACCTTCCTCCTTGAGAAACCGGCCTCAGCCTGCTCCTGTGACTGGCCATCCAGGTCCCTTCCCTCCCTGCTCCCTTCCTCCTGTGCTGAGGCTCAAGCCAGGAGGACACCCAGGTACCCCTTCGGAGCATCCCGAAGTTGTCCTTGACTGCTGCCAGACTTCCCAGGCAGTCGCTGCAGGTCCCAGCCAGACACAGATGTGATGGGCACTCGATGCTTGTGGCTGGAGTGGCTGCGTTACAGCCACAGCTGTTTGGGTCAGCTGAAGGTTTAATCCCTCTGGCTTGGCCTCAAGCGTGGCAGCTCTGCTGCACAGCTGTTTGCACCATGAACACCCTGACAGCTGGCATTCTCATCAGGGCTGCCTGAGCCCCGAGCTGCACCACACTGGGCTTGGCTGGCCTCTCCTGCCAGTCTTCCCACCAGCCTCCAGCTCGGCAGCAGTGATGGCTCCACTGCCACCTGTGTGCCACAGTGGGTGAGGGCGGTCAGGGGCCCACCGCCACACAGGAGTCAAAATCAGGACCTTGGTGAATGTAGACAGGATGGGAGCAGGGAGGGAGAGCTGCTCTGGGGAGTGCCTGACCTTCCTGGGACTGATGTGAGGGACGTCTGTAGTGTTTGCTGTGTGTTGCCAGCTCCTCAGGGAATGCAGGCAGCATTGGGACTCGGCAGGCAGTGTCCCACGGGAACGTTGCATCAGTACCCGCATTTGTGGGGTTTCTTTGTAAAAGGCTCTGCTATGGAGCCATCAAGCACCTCCCTTCACGCAGTGGATGGCCTCCCTCACTGACAATGGCTATGGACAGTCTTCTGTTCTCTGCTGGTCAAACCTTGGACACTGGTCTGTAACACCCAGCGAACAGCAGTGTCCCCCTGCCACCCTGGAGGCAGTTGCCAGTTGGCCAGGGGAGGAGGGGTCTGGCTGTGAGATCTGTCCCCTGCGTGAGCACTTGCAGGTCCAGAAATGTAGAGACCTAATGGTGTCTGCAGCTTCAGCCAAAGAATCAGTCTCTGTCCCTTCTTTAACTTGCCAAGCCCCAGAAAACAGCAGATATTTGGAGCAGTTTCCTCTCACTTGAGCTTTATGTGCGTTATTAACAGCCTGACAAAGAGAGGAGAAATGGCTTGAAAGTCACACTCTGCTGACTCTGTTAACAGCACTATCTGCTGAGTGGGTTTCAAAGGCCCAGCCCAAACCTAAGTACCCTCCCACAAAGCTGTAGAAACTGCTGTCAATTAACTAATTTTTGGATTAGGAAACTTGAACAACAGATACCCAAGTTTATGTCAGCATTTCAAAAACCTCCCTCATCCCCAAAACTGAAGCCATCCTAATTGCTTTCTGAAGGCCTCTTTCATATTTTTGAAGTCTTCCTACTGACTTCACTGAAAGCCAGATCAAACTCTGAACTCTCTAAAGTTAGTATCTCATCTGTACATTATTTACAAGCAGAACGTGATGAGTCATGTTGGGCCTGTCATAGAAAGTA
Source organism: Acanthornis magna (assembly GCA_036785705.1). NCBI lineage: Eukaryota > Metazoa > Chordata > Aves > Passeriformes > Acanthizidae > Acanthornis > Acanthornis magna. Next base: position 2,361,625 of record JAWUZG010000022.1, on the reverse strand, counting down.
CAGATTCAAATGCAGGGTGGTTTTCATTGGCAAGGCAAGTAACACGGACCTTTTTTTTAAAAAAAAAAAGGTTCCTAATCCTGCAGGAGTTGCAATATTTCTTTTTTCATTAGCAAGAAAGTGTTGGTATCGAATGCCCCTTCTCATATTTCCTACTGCATCTCTATATGCAGAGAAATAAATCATGAATGTTTTTGCTTCCAAATGATTAACTGTTTAAATATAGCGCTGTCATGTTGCTCCTCTTCTAACATTGGTGCTGTGAATTAACCTGCAGACATTGCAGTGAGCCTTTAACCCCCTCTGCCTCAGCATAATGCACATGATGGTCTCACTCCGGTTCCCTGCATTTGACTTGCCCCTCGCTGCTTTTGCACCATGAGGAAAACTGGGGCTTTCTTCCATGTCTTGCTGTTTGCATTGCTAGGCACATGCCTGCAAAAATATTTTCCACTTACTTTAAGGCTCTTGCTTTGGCATTTTTCAGTCACAGCCTAGAGAGACACCTGAAAGAAAACAGTACCTGGATGTTAGCTTGTGCAATGCTTCTAATTAAACCCTGCGTAATTGCAAAAACCCCTCCTGCCATTTGTTAAGATTTTCCCCACAGCATTATGCATCCTCTTAATTAAGAGCAGAAGCTAAGTAATACCTATTTTATTCCCTCTTGCTTCCAATTAGTCACCCATTGATCATTACGCACTCAACATTTGACAATTAACAGAGCCCCCATTCTCTGCAGGACCAGGATGTGTATTTCTTCAGAAATGACACGTCCAGAATAACGTGAGGGGAGCTGTGTGGCTGAGTAATGGGGCAAGAGGTGGGGGGGGAGGGGAGGAAAAGGCCACCCAAGTGGAACAAAAGACATGTAACATATGCAAATGTTCAATATGTGGTATGTGTTTTATACACTGGATGTATATGAGGTCACAGACAAAGCTCAGCTGGCGGCCGCACTGCTTTTGGGAGGCATGGGAATTTGAGGGAACACTTGAGCTCTCGTGTGATCAAACGTACCTAGTCCTCTCTAATATACAAAGCTGTTCCCCATGTGGCTCTTTGCTTTTTTAGGAGGGCAGGAATTAGCATCTGCTTCTCCATTGTCACTGGGACTATGGGCTGTACCAACACAGCCCCAGCCAAGTCACCCCAAGACCCATCAGCAGCTCCACGCAGTCGTGCCTGAGCTGCTGCCAACAGAGCACGGCAGCTCTGGGTGTCCAGGGGGCCTCCTGGGAAGCCACAGCCCCTTCTGCATTGCCACTCTCTCCTGGAAGCCTGTCCCAGGAGCAGAGATGGCTCTGGCCCTGTGTGGTGCCAAGGAGTGTGCTGGGACCATCACAGCCGACAGCAGCGACCTTTCCTATATGAGTAGCATCTTCTAGCTGGGGAAATCCAGCAGCCTGTGGGATTGGGAGGCAGTCCAGAGCCTGAACTGCAGCAGTGAATAAAGCACAGGGGATGCCAGGGCTTATGGACAGGCCTCTGGCATGAGGCTGAGCCCCAACAGTCAGAAAGCATCCCCGCATTCTTTTTTCTTTTTCCAGATTAGAATCCATCCATTACAGGGCTCAGGAATTTTGTGTGAAGCTGTGACAATAAGTAGCTGAGCAAAGTTCACAAGGCTCGGGGTGCAGGAGCTCAGCAACAAATGCTGATGCACAAAAAAGCAAACCAGAGCCCTTGGCAAGCTCTAGCCTGGCTATAGAGGAAAGAGGATAATCTCATTTCTTTGCTCTTTGCCCTTTTAGCTATTCACAGAGCTTAATGCCGAGTTATTCCCAACAATGAGCCAAACAATCAAACATCCATCTGGCCTGGTCAGGCAGAACCAACACTTGCCCTGCAGTCACAGGCCACACCAATCCTGTGATTCTTTTCCCCTCATCTTGAACATACACTATTTTCCTCTATGCTGTAACAGAGAAGATGTTTACATTTGGGAGCAGAAACTGCAGTTCATGCTCCTCAGCTTGCTCTAATCCCATCACCCAAACCCCCGGGCACAAGGAAGCACAGGTGCTGTGAGCACAGCTGGTGCTGCAACCTTTGGCTCTGCCTCTCCACCACACGAAGCAGTGCCTACCAGCTAACGACCTGCTTTTCCTAGGAGGGCAGCTCTCTCAGCACTCCTGCATGCTCCTGCTGCAGGCTCCAAACTGCAGCCATGCCCTTGGGAGAAATGTTTTCTCTTCCTGACTTAGGAATCAGCTGCAGGTTGCTCTTTGTAGTAGCCAGACACCCACATCATCACTGAGCTGTAGCAGCAGTGCTTGCTGCTACCACCTCTCCTGGTCTGGGAGTAGGGATTGTAACTGATCACGTAGTGGGAACCTGCAGGAGAAGAGAAAAAGAGAAAAAAGAAAAAGAAAAAAAAAAAAAAAAAGAAAAAAAAAAGAGCAGCTCTTTTGTTGTTAACAACGTTTTGTCCTCTAATCTACTCGTGTCCCAGTTTTACATTTTAGTTAAGCATTCAGCTGCAAGGGAGGAATACAAGGAGATGGATTGATGTTTGTGTAGATGTTTTTATGTGTGAATTTCCTTTTGAGTTACAGATAAATGTACACACACACTGTATTAAAAGTCAACAGCAAATATCTCACAGACTTAAGGGAAGCCAGCATTTCCTCTCTAACATTCAAAATGAACCTCAGCAACCTGGTTTTAGCTGTCAGAAATTCTTCTCAGAAATTCAGAAGCACTGAGAGGAGACATTAGCACCCTATCAAGTGGCAATCCCAGCAAGGGGCCTCTTTTCTGCTGAAAGGACATGGGTTTTGGTTTGGTCTGTGCAGGAAAATCTGAAACTAAAGTGCCCCTTTCTTCAGTTAAGATGGCTGGGAATGCTGCTCCAGTTGACAGGAGTCCCCTCAGTGATAAAATATCCCTGTGTATGAGTCACAGGAAATTATAATCACTGCTTTCTAAGACTGCAGAACACAATGAGATTTCTGAGCTACAAACAGACTTCAATTATTCTTGAAAGACGGACAGACCCTCAAACTGACACGACTGGAGAAAATAAATATCCTTTTGTCTGCACTGCTGGTGGTAATTTCCCATTAGACAGGAAAAGGCTTCTTTGATGAATGAATATTGTCTACACTTTAGAAGAGGAGCTACTGTATATCTCCTAATAGCTCTTGCATGCTTGGGCTCAGCCTCATGCGGGGCCCTTAAACCCCTTGGGTACAATATGGCAGCATTCATTAGTGTGCTGCATTTTTTACTGCAGCACTCGAGAAAAGGATGGTGCATGTTAAAATAAATTTGACCAACTTTCCACTCACCTTGAACTTATGTGGCAAGGTCAAGTACATTTAGCAATCTGCCTTCTTGGGCTGCGGGTAGTCCTTTCCAGTCTAGAGGCTTCGGGAGAAACACTCACACTGGAGACAGATTTTCCATTTGTGATTATTCTTGTAATTTTAGCAGTTAATCACTATTCTGTCTTGTATTGACTTTGTTTTTCTACAGTGGCAATTAAATCAAAACCAGAGCGTCACATAGAACTAAGTCAAGCACTGTTTACAAAACCCAAAGAATATCATGTTAGTGCCTTTGACAAACTTTTATCTTTTTCAAAGACTACCAAGTCTCACATAATTGCCTTCTCACAGAAATATAACAATCATACGAACCATCCCTTTCACGGCGATGTCCCATTTCCACCTGTCACTTTTCCTGGAACCGGCCTTGGATTAAACTTGGCCTAGAGATGCCTGTGTCACCCCACGGAGTCCTTTCAGCTGCTGGCAGGTCTTCTAAAAGACCTCTTCTGGAACTCGGCCACTGTGGATTGGTTGGGAGACAGGTGGGCTGGTGGGGGGAGCATTTGGCCAGTTGTTCTTATCTGGATGGACTTTATTTAGCCTTACATCAAAAATTATTGGAGGGAACAGAAGATTCTTAATCTCATAAACTCTACTTTTACAGTCACCACACAGCTATTTGTGGTGTATACACAGTGCTTTAGAAAAGGCTTTTATTAAGTTATAGCAAAAATGCTAACAACCTTGTTTAAATTTTTTGCTAATGTTTTTATTTGAGAGATTAAAAAACCCAAACAACAAAACTCCCAACATTAAGAAAAAGAAGCAGAAGAGCTACCGATGAGAAATGGTCTGGATTTGCCACTCAACAGTGGCACCAGTCTGCACACAAGCCAGCTGCAGGCAGAGATCCGGCAGAGACCAACATGGTACTCAGAGACCGAATGCAATACAAGAAACAGCAAACCCAAGAATCAGAAATAAAGGCCATAAAACGCCAACAACGCCCCATCTGAGTCTTACTTCCAACGAGAAACATAGGCAAACTAACGTTTTAGGCTCGTCCCGCATTACAGATGGAAACTGCACTTAAGTTTGTGGCACAGCAAAGGCTGCTAAGGAACTTGGCAGAATGGCCACGCTTCGCCACCGGGCTCTGGGCTGAGGAGGTGACATTTTGGCTTCGCCAGCCCGCTGAATTACTATGGAGTCCTCAGTTCCATGGATGATATTTTAAGGCAGGGGGGTAGCTGTGGGAAAAAAAAGAGGGCCACGACTTGCTTTTTAAGTACTAAGAGGAAGCTAGAAGTCCAACAGGGATCATGGCCTCTTCTGTACTCCACAGCTACAGGTACAGCAACATTGTATATATAATGTACATAACATTACTTATAGACTCTACATGTAAAACGTTAACCAATTTATCATGGAAATCTGGTAACAAGCAACATTGCCATATAAATTCACACTCTGAGAAAGGCTAAGTGTGGAAGCCTCCTTTGCAAGAGGATTTTCAGTCAAGGTTTTGTATAGAAAAGATTAAAACGATGACAATTTGTTCTCTGAATCCCAATTAATTATTGGGTTAGTTTCCACGAATGAAGAAAGGTTCTCTTTAGAAAATGTGTGTATCTTCAGAATATGAATTCACAATCTAAGTACTAAATAATTAAAAAAAAAAAAAGTTTCAACTGTCAGGAAGTCTTAGTTGGCCGCAATATTTTAAAGCAGTAACAGCAATACAAGACATAGAAAAGCTTTTCCTGCAACACTTGTAAATGTAGAAGTATTCATGTTAAATGCAACAGAACTAATAAAGAACAAACTGCTGTAGAACAGAGAAATGAGAGACTAGTTATGCATTGAGCCATCTTCATTACAGTTGAACTCCAGCTGTTTAAAAACATATTGACTTCATAATTTGGAAAATTATGTCCCATAGGTAACTGGTCTGCATACTCCTATGAAATATGATGCCCCAAATGGCATGACACCCCTTCTTGAAAGTTTTTAATCTCATGTCCACCATTAGCTCCACAGTTTAAACAAAAAAACAACTATCCAAATGTAAAATGCTCTTTTTTTTTAATTACTAAATTAAGAAAGTTAAACAGTTTTAAAATGTAAACTTGCAAATAAACCATAACAAAATGTAATTAAGACTTTAAAATTTGCAACTCAGTATTAAAAACTCAATAGAAATAGAAAGGAATTTTTTTGTGTGTTTTTTGGTTAAACGTAAGTAATTCAAGGCTGGTACAGACAACTGAAAAGGTAATACTTTGTTCTGTGCATCCCCCATGAAATGTAAAGAAGTGCATAGTAATTCCACTGGAGAACTTGCAGACACAGAGAAAGTAATTTCATTAGCAGTACAGGACATTTAACACACTTATTTTACAATGGAAAAATGTTACACATAAAACAGAAAAATCCTAGTTGCATGACCAACGGTTTAGCGGGGGACATGGCTAAAATGCTATGATTTTAAGACCATCTGAATGTGGTTACACTGCTTAATAAATCATTTTGAAACATTTCAGTATACATGTTTTGATACAAGAAGTCCTCGCAGTTTCAATTTTCCAGTTCAAACGGTGATGGTGTAGTTTTCTTGCTTTAAATATGTTCGTTTTAATTTCAAGAACAAATCATCACACACTTGTCAAACATTGGAAACATTACTGTAAATACAGCACGTGATTCCTGAAAGAGCAAAGTTACAACCATCTACAGGTACATAATCATAAACAAAAAAGTGCAATCCAATTTAAAAAAATCATGCTTGGCAAAAGCCAAAAATTAGATCACTGGCTTTCAGAATCCCACCAGTGTTTTCATGTCTGCAGTAAAATTATCGCTTTCTGGGTACAGCTGCAGCAGGATTCATTCAATTCCAAATGAGCCTCCCCTGCAATAGCACCCATATACTGTATGTACAGGTATGTATATATATTATATATATTTTATATATAAAAAAGCAAAAACCCAAACACCTGTCCTGATTTTTTATTTGTTAAAACATGAAAAAAAAATGTTTTAGACAAAGAGGCCACTTCTGGAAAATAATACTTTTAGTTGAATCAGGAGAAGACTAGTTAAAATCACATAGGTTTTGCATTTTAAAAAAAGGAAAGCACTAGGATCAGTTATTGGCACTGAGTTACTATTTACAATGAACAGAGGTTTTGCAGTTTACATAACATCAATACAATGCAGTTTTGTAGTCTTTGATGAAGAAAAAACAAGTGTTTTTCTCCTTTTCATCCAGGACATTCAGATTATTAGGACAAGTGGTCATAGGCAAGGGCTGTGGAAGTTCCCAGCTTCAGCCCCTCCTGTGCACTGCAGTGCTGGAAGATGCTGCACTCTGGAGAAGCTGCTCACAGAGTTGGAAGGTGGAGAGCAGGTGGGACAGGGCTGAGAAACACCTGGCAATTCATGACAGTGTCTGGAAACCAGGGATTTACAGGTTGTCACCGGGCTGGTACTGGGGTTCTGTTGCAGTGAAGTAGTCTTCAAGAAAACCCTGTAAATATTCAAAAGTTGGACGCTCCTCTGGGTCTTTTTTCCAGCAGTGAATCATAAGCTCATGCAAGGAGATGGGACAGTCCTGAGGACATGGCATCCGATAACCTCGTTCTACTTGCTCCAAGACTTCACGGTTATTCATGCCTGTAAAGGGCATACAAATCCACAGTAAATTACAGGAAAATTAGCCAAGTGTAACTATATGTACAATACAGGTGGTTTGCTCAATCATACTAATTTCTTTTGGTTAACACAAAAGCGAAACAAAACCACACTGATGTCCTGTTTCAGCTCCTCATCTATTGCAAGGTAACCTGGGTTATTTTCTTTCTCAGTAGCGGGTTTTAGGATCCAGTGATGAGCAGAACACCGCTCCTATGGTTACCCTCTTGGCTTACTCACAATGGGCAGGATTTGGTGCTTTCCCTCTCTGACAGCAAGGAGCTGTGAAATGTATTATGTGATGTGCTTAAGGAAAACAAATGCATTGCAGAAAATGGAAAATTCAAAATCCTAGAAATTAAGATGAATTTTTGAAATCCTCACACTGAGTGTGGGCCTTTCTGGGAGCATTCTGTGAGGTCATGCTGCAGGGACTTCAAGACAAACTCTGCTACTCGGGGCTACCAGGGTTGTCCAGCAGCATTGCCTTCAGTGTCAGCCCAGAAGTTTATTGCTGCTGACCTGCACTCCCTCCATGTGTGCTGGGTAGCACAGTTTCTATCATATTTGACTGTTCCATCCTACGCCAAAACAGAACAAAATCGCTCACCAGACAAGTCAAATGCCAAGCAAAACATCTCCGCTAAAGAACCGTAGCTCTCTCTTCCTCCCCCAGCCCCCAAAAGTAAAAAGTTGTATTGCCTTCGCAGAATCATAGAAACATTTAGGTTGAAAAAGACCCTTAAGATCACTGAGTCCAATCGCTAACCTAACCCTGCCAAGTCCACCGCTAAAACACGTCCCTAAGCACCACATCTCCAGTCTTTTAAACACCTCCAGGGATGGTGACTCATCTTGCTTCACTCCCAGAGTCACGCCAGGCCCTTTGCTACTTTTCTATGTAATCCCTTGATTCCTCTGCTGAGGTGCTTCCCACCAAACATCAACTGCAGTCACCCTCAGTTTAGTTTGCATCTCTCTCCCAAGTACTCTTTTTTTAACAGGACCAGAGGCAAGACTGACACTCCAGCCATGCAAAAGTGTTTCAGAGAAAGCCTGAACACTGACTGCAAGCTTTGTGCTTGCCCTGCCCCAGTCCCCTGATGGAAAACATCTGCAGGATTCATTCTCCTGACTTAGGTCCTCCCAAGCAGCTCAGCAGGAGAACCAGCAGGGTCACTTAAGTTTCTCCAGGGCCAAATCTAGAAACCAGCAGCTCTATGTTGCACTTTCTGTTAGCTTATCCTGTTTCTGGCTTCCATGACATCATCCTTCCCTGGAAATCCTCCACTTTCTTCTTTCAGGGTGTCCTTTTCAGAAGTTTGCTTGTTCCACCTCCAGAACCCAAACCTTCAAATTTTTGGTATACTTATTTGTGAGGAATAATTCAATCACTGTCTTCACTACAGATTCATTTATCTACTCTACACTTTGACTAGTGGGAATGTCTGGTTTTGGCTGGGATAGAGTTATCTTTCTTCCTCGTAGCTGGTACAATGCTGTGTTTTGGATTTAGTATAAGAATAATGTTGATAACACACTGATGTTTTAGTTGTTGATAAATGGAGTTTGTCCTAAGTCAAGGACTTTTCAGTTTCTCTTGCTCTGCCAGTGAGGAGGTGCACAAGAAGCTGGGAGAAACTATTGCGCATCGTTTGTTTTTCGTGGCTTATATGCCTCTCTTTTTAATTTCCATTAAAATTATTATTATATTTTACTTTATTTCAGTTATTAAACTGTTATTATCTCAACCTCTTGGATATCAGCAGGAGGATATTACCCTGTCAAGACAAGAGGAAAAGGTTTTACCTTTTTTCTGATTCTCCTCCCCCTCCCATCTTAGGGGGCTTGGGGGAGTGGGCAGTGGGAGTAAGCAAGTGCCTGTGTGGTATTTAAGTTACTGGCTGGGGTTAAGCCATGACAGGGAATAAAATCCTTACACTACATAGCATTTAGGCTGGTAACTTGGCTGTATCCTTGGATTTGGTCTTTACTCTGTATCCTCATGTCCTGGCTGTGTTTAATTATTAAAGATGCTTTGAAAGAAACATTTGCAAAATACCGCCTTTCCTGACCATCCACATCTAGATTTTCATCTCATGTCAGGATTACAAAACCCATTCTCCTCTTATCTTCTCAGGGTAATTTCCTCTTCCTGATATCTATTTGCAGCGTCTCAGCAAGAGTCATATTCCTAGCCTGTTACTGTAACCATCCCTGGCATGGTCTCCCCACTTACTCCTTGTATTTATATTTAGGCTCTCAATTATCCATGTCCTGGTCACAGCATGGTTCTGCTTAGCTTGCTGCAGCACCTCCCATTCTCAGACATGAGGAGTATTTGGTTTCGTTTCATGTATTTTTTTGCAAGGGAAGGGAAAGGAGAAAGGGAACGTAGGGCACTGTTTCTTTTGCTGCCTGTTGCACAGGAGGAACCTCTCCAGAAAACTGTCTCATATTCCTACAGGCCTCTCCTTAACACTCCCTTTAGCAGTGACAATTGTAAAAAAGAAGGGTTAGATTGATGATTTACAGTATTCCCTAACCTGCAGAGCAGCACTTCAGGACTGGTTTCTTGTTTCATTTATCAGCTGCATCTACCCACCATATTTTTCGTGTTAGATGTTTATAACTAGGAACAAATGCTGTGTGGCACCTAAAGTGGACTATGGTTAGGACTTCAAAATGATGAAAATAGACTAATAGCAATCCTCTGCAGACATCAGATTCTGCATAGAGTTAAGGATCTTCTGTATTATTGACTCCAAACTGATGTTGTTCCATCACAGAGGCTCACAACAAATCAGAACACACTGAACAAACATTTGGGTGTTCCTCACTATCCAGCAAGAACATTTCCAAAGATATTTTACTTTTTCATTAGATTACAAAACAACACTAGTAGTCTGTTAGTCATAGAAACCCAAGGCAGCATCAACCCAAACCTTCTGGCCTTGCTGTTTTCAAGATACTTACAAGAAAAAAACGTGCATTTTGTTCACATTGTGTGCTCAATATTAGTTTTATAAATTTGTGTTTTGAACAAAAATCTGCACCTTTTTTCATATCCTTGTCTTTGAATCAGCTGAATTACCTTGTGTTTTGTGGTAAGAACTTCTGCTGTGCTTTGCTTCCCTTACACATTAAAGGCTATAACTATTACCAGTAACTCATCTGTTGTATATACCTAAACCACTAACAAACTGCATTCTTTGCTTTTATTTTGGCAGTACATCCTTAAATACAACATGGATAGAAGCAACAGCAGCAGAAAATCTCCTTCCCAGCTGATTTGTTGTTCTAAGATATCAAATGTTTGATATTTTTATCCACTGCTTTACTCAGTGCTGCAAAGCACACTCTGAAACCTGATAACGAACTGTGCCGGAAGAAAAGCCCTGAGGAGACAGAAGGGGGAGGAAAAACATAAACAGCTCTTCACTTTCCTTTGTTTAACAAAAGGGTAGAAAAAAGAACATGAAAGAGACATTGCTGTTTGAAATCACAGTCATTTTTTTGTCCCTGGAAAGTGAGTCAAGCCAGGTTTTCTCATCATAGTTTAATCCCGGAAAATGCCCTTCTTTTCCTTTCTCCTTTCCCTTCCCTCACAGTAAAACCCAGCTATGAAACTAAACCAAGTAATCCCCATGTTCCTCACTGGAATTCATACATCCAGCAAGGGCTGAAGCACCTAGGATTTGCCAAAGCAATTCTGTTGGTTTTGATATGTACTGCTACCTTAAAAATAGAGTTTCAAAGACTTTTATTTCTAAATCAATTGGATTATTAGCCAGACTTATAAAAATAGCAGTGCTTCGGGTATACGTTTTACCTCTTAAAAGGCCTATTTATGTTTACAAACCTATTCTATAGATTTACTTATCTTAACCTGCAAGTTTTAGTGTTTCTCTTTTGATAGCAGGAGTCTGTCATATCTGCACTTCTAACACCACAGAGAGAATATCTGAGCAGTCTGTACAACTCCTCTCTCCTAATGAATACCCAAGAGTTCCAACTCTTAGTAAATAATAAATGACATTCTGTTTGCAGTGTGCTTCCAGAACCCTTAAAAGTTTATCCTAAAATCCTTAAATCTGAGAAATAAAATAGTCAGCAACATTCTTCTGTTGGGTACAGCTATTTCACCTGGTTTGGAGCAACCCCTGGTATCAATACAGGCTTGGGGGTGAACAGACTGAGAGCAGCCCTGTGGAGAAGGACTTGGGGGTGAGAGGCTGGACATGACCCAGCACTGTGCACTTGCAGCCCAGGAAGCCAAACACACCCTGGGCTGCATCCATAGCAGTGTGGGCAGCAGGGTGAGGGAGGGAATTCTGCCCCACTGCTCTGCTCTCCTGAGACCCCACCTGAGTGCTGCACCCAGCTCTGGGGTCCCCAGCACAGGAACAACATCGATCTCTTGGAGCAAGTCCAGAGAAGGGCCATGAAATGAGAAATGGCTGAGAAAATAAAAAAAATTGTTCAGCCTGGAGAAGAGAAGGCTCAAGGGAAACCTTATTGTGGCCTTTCAGTACTTTAAGTGGGCCTACAATGGGGACAAATTTTTTAGCAGGGCCTGTTGTGATAGGACAAGAGTAACAGTTTTAAACTGAAGGAGACTTGATTTAGATTAGATGTAAGAAAATAAGTTTTTTTTTACCATGAGGATGGTGAAACAATGGAGCAGGTTGCCCAAAGTGGTCATGGATGCCCCATCCCTGGGAACATTCAAGTTCAGGTTGGACACTCCTCTGAGTAACCTGATACAGTTGAAGATGTCCCTGCTTATTGCAGGTGGATTGGACTAGATGACCTTTAAGAGGTCCCTTCCAACCCAGACTGTTCTATCATTCTAGAATTCTATGAAAAATCAGCTTGTGCTGAGGATGTTTCTAGAATTATGATTTGGACCAACAAGAAAACATCCGATTTCCAAAAGATGGCTTTCCCAGTATCCTTTTATTCCCTGAGAAGACCAAAAATCAAATAACCTCCCACCATCCAGTTTTATTAGTGAAACCTTCAATAATCTCAGGATGCCACGGGATATGGCCACTCTAATGCTCACTGCAATAAAAATCTACTGCCCATACAGACTGGGGACAGAAATGCAATACTGTTTGGCTTTTCCTAGAAAAGTTGTAGGAACTTTAAGTTACAGTGACTTTAAGAGTTAGTGTGACACAAAAGAGGATGTGGAGTTTCCATTTGTGGCTAAAGAAAACACTGGAAAGTACTTTGGTGTGCTGTTAGGAGCTTGATTAGATGGAGCACAGCAGATGTGCAAATAGCACAGATCTGGGCAACGCTGCTCTTCCAGAAGACAGGAAACTGTAACTAGGGAGTGTCCCTGCATCCAAATGAATGAGCTATACAGATTACTTTGGGACATGTGAAGTCCAGTGAGGGGAGTTATTGTTTTCGGCTACTTTATTCTTGCTTTCTTCTCTTAGACTGCAGTGGCTCAACCCTGGCTGGATGCCAAGCACCCACCAAAGCCTCCCTCTCACTCCACTCCACAGCTGGACAGGGAAGAGAAAATATAATGAAGGGTTCATGAGTTGAGATAAGGACTGGGATAGATCACTTGCTGAATAGTGTCACAGGCAAAACAGGTTAGAACTAGAGATATAAATTGAATTTATTGCTAACAAAATCAGAGCAGGATAATGAGAAGTAAAATAGGACCTTAAAAACACCTTATCCATGCCCCTCCCTCCTTCCTAGCTCTAGCTCCTCCCCCAGTGATGCAGGGAAACAGGGAATGCGGGTTATGGTCAGTTCATCACATGTTGTTTCTCCTGCTGCTCAGGGAGAGGAGTCCTTCCCCTGCTCCCACATGGGGTTCCTACCATGGCAGACACTTCTCCATGAACTTCTCCAACGTGAGTCCATCCCATGGGCAACAGTCCTCCCCAGACTGCTGCTGTGTGGGTCACTCTTCCACAGGGTGCAGTCCTCCAAGGACAGGCTGCTCCAGCAGGGGCTCCTCTCTCCACAGGCCTCCCACAGGGTCACAGTGGGTCAGGCAATCCCCCACTATGAAAGCTTGGCCATGCAAACCCAATACACAGACTGAGAATGATGCTCCTTCCAGACCCACTGCATGCTTTCAGACCAACGATCAAACTAATACAGTGCACAGAAGGGAACAGCAAAGCTGCTCCTAAGGGAAGACAACCTTTGAATGCTGCTCTAAGTGCAATGTGAACCTAGTTATTTCTGTGAAAAGTAGTAACAAGTTTTAAAAATCTGGAAGTCAGTGCCACTTCACTTAGAAATTAAGGCCTGAAAACACCCAACATCTCCTCATCCTCAAAGCACCCACAAAGCTAGACTATCAATATCTGTTTTTCGCTTTGATTTTGTTTTTTAAAATAAGTTATTATTTGCTTGGTAGAATAGATGAGCCTGGTAGAATAGATGAGCATTTTTGAGTGGAGCTTTCCTGCTTACAGATAAACCCACCTGACTTTATCTATTCTATGTGCTGAGTACACACCTTTCTCAACCTCTTATTTATCATCCACAATGATGCCACACCCACCTATGCTGGCTCACTGATATGTATTTGGCTCCAGGCTTGGGTACCACAGGCTCTCTGGCACTTGTGGCACAGCTTCCCCCAGAGATGATGAGGCTGAATACAGCTGCCTGAAGGCTGCAGGGCTGCTTGGAGTCCAGACTCAAAGACCTGCCTGGCCAGAGGTAGCAATGTGGATAGCATTGTGGTGGCTGCCACACTAGACTTAAAACGAAAATCCTCTTGATGTCACAAATGCAGTAGAAAGCAGAAGGGGCAAGGTGAGAGGTGCTTGTTTGGTGTGGCTGGGATTTTTGCCTATCCGAAAGGCAGCAAAACCCACAAATTCTCCAACTAGGGAAGGGCATTTGACAAAGAGGAAAGAAACTGACATTGAAAAAAGGTCCACTAAGCAGACTATTTCTTAAGCTCGGCTCCTCTTCTGGCCCTACATACGTTTTATTTCCCCACTGTAACAGTGGAAATAGAACCTCAATGCCCAGAAAGACTCTGAAAGTTGTTTATTTCAATATGCTGCCTTCTGAAAAGAATAAGAAAGCATAAAAGAAGTGCCTAAATTAGTTATCATAGTGGCCCATTATGATCACTGACAGAGAAACAGGCTTGGTTGAAGTATGAACATGAGGACACCTGTCAAAAAGTTGGTCTTGCTTGTGGCAGCTATAGGGTCTGGGGCAAAGCTTGTTTATGAGCTCCAGCCTGATCTTGATCTCCATCAGCAGCAAAATCTTTACTGCTTATGTATCTCACCACTACACCAGCCTCTCTTCCAAAATGGGGCATCAGGACAGGAACTGGTTGAAATCTGTGGGACAAAGAATGCCAAGTTCTGTTCCACCCAGCCTGTTTCCCTCCTATAAACTGCCTGCCTTCTCCCTCTGTCCTATTTATTGTGTTTCTCCCTCCTTCTACACAAACTTAAAACAATGCCTGGTTCCAGACATTGGAAGGCACGAGGTATGGTGTCCTGCAGGCATGGGTACTACCCCAGGATTGCGATGTGTGCTATAAATAATCTCTCTGGGCACTAAGAGCTTGTCAAGCAAGAGAGCAATCCCTTTGTCTGAGGGCCTCTCTCCACTTCGCCCAGCCTGCTAACAAGCTGTAAGTAGGAACGTCAGGACAACAACCCCACAACTATTTCAGAAACTGGATATTCCAGCAGACAGACAGCTCCATGACACTCTTTGTTTCAAGGCTGACACTTTCCAGTGTCACATCTTGGGTGCCAAAGTGGTCGGCAGTGCCAACAGACTGCATTCTCTCACCTATGTGTTGTATACTTGCATGAGGAGGGCTGAGTCTTGCCTCTTGGAGTGACTCAAGTCCCATTTTTCCTCCTAGTGCAAGCCATGCCATGATGGCAGGGAAAGCTCTGTGGGTGCATCTGATCCCTACTCCCTCTCTGAGACAGGGATTTGTATTCATGAAACTTTGTCCTTCACAAGGTCCTTCCTCTTCCCAGCATGAAGCAGGAGATAGATGCTCCTTTCTATGTCAGGGGAAAAGACAGTCTTTTCTAAGGAGCTCAGGAGGTCTTTGTCACCTTGGGAAGTCCAAGCTGTCTTTTCAATCCATTTGCAAAGACAGATCCTTCTGAGAAGGTCCCAGTTCCCGTCCACTGTTGCCTCAGCCTATGAAAGCTTTCCCATTTAGAGGGAATGAGACTGGACTGAAATCTGCAAACACTTTGGACATTCAAATGTAAGATTGAGGCTGCCCTTAGGTAAAACTGACAGAGGGGAGTGATGGTGGCCATGATAATGGTTAAGGCCTCCCAGATGAGCAATGTGGGAGTCCTGGTGGGGAGGAACGGCCCTGGCATAGAGTGTGGGCAGGGTGTAACCAAGGCAGTACATGACTATCCAGAAAATTGCTGACTCCGTGGTATGTAATACACAAAAAATTGCTTCCAGCTACTTGGTGTCTCCCTAGTGCAGGTGGGGGAGAGTGAGCCAGAGGGGAGGGATGTAGTGAGGGATGAAGGGTGGGACGGTGCTGAAAGGGGAGAAATGCCGCTGGTTGGCTTTGATGTGCTCAAGCTGCTATGTAATAAAACTGTCCAGAATTTCAGGACACAGCCCATGCCTGAGATTACTGTCATGGCTCCTACAAGAAGTTATATATTGCAAGCACTTAAATGCACATCCTGTGGACTCTTTCTCCTTTGGGGGGAGAAAGGAACATTTATGAAGTGCAGACATCCTCTGCAGCCACGGCCAACACCGTGTTCAGTTACAGACTTGTGAGTAAACACGGGGCTTAGATGGTTGTTTTTGCATGGAACAGTATTTTCACCCTAACTCTGCCCCCGGCTGGTGACAGCCCCTGTGCACCCACTGTGCTGGCAGTGACTGAGGATTTCCTGCAGCCCGGACAGGAACATTGCCCACCCTCTGAGAGCAACACAGCATCAACTCAATCTTATACATTTTTATTCTGTCTTCAACCTTTGCACACTATGCCATGTCTGCACTTAATCCTCAATAAACCTGAAGAATCCATGGCTTTCCCACACCACTACCAGGAATCCTCACAGCAGGAAGACTTTTGTGCTGACTGGTGACACAGCTGCTCTGACTGGAGGCAACACCCCATTCGGGGAAGGCCTGGGCAGAGGGACTGATCCATCCCACAGAAACACACCATCATATTTTCTGCTACCTCATTCGGTTCTCACAGCCACAGCTTTGCTAAGCTGCTCCCTGTTAATCATGCAGAAGGTCACTGCTGATCATGAGATGCCTTCCAGTCCCCATATTCTCTTCTCAAATATCAGCTAGGTGCTAGCAAACTTAAATTCCTGGTGAAAGTCCTGGAAAATTACTTTTGTTGACTTCAGGCTTCTGAAGTGGTTTGAGACACCACAGGATAAACTGAACTCCACCTTGATGCTTCTCCTGCTCAATTTGATACAGGGATCTGACTGCTTGATCCCAGCACAGATTGGAAAATTGAAACTGCTGTAGGGCACTTTCCATTAAATCAGCTGCAGTGCACACAGCCAGACTGCTGATTATTTAGAGAACTATTTTTTTAAAATAAAAAGAATAAAAATGCAGCTAGATGCATCTTTAAATGCAGGGCATGCCCCGTTGTTAGTATCTACACTGATGAGAAAAAGAAGGGATTAAATTCTTTTCCATGTAATGCATGACTTTCACCTCACCCCTTTCCTCTTCACCTGAATGCCTACAATCTTCAGGGGGGCAAGAGAATGAAAAGCTCTTTCTGCATAGGCAGATCCAGTCACCCCCTCCTACAAATCTTAATCCATCAGTCACTTGGCAGGGTTTCAACAAAGAGCCATGGGGCCTCCAGTTCCCCTATGCAGAGAATCTGGCCCTGCTGTGACCCTGCCATGAGCTCTGGTCTGCACATTACAGAGTAATTCTCTTCCCTTTCCATCCATCTCAAAAGCAAGGATTGAAAATTAAGAGTTTATGAAAAAGAGATTTGATAATACCAGACGTTCAAACAGTCATCAAACTTTGCAGTGAACCAGAGTGACAGCATAAACAGAGTAAGGCCTCTCTGGGAGTTTAACTGTTGGTATCTTAAAGTAAATGCAATACTAAGGAGAGCTATTTGCTCCAGAATACAATAATTTTACACAGCTTTCATTAGTTGTCTAGAAATTATATTAATTGAAATGAGCACAATTAAAACATTAGAAACGAATATGTTGAGTTGTCCCCTTGTCATTTTTATCATGACCATCACAAAACAGCTTTGAGTCAGAACAGTTTCAAGCATACACAGAACTTATGCATTAAAGCCATTCTCCTTTGAGCTCAGTAAATATAATTAAACATTCCAGCTTAAATATATGGCCCATTCCCACTCCTTTTTCCTGGTGAAGCAGGACATTTTCTTACCTGGGTATGGCACTCTCCCTTTTGTTACCAGCTCTGTCAGTAGGATCCCAAAAGACCACACATCGGACTTTATTGTGAACCTTCCATACAGTGCTGCTTCTGGTGCAGTCCATTTAATGGGAAATTTTGCACCTAAAGAAACAATACATGAGTCTTAACCAGAATAGACAGAACCAGAACATCAGTTCACAGGTGACTGTTGTGCTCTGTAACATGTACAGGTGGAAGGAGCTGCAGAAAAGTGTTAACCAACAGCTCCATGGAGTACGGTCAGAGAGGACAGGTGGGCAGAACATGTAGGGCATCAGAAAAGACGAAGCAGGGAAGGGGTGCGTTTGTCCCACATCCCAAAACAAGGATAAGACATTTCAATTCAAGTTTTAAGTTTTATAAAATGAAGAAAACCCAAACCCATTTTAAAAACAAATAAGCCAAATATAATAGGTTCTTTCTCCAAAAATGTTTAAAATTAATGTTTCCCTGTAATATTTGCAAGTCAAACACGGGTAGCACATATAAGCAGAAATGAGATATACGGGAAATGTACCTCCCAGTTTGCCTGCTCAAAAGCTGAGCAAAATGCAAACAAACAAACATGGTGAAACATAAATTAAAAGCAAACCTAATATTTCATTACAAACATGCAAGGACTTTAAAATAATACTGCCATTTGAGTTGCTTGGAGTGCTTGATGTCAAAGCACAACTTTGGCCTGTGATTTATAACTTGACAGTGTACTTTAAGCTCCTGGCACTGAAAAGCCTGTAGTGCCTTAAATACGTGCAGTTCTAATGTGCTCATCCATCATCAGAGCTTGCAGGAGCCAGTCGCAGTAAGGATAGTAAGATAACAAGCCTTTAAACACTGATTTATTTGCTTTTCCAATCATTTACTGTTTTCTTAGGGAAAATATTTTCAGCCTGACTTTAAAGAAATGTCTTGTAGTAATAATTAACTCATAGTATGTACAAAAAATATGCAGGCATTTCCCTGGTGCCTTGTATTAACATACAGGCAAAAGAGTTGCATTGCTTATTTCTGATCCCTAGTGACAAACACTCTTGAATTTGGAAACAGACTGACTTCCACTTTACATTATCCTCTCAGAAAAGTTCCCTTTGCTTTCAAGACAAGTGTGAAAGTGGAACAACACGGACAAATCATTCTCAGGGAGTGAACTTAGGGCACTGTTTACAGTTCCCTGCTGGCACTGTTCTGCCATCACATCCAGTGCTCAATGTCGTGTCCCTTCTGCCATACACCCCAATCTGACGTGACTTAGAGTACAAAGTCAACATGGTAATTCTCATCTTCTTACTTAGTAGAACTTCGATGTGCTAAAATTTTTTCTGCTCTACATGTAAATGATCCTGAGAGACTAGTACTTGGAAACAAATACATTTTTTTTCTAGGGGAAACTGTAGCTGCTCAAGTAAGTCCTGCTAAATGACTTGAAAATGTCCTGCTAAATGATGAAAAAGATGCAAGAGACAGTTTCAAATCCTTAATGCCTGAAGTCGGGAACTTTAGTTAAGCATCAGCACATCACTGGTTAGATTTACAAAGGTGCCAGAGGACTTCTGGATGTCTATTCACTTTTTAAGGTCTGTCTTTTATGTATTTGTATTGGTTGATATGTGGGCAGGAACTAAAATTTGGGTGCTTGGCTTTGGTCTCAATCTCCATCACTTACACTTCGTGTGACCAATCCTGGTTTACAAGACTCAAAATTTGCAGAACTTCATCTTCTCTTTAAAAATCGCCTTGGCTGTGATGTGTGAGTTCTCTGCAGCAGCAGCTGCCATCACTTGAGCCTCTGTCCTGGAAGCTGGCCCTGCTTCAGCAGCACCAGCAGCCACATGGGGTTGGCAACTGGCTGCTCCAGCTGCCAGGAGATCCTGGGGCTCTACAGCCCATGTCAATCCCTGGAAAAACTGCAAGCTGTGAGTATCTGGTGGTCAGGCTCCCCAGGCCTGCAGTGCATGGCTTTAGATGGGCCTATGCAGGCAGTCCTGAGCATGAGGGCCAATGTCCCTCTGTTCTCCCCTACGTGCAGCCGAGGTGGTACACACACCCTGTGCCAGCTGAACAAAGGAATAGCTCCAGGCTGGCCAGGAGCCTGGAGCCTTGGACTTTGGCTGCTGCTGTCTGAGATGGCCATGCAGGAGGGTTTGCTTGTTTGTGTGTTGCACACATTTTATTCAACAATTTTTTTTCTTTATTCAGTTTTTTTTTTTCTGAGAAACTTAGCCAAATCTACTTTAATTCCCTTGTGCTTCATATTCAGATCCAAAGGTAGCAACCACCTACAACTCATCTTTGGAGGAAGGAAATCTCTTCAGACTCTTTTGTGGCCAACTCCCCCAGTGTTTTTGTCTTCCTCGACCTACTGCCAGTGTAGCACTGGGAGATGAGTATGTGGTGTGTTGTCAAACCACAGAAGATGAGAAGCAAGGCAGGTCTCTGAGAAGAGGGATCAATTCCAGGACATCCCTTTTCCTGAGAGCTGGAGCAGTACAGTCCTCACTGGAGTGTGATGAGAACTGCTGGAAAGACAAATGGTCTGTGCTGTGCATTTTCCAATGACAGGACAGCTATACATTACTCCTCTATGTTGCCCCTGCTGTGGATGATTCTCTGTCTGAAGCAGCTAATATAAAAAATCACATTCTGCAGTTTGTGCAGTATTTCCTGATAGATGACAGACTTGGAGTGGTAGATGGGGAGGAGAAAAATGCAAGGTTGGCAGACAGCTTGCTAGCAGAGCCCTGCCTCATGGTCTTCTGGCACTGCAACACATGTGGGAGGCTAGATGGTCCAAGAGAGTGTGCAATCCAGCATGGCAGAGCTGCCAGTGAAGGGGGATCATAAACCAGTGAGAACACACCAGGCTGGTCACCTGCAGGTACAACAAACATGCTGCCGTAACGCCAGGAGATCACACAGGGCTTGTGTGGGGGGGGTGTGTGTTTGTCCAACAGGGATTCCCCTCCAAGGTGTTGCCTCTCATTCAATGCCTGGCTCTGGAGACACAGACAGTGCACTACTGTGAGAGCACAAAAATCCCCAGATGTGCTGAGCACTGCCCTAGAGCCTCCTGCTTGGTGTGGCTGCACGGAGTATTCACACAGGCTGGAGGCTGTGTGTGGCTCCTGATGGACACACAGCTCCTATGCTTACTCTCTTCCCAACACACTGATTAAAAAACCTACCACCTCCCTCTGCCCAGGCCTCAGCAGCTTATTAAACAAGCTGACTTTGTGCTGCAAACAAATTACAGCATCAGATAAAACGTGTATTACTGACAAGCATGTTAATAAATCTGATAAGCCAAATTACCCTAGCTGACAAGGCAGCCCATCTCCTACTTTGAAGGCACATTTTGCATCAGTGGGGGAGGGATTTCTCTCTTTTTCTTTTTTTTTTTTTTTTTTTCTGGAATCTGTTTTATTACAAACTAGCACATCAGTAACCCCACACATAAAAACCAACTGCACACTGCATTTATCAGGTCAGGATAGCCTGTCTTTGCCCCAAAACAAGGTACTAATCTTCAGCTTTTATCTCAGTCCCGTTTTTTTTTTGAAACGTTTCAGCCCAGGAAAAGCCTTTTTTGGGTTTCTGCACTGCTTGTAACCACATGAAACCAAAGCTGCTGATACAATTTATGGTTAGAGCTGCCAGCCCTGAGCTTGTGATGGTTTTTGGGAGGCTCAGTCCTTTCTTGGGACCTCTGCATGGCTCCGTCCAGGCATTCACACAGGTTATCTCCCAGGAGGATTTACTTGGGAAAAATCAATCCACAGCCCTGCTTTAATTCTTTGCTGGCTATAAGTAGGTCATGTGATGAGAAGGAGCAGAGGGGGCTGGGATGATTGAGTGACCTTGAGATACAACTTGCAGCATGATTTCTTCTCAAGCAAGTGAAAATCCCTCAGAGCTTTGGGTTTTTTTCAGATCTAAATCTTGATGAAGCAGAAACCTCTGAAATTCATGTCCCAGAGCCACTGCCAGCTTGATAATGATCCTGTTTCTGGAAATGCTGCAAAGCTCCTACCTCTTGTACCTTAAAACCAAACCCAGTGCGGGACCCCAAGCTCTAAGACCCAAAACCTCGGGGAGCTCTTGGATTAGCAACCAGGGAATGTAGTGTGGCACTGAATTGCTTCTGGGGCGGGAAAGGGAAAGCCGCAAAAGGTAAAAACGAAGTGCTGAAGCAAGCATGAAACAGGAAACGAGTCAGCCCCGGCAGGCGATGATGAGTGCCGTGTGGGAGGGACTGGGCAATTACATTTTTTGGTGCTGTGAGAACGAACATGAAATGACAAGCCTGGCAAACATCAGCGATGAGGGGCACGCTCTGCAGGCAGACCCCTCCCCAGCAGTGGGGGGCAAGGGCGGGACTGTGGGGCTAAACACCCTCTGTAGCCCCCCTTCCCCTCGCCCTTCCTCTTGACCTGGCCGTGCTCCTTCTCCCGGGGCACATGGCACCTCTGTAGCAGGGTATCAGTGATCCTCCTCCGGGACCCCGGCGGCTGAGAACCTAGAGTCCTTTCTCCTGTCCGCTCCCGGGCTGGCTCAGGGAATGGCACGTAAAGAGCGAGAACAAAGCCCTGGATGCTACAGCCTGCAGTACAGCCAGCCACAAACAGAACAGGTCTGATTAGCTGCTGAACAAGTCCCTACAAAGGGACTGGAGAGAGCCTGGAAGGGGGGAAAACTCCCTGCCTATTTCTAGGAAATCAAACTAAGAAGCATAACTTGATTTCTTGACTTTAAGCAGGGCAGGAAGGAGTTATTTCTAAGTGTTAGGGAGGCAAAAATGATCTGAGAGTTTACAAACACGTGCTAGAGCTCCCAAAATAGCTCTGGCTTGTCTGGAAGGCATCAGAAAGATCCTTATTGTTTCATGTGTGCTTGGAGTGGCACTACTGCAAGTACTGCCAGTGTGCACAGTAGAAACATGGCCTGGAAAATAACTCTGCATATTTTTTTTTTTTTTAAGATGATTTGAAATTTGTATCAGCTGCTACTGCTTAGAGTAGTAACAACTCTAACCCAGCGACTCTGTGGAGCACTGGCACTCCCCACAAAAATGCTGTATGCTCGGCCAAAACTCCACATAACTGTGAAAATCTTACATGTATCAGTGTAAGGGTAGCAAAACTGCATGGGAAATCCTGTGCTGGAGGTGATGAGAAGTTTCTCTTTGTTCTGTAGGATACCAGGAGTTTTAAGTCTTGCCTTACAGGGCTGACACAAGCATCATCACCAATGGAAGGAAGCAAGACTCAATGCCTGACACTGTGTGTGTAGGGAAGACGCTGCAACAGCAACAGCCAAAAGAAGCAAGCCCCAATGGGGCAGCCTGCAATACAGTCCACCAGAGTAGCCTTTGAAATGGGCGTCACTCTAAACAGGCATGATTTTCCCCTTTGATTACTCACTTCCTCTAAAGCAAGAGGAGCCAAATGCTCATTATAAGCCAAGAACTCTTTTTTGGTTTATTTAATGGCAGTGTATAGCTGCTAGTCACACACTTTAAATCATTAGTGGCATGACCATCTCTTTCCTTCGCGACAATTGCTGAGAAATGGCAGTGCAGACAACAAACTGCTTTTTATTTACCTCTCATAAATCAGGAGCAGTCAGGCCTCCTTTGTTCAAACCCAAAAGAAAATAAACCGGTCAGTAAAACATTACCACCAGGCTAAGTAATACCCACACAGGTTCAGGAATCCTGCACTCTAGCCCGCTGGGGCTCAAAGCATCCCCATCTGTTTCCTTTCAAAATATTTAATCAGAGACAAAAGTGACAGTGGGGGAAGGGAGCAGGAGATCAAGCGAAGCTGGAGAAAACCACCTCTTCCCCACGCCAACAATGAGCTCTGTACTAACACACTTAAGCCAAAAGAAGGATGACTGCTGAGGAGAGAGTGACCAGAGGCTTTAATCTTCAGATTTTGCAAAGAAAAACATTTCCTTTCTCCCACAGGAGCTGCCAGTCTGGAGTGCTCTCCATTCCCCTCCCCTCTGCTGGCCAAGCTTTCCTCCTGTGTCAAAATTCCCACTGAAGCAGTAGTCAGCTAGATAAACAGAGCAGTCCCTAGATGCATTCCCTTGGAGGCTGAAGTAATAGGTCATGGGAAACAAGCAGAGGCAACCATTTCCTCCTGATACTGTGGTCTTCAGCAAGAAATGCTCAAACTGAAGCTTTACTAAACAGACCAGAACTGAATTCCAGTTGAAAAAAAAAAGTGCAGTGGTGTATTAGAAACCATGTTTCTCCCTCAATAAATCTTAGACTCACCCTGGCTTGGAAGCCAGGTTAATTGCAATGAAATGTAAATTGAGTGTGTGCTACCTAGTCAAAAAAGTACCCCTTCCTAGAACAAGCTACCCCTTAAGAAAGGGTCAAAAAATACTAGTGAAAGTAGAAAAACCTTTCTACAAGATGTGTGTGGTTACAGCTCTTTGGGTCTCTCTTTTAAGGAATTCTGTAGCTCTGAAGGACTTCAGCCTGGCTCTGAGGTCAGGGGAAGGAAGTATTATCCATTGTCCTCAAGTATGGGAAAGATGGGTGACTTCTCCATACTTGCACCAGGAGGTGAAACCAGGCGAACATGATTCAGATCTCCAGATCATCAGGAATGCATTTAAAAAGCCAAACTAATTCTCCCTTCCCAGACACTTTCTCCTCAATACAAGGGATTTCTACCATGAAAGAAGGGCAGGAGACACCAATGGCTGTGCTCCCTCTCGTTGCCAGGCCAGGTGTTATACTTTTCTCAAAGTTTCCCCACCCCAAATCCAGTGATTTTTATTTAAAAACCTTAACTTCTCCTCAGTATCAGCCAGGCAGGTTTTCACAGCTTTTTTAACATGTGAAGAGAGCAAAACTATTCTGTGAGATTTAAACTGGGAGGCAAACAGGTCATCATAGGATTTCCTAGGGATCAGGAGCCTGAAGAGATTTGGCCAGAAGTAGGTCACATACTTGTCTATGAAAACAAATAATTAGTCATGTAAAACTATACATTGGGTGGTTTCCAAGGGGAACAAAAGACATGGCAGCAAACCAGGCAGAAATGGAGATAATATAGGACACTGTTTCAAAGCCATTTTGCAGACTGGATCTGCCTGCCTTGTTCAGGGAAAACACTTCTTGTTTTACACAGGGGAACAGCAAGCAGGCAGCTTTCTGTCTACCAGAGCCTCTCCAGACACTCTTATTGCTCTGGAGAGAATGACACAAGCCTATTTTTTTCTAGCAAGAAGCAATTCCCACCCTCAGGCTGAAATCAATAGTGGTTAAGGCTCTGCATTAGTATCTACCACAGGTTCTTCAAGGACCCCACCAAAATAATCAGGCCTTGCTGACTTAATGTGAAGCAGGCACTTTTTAGGGTGGATGCAGCCTGTGGTCCACGTCCCTGTGACTGGGTACTGCTGACAGCAGTTCAGAGGGGTGAGAACAGCTTGAGCGCTGCTGCTGCTCCCAGGCCAGGGCAAGGCATGCTGGAAACTCTCTGGCTCCTTCTGTCAACACTTAGAGAAAAAGTTACAGAAGGAGGTTAGCTATTTCCTAAGAATGGCAGGGTCCATGCTGAAACACAGACTTTGCTCAAGAGAAGAAGCTCACAAGAGGAGGGAGTAAATGCAAGTTATGAAGTGCTTAGCCAGCCTGTTCTTTTTGGTGATGTACAACAGGGTTTAATGGGACCCTCCTTGGCTTTGGCACTGAAATGGATGGAGTGGTATTTACCGACACATATTGAGCAAGCACTACCAAAGTACTGCCAGCAAAAAGAGAACAAAACTGTAGCTCTGCAGCTTGGACCAACATCTGACAACTAAGCCTGACTTGTAAAGAATAACTACAAAGAGGCTGTGTCATGGCTCAGTCTGCACACACATGCTTTTTAGAAAAAGCTACAAAACTCTTTGATACATTTCTATAGTGTATCAGTGGTCGTCTGTGTCCAGCACCCTGTGTAGCTCTGGAAAATGGCATTTCTATTAAATCTACCTTTTAAGTTCCCAAAGAAAATATAGTGCTTAGAGAGACAGCTCCATTGCACAGAGCTACAACTCTGACCTGTTTGAAATAAAGAAAATAAGAATAGCACAGCAGTGATAACAGTGGTTAGTAAATACTAGAAGACACACTACAGAAGAAATAGCTTACATACACTTTTCTGGATTACCACATTCAGATTCTCATAGCCGGTAAGTAAAATATACTCTTTGATATGGCACCATGAGGATCTTGTCTTTACTGTCACTTCCAGTTGTGCTCCCACTCCTCACCTTTGTTTCATTTTGGTCAGTTTTCAAAAAAAAGACAATAAATAAGACATTCTCTTTAGGACATGCATTCAGCAGTGAACTTCTGACCAGGAATTAGTATGAGTTAAGAATTTACTGAAAGCAGCCCCGAAGCATAGCAGAGAGAGCTTTTCAAAACCACGTTCCACTCTTTCTTTGTCACAAGGTTGACACTCAGTGCTACACCTGCAGCTGCATTTACCTTGTCTGGCTGTATATTCATTGTCTTCAATCAGTCTTGCCAATCCGAAGTCGGCAATCTTGCATATTAGGCCATTGCCCACGAGGATGTTTGCAGAGCGCAGGTCTCTGTGTATGTAATTCATCCGCTCGATGTACGCCATTCCTGCGGCCACCTGCAAGCAGCAGGGAACATGAACAGTGCATTTAAAACAAACTCATACATACAAGGCCCATAAAACATGTACACCTCAGTGCTCAATACTCTGAAGACAGACCTGGGCCGCCATGTCCACCAAATTCGGTAACTTCAAAGCTCTTCCTTCTCCGTCCTTTAAGAAATCTAGCAAACTCCCTGCAAATGCAGAGTTGACACAATAGAGAGATGTTAGGAAAACAACTAATCAGAATGGAGGTGCAGCAATATGTGTAGTATTAAAGATAGCAATGTTTCAAGTGACAGTTTCAGAAAACCCCATAATATCTTTGAATTCTCTTATTGTACTTGTTTCACTCTTTAAGGTTGGCTTGCAGAAGAACCTGCTGCTACTACAAGAGTTGCAGGGAAAAGAAACAACGTTGTTTTAAATTTTCCTGACCATTACTGAGAAATTTGATCTTTCTTAACTTTTTCAGTGCTCTTTAAAACTACATACCTGCTGCTCTCTAAAGGCCTGAGTTAGCTGCAAAGCAGCAGCTCAGTTCCAAGCCACACAAGTTATGGAAGAAGTCAGATCCCAGCTCAACCTGCTCCAAAAGAAAGGTCAGCCTGGAGCTGGTGAGCCTAAGGGGGATAGGACTATAGTAAAAGCTATTTTTCCTTAGAAATCTTTAGTGCTCCCCCTCTAGGTAACCCAGAACTAAACACAGTATGAAACATTAATTTTAGAACACGGCTGTGCAAATCTAGAGAAGACAAAGAAGAGATGAAATGAAAGCAACTTTTGCAAAAGCTGTAAGAACATCACTTTCCTGTGCAAGGGAAAACAAGAAGGTACCCTATCACTTTGGAAAAAGAGCCTAGGATGCTACAGCTTCCATCCTGATCTTGTACTCGAACAGAGAAGTGTGGCAGTCTCCTTTAAATAAGGTCAGTGAATTGGTAAAATAAATAAGGGGAAAAGACAGATGATTAGGCATTTCTCCCTTGATATATCGTCAGCCTCAAGTTCAGATCCAAAGATGTAAAATGTTACAGTACAAACTAGCAAAGTAAGCCAAAATAAACCACATACTTCAGAAGGGCTTTGAAAAGTCTTTATTTTTAAAGGGAAAAAGCATATGCTTGTCACTGAGACATATGATTAAAGTGTGAGTTAGTCAGGGCTTGGACGCCTCTGAGGAGGGAGGTGGGCAAGCACCTGCCAGGAAAATAAAAGTCAACTCCAAATAGACTGAAAGAATGCACTTAAAATTTCAGACTGTATCCTCCAATGTACAATGAAACTTCCCTGTGAGAACTTATGTTTCCTATTTGGTCCATTTGCTTTTCCAAAACAAGCAGATTTTTTGCTCTGCTTTCAGCACCCCTGCTGGAAATCTGACAGAGCAAAAAGTTTTCCTTTTCTCATTTTACTATATCATTACCAGCTAAGTAGCTTAAGGAAAAGAGAAGGGAGAAGGGGAAAGTACAGAAAAAAGAGGAGGGAAAGAATAATATTTGCGAATTAAGATGATGTGTATTAAGATGATAAATGGGATGGACTGAAAGTGAAGTGTCATCTGAGAACGAGGTGCATGTGACAGAACTCAGGATTGCTAAACAAAGAAACAGAAATCCTAGGCCGACAAGTAAGCCCTGAAAGAAGATGCCATAAGAACTCTCTGATGCCAGGAAAACCTAGGATCTTGGGAAGCAGCATGTAATATCATCAAACCTAGAAAATGCAAATCACTTGTCATGTAAGTTTAGATGCTGATGCAGTTGGAATCACTTAGGCTGTACCAACTTCTCTCTCCCCCAACTAGTAAAAATTTTCTTTGTACATCAGGTTTTGGACCCAATTCATAGTGGAATTCATAATTCTTCTGAAGCCAGAGGTGAATCTAGTTTTGTGTTCCCTCTCCCCTTTCTCACATGCACCCCGCTGCACCTCCCTCTGTATCCCCAAGGAGCACCAATAAAGAAGAAATATTATCAAGCACTGCAGCTCTGGCTTCACCTTTACTCATGTACTCTGTGACAATATAGATAGGCTCTTCAGATACCACAGCATAAAGCTGGACCAATTTGTCATGTTTTAGCTTCTTCATGATTTGGGCTTCCTCTAAGAAGGATTCTGGAGACATAGTGCCAGGCTTGAGGGTCTTGATAGCCACTTTAGTATTTCCATTCCACGTACCTACAAGCACAGACATTTAGTTAGATTAAATACCTTCTGTTCCTTTTTCTCCCTGATGTCTAATGTAAACAATGAAAACAATAGCAAGGACATTTAATATAAGGGTATTTTTAAAAGTTTGGGCTCCCATGTTGCCTTATCATTATATTCCTCCCACGCCTCCTTCATATTTTAGGTGTTTTCTGTTATACTGAAAAATAATACTCCCGTTGGCACTGGGGACAATTGCTGTTGTCCTACTCAGACAATATTTCCAGTGATCTCCACAGAAACCTTCTCTGAGTAAGAAACGTGGGACTGCTGAAACTCATCTTCATATATTCCCTTGCTACCAAGTAATTGCAACAACACAGCTCCAGTCACAGATCTGGACAACAAAACTGGTTAAACCTGGAACTTCTCATTTGCAAGACATTTGAACATTTTGGTTTTGTTCTGAGTCAGATGAAAGAAAATATTAAAAAAGTTCCTGAGAAACAAATCCTGCATTGATTTCATTTTAGAAACATGCGTGTGTTTCCAAACTGAAATGTGTCTTTTTCCTTCCCCTCCTTATCCCCAGGAGCTGCTGATTGAAAATGAGGTGGTTCCTGTCCACTTCAGTTTGCTCTTTACTCGTGGTCAGCACTGAAATGGCCAAGTTACATCATTTTTCAGCCACCACCTACCAAGCCTTCTGGAACACCCAAAAGCCTGCACAAGAACCTGAAGTAAGCTGGGGAAGGCTGACTCAGGGCATCCCTCAAGAGGTGGGGTTTCACTCAGGAATTCGCAATGGGGAGAAGGAGGACTTTGAAAGAAGGAAGACCCAGAAGACTTATATATGTCAACAGTAGGGTCTTTTTTTTTTTCCTTCTGTTTCGTTGGTTGTTAATTTTTGTTTGTTTTTTGTGTGGGAAGAAAAAGGAGGAAAAATTAAAATGGGCAGAAGCACCACTTTCCTAGTATCTTCTGGTTGTCCTTTACCCCAACGTGCCAGAACCCTGCTCCAGAGTCAGGGCTGACATGGCTTTGAATGTGATCTGTAGATAGGGAGCTGCTGTGTGATAAGGCAGAACAACACTAAATGACTTCAGGAATTAATCACATTGGGTAAAAAATACCCCTCTGCACCTAAGCATGAGGATAGCAGAAAGCCTATAGAGCACACAAAGGCTGTGCCATGAAAAAAGGTAATGTGTAAAATAACCCAGTTTGTCTTTGTTAAAAGTACCTGAATAACAACAGGGCTCAGCAGCTGCATGGGAACTGGTTAAGCCAAAATAACTTTATAATGAGCTTTTGCAACATGCCAGAGCATAAAATGAGCCATAAAATGGGTCCTTTTTTGTGGAATTGCTCTGGTCCCAGGTCCACCTTGCCTAGCTGAAGACAGCAGAAGAGCAGAGGAGGAGCTGCTGCTCCTGTACTGCTCCTCACTTTGAAAGGGCAATCCTAAATGTCTGGGGGGTGCTTGAGGCACATATTAGTCAAAAATGTGCAGTGCAAGTTTGGTTTTCATTATGCCTTGATTTCTTTCTGCCAGTTCAGTGCCAGGTATCACTGTACTGTCAGCGGAGTAATGCCTTGAGTTACCGCTGCCGCTACTGCAGTGCGCTTCAGGAGGACTCTTGAAGTCTTAATTGCCCTCAGCCCTTCAAATCAGAGCTGAAGCAGGACTTTGTTCTAGTGGCACTCCTGTGTAAGCTGGGAAGGATGTGGTTTTGCCTCTAATTTCAAGTAGGGTAGCCAAAATCTTTTCTGATGGGTGACAGGAAGCGTGTTTTGTCTGGAGTCCCTGAGGCTCCGGACTGCAGTGGGCCGTCAGTCACGGCCACTTTGCAGAGGTACTGCAAATTATACAAACCAGGAGTGAAACCAGAGTTTCATGGGCACCAGACCGGCATTAATAAAATAGGACTTCACCTTGTGTGTTAACATGAACTGTGTACCACCTGATTTAATAACAACCCCAGGACTTGTTCTGTTACCATGAAGTGTTTTCAGCAAGCCTGTTTTTAAATACTTTTATGAATTTCTCCAGTTTAAACAAAGAAAATCAAACAAAAATATTAACTGATCCTCTCAGCCCAGATTCCAGTTTAAATTCTTAAATTTTCTTGTTGTGTTTTGGTATATTTCTCTAATAGAAAATTAGCATAGAATTTTCCCTCTGAATTCCTCTCATATGTAGTTAGTTACTACTTAATGTGTTCTTTATTAATTTTTACTGTGTTAATCTACTCCAATTTGGTAATGCTTCAGGGCTGTTAACAGATTTTTACTATACATTAAGAAACATAATTTCATAATTGTAATAATAATTTTCGCATCTCTGACAGATACTTGGTACTTTATTTCTCATCGCTGATTTTTGGTTTTTTAAGATTTGTTCCTTTAACTTGTTGTATCAGTTTAAGATCTATGGCACAGAGAGCTGACCGCTAACATCAACTGGAAACTTGTGCGTGCATTCAAGATGGAGTACAAGAAGGAGAAACTGCAGTTATCTGAAGATGCCAATAGAAAATGTAGGCAGCTTTCTTTGCAGCAGGTCAACTGTAATTCTCTGAGATTCTATCAATTTCTATATTTCTAGTCTATAAATTCTGTAAATCTCACAGACTTGCTGCTGTGCTCCTTGCTGCAGTCTTGCAATGGAAAACAGCTGCAAGAACCCAGGAGAACCCACTGGTTGTTTTGGCTGTACATATTTTTGTGTCACTGCAACAAAAAGAGTGGTCAAACTGCCCCACCAAATTTTTGTGAAAAAACAACATATAGTGATTCTTTATTTGAATTGGTAATTTTAGAGTCTATACAGAATTCAATCTGGCACAGAAATTTAGCCACATCTCATGAAATGGCCACTATATTGTGTTTCAATGCTACGGCCATACTAAGATTTATGTAAATTGAAAATTGTTATTGTTTTATATTCATTAAAAGAATGAGGTCCATGATGGGTAAGTTGAGCTGGCCAGTGTGCAGAAAACAATGTCAGTGGATTTGGAAAAGGTCAGTATTTCTGGACTTCCAAGTGGGGGTTCAGCTGGGCCTGGCAAGTTTTGCCTCTCTTGTCCCTGGTCCCTATATCGAGTTACTACTGCAGATACAAATTTCAGAACAGACTTGATGAAGTGGATGCATGGGAAAGCTAGCTTGCTGATATTTGCAATATTTGTCATTATTTTTAAACTGGGAGAGTGGATGGGAACATTTTCAGGGTCTGATTCCATCAGTGCTACAACACAAAAGGAAAGAAAAATGTCTACTTACCAAATTAATTTCTGGTTAGCCATTCTGCCTTACAGGTTTAGCACCATTCCTATTTTAATACCTAGCAATTGTGTAGTCACCCAAATAAATCCACTGCAGTTAATGAAGTTTAATGCCCTAACCTCTCATACCACTGTGTGCAAGTGAAAGGAAGTTTCCCCATGGATTACTGTATTTAGGTTTGACTGTGTCAGGCAATATAAACTAACATTTCATACTATTCTGATATTTTAGCTTTAAGATCTATACTTGAAATGTTTATTTCTGTCAAGAGGGCCTTAAAAGATCCATCCAAAGCAAAATATATTCTCTGCCTTACCACGCCACACTTCAGCGAAACACCCCTGACCAAGCTTCTGTTCCAGAAATAATGAATCACGTGCAACTTCCCATGCATCTTTAGCCAATCCAACAGTTTGTGGGGTATTATTCGTAGCAATCACAGTTAAGTTAAAACACAAACCATCAGCTTTCTCTATAGGAGAGGAAATTAATAAAAAAAACACACTTATAATCCAAAATTATGCATGCATTGAGAAAGATGGAAGGTGAGGGTCTCTCAGTGCTGCATTAAAGTTCGTTTGCAAACACTGTTTTTTGGATGCAGAAGGTCTTAAGGACTTTTTTTGTTAGCTTGCAGAAAAAGGCTTATTGGTATAGCCAAGAGATTACTGTGTGAGCCTTGATTTATTATTAAGACAGTGGTAATTTGTCAAAATCAAGACCTTCCAAGGAAACATGGAATTTCAGTTTTCTTTTGCCATCAATTATAATGAAAGTTGAAGATTAAAGAATTTCAAAGTCAAATACATGATTCCAATGACATTTTTCCTAACAGTTTGAGCTTTACTATTTTTTATCTTGTGGGTCACAGTGTCCTATGTTTTCACCTTCCATCTTGTAATCCCCACACAGAGAGCTATTTTAGAATAATTATTTTGCTCCATACCCATCCATACTTCCCCAAACTGCCCATTTCCCAGTCTCTTGATCAACTGTAGGGATTCTCGTGGAATTTCCCAGACATCTTTGGTTTTGACAGACAGATCAGTAAGCCTTGGCATTCCTTTATGACAGGGGACTACTAAGCGGCAGCAAAGACCTGCAGCTCTCTCTGATGGAGCCAGAAGTGAAGCCAACAGCAAAGGAGAGGAAAGAAAAAAAAGTGTGACATGAAACAAATACAGTAAGCATAAAAACAATGCTACTCACAACAGCTGTTAGTTGCATACCACAAAGCATCCTGGAAGATT
This sequence comes from Acanthornis magna, assembly GCA_036785705.1. Taxonomy (NCBI): domain Eukaryota; kingdom Metazoa; phylum Chordata; class Aves; order Passeriformes; family Acanthizidae; genus Acanthornis; species Acanthornis magna. Next base: position 2,328,874 of record JAWUZG010000022.1, on the reverse strand, counting down.
AGGAATTGAACATTGAAACATATTCATTTGAGACAGAACAGGAAATACTTTAGTCTTTGCACAGCCTGAAATGGAAGGTGACCGCCAATGGTTTCTCTTGCGGACCCAGGACTTCCCTCCTCCCACAATGCTGCATTAAGATAACCTCTTGAGTAACTGGTTTACTATGGTACAGTATAACTTTTTTAAAAGTAATCTGTAAATTACAAGCTGAATTGTTTCTGTACTGAGTAAAAGAAACACAAAGAAGATTCATTACTTTTTTTTCTGAAAGATAACAGCCATGAAAATTTGGTGGACTTTTTGTAACCTGGGAAAAGTATTTTCTATCTTCTGTTCTGTGAAAAGGTGCCTTTGTAGGTTGTCATGTAAAAGACTTATTCTGACATTCTTTCTAAAGCAAACCTTCATTAGCATTTGCAGCCAGTGCTACATTGTTTGGGGCAGGTTCATTATATTTATTATCTCTTGCAAAGCTTCACAGAAGACTGAACTGTGACAAAAGTCACACAAGATATCTTGGCAGGAGTAAAAACAATGAGATGTATATATATATATATATGTATACATAAAAATACATATACACACATATTGATGAGGAGTATACTCAGTATACTTTACAATATAAAGCCTGCACAGTGACTTGCATCTTAAAGCAGGTGCAGCAGAGCAGAACAAGGTGGGGAACTTGCAATTGCACTTCATATTCAGACATAATCTGTATTCTTCTGTGCCGAATTTCTTTCTATGGAGGTGAACAGTTTGTTTCAGCATCATAAGGTGGACAAGCACTGAAGCTCCTTGGATCCACCTCATCAGCACAACTGTGTATCATGGCTCTCCCACAATTCAGAGTGCAGAGCAGGCAGTTTGAGGGAGCTTTTATGGTTTGAGTCAGCTGGGGCTGGCATGGAATGAGGGCTCTTGTGTTCACCTGGATCCTGGAGACCGCAGGTGAAACCTCTGGAGGGCTGGTTTGTACCACGCAGCCAGAGCTACCCTGCCTGGATCCTACCGATTATGCCTCTGTGTGGCACAGAAATGGCTGTTTCCAGATCTACTTGTTTCTGCATCTGTGCATGGAAAATACGCCACCCAAATAAGCTGACCACAGGAAAACTAAAATTTAACATATACCTGCTGGTACAGTGAGGTTGAAAATCATCTTCCATATATGTGAGTTTTTGTAACTTCTTTAGCTAGAAGTAGAGTCACCAGAAACAACTAGAAATTCTCCCTGTCAGCATACACCCATCAGGAATTGGGTGGAGAAGACAGCCAGATGTCTAGTATGAATAGCATAAGAATACAGCAGACAGAATACAAAGAATACAGAAAAAATGCCCCACAGAGAAGTTGATTTTCCCAGTAAAAATTATGAAAAGTTTTTGAGCAGCAAGCATTTGGGGTAATCTGCTAATGGTAAGAAAAGCTAAGGTAAAGGGGAAAAAAACCCTCCAAAACTAAAATAATTCAAAATACGAATTTCTGCTTAAAAAGGGACCATGCTCAGAAGCATTGCACTCTTCTGTGTAAGAACCAGTTGTCCTGTGCAGAGGTTTGTGGGACTTTAAAGTTGTATTTGTTGCACACCAACTGCCAGTGACAGCAGGATGTACTTCTGGGTGGAATAGTGCATTCCACATTTTAACCACAGGAATTAAAAAAAAAAAAATTGGTGAGTGGACACAAAGAGTGTACATAAAGAAACACCCACAATGCCTTATTTATTTAACATAATTTAGATGTTAATACTTTGCACACTGAACAAAAATCCAGTAATGAATTCATTACTGGATGTTACCTGATTCATGTAATGAATCAGGTAACATATGCAAACCTTTTGGCCATTGCTTTAGGTGACTGAATTCCACAATACAATTCCTATTTGCTTTATTAGAAATAGTGCACTGCAAAATGGCACAAATTAGCACTCCCTTGTTCACAGGGAGTTCATGCTTGGAGATGTGCAAGTCAAATTTGGTAATTTTGTTTGCTTATAAGAGAGAGATATGGCAAAATCTTTAGCTCAGTAAAGTGTTAGGTTTTAAAAGCTCTGCTGCTGTATCCTGTGAACGGCACTCAAAGACATTTATAACCGTAATGGGAAAGGGATAACAAAAGATGCATTACAACAAGCAAGAGTCATAGATCAAATGACTCTTTAGGGCATCTTACACATATATCAGCTCAGCAGCAAACACTTTTGTTTTAAAATACTTCAGAGTGCCATGTATTATCTGAAAAATTACCTGAGTAATGCTGAACCAGCTGCTGAAGAGTTTCAAATTGTGCCCGAGTTGTGATATAATATCCACCATTGTCAAGTTTACGAATCTTATAATGTTTGACATGATCTCCTTTCATATCATCCCAGTCTCGAATAGACAGGGAATAGGCACCTGTTCCAAGCAAAGGAGAAATAAAAAACTGTAATTAGCTGTTAGTCACAAAGATTTTGGTTTCCTGGTCAGTTGTTACAAAATGAAGGAGAAATTGCTTCCAAAAAGCTCACTGTATCTGAAAAAGAACAAATTAATCTAACACAATGTGATAAGTGTCAGAGAAATCCTGTGATGTTCACACCATGTCCCTTTCACAATGTTCTAGAAAGAAACCAGGACTTCTGTGTAAATGAAAACTCACATTTTAACATTTCCTGTTCCAGGCTGTTAAATTGACTTTTCCTATTCTAAGTGTCAGGTTACACTGCAAATACTATACTTTATGTAAATGCCAGTGGGTGGTAAATATCAAGATTTTCACACGAAGCTCTGGAGGTAAGGACTTTATATGTAGGTAGTGTTGTAACCTAGATGGATTCCAAACTTCTTTATAAACATTAATCAACCAAATAAGCATACTTTGTATGCCACAGTCATTGGAAGGCATAATACGACACCAAGACTGAGTCCCAGGAGATCTGCAAGAACTTCATGTTTAACTTCCCAAATCCATGTAGGGCTTTAGAGCTTACTAGAGGGATTCAGATGCCCAAGCACAGGGATTAGGTACCATGTGAGATGCCTCAGGACATGGTGCTTGTCAGTTTTCCCACAGGCTGTCACATTTTTCCATCCACATGGATGCCCTGTAGGCATTTCAAATGGCTCTGGAAGCTCATGGCCAGGTAAAGGAACCTCAGTTGATGGGCTGGATTTAGTTTTAGGTGCAGTGATGGCAGTCTGAAGGTGGGCTGGGGGCTTGATTTATATGCCCATACCTAAGCCTGGGGCTCTATGAGCGCAGCTGAATCCCAGGCCAGTTTCCATGAGTTTTCTGGCACTGTGGGGTAATGCTGGTAGGGGCACTCGGTGCCTGCAGTCACAGGCAGCTGAACAGAGCCTCGGCTTCCTGCTGACTGTAAAAACAGCTGCAAGGTCCTGGAGGCTCCTGGTTCTGGAGCCTCTGCCCCAGAATGGTTTTTCAGTGATAACCATGTCAGCTAAGGGCAGAAAAGGAAAACCACCAGCAAACAACTTCGCATGACATGAAAGGTGGTCCCAAGTGTAAGATGTCTTTCTTGGAGGTATCCTCAGGAAGAAGCCTCCCTGACCACATTAACCAGCAACAGGTTGCACTGGTGGGTGGCTCATCCCTGAGGGAGCTGCAGTGAGCAAAATGTCTCCACCCTGACTCCAAGGACTTCTCAAATTCCCTGTTGTTTGTCCCCTATATAGCAGGAAAAGAGCCAGCACTTAAACAGATGATTCTGGTTTATTTGAATGGGAGGCACCCTTAAAGGAGTGTCAGGGGTTGTATTTCTTTTTTCTTTTAATTTAATTTTTATTTATTTATTTTGGTGGGGTTGGAACAAAATGATCTTTAAGATCCCTTCCAACTCAAGCCTTGCTGTGATTCTATGATTTCTAAGTGTAGAAAAATACTGTTTGTTTAGGAGTTTTCTGAGGAGGTTCCCCCCCGAGTCAGTATATCTCTCTCAGCTAGGAGTTCAAAGTATTTTGGTGATTTGCAAGCACATCTTGTGCATGCTTTGTACCACCACCCTGGGCTGTACATTGTCAGCCTCCTTTCAGAATTTTCCAGGCAGTCTTCTCCACCTCCACATTCTTGAGTTTTGATCCACTGGCAGCAGCTGTATTTTCTTTAGTCAACGCTCCCTGCCTATCTGGTCACTATTTTAGATTCTTTAGGAAAATGTAAACAATCTGTGGCTCCAGGTCTGCAATCAGAGCTGTGTGGGTGGCCCTCTGTGGACCCCCGCTGACCTCAGATCAAGTTGCAGGACTGGAGCTTTAGTTCAAATCTGGACATAAACAAGAACCAAGATGGATTTAATTATTCATTTATTTAGGCTGTTGGTTATCTATACTATTCATTATTATCTGATGATAAATTTAAATATAAGAGATATAACTAATAAAAATTTGGGATAGAAATACAACATTACAATATATCATACTACTGAATTTTTTAATAAAGCCAAACAACTAAAACCAGAGAGCCTTGAAGGATGGAGATTGAAACCAGGTGAAGGATTATACGGACAAGAGCTGATGAAGTACCTGGGTAGTCAGGCACTGGAAAAATGAAAAGCCAGCTCCATATGATTTATTTTGAAAGTAAGAAGAGAAGTCAGCCATGATCAAGAGAGGTTAAATTCATGCTGAAATCATCCATGATGATACTTTTAACATGATCCTGATTAATTTTATTATTGTTATTATTTAAAGCAGAAGAGACAATTCTAGGTCACAAAACAATTCCTGCCTCAAGCCCAAGATGACTACTTGGGGCAAGGCATTTTGAGAAGACTTATGGCAGAACACACCATTTAAGCCCACCCAGCCGATTTTTTTCTCTCTCATGAACAACAAACTTGCTGTTTTCTTCTAACAACATACTGAAACACCACAAGGATGAGAAGGGAAATAGGCATTTTTTACAAAAAGCATGCACGTTTGGTTTTTTCCAATAGCTTTGATGCAAACTCTGCCTGAAGATGTAGAAAGCCTTAAGTTCGAACACAGAGAAATTAAGCTTGCTGCTGTAAGTCCTCCATGATGGATGACTACATTTCTTCAATGCTTTTGTGTCTGGCAAGGAATTAGAAAAACACCCTGACTTAGCTAAGTAAACAGCACTGCAAAACATATCCCCTATCATAGTACAAAACCGGGGGAAACCAGACTAAACTGATAATGTGGTTTAGACAAACAGTGTTGTGTTTGTTTTTAGGATCCATGGCTGCACATATGAGTGAGTTTTTAAACTTGGCACAGAGTGGGTTGAAGTCCTGCTCCTCACACACATCGCAGCAACTGCTGGTGAAAAAAAAACAGGTGGAGGCTATTTGCAGCAAAAGAGCAAGTTAGAGCCTGTCTTGCTCCTGGTAAGAGTGCCTCACTGCTACGTGAAGCATGATGAAGCTGTGGGGTGACAAGAAATTGTCTGTCTGAAACAACAGCAAGTCTATTCAGATTTTGCATCAAAAACAGTCTTCAGAGTTACAGGCAGCAAAGGAAGAATCCAAAGACTGCAGGAGGCAAAAATGCAAAACTTACAATTTTAGATGACTGAATGCAGCATCTGAAGATAGGACAGGGAGAGAGGAGTGGAAGTACTGCTTCTCTTCTTTAAAACCCTTCACTAGCCATGACTCCAGCCATTTTGCATACTAAGCCTAGTGTGCTCTGATCAAAGCACTGACAAGTGAGTGCTTTAATAATGCGAACCATCATTAGACTACAGAATTTATATGGAGTCAATTCTAGTGACTTATGCCTCCCACGGTTTTTGTTTTGGATTGTTGGTTAATTGAGAAATGGCCAGGTTTGTTTTTACTTAGTTGTAGGTTTTCTGCTCAATAGTTGTAGGAGTTAGAAAGATCTTTTCATACATGTGAAGCTTTTGAAGATGTTGACAGGCCTTGTGAGCAAAACGTAAAAGCAAAAATAACACCCGCCAAGGATACTGGAACTCCTCCAATATTTTCAGAGGGAAGGAGGAGAATACATCCTTCCACTTGACTTCAACAGAATGGATACAGTTGAATACTTTATGAATATATTAATTAGAAGTATATTCAAGTATTTTCCCTGTTAATATGTGAATTTAAAACCGCTGCATATTTTTTTTCTCTTTTCTCTTGTTCCTCCCAAGGATCCAGCATTTCAGGATCACACCATGCAGCTTGCACTGCAGATACCACGGGCTGAGCATGAGCTCTACTTGAGCTGCTCTCTGAACACTCACCCTAAGTCCTAGGATATCCAGACAACCAATTCCCTAGCACAAATATATGCAAATGATACTTATCTCTACCTTCATTCCACTGAAAACCGTATTTCACTCACTCAGCCTGGTTGAATCTTGTCCAATTTTTCCCATATTATCTTCTCATTCATAGTCAGAATACCTTTGCCCAGCCTACCTTTGGTAGTTTCGCTTTCCCGGATCAGGAAGGTACCTCTGGGATTTCCAAATGACAGCAGCTGCCTCTCGGCATCTTTTCGGCCAAGCTTGCCAAAGTACCACCTTAGGGAAACATCAGAAATAGTAAGACAAACGCTACACAGCATTACTAAGTAGTGTCACAAAGCCCAGACATGGAGAGGATTTTCTGTGGCTACTATGGTTACTCAGACAATAGTTAACCATTTTTGTCATACTGTGTCTGTTTCATCGTGCTGGAAAGCCAACGTGACAAACCACGTAGTAGATGTTCCCTGTGTTGTGCAGTAGCTTTTTGCATTAAGCCTGTAATCAGTAGGCACTGAGAATGCTTGGTGTCCTATGGCAAACGCCAGGACAAACAGACCAAGCCGTGGTGGGTGGAGGGAATAGACCAGGAAAAGAGCAGAAAACTGTGCCACTGCTGAAGAGCAGCATTTTTACATATGTTGGTATAAACAACATATTTGACTTACATAGTGATTTGCTGGCGTTCAACATTTTTGTTGCAGCACACCTATAAAATCTCAATAGAAGGATAAGATTCAACCACTTTACTGTGGTTCTAGATAAGGCTTTCAGAGTTTTCCTTTCTGTAGCAATGTCTTTGCATTGTTTTGCAATCAATTAAGTACAACCAGAAGTACAGACACCAGTAGTACCTGCTCAGCTCTATAAGCTCCTCCACTGTATCTTTTATACCGCAAATAACAGGAATACACACATTACTCCCTTTCTTTGCATAGATATGTCCTCATTAGGCTGCCTCGTGTATGCATTGTAGGCATGCTACCTATCCTAGGATTTGTATTTGTTGATACAACGTGCCCTCTTTAATGGGCAGTTTGCACATTAATTGACTCAAAATATTTTTACAAGTTGGTTCAGAAAAAGCAAGGGCACCTTTTGGTTAAAGCTTAAAAGTAGCTGACATTTGAAAAAAGGAAGCAGACCTGAGTTCCTTTAGGCTTTCTTCCTTTGTTTTGACACTGAAAGAGGATTGAGCTTGTGCTTCTTTTGTTACTAATTACCTAATTATTTATCAGTGCAATTAAGAACTGAAATAAATATAATGTAAGTCATTTGAAAAATCACTGCAATCAATCAAAACCAACTCCTCACACCTCCTTCTAATACAGCACTAATGGGTCTTAGAACAAAAAAAGAAAACATACTCCTCTGCTTGGATGGAATCGACTGGAGCCACATAATTACTGGGAATGTAACCAGTTTCGCCTGTTGTCAAGGAACGGGCCTCCCACCAGTCTCCTTCCCTGTGGAAACAGAGGTGAGAAGGAGAAGTGAGAGCAAGACACAGCTATAAGGACAATGATCTGACCTCGTTAACAGCACCCAAAACTGCACGGCTGTAAGAAGCCACAGCAACTCATCTTTTTATCACCAGCGTGCTTCCAAGAGAGCTGTTTGCATCTAAACCCAAATAATATACATATTTCTTTACACCCATAATCATTGCAGCAGTGATTAGTACTCTAGCCTTCCAGATGTAGCATAATGGCATGAAGAGGCATAACAGCCCAGTGTAATCAGGTTTGGTGAGGGCTGGATTTGGACTAGAATATTGAAAATTGTATACATAGCAATTGCACTAATACAGACAATTGAGAGAGCTTATAGGAAAATTGCCAAAATGAATGCTGTGTGCTGGTTTTGGCTGGGATAGAGTTAATTTTCTTCAAAGTAGCCGGTATGGGACTATGTTTTGGACTTGTGCTGGAAACAGTGTTGATAAGGCAGGGATGTTTTCATTACAGCTGAACAGGATTCACACAGTGTCAAGGCCTTTCCAGCCTCTCACCCCACCAGAGAGGGGCCAGGGGTGTGCATGGATCTGTGAGGGGACACAGCTGGGACAGCTGACTCCAACTGACCACAGGGGTATTCCATAACATACGGCATCATGCTCAGCATGTAAAGCTGGGGAAGAAGGAGGAAAAGGTGGGGATGTTTGGAGTGACAGCGTTTGCCTTCCCAAGTCACAGTTAGGCATGACGGAACCCTGCGTTCCTGGGGATGGATGAACACCTGCCTGCCTATGGGAAGCCATGAATGAATTTTGTGTTTTGCTTGGCTTCTGTGCATGACTTTTGCTTTACCTATTAAACTGCCTTTACATCAACCCATGAATTTTCTCACTTTTACCCTTCTGATTCTTTCCCTGATCCCACCATGGGAGAAGTGAATGAGTGGCTGTGTGGGGCTGAGTTGCTCACTGAGCTTAAACCATAACACAGTGTCACATTTGTTGCTAATTTTAAACTTCTATGAGCATAATTAATCTGAAACCCAAAGGTACCAAAAAGCCATCTATCAACATAGCATTTTAGAAGGATCACACTTCATTGTCTAGATTCCCTCTGCTGGCCACCTGGAGGAGGTATCTGAAGTAGCAAAGGACTAGGCTGCATTTTCAAATACTTACAAAAACCTCTTCTTCTACAACATTCAAATGTGAAGAGGTTAATGCAGGACTATCTTAAAGCAGCATTCTGTAGGCTTAGCTGGTGCACACAGTGGGACATGGCACTGCCTTTCAGACAATGCAAGTTGCTGTAGGATATGCAGCTTGAAGAGAAGTTTATTTCTCAGCTTTTTTCAGGACGAAATGATATGGGATTTAGCATTTTCTACTTCATTCTCAGCACCAGATGCACTGATATTTAACTCCTACCACTACTAATAAGCATCCTCTTTTCTATTTCTGGACTGCTTAGAAACCCTTTCTCAGTTCCCCTCTCTGTAAACCAGAAACTTGTTCATTAAATAAAACACTATATCAAATATGGCTGGAGAATTCAGCCTCTTCTGGAAGCAAGCAGTTACAGAAAATACACTGTCTAAGCTATTACTGGAAGGAAAGGTTGTGTCAAGGTGAATTCTTACTTTAAATTTTCTATTTCACTTTATTTAACAGTTTAAAGGAGCACGAACTCTATGGAAAACTATAAACCAGCTGTGATTAGTCAAAAAGGAGACGCTTCCAATTTTACAGTTCAAGAAACATGAAGAGCAAATAGCTTTTGTAGAGGCCGGCAGTTGACACTATTTTAATACACCCTGTGTGCATTAGTATGTCAGGCAAATGGCCCTTTTTGTTTGTGTCTCTAATAATACCAGCTGAAGTGCTAACCCTTCCCCCATATGCTGCTGTAGAATATTTCTGAGGCACTATGGCATACTGAAATTGATAAATTTTACCATTCCATTTCTTCTCCTTACTGTGCAGAGAGTCCACTAGATGGAGGTATTTTGTCGTATCTCGGGAGGAATAAACCGGTCCTATAGATGATCACAACATCAGGAGCAACCCCCTCTGCTTTGACAGAGAAGCTTAAATCTCTCAAAGCACTGCCAGAAAGGAGGAGGAATGCAGGCTTTTTTCACAGTTTTTAATTTTAGACCTGCAGCTGAGGTAGGAGGCAGCTAGTCAATGGGGCAAGACAGAGTGTGTGGGAGTGGCAGTGGGATGCTGGGGATGGCCCAGTATTTTGGAGCCCCAAGGTCAGGCTCTGCTCTGAACCACGCTGCAGGTACCCCTTTCCCCCAGACTGCCTTTAATAAAATTTCTGAGTTCAAATCACAGGGATACCCCCTGTATGTCACTCCAGGTGTTGTGTTGAACATTTACTCCAAAGCACAAATCAAATTTCGTTTGTTGAGAGCTAGTGAAAAATCCAAACCCCTCCAAAAATTCCAGACAAACTAGGTTTTTTGCACATATATGCTTTCTATTTGCAAGCAGCATTGGCAGGTGCTTAAAAAATGGGCTTATTTCATATAATTCCTGATGTAAATGAAGAGAGGAAGCATTCTTATAGAAAAGCAGCTTTCTGGAGATTCCCAACGTGGCTCTCACTACTCCAGGTGTGTGGTTAGGTCCATGTTTATAAGCAAATAGAGCTGACTACAATGGGAACTGAGCTTTTATAATCCTACAGGAAAATCAATGGATGCTTGGTCTTTTTTCCTTTCTTAGAAAAGCTTCTTCCAGGCAGTAATTACCTGCCTCAAAATGCATGTACTGCAGCCGCCCACATGAAGGAGAATCTCTCTGTCTCACCAACTCCAAGGATGATTGCTCTGCAAGTCCTGGTGAGCACCCCCTGATTTCACCAACTGGCATGTACGAGGTATTTAAAATGAGTGGAACTTCTTATTTCAAGTTATGGCATAGTTTGTAGAAGGTTAGGAAAGCACCAGGCAATGTGAACAAAAATGGATCATAGGTTAAAAAAGGGTTTGTTTCCAATCGCTAATTTAGAAGCAGAAAGGTTTTAAACTGCTGCTCCCTCCACAAGTCATAACTGAAGTTTCCGTGCTTTCATCTATATCAAAGCTCTTTAGCTTCATGAAATATTCCACAGAATTACCTGATTTTTTTTTTAAACTCCAGTGCACATTGAGCCAATTGCAACCCTGCAGCTGCTATGTTAAAATGAACAGGAATTGAACCAGGGTGAATTTGCCTCACTGTCACATATGGTAAGAAAAAAAGAGGAGACCAGTATCACAAAGCCTTTAGAAAGTGACATACTTGGTTGTTAACCCATTTTTACCTCTACATGACAGCAGTAGTGAACATAACACAGAGCCTGCCACTTTATGTTCTTAGCCAAGAATTACAAGATGTTCAGATATAGGTCAGTAGCACAGTGAGTTTTAGAAGTTATTTTTAAAGCGCTAAGGGATTTTTTTCTATGGGCAGTTGATAAAATTAATTTTAAGTTGATGATTTCCAGGATGGAAATGTGGTTTTCATCTCAGATGCAACAGTACAATGATAACAGAACTTCCTAGCATGTTCTGACTGCATCACCTACCTTTAAAAGGACAAAAATGCTTTTAAACTTGGCACATGAGTCTGGATAACAACACTTTTGTGAATCAGTTTTTAGCTCATTTCTGTGTAGGGGTACTTGCAGCAGATTGGAAAATGTGTTAGCACATGCCTTGCAGAACCTCTGTGGCTACTGGTAAAGTACAGAGCTGGTAGCCTCAGTTCTGAATGTGGGGTGACTGTAAAATGTAAGCAGTGAATCACACAATCTAACACCTTTTTTTTAAAGTAAAGCCGCATGTGGTTGAAGTTTTTTTCCCTCAACAAGAAAGCATTTTGAAAAAGTGCACTAAAAGCAAGCACAAGTAAGTAAGCATAGAGTAAACCCCTCCATACTTGAATATCCCACATCGGATTTTACCAATAACATCAGCAAACATTATTGTAAACATTCTAAGTTTGAAACTATTAAAAAGCAAATTCCCAAGCCTAAAACTTACGAGCTGTTAAGTATCTGAAATTTTTCTCCTTTGTGAAAACTCAAGTCATCTTCTGTTCTTGCTTCATAATCATAAAGCGCCACGAAAAGAGTTACACCTGAAGAAAAAGACAGGTGGGTTATACTCCATCACAAAACACAGGAGGGAAAGGAACCTCAAGAGATGATGTGGCTAAGCCATGGGTAAGCAACTCCAGTTGTTGAGAAGCAAAACAAACTGAACCCTCCTAATTTTTGAACAATTCTCATCTCTCTGGTCTTACACAGCCAATGGGCACCACACCTCCTTCAGTCTGTACAGTCACAGGATCCCAAGCAGGCAAAGGGGTTGAAGAGAGTTTAGACGTAGCCATGCCAAGTATTTCCTTTAACTACTTGAGGTGGCTCAGCCCACATTTTCCATTCCCTGTTAGAGGAATGAGGCAGTTAGCCAAATCTGGCATGTATACATAATTTCTCACCCACAAGGGAACCTGCAACTTAGTAAAGGTAGGGGTGAAGACCCATCTCCACCCTACTTCAATTCTTTGCACTTTTTCATGAAATAATGAAATAGCAACTAAAAGCTAGATGCTGAGACTGTCATTCCTCTGCTGCAGACATATGACTGACACTACGAGCACTAAAATAAGACTTTCAAGCTCACCTGTTCCTCCTCTTGTACGCAGTGTCCCTGTATGAGAGGATGAATTGACTCCACCAAACACAGTCAGTCCTTGGCCTCCTGTGGCATGGAAGTTGTTGTAGTTTGGGATTGAAGTCACACCAAAGCTAGGATAGTGCTGCGGAGTGGGATCTGTCCCATAGCGGTAGCCTGAGCTTTGAGTTAAACTGCCATCCCTCTCGTCAGTCAGTTTTGTTGCTTCTTTATCCTTACATTGCACACAGCCCATTATCTAAAATCCTAGGTGAGGAAAGAAAGGACAGGTGTTCATATGTTGATGCTCACCAGATCTCCTCCAAACCCACATATGATGAGGCTCAAATTAAGTTCACTACTCAAAAGTTAAGTACTTAGAATAAAAAACCTGCAGTGGTTTAAATATAAACAGCAACATGTTAGAAAAAAGCTCACACAAAATCTTCCCCTCAGGAATTTTCTGTCGAGGCCTGGGAATGGGGGTCCTGACTGCTCTTAGAGTAGTGGCAGATCTTTGCCCAGACAATATTTTCCCTGGAGGGACAAAGAGGATGAAACCCATCTTGCTCACCCTTTGCCAGGAGGACACAACTGGCAGGCAAAGAACCCAGCCAAAAAAGTGCAGCTGAAGGTGTTCAAGACTGCCCCGAGAATACAGAATGAGGCACTTAGCTTGTGGTTCGTATTTGACCTTGCCAACTACACAAGAGTGGGCTTCACCTAAAGACAATAAAACACTTCTTCCATTGCTGGAGCTCTGCATGGCAAGCAGAAAAGCTAAGAGTTATTACAGCAGGAAAGTAGGAGGGAGCTATCAGAGGGCACAACTGAAAAAAACAGAAAGCTCATTTTTATGCAGTACCAAATTGAAGGCTAAAACCACTGGTACCAGAAGGTGGGACTGCCAAAGGCACGCATGTTAAGAAACTAGGGAAAGTCCCAGAAGAATTAACATGTCAAATGCAGAGCAACTGAAAGTACAGATTCTGCACAGGATGAAACCGAGAGGGTTTCAAAAATTACAGCTTCAAAAAGGTTGCTCCAAGTTTTTTAATTCTTCTAACCTCTTGCTCAGCACCCTCATGGGGGCCGAACCCAGGGCCTGGGTTAATGTCTCTTTATTTTAGGTGCCTGCCTCTATGTGGAGGGAGACAGAGGGTGATTTGCCACCCTCAGAAGCAGTCCTGCAAGATTAGTCTTGTTACCTGGTGATGCCTTTCATCTGCTAGCTCTAACTTTCTATAATCCATGTGGTGGTGTTACTGAACTCCTTCCTATTGACTCAAGTTGAACCTAGACACAAAACCCGAGTTTCTGGAGCTGGGTGTGATGAAGCTAGGGAATCAGATACTTGTCTGGATGCATCCTTGATCTGAACCAGTACAGTGACTCTTAGATGCAACCTGGTGCACAAACAACATACTATAAACAGTGGGGCTGGAAGATAAGTGGCAGAAGAAAAATCTTTAAAAATTGCTTACTAGATATACTTTCTTTCACAATATATAAATAGACAGGGAGAAAATGCAGAGAAAAGGAAAAAAATATAGTGAAGTACTTTTTTTTTCCCCCCACATTTCACATTTCAGACAATATCTGTCACTTTGGGTAAATAAAAAGTCTATGCTTTTTAAAATTTCCTAATTATTCTGTAGCTGCCAAGGTGGCTATTTTCTATGCCTTACCCAACATCAACACAGGAAATTGGTTTTGACAAACTCATGGGATTCAGAAAAAGAATGTTTCAACAGTGCTAATGCTTGAAAAATTATGCATCAGCTTCCTGTTTTTCTGTGACAGTCCACAGTCTGGATACCTGCTTCCTACATCTAACCTGCCTAATTGACAAGAAAAACACTACTGTTGAAGGGTATTTTCTACAATTTGCAGATACTTTCAGTTATTCCAAACACCTGTCCACAAAAACAAGCACCCTTTTGGTTGCCCAACACGACACCCATCCACAAGAGTGACCAGAAGGAGGATCTGGGAAACTACAGGCCTGCCAGCCTGACCTTGGTGCCCAGGAAGATTATGGAACAGATCATCCTGAGTGCAAACACACGGCATGAGCTGGGATCCCTCAGGAAACTAAAGCAACAACTAGTTGAGGGAAAGGGGTTTGCAGCCTGGAGGCTGCAAAACACACTGCTGCTGTTACTGCTGCAGCAGCCATGATGACCTCCAGCCTCTTCTTGCCCTGGCAGCTGGGTTGGAGCTGGAGTGCAGAGTATTGTGCATCCCCAGGACTAGTAGTGACACCAGGTGAGTCCTCAGGGACCATGAGAGGTGCCCTGGCCAGCTTCATATCGGCTGTGAAAAACTGCTTGTAGACACAAGTCTACCGCTTTTACCATTTCAACAGAAGGATGGTCTGGCTCTGGAGACCCTTTGTTTGGAGATGTCACTCAGAAGTGAGGTTTTTGTGGCTCCTCTCAGAACCGAGGAGTCCTATAGCACTGCCAGGGAGTGAAGCAGGACCACATGGAAGGCAGGAGTCCCATGGGGTGATGGCTCATCTCACTGCTCTCAGCATGGGCAGAGCCCAGAAGGCTTTGGGAAGAGAGATGAGTCTGGGACTTGGACCCTGCTACGCCTCTGTGAAAGTGTGGCTGTGATGTGCAGAGAGCAAAACATGGGCAGCAAGCAAACGCTGCATGGGAGATGCCATGAGAGAAATCTCAGCTCAGCAGGAAGGGCAGAGAGGTGCTGACCACCTGAACAGGGAAGAGTAAGCCATTAAATCAGCCTGCTTAAAAGCTGCAGCATGGGCTTATTAACCTCAAAGCAACTAAGTGATATGCAGGATTTACTGTTTAAAGAAGAATTTCACAGCCTTTTTTTTGGCTTGCAGACATACATGCCTGTGAAACTCTATCACCTCCTCCCTTTCCCCTCCCAGCTCTGTTTCTCCTCTTATTTCTTCCCATGTGCTTTCATGAAAAAAGTAGAGAAGAAAATGAAAGGAAAAAAAAGAGATAGGAAACATGAAATCTGGGAGACCAGTGGGAGGGCAAGTGGTTTTCTTGTTGCTCATTCACAAACATTCAGCTGAGCAGGGAAAAAAGTCCCCACTGAAATCCGGGAATATTTCACATACAAATTTACAACTGCTGACAAGACAACCCTACATATTTCATTTACACATTGATGAGGAAAAAGTTAAAATGACAAATCAGCTGCAAAAAGAAAAATTGCTCAAAGTATTAATTCTGAAAAAAGTGAATAAACAAGGGGATGGTATACATATGTACTGGTGGTTTAAAAAATGTTTTGCATTTTTATTACTAGGAATGATATGTATAGAAAACCAGTGAATTATGAATTTTGTGATTTTTGTTTGGTTTTTGCTTGCTTTATCTTTTTGCTGGCAATGGCAGCACACAGGGAAGGAGAATTTAATGCAGAGTGAATGACTGACAAAATGGGCTTTTTCTTTCACTTGTCCCCTCCCACTGTCACAGTGTCTAGACAATCCAAGTATAAAGGCTGCTTGATTGCAGCCTCTTGTAAAATGTGACAGAGGGTGTTACATGCACACATCTTTTCAAGCCAAGTCCCTGAAAGTTGTCTGTTCTTGGCTCAAAGAAGCAGCATCGTGGGGAGTTGGCTAAATGTGAGAGAATACATGTATGCATGTACATGCCTAAAGTGATTTCAGCTTACTCAGGGGTTTCATAGACAATAAATATCACCTCCATTCAGCACTGGCCTTTGTGTCTATGAATGGAATCCAAAAACGAATCTCCTTCAGTATCACAGAGCAGGCTTTTAATATCCAAAAGTTTCATCTCCCTGCATGTCAGCATTTGGAGCTGTGGAAGGCTGAAATTATTCAGTCAGCTCTGAGATCACTAAACAAAATCTGGAGTTGTTTTACACTAAACTCTCTAGGGATGAGCACACAATCTTGTTCATCCAATATGCTGTGCATGTCACAGTAAGGGAACAAGTTTTTATTCCATTTCCACTAGGAAAGGCAGCATTTCTCAGATGTGTGAGTTATGGGTCACACAGCATTATCATAGTCTGACACTGCTAATGTTAAAAGGTATGTAACTGGCCTAATTATAATGAACTTTTTTAATGCAAGCCAGTTGAATTTGTTTATTTTGAACTTGTGTTTTTGTGGGCAATGTAAAACATGTGTTTTCACGAAAACATACCCTCCCCCCTTTTCATGAGTTTTGAGACTTCCTTAGAGACAAATGAAAAGAAACATTATGTTATTTGTCTCCTTTCTTGCCCTTAGTACATTTCTTGGACTCCAACATTTACATTGCAAGCAATCCAACATGTGTCTAACTAGAAGAGTAGTTTCCACCCGCACTGTGGAAACATTAATTGACAAGGATATAAAATTCATTACATTATTATTAATTATTTATATAGTTATAGCACCTTAATTACTTTCAGGTAGGATACAGATGAAGGCTAAGGAGATGTAGTAACATTATTATTGTTACGGTAAATCACCCTTCTTTGGTTTTCCTTTTGGTTCTTGATACAAAATGGAAGCCCAAAACTGAAACACCCAACAAAGCCAGACATCTACTCCATTAACAGAAATAAAAGCAGTCCTCTGCTAGCTAAACAGAGCCTAGGAAAAGTTCAAGAGTAGCAGGAAAATTCCTTTTTTCCATACTTCTATTTTAAAAGTAAAAGCTCCAACATGTGATATCTGAAAAGCAAAAAGTACTGATTAACCTTTGCTTCTGCAGTAGTAAGCATATGGATGGGGGGAAGAGTGGTGTAAATTCACTCCTTCAGAGCATCAGAAATTTTCCCATAAGCTTTTGCACTCACAGCTGAAACTGAATTATGGTACATCTTCAGAACCTGCTTATCTTAGAGTTGTAAGGGAAAATAGGTACTAAGAAGACTTGAGAGAGAGGTACTGGGAGATGCAGGGAAAAACCTGTCTACTCTGCACCCTTTGATCCGTGCTGTGGCCTCTGTCCTACAACTCCTAGCACAGGAAAGGGGACTGGCACGGGAGAGAGCTCCAAGCTGCTGAAGAGATGGGGAGCAAGTTCAGACCCAGCAGGGCGCATTCTCCTTCCTCCTGGATTACTCTGGAATGAAATTTGATGGCATATTTTTAAGACAACTTCTCTCAGTAAAAGACATGAAAGGGATAGGCTGGATGACTGGTAATGTCAACTGCCTTTTTCTGACCAAATCTTACAAATCTTGTCTGGAAAGCATCAGCAGGGAAGCTGAGTTAAGAAATAGTTATGTTAAAAGGAAATCAGAAGCACAAAATCCTTGGCTTTTATTCAGTCTCTGTGGTGAACAGGCATGAATCAAACTAAGGGTTGCATCCAGCATGGCTGTGAAAAATGAGATCTCTAAGGGCCATCTTCTTGGTGCTTTATGTTTTGCTGAAAGCACCACAGAACTATCAGTGTGTGACATCAAATAAACCAAATTTTATGAGCTACCGTAGGATTTAATATTCAAAATGCCACATTCTGAGTTACCGTGAAGATTCAAGGAGGACAGAAAAGGCCTTCCAAGAAAAAGTACTCCAAGAATGTTTAAAAGAGACTTTAAAAATGACTGTGGAATGCCTCCTGCAGGCTGTATAGCGGGAATAATCAAGATAGAAATTCACCCCAAAGTTGAAATATCTTACTTTCCATGCCACTATTAGTAGCTCCCTAGAGAGAAACTGATGGATTACAGATTTTGAAACACAAGTCTGAGACACATTAAACTCCTCAATTTTCAGAAAATTCTCACTCACCCACTTTGACTATTGCAAGACATTCCTAGATGGGCAACAAATAGGCACTTAAAACCAGTCCTATGTAGGTCAGTAATTCTCATGCTGTCTGCTTGCTGACCTCTCTTTGACTCATATCCATGCTGATGGGAGCATTTTGGATTTCCAGAATTAATATTGTGTCAGTTTCAAGCCAACTCAAATGAAACAGATGGAATAAAACAGCAGCACTTATTGCATTTTTTTTTTTTTTTTTTTTGTTTTTATCTATTAACCCTGGGACATTTTTGAGGACTGCCTGCATTCCAGCTCAACCAGTGATTCCACAATTTTTAGGTCAGAGAGATACAACAAATACTTTAAAATTCAAACTCTTGGGTGTTATTCATTACTTCTCAGGCTTATGGGTTGCAGGTTACTATATATGCACATAATTTTTATACTAAGGTCCGATCCATAAGGAATATAATTTTACTGCAATGAGATAGATCTGGTTCAGCCTTGAAAGACGCTGGAGGTTTGTGTAGAATTCTTGCAAATCTACATGTGCACCACACCTGTCATGCTGCATTAAAAAATGTAAATCAGAGAAGACACAGCACTACCACTGGATGTCCTCTGACTGTTAAAGATATACAGAAATTCTCACATACACAATGTCATATTCCTGAACAAAAAGCCAGAAACACCAGGGCAAAACTTCAAGTATGTTTCAAAACAACGCTCAAAAATTCCTGGGCTGCATTAATTTGATTTTTTAAGGGAGTCCTTTAATGCTTCACGCCCAGATTCTGCTTTAGTGCGTGGAGAGAAAAAACCCCAGCAGTCCAACTGTTCATCTGCAGCAGTCAAAAGTCAAGGTGCTGTCCTGTCAGTGTCCATGGACATCCAAGGCTGGAGGAGCCGGAAGAGCAGTCTTAGCTGAGCTCCTGCTGCCATACTGCCCTGGTTAAAGCAAATGCCTTTTACAGTGCTCTTACCATTGTTTCTTGTCAGCTTATACAGGTGCTTTGGAAGTTTTCTGCAATGGCGGCAGAAGGGGTTCAGGAAAGGGAGCAGCTCCTGCTGCTGTGAGAAGAGCAGACCCTGCAAGGAGCTTTGAAGTGCCGTATTCTGCCCTGCTGTTCCTCCCCATTACTGAGTGACTGGGGACACAGCCCTGGAAACAACAGCTTCCTGACACTACAGACAAGGTTTAAGTTTTCACACATGCCTGCAAAGTGTGGCCCTGTGCTTGCCTTCCCTCTTTTCCCCTTTGGAACCAGAACTAAAAGTCAGTTATGAAAAATGAAGGTTTGGGCTTCACTTTGCCTGGTTGTTTTCAGCTAGCCTCAGGTCAGGACCAGGGAAGAGAAGGTGCACGTTGAAGGATTTCACTGAGCTACAACCAGACCCTTGGCTTCTGCCAGAGGCTGTGAGCACAGCTGTCCATGGGGCAGGGCGGGCAGCCCCTCAGGGCCAGGAAGAGCAGTGAATGTCTTGGTCCCTCTCTGGCAAGAGATTTATTACAATCCAGACAATCTGTTCATTATCCACATAGCTATATGATCTATTTATTACAAGTTAGAGAGGAAAAAGGAAGTCAGTGTTCCAGCTGGGCAGGAGGGACAATAACCATATCCATGTGTTCTTTGAGAGACAGCTGTGGTGGTGGGACTGGCTGGGAGCTGTCTGGTGGGGAGGTCACCTGGCAAGGCCACAGGAAGCTGCATTACCAAAATATAGCTGTTTGAGCAGCCCTAATCAAAAGCTCCCCAGTGCAAGAAGAGAAGACAAACTCTCCAAACTGCCCACGAAAGGACACATCGCCACCCTTTTTGGTTTTGTGTAGCTTCCTTGCCAGCCAAGTCTGTAAATGTTGGGGCCTCATCTTTTTCAAAAAACAGTGAATTCTCTTCCACTCCCTGTGATACATCCCTTTCAGCAAAACCAAACCAGAACAAAACACAAGAAGCAATTAAAGGCTTACCCTGCAATCTTTTAAAGTAACAGTTACTGAGTTATGCCTTGTACTGTCTCAGGGCTTTTATTACTTTGAAAAAAAGATGCCCTAGAAAAACGCAGCAGTTCTGAGAAAAGGTTCTGTGTTTTTTTTTTTCTTTTCCCACCAACATCCAAACTTCACTTGTAATCTAACAGAAAGAAGCTTACATGTAGCTAACTTGAGAGGGAAGACCTGAAGGTTTTAAGCTCATAAACTGAAAAGCAAGGCAGACTCAAAACTGCACATAGGATTTTTTCATGCTTAAAGTGAGTTAAAGGAATCTTTGAAATAAAGAGCTAATGGCAGCAGCTAAACACAGTAAACACACTGCTTGCTCTATAGTTAGCCCCTGCAAAAGATGGATCTATCCTTAGTTCTGAGAGAACACCATGTAAATCCAATGGTGTGATTTCAAGCTATATTCCTCCTTCATCAAGCTGCTTGTGGTAGCTCTATTCATGAGCAGAGAGAAGTGGGGGGATGGTCTTCATAAGCATTTTGAGCTAATGCACCTTAATTTTAAAGTGCCTCTTAAGTGTGTAAATTAGAAAACCTATAGCAAGAGAACAACTGCTGCAAATGCCAGAATAATTTTGTCTTGGAAAGAGAAGTAAAACAGTGTCTCTGCTGATTTCCTCTTTCTTTTCTCCCATTAGGAGAACAGAAAGATGATTGCAGGTTGATTCACACTGTTCTGATTCTTTTCTTTCAGTTCTTATTTTTAGAATCTACCCAGGATTAATGGGCGTTCATTTGACCCACAGTATGGGACCAGCACGGAGCAGAGTGCCAAATGTGAATCAGGATGGGCAGGGAAGGAAGGGAGAAAAAGGGGAAGGTGGCAGTATGGAAGTTCTGCCTGTTTGCCACTGGACTATGAAAGAGGCATAGAAAAACATTTTCTCTCCAAAAACCCCCTCACTGCTTCTCCCCACCCCCCTTTGCTCATGCAGGAATGAAACTAACCTCTTCTCTGCCTTGTCTGATTTCTGTTTTGTGACTGAAGAACTCTGAGGATGTCACAGCAAGAAAAAGGAAGCAAGTTGACTCTCAAATCAGGTGATGACTTACTTCAAGATCCTTCCAGACACTACTCCCTCCTGAAGGGGCTCTCATTTCTCCTAGGTTGCTACTGTTCACATTTTATAAGTTATTTAAATCCTTTATTTGTCCAGTTACACTAGGGAAAAAATACTCTCCTTCCTAAACATGAGCAAAAATTTGCCTGTGGCCAGCTCACAAAGAAACCCCCAGCTTTCTCACCATCATTGTAGCTGGCTTCATCTGCAAGAGCAAAGATGCTGACAGGCGGGGACTCTGAACAGGGTGGCAACCACATTGTGACAAAGGCCACGAGTGCTGAAGGTACTGACTACACCAGTAACTAGGACACACAGAAACTCTGCCCACACTTAACCCACACAACAGTGCTCTAGAGAGACCTGTTTTCTCAAACCCAGCCATTGCCACTGTGGTTTCAGCATACGACACCTTACTGCTAGGTAACAGCTTAGCTAATTTACTGCATCTGCATGGGGCTCAGGTTCTCCATAGCATCCCATACCCTGCTGTGCTTTAGCTTTGTGACCAAAACAACGTTGATAACACACCCACGTTTAAGCAATTGCTGAGCAGTGCTTGCACAGCATCAACGCCTTTGTTTCTCACTCTGCCACTGTAGCGAGTGGGCAGGAGGAGGTCAAGAGTTTAGGAAGGGACATAGCTGGGAAACTGAACCCAGCTGACCGAAGGGATATTCTATATCTCAGTGTGTGAGGAAGAGTCCACAGAGGTTTCTCTGTGTGCATTCAAGACAAAAAGGCAAGCGTAGGACTGGATGGTAATCTGGAGCAGACAGGAGGGTTTCACTGAAAATGACTGGTCTGTGATAGATACACCTTGTGAAATACACAACTCTCAACAGATCTCAGGAGACCTGGAGATTCTGTCTGGATTTCCTCCCTGTTTCCTAGGACAAAGAGACAAAAAAACTGAAGGCCACTGAAATTAACAACTGTGCTGTCCCCACAGCACTGGGGACACATCAGATTTGTGGATTGTGTTGTAAAGGGAAAGGGACTTCTTGACAGGGAACAAATTGACACTCTGAGCCAGGCTGGCTGGGAGAGTCAGGTCAAATAAGCAACCACAAGGACATTCAGCATAAAACATGATATCATGGAGAACATCAACCAAAGCAGAGGCTGTGAGAAAATGATCCTTTTCAGTTGCTTACATGCTAATTACAGGATTCTGAAAAAAAATGGATAAACCTTCTGCCTATAAAGTAGCAATGCAAAATAATACTCCTGAAAAATAATAGCTATATTTAGATGATGATATTATTAAAGGAAACAGCTGTAGCCAATTTAAAAAATACAAATGGAAGAGGGTGGTACCAGGCCATATGTGTCACAAACGACATCTGAGTGACTGACAAATTGGAAGTAAATAATCTTGGAGAGCCCAGGGATGATGAGCTTCTTCAACACTTACATACAAGAAGTACAAAGTGCCCCCCTTGTGTTACTCTGGAGACCTTATGTCACTAGCACTAACACAGGCCTGTACTTTCCAAAGGGCGACAAATGACAAGTTACTAACTCCTAATTTCAAAGAAGGATCAGCCTTCCTAACCCTGTGAAATTAAGCTCTTGCCAATTACCTAATTAGAGACATCTACAACAGAAACCTCGCAGCATCAAATGGGACAGGAGCAGTTCACAGCACGATCACCATAAGGTGAAGAGCTAAACTCCACCACACACAAGCTAAACCCCGCAGTGGTCAGACAAGCACCCACCCCACGTGCAGCAGGACCCACTCGCTTCCTGCCCCAGCCAGAGGCTGCCATGGGCAGGAGCAATGGGCAGTTGTGTGGCACAAGCACAACGCACCGCTGGTCCCATGATGCAGCTACATCTGAACTGCCCGTGAGTCATACGTGGTTTAGCAGAGGAGCCAGAGCATCCCTGCTCGAGACTTTGTCTCAGTAGAGAGGAAATGATCACAAACCAGAAGGTTACTGGTTGCTTAGACTGAAAAGAACCAACACTTCCTGTGCAAATAGCTAACGTTGTCTGCAATCAAATCCAGACCAGAGTTTTACGCAATGTGTGAGCATACTCTCTTTATAGATACATAAATTAAAATCCCAGTGCATGCTTTCTGAGAAGCTGTTTCACAAAACTAGAGCGAATGGGAGTCAAATCAGGCTGAAGGCAGAACATACAGAAACTTGCTGACATCTGCAAACAGTTTAAGACATTTCCTAAATGCCTAGAGTGTTACAACCATGGAAATGGGCTAGATAAAAATAACACACAACGAAGAAAACCCAGCAGCTGGGTTTACCAGGGAAGTGAAAAAACATATAAAATGTTTTATAGAAAATTGATGCATGAAAGGGGAAAAAGGAAAATATAATAACAAGCAAAAAAGCTAAAATAAAGATTATGTAGAGGAATCAAGATACTAGAAAAAAATAAAGCAGATATACATTTTTTATTTTTCTAAACAGATTATGAAAGATGAATCCTGAACCATAAAAACTGTAGTATCATTCATAACAATATGACAGCAGCAGAAGTTATTCAGTAAATGTTTCTGATTAGCACACAGGTAAAAGGCTGGATGATCTGTTTATGATGATAATAATGAAATAGCTTCCCACCACAGCAGCCCCTGGAGAGGAGATGTTTAAGTGGCAGATAAATGATTCGGGGTGATTCAGATTACTTGCTAGAAATAAACTTGTCTCAGAAGGTTTAAAGAGGTAGCCTTGGAGCTGCAACTGCATCCAAAGCAGTTCTGGGCCTCTGGGGAAAGGACGAGGGACAGGAAGAAGGCTCACACTGGGCTACTATTTGAGAAAGGTAGAAAGTAATTACAGGCCAGTTGGATGAGTTTCCAGTATTTTGCAAAAGACAGAACAACCAATATAGGTCTAAATTAATAATTTTTTTAAAAGCTCTGTAATTAAAGTCAATTAACTTGGCTTTAAGGAAAATAGATCCTGTCAAACTAATTTGATGTAATTTCTTGCAAAAATTACAAGTTCACTTGATGAAGGCAGCGTGGTTAACAGTATTACAAGTCTAAGTCACTTTGTTCATTTGTCATATTCTACTTGTTCTGTAGAATATCTTTCTGAATGCTTTGAAGCCTACAGAGAGTGTCTCCATCTATTCTGGGAGAGCAGTACTCCATTGGTGGAGACCACTGTATAGGATCAGGCTAAAACCTTAAACCTATTTTATACTGAAGTAACTTTTGAGTCCACAATCATATCAGAAGTATTAAAAAGCTGATAAATTAAGGAAACCAATGTGTAACTGTAAATGGGAAACTATTTATTAGCAAACAGATGGGTTCCCATTGGGTTCCACAGGCATTGGTGATCAGCCCTTTACTATTTAATAGCCTTATCAGTGACGTGGATTAAAGTTAAGTCGTTGTGGTTAGACATGAGGCTGGGAACAGCAGAAAACAAACCACAAAAGGACAAGCCTGACAGAGAAACTGGAGTCTGCAGAAAAATGGGAGAAACCAGTTTAGGTATTAAATATGGCCAAGTACAAAATCACTTTATTAGAAAGAAGAATAGAGGCCATACTTACAGGATGAGAGGGAGAGAGAGGACTCTATCCTCCGAAGCAGAGACTGAATATGAGACCCGGGGTCCTGGGAAGCAATCAGCTCAACATGAATTCCCCACGCAAGGCTGTGGCCAAAAGGGCTAATGTGAGCCTCAGCTGTACAAACAAATGAAAATCAAAAGATGAGTAGGTAGGTTACGGTGACGCTGTATTAGGTTCTTGTTCCTCTGCTCCATGAATAACGTATCAGGTTCTGCTACTCCATTTTACAAAAAGTGTCAGAAAAACTGGAAGTGTTCAGGGAAGAGAAATTAAATAACTGAAAATACTGGGCTACAGAAGACTTTGTTAGAAACAAAAATCTTAGAGGGAATTTTGTTATTTTGTCCATGGTATAGCAGTATTCATACACTGAATAAATTAATAAAGGTAAAAATTGCATTAGGACTGAAAATTACTCCAATCCAGACTGTGAACAGGCAAGTTTGTTCTGCTTGTTCAGCAATGATGCATTATGGGCAATTAACCAGTAATTAACCCTCTGCATCACAGTTTATGATATACTGCCCACCTCTGCAAAGTTGTGAAAGTAACCACGCTTGATTCAAAAAGGATGCACACCCACATGGCTTGGGTAAATCGTTACAAAGCAGGAGCTCCTGCAGGTGAGTTGAGTGGTCACTGCATCACACTGTACTTTGTATTGCCACCAAGAAACTCTCCTTGTCCTTGCAGGGTAGTAATCTTGGCAGACTTCCTGCTTATAGCTAACAAATTATCTCCGGAGAACCCCCAGGCTTTCGGGGATGAGGGGCCATCTTACCCACAGATGACACCCAACTGTCCATCATCTTCTGCAGGATCTGCAGGCAGCCTCTCAATTCCCAGCACCTGGCTCCACACAAAACCTCACTGTACAAAGCTCCTCACACTGAGATGCCAAGGAAACCACTTCTAGGAAACCAATGGTGTTATTATAGCTGTCCCACTGAGAAAGCACCAGTGACCCCTTGTTTCAGCAATTCACTTCACCTGCTGCCTGCTGCTGGGACCTCGTCCCAGGGATCTGCCTGGGATCTCATCCCAGCCTTCCCCAGCCAGAGAAGGTGACCTCAGAGAATTATGTTGAGAAAAAGAGTCCTCCATACCTCAGAGGTACTCCCCCTCTCAAATTCACCCTTTCAGGATGAACCAGTGGACTAGCTACCTTCTTCAGGAAAACAAGTTAGATCTTTGAAGCAGAATGAATGGATGTGAACACTATTCCTGCAGGAACCTCCCAAGTCACTCAGGACATCCATGTGTCTTCTCCTTCCCTTTCTCCATGCTGAGGGAACTGGGTGCTGCCAAGAAAGCTTCTGGCTATCTGTCCCAAGGCCAGGGCTGGGCATTTGGTAAGGACCATGTGTTCAGCTGTGGGGCCCTGGTGACTGAATTTGCTTCATCTCACAGTCTGCCAACATTGAAATTTGGTGTTTTTTAAGGAGGCACTGCAAGCTTTTGTGTGTGCTGTCTGTCTTAACCTGGGCCTTTAGCCAGAAAGTATTAATCCTATCAATGTGCAGGAGTGGGAAAGCTGGAAGTGTTTGATTTGTGCCAGTTGCTGGCATCATCTCATTTTAAGCTTCTGGAATGAACCCATTTATGACTGAATGCTGCAGTGTAAATTCTGCAAACAAAACAGATAAAATAATCTCAATTACTTGAGCTCAGGACTAGTTCACATATGCCACTCCAGAGATTCAGGAGGTTTTATTTCATACAAACATCTAATTATATTTAATTATGGTTCTACAGTTATTTTTATGTTCAACAGGTGAAAAAAATATGTTTTTCAAACTTTTGGTTACTCTCAGTAAGTGATGCCTGCTAAAACACAGTGCACACAGCATAGTAAAATCTCGGTTGTATGTTACAAACATAAAAGAAACATCCCATCTTTGGTAAACATGTAGTATAAAGCTTCTGCAGAGTGAATTAAAGTTTATAAAAGTTTGTAAAAATTTTAGGGAGGAAAAAGGCCTATCAAAGAGTAGTGTGTATGCACATGTATGTGTACACGCATTCATACACACCCCACCACTTCACCTCTGCTATACCTGGCATTCCTATCAACAGTTCTCAAACTCAAAACTGTGACTGGCAACTCTTTAGTCACTAACAGAGCAGAACTTTAGGGAATGCTGGTTGAGGACAATGTTTTGGAGCTACTAATAAAAGATTAATCAGAGCCCGCAAAAGTACAGTTTGAATTGTGTATTTTTGCATCTTTGTATTTTCTGTCTTTCTGAATGCATTTTCTCCCTCTTCCTCTGGCACAACCCCAGCTACATCCTACAGCATGAGGATGTTCTGTTAGGCACATGTGCAACTGTTTTTTTAAACCTTATAAAGGCTTACGTCAAAAGATGTACCACGGATCACATAGGCTAGACTTCAGAAACAGAATTTTACAGATGCAGTAGCTGTGATAATCTTCCTAAATATAAATGATAAAAACTACATAGAAGCAAAGAGCTTTAATACATGGATTTAAAAAAATCTTTTTAAAAAATATTACAAAATAAATCAGATGCAAAGCTTGTCCTTTTATTCTAGACACGCAGACACAGAATTAAATGGGAGAATGTGAGACTAACCATCCCATCTGCCTTTGTAATTCACCCAGACTAGACACAGAAATGCTATGGAATTTAATGCAATGAACCCCAGAAGTGTCACTTTCGCAAATCTCAAGAGGCATCATTGACCTGAGGCTGGCTGCAGTTTCTGCCCCAATTCCAGTTTAATGTATTCCAGTCTGACCCTCAAGCGACAGTGCTGCTGGAGAACACACTAAGAAACAAATGCAGGCAATTGCTTTGACATAATTCTTTTGGACGCAGGCAGATCGAATGTGCTGATGTCAACAGAGACCAGAAAAGAGTTTTATCCAATCTCCTTTCCTCACTGAAGAAAACAATGAGAGGAAACAAAGCACAACCCAAACGCCAGCCAAACACATGCCCACCTCCCAGCAGCAATACTGATACATGCTCTCTAAGAAAGGGAAAACCAAGACAAACATTTCTAAAGTAGCATTTGTATGTATACAGAGCATTTCGTTTATAGCTTAAATTTACATGACTTGTGTATATAATTGCCTCTTCGCACATAACATGCACAAAACATCTACTCTATAGAAGATTTAAATTTAAAACCTCAGGAATAGCCTAATGCTGTCCTTTATGACCCTAGTACATTCAAAAGAGCTCCTAGCATAGTTCACTCAGCTTAATGTAAACCACTCTTCTTCCCTTTCTCACATGCTTCTAAAATTTAGGGGTCTGCGTGGACCTGCTTTCAATATAATTGCCAGGACTAAACCTTCCTGCCTTGCCACTCACTTAAGCATCCAAGCTCTAGCATGCTCTGAGGCTGCATAGTTTGAAGTCAGAGACCACTGAGGCAACACTGATTTTTTTTCTGCACAGGGACAGCAAGAAGAGAAGCTGGGAATGTTTTTTTCCATGGGAAAGATGAATTAGGGTAAGAAACCAGATGAAGGATGCCACAACGTCTATCTTGAGAATAAAAGACTAAGCTAAAGATTTTCTTCTCCGTCTGGTGATGTTGCTCCTGAAATAACTTCTGTAAAAAAAAGAAAGACCCACACATCAATGGTACAGTTTTTCAGAACTCATGAGGGAAAATACCAGGGTTGAACGTGGCTTGTCCCTCAACTTTATACAATAAAAACAGAACAAAAAAGCAGATCACAAGCTCATTTCCTCCTCTTTCTTTTACTTCCTCTCCTAATAAAGGCTTCCACCTCTGCTATTTACAGTTTTTCTTTTCTCCCAGTCCTCCAGCTCCTCCCCCATCAGTCCACACAGAAAGATTGTCTCCAATGGTATAACGCAAAAACCAGATGAAATACTTAACGCTTCCCCTTTCTGTGTGCCTGGAGTGTTTCCAGGAAGAGAAAGTCTTGTGAGGATTCTCACTTTGCTCTTCTGCAGCTACTTGTGTGGGTCACTCCACCACAACAAAAGCCTGCATCTGTTATCTGACCACAATCTAGAGACAGATAACGATTACCACTTTTAATGTCCGTAGGAAGTGTGGTCTGAGAGGAGAGTGATCATTGTGTGAAGCTACTTGATGTGGAACATTCAACCACCACAACACAAAGTAAAAACAGAGTTTTGTCCTTCATCTACCGCCCTTTATGTGACCTGCCCCCAGAATGTGGCCACAAGTTGCGGTCCACAATTTGGCTGAGCATCAGAAGCCGCAGAATCTTCTCCTCCATGTTGAGACCTGTGTAAGTGTTGCAATGTTCAGGCAATAAGGATTTTAAGGCCACCAACCATCAAAAATTATAAACAATTTAGCCATAAAAATCACAGAATGGTTTGGGTTGGAAGGGATCTTAAAGA
This sequence comes from Acanthornis magna, assembly GCA_036785705.1. Taxonomy (NCBI): domain Eukaryota; kingdom Metazoa; phylum Chordata; class Aves; order Passeriformes; family Acanthizidae; genus Acanthornis; species Acanthornis magna. The sequence goes on along the minus strand of JAWUZG010000022.1, from coordinate 2,299,792 downwards.
CCATTCAGATCCAACACCCCGCCATGGGCAGGGACACCATTCAATAGACCAGGCTGCTCAAAACCTCATCCATCCTTGCCATGAACGCTTCCAGGGATGGGGCACCCACAACTTCTCTCGGCAGCCTGTTCCAGTGCCTCACCACCCTCACTGTGAAGAATTTCTTCCTCATATCTCATCTAAACCTACCATGTTGAAGACCTTTATTAATGGCACAGGCAGTGAGACTGAGGGCACCCTCAGCAAGCTCGTGGATGACACCAAGCTGAGGGGTGCCATTGACATGCTGGAGGGAATGGATGTCATCCAGAGGGATCTTGGCAGACTTAAGAGGCGAGACTGTGCAAACCTTGTGAAGTTCAACAAGGCCAAGTGCAAGGTCCTGTACCTGGGTCAGGGCAATCCCCAGCTTCTGCACAGACTGAGGGATGAAGGAACTGAAAGAAGCACTGTGGAGAAGTACTTTGGGGGTACAGGTGGATGAGAAATTGGATGTGAGCTGGCAACATGTGACTCCAGCCCAGAAAGCCAGCTGAATCCTGGGTTGCATCAAAAGCAGTGGGGCCAGCAGGTCAAAGGAGGTGATTCTGTCCCTCTACTCCGCTCTGATGAGATCCCACCAGGAGTTCTGCATCCAGCTCTGAGATCCCCAGCACAAGACCTTGGGCCTACTGGAGCAGGTCCAAAGGAGGGCCATGAAGATGATCAAAGGGCTGGAACACCTCTCTTATGATGACAGGCTGAGAGAGTTGAGGTTTTTCAGCACAGAGGAGACTCCAGGAAGACCTTATAGCAGCCTTAAAGGAGGCTTGTAAAAAAACATGAAGAGAAACTCTTTACCAGGACCTGTAGTGACATTTTTAAAAATTCAGTTTTTAACGAAAAAAGGGTAGATTAAAACTGGATATGGGCAGCAATTTTTTACAATGAGGGTGATGAGACACTGGAACAGATTGCCTAGAGAAATTGCAGGTGTCCCATTGCTGGAAATGTTTAATGTCAGATTGGATGGGGCTTTGTGTAACATGATATAGTGGCAGGTGTCCCTGTCCAGGGCAGGAGTGTTGGAGTAGATGAACTTTAAAAGTTCTTCCAACCCAAACTATTCTATGATTGGTGATTCTATCATTGAATTGGATTCTCACCTCTGCGGTTCCTATCATAAAACAGAGCTGGTGCAGCTCATGCAGCTGGGACTTAATGGTGCTGTAAGAGAATGTGTGGAATAAGGGTACAAACCCATACTATCACTGTAGACAGAGATAAAGAAACAGAGTACACTCTAGGATTAAGCCACATGAAGAAGAGGGGATAAGATACCCAGATGGCTCTGTCTAAATGCACAGATGATACAAAACAAAAATCAAGAACCAAATGCACTCATACCTTTACATTCTCATGTGTATGAAGAGTCAGTCTGTTATTTCTTCCACATTGTAAAGCCACAGTTGTTACAACAATCACAGCAGTGGTTATGTAGCTCACGCTCACTGTCTTCTCAGAGCATGAGAGATCCGACCATCTACAGTCCTCCAATACTTCCCTCTAAACATGCTCCTCTGACTCCAGTTTTCAGCAACAGCAGATTATTTGTTGTTTGGCCACTGCAGGCTGTTACAATATTTTTACAACAGGAAATGTGTGTTCCATACGTAAGAAGAGTACACTTACAAGAAATAATGCAGGAAAGTGATCTAATTTCTCTTCTGCTTCCTTCCTTCTGCAGTGTGCTGCACTGAGATGTTTGTTCCAATACACAGGTACCAGTTCAAGGCCAAGATTTTATTTATCCTGATTGTAACAAAACAAGCCAGCACTTAAACTGCAACTCAAACACCTCAAGCTGTTGTGCTGCATTCACATTCATGTAAGTGATTTAGGTAAGTGGGTTTAAAATTTCTCTCTTCAAGGTATTATCCTCTTCAAGAGCTTGTCTTATCCATGGCTGGATATTTGTGTGTCAGTGCTATAGATTCAAAATTCCCGTGAATAAAGAACTGTTTCCAAAGGTGCAAACAGCACATCAAGCACGAAATGTCAATTTTGAAGTGAACTTCAGTATTGCAGACTGTAATAAAATGTCCACTGTGCTGCATTCAGGGAAAAGAGCACAACATCTTCACAAACCTACCCATAGATGTTACTCAGCTACCACTGCTGAGCAAAGAAATCTGAGTAACTGCTACACTTCACTTCCCTGCTTCTGTAAAACCACTTTTTAACTTAGGAAGTCTGAGCTAGCCTTTTAAGAGAAAACTTTAAAGCATTCTCCTATACTTATCCTATTTATTACTGGGACTGACAGTACATGTATATAATAAATTATAAATGGCCACATGCTACTGCCTCCTGTCTGCAAGCTCTATACTGCTACAGGGCCAAATCTGCATCAGGCAAGTTGCTGAATTTGGGAAGTTATGAGCAACAGCAGATTCACAAGCTGACTGGTCAGTGCTCACTGCTCAATGCCAAAGTTCTTGGAAAGGGATAAACAGATGGGTCAGGAAAGGACAGAACTCTGAATTGGATTACATAGCTGTAGAAATAACATCTGAGTTCATTTGTTCTCTATCTCCCATGCTAAAAACCATAAGATCATTAAAACTCCCCACTGTATCCTGCATTTGCTGTGAGCTAACAGGACAAACCGATTCATATTTATGTGTTAGAGAGGTATATAAAATACAAATAAAATCAAGGGATACTTCCAAAAGTTATGTTTGTTTTGTTTATGATGTCAGTAGTGTATTCTTCTGGCGAGGCAATATTGACTCTGAGATGCAGATTTCCCTACGGCTGGCCTGAAGCCTCTGCTTTTTGTTTGTATTTGGGCACTTAACCATCTTCCCTGAAGATGGAGCATGAAAAATGAGGCTCCATGTTTCCTTTTGTATATATTTTTTTCCAGAGCAGTTTTTCAGATGCCAGGAGCATAAATGTAAGCAAAAGAAAATAGTCCCAACCATGTCAGCTTCTCGGAACTATATACTGTATGCTGGTGCTCTTGTTTTCTTGCAAGTTCAGCATTGCTTTAATGGCAGCACCCTGGATTCCCCCTGCCCCCAACAACTGATACATATTAGTACATCTGTTTTCTCTGTAAAGTCTTTCTGCATTCTTTGCAGGGCACAGGAAGGATGTGGGCTCCTTTTCACATTCAAATGAGGCAAATTAGCCTTTGCCTGGTTCCTTCAGTATAATGCTTATTTTACATTTAAGCGTGAGAAAAAGGGAGGAAATAAACCCCAATATGTTAGGTGGGTTACATGTTCCATTTTGGTACAAGCCTCACGGAGCCTTCTTTCGCAAACTGCTTTCCACAGGACATGATTTCAGGATGATAGTTTAATTAGTTCAATAGCTTAATTATGTAAAATGACCAAACAGTCTGCACAAAGAAATAGCTGCCACAGACACATTAAACATGAGAAAAAGCTGAAAATGCCAATCTGAATCAGCAGGGTTCAGGCAATCCAGGGCTGACCAGCTAGAAAGCAGCACTGCAGGAGAAAATCTGAGTGTGCCAGTGGAAACTAAGTTGAACTTGAGCCAGCAATGCTCCCTTATGGCAAAGGTGGCCACCAGCCTCCTGGCTTGCATTAGAAAAAACACTTCTAGCAGGTTGACAAATACGATCCTTCCCCTGTATTCAGCACTGGTAAGACATGACGGGAGTGCTGGATTCAGTTTAGGGATCCCTGAAAATTTGGGGCTCCCTTGTACAGAAGAGATATGGACTTATTTGAGCAGATCCACTAAAAGAGCCATAAAGATGATTAAGAGTTTAGAGCATCCATCCTATAAGGAAAAGCTGAAGGGACTCTCCAGCCTGGAGAAGAGAAGGCTCAGGACAATCTTAATGCATATAAATACCTCTTGGGAGGCACTAAATGAGACAAGACGAGACCTTGCAGTGGTGTCCAGTGACTGGCAATGGGCACAAATTAAAATACAGGAAATGCTGTTTAAACGTAACAAAAAACCTTTTGTACTGTGAGGGTGTTTAACACTGGCACAGGTTTTCCAGAGAGGCTCTAGAGTCTCCATTGGTGGAGATATACAAGCCCCAGCTGGATATGACTCAGACACCAACTTTAACTTGGCCCTGCTTTGAGCAGAGGGTTGGAGTAGATGATTTCCAGATGACCTAAATGCAGCAATTTGTGATTCTGCCAGGTCATATGAAGACCTGCTGCACTTACAAAAATCCTCTTCTCACTCCTTTTACAAGATTGAGACAAATGCAACAATTCAGTAAGGTAACAAAAGAGTGGTACATATTTTGCAGGGAAAAGGTGTGGTTCCAATTCCCTCTTTTTTAGGTCCTGTGCTCCAAATCAAGTTGTAAAGCTAAGAGATGGGATGCAAGAAAAACCAAACAACTGCTTAGTAAACTGTGCTTTACCCCAGACAGCACTAGGTGGAAATTCAGTGCACACTCTGCACTACAACAGCTTCTTGCACACTTAATGCACCCTATGCACAAGGTAACACACCCCACATGTAGAGAACAGAGAATGAAGTAGTCAGGTGCTGTAAATTTACATTCAGCTTTACTGATGGGAATCTCCTCAGGCAACAAACCCTTAGCTCTGTTGACAGTCGTGTGCCAGGTTTGACAGGTTTTACTGAAAGACCTGGAAGAAGTTTTGACACACCTGCTAATGCATGAAGTGCTTTATCCATCTTGGTTGCCATCCTCATCCACAGTTCTGAGATGCACCAGTCTTGCAGCAAGCAATGGGCTGTGTGCTTGGTCTAGAGCTTGCAAGACTGTTCTGCTCACAAACTACCCCTTAAAATAAGTTACTTGTGCTGTTCTTGGTTTTCCCCCTGTTCTGCACTCTACAATGCACTCTCCCCTCAGCCTGTGTGAGCAGAGCCCTGCCATGGCCTTCCACCTGCTCTGTGGGAGCCCTGAAGCCTGCTCTGACCACGGAGCAGCAAGAGTTCCTACATCCTCAGAGCTGACACAGGGTTTTTCAGACACCTGGCTGCACAAAGAACACAGTGTCTGGTGTTCTCATGCACCTCTCTCCCCTCCAAAGCCATGCAAATTGATCAGTCTTGCAGCACCATTATATATGTCAGCCTGAACTCCCCTTCACCTTCCATCTCCCTCCTTAAAACAGCAGCACAAAGCTCCAACTTAGAGTCGTAAAGATAATTCAATCTAGATTTAGATCCAGGCTTCCCCCAAAGCCTGAGCTCACTCAGTGCCAGGCTCTAGCTGTCCTCAAGCAGTAGGAGCAGCAAGGCTGCTCAGTTGGACACTGATGCCTTTCACACCCGTTTACTTAAAAGTGCTGTGCCAAAGAGGTAAGTGGAGGGGCCTGAATAATTCAGAAGGATCTCAAAAACAGTGCAAGTGAAAATATACTTTAGGCATCCTAGGAATAGTCAGTTTCTTTCTACTGAGGCATCATAGCACTTTTAATCAATAATTTCCCTTTTAGCCTGTTAAAATAATGAGATTTATTATTCCTGTCACATGTCCTTTCTGAAGATGCTGGGAGGGTGTGAGAGAGGGAAGAGAGAAAATTAGTTATCAGTCACCATTTGCCAAGAGTAGATTAAGCATTCAAGAGTTATACATTAATGTATAAATGACTCAAGGGAGTTTCATTTATTCTTTTTCTCCTATCTTACATTTTCTTCCTCCTGTCCTGTAGCCCTTGTTCCCACTGCTTTCAGTCACCACTTGCCTGCAGTAGACAAGTTGGACAGTAGCAAACAATTCTGGATTTCCCCCCTTTTCATCATGAGAATTCATTGGGACTCTCTTTCCCAGACCTCAGAGAATGCCTGATTCCTGGGAGCAGAACAGAGAACAAGAATAGAGTTAATCTTTAGCAACGTGATAAAAATCACTCTTACACAGACAACTGGAGAGGGATTTCAACAGAGCTGTTGTGCCAAGCACCTGATAGCAAAACCTGAAACAGTTGCCAACCCACACCTTCCTGCTCACAGACACAGCTCGCTCAGCCTCTCCCCAGCACTCCCACTTCTCTACTAAAATCTAAGTCACCACTGAGCAAGCCCTGTCACCAAAGTGAGAGGCCACTCTTTCCATAATGAAGACCCAAGCCCAGCTGCATTACAGGTGGGGTCACCTCATCTCTCCTTCTTTCTATTGTTTTTTATTAAAGAAATAGTTAGGAAAAGCACATTAGACAGTCAGACTGGAGAGATGGCACAGCAGGACAGGACACATGGAGATTTCATGGATTTGGTACAATCTAAGAAGCTACCAAGGAGCAGTCAGGTGAGCTGAGCAGCTGGGAAGGGAGGGGAGGAGGGGGCAGCAGGAGATGTGGAAAGGGCTACCAGCAGCTTGCTCTCCCAAAGCCAGAGTGCCAGCTGGCAGCTACATGTTGCTGGTTGCGTGCGGGCTGTGAGTATAACAGAGGAGATGAGCCTTTAAGGGAGGAGCTGTCTGATAAATCATTAACGAATGAAAATATGAAGTAATCAGTCTGCCTGGGAGGCAGAATCATCTAATGATGAGGATGATGGACTAGGAAACAGGAGATGAGGTTCCTATCTCACCCACAAGACCGCTGGCACCCCAGCTCCTTTCGCTGTAAGAAGATATAGCCACTTCCTTCCATTGAAGGGCTTCTCTCTTAAAATCAGCACAGAAACCCCACGATTGAGGTGACAATGAAATTTACAGCATCCTTTGTGGAAAGTGCCCCCCCAGCTTCTCTTTTGTTGCAGGCAGTGCACAAAGAACCAATATCCCTTCTCAGAGACGGTCTTCACTAAATCAGATTTTTTTCAAAGCAGTAACAAAACCTAGTACGACCTTTCAGCAGCACCAGTGGCATTTAATTTTAAATCGATTAACTACACACACAGTACTAATTACCCAAGGGTGGGTTTTTTTTCTCTCTTTAGCAATCAGACTACTGGCTGGAAATGTAAGGGTATGTCTCTGTGTGAACAGGGACACTCTGCTTTCTCTGTGCTCTCTGAAATGAAGAGGAAAATGCTCGAGAAATGATGTTTAAAGGGGCATTTGTGTTTATGGGGATAGCTGCAGGGGCACCAGACACGCAGTCAGAAAGCGATGAGGTTGATAGGGGAGGGGGCAGGAGGTTAGCACAGTTTCTTTTGCACAAAGACCTAGCAGAATGTGTCATGCTGCACAAAATCAATACAGCCCTTGCACAAAAAAAAAATAAAGAAATTGTCAGGTTTTTACAGTTCTCAGGCTTATTTGGAAAGATGCTCACAAAGGTGATTCTTGATTTGTATGAAATCTTTAACTGCTCTCTTTCCTCAGTCTTAAGATCCCTGAACATTCAAGGGTATTGTTTAAAAATAGTTTTATTCTAAAACAAACACAGTCAGGGGTATTATTTTAAAATAAACACCAGACATGGCACAAATCAACGTGAATCCATCTAATGTTGGCACATCTATGGGATAAGAGGTGCAAGGGCTTTATCATCCAATGTGCTTAAAACATGATTTTCCAGAGTGAACAATGCGTAGATTGCAGGAGAAGCCATAAATAGAAGACACATATGGCCATGAGAGAGACTGCTTACAGAAACTCAAACAAGCACCTGAGCAGATCTGTGGTTTTTAACTACATATCTATTTGTGGCACTGAAGTCCAGTTTAATTTTTCTGCCAAACACCCCTGAGCCACAAGAAGTTTATTACAGTTTATGGAAGAACCTGCTCAGGCAATTTTACAAGGAAATTGCCTGTGTCTAATCTAATTGCTAAGAAGTAGCTAAAATTACATTAGTCCTGGAAAGACTAAGAAAGAAACAGGAAGCTCCAAATGTTGAAGAGGCATCACAAGGCTGTTCCTGTAAATCACAGCATTGCAGATTTGAGGATGAGATCCCTGGAGAGGCTCCCAGTCACAGTCAGACACTGTTTTTCACCCAGAACAAACATAACACAGGTGAGATGACTTACAGCACATGAAAGTATGATTTCCCACATACTTAAGCCTTCTTCTGGTTACTGAATACATTTACATAATGAGCGGGGTTTGTAAATTATCCACTGATGAGATAATACAGATTTAAATGATCCACAGTGTCAATGTCTTCTACTTGTAAGCTTTAGCAGCCCTTAACTGGGCTCCATTGAAGAATCCTATTTTTCAAGATTTTGTTTAATCATAAGATAAGCAACACCTATAAAAATTAACAGATGGATTAGAATGGCTTAGATGTTTCCAGACTCTTGCGGGATACCAGCATGCAACATCAGAAGGAATTACTTCTGTAAATTACAGAAAGTTTAACTGGAGGTTGCTGGACATGTCAAGCAAGCTACAGTCAAGCTCGTTAACACAGTAAATATGTCATTACCTGCCACATAATCACAGAAGTGCCTTTGGAGAGTCACTTGCTAGTTTATGTCTTGCCAAACTAACCAAGAACAGATTTCTGACAGCACCAACAGGTACTTTGACACTTTGCATGAACCACCATGATTTCAACTGGCGTATAGCCTGTTGTTTTGCTCATGTGTTCTGGGTTAAAAATAAAAGAAAAAAAAATAGAAAGATAAAAAAATCAGCTCCCTTCACATTCCCCCATTCCACTGACACAGAGAAGCCTAGGGCAGACGACCTGGACTCAAACTGGTTAAATACAAGAAAGGGCAAGTTGTGAGCAGACAAAGCAAGCTCCAAGGGGATTTCTCACAGACTTTCACAGTTTTCTGGTACTCCAACCATCCTTGACTTGCAGAACATATTCAATTTGCTGCTCTCGCTGTCCACTATCATTAGAGAACTGTCCATCAAAAACCAGATGTCTATGAGAGCTGGTTAAAAACCTGAAGAAAATATACAGCTAATTGCCAACTGTGCCTAGGGTGTCTTCTTCCTCCACCCTGGAACAGGAAAATGGTTTTATATTTTTTGTTGTGCGCTTTTACCTATTTTTTTGTTTGTTTGCTTTTCTTTTCTTGTTTTCAATAGTTAAGGAAAGTTCTTGTCTGAGTGACAAGCAGAAGTATCTCCAACCCAGAGAAGTCTAAAGCTACACCATAAAGCTCCCGGAATTTATCCCAGATATAAGAGATCCAAAAGAACATAGCAAGACATTGACTACATTCCTGAGTAGCTTCAAAAACAGGAGAAATATTCTGGGCAAAAAAATACCACGAGAATTGCTGGTTACAGTGGAAGCAGAGCAGTGTTGATAACTTGACACAAAAATTCTCCACACAGCAGCACTCCTACAGCTCCTACTAAAACAGGATAGTGGCCTGGAATGGTACTACTCGACTCTCATAGAACTGAGGAAGAGTTTTCTTAGAGAAAAAGAGGTGGTTAAAAGTGACAGCTTAGGAATTTTTGATTTCTTTAATCAGAAGCACAACCAGGGATATATTTAATACAGTAATAGAAACTATTGATGTTAAATAACAGAAATACTTCATGCAGCAGTTAGAAGTCCTCTGCAATACAAATGACTTTCAATGCTGTCTCAAAGCATATGCATCAAAACAAACCCCATCATTTTATTTTGATTTCTGGAAACTTAGAAGTGCTGTAAAAGGGGTCTTGCAACACGAGAGTAACAGGTTTGTGTTTCCCACAAAATTTAAAATTAAGCTCTTACATACACTCACCCAAATCACACATGCATAAAAGTATGGATACAAGCAGATGCAAGTTAGGGGACCTAAACTGGATAGTAAAAGCAAACTAACAAAACTGATGTGAACATGAGCTCTTCCCAACGACCACTAATTGTGCACAGCAAGCAGCTCAAGTGCTTCCTCTCTCTGCCTGGAAACAGAGCTCCTTCCTCAGAGTTCTTCCCAACATCCATCCACCTTCTGAAATGTTTTCAAGCTGGGCTGCTTTTTGCCTGCTCTGTAATACATAGTCCCTTTGCACACTGCTGCAAGAGATATTAGATGAAGGGTGGTGTGTCTTCTGCTGAGCATGAACCACGTGAAACTGCTCAGAGCATGACAGGAGCTGCAGTTCCGTGCAAGATTTGCTGTTGCTGATAGTAGATAATGGTATGTTCCACGCACATGACCAGACGAGTAACTGTGTCAGGATAACACCTACAGCACACCTCCAGGGTGATGCACACATGGAAGGCACATGCTGCACTCACACAGAAATGATGAATACTTTAGTATCAACATGTAAAAACTCTGTTTCACACTACTAATGTAGCTTGTGTCTTCAGCATGCTCTTACTTTCTTGGGGTGAGCAAAAGGCTGCTGCAAACTGCCTTGTAGTTCAACACAAGCTTTCCTTCTGCTTTGTCAGCTTTGAATAGTGCCCTCTCTTTGTCATCCGAAACACTTATAAACAGTCTAATCCAAAAAAGAAAACGAAAACACATATTGTAGTTTACAACTGTGCCTGATAATTCCCCAACATCATTTAATGACATACAGGAAAGCCAGTGGTTAGACTCAAACTAAGCCTCCCTGTGTAATTACAGTCAGTTAGAGGGCAAAACTTAAGAGAAAAAACATTTTAAAAAGTCAATGGAATGATCTTGGGCTTCTACAAAGGCATTTAGCAGATACCAAAATGGTCATAAAGGGTATCTTAAAAATAGGACAGTGGATATTGCATTGCCTTCCCTGCCAAAAAAAATGCCCCCTTCACTTGTACACAAATTTATTTCCCTGTGTTTCAACACATGTGGCATAATGACCATGGTAGAAAACAATGAGAAGTCTATAGCACTTATCAGCTGTCAGTCTCTGCTTTCTGTATGTCTAAGCATGTATTTTGAGACACCCTGCTCTATAGATAGTGCAGAATTTCATGTAACAGATCTTTCATCAGCCTCTGTCTGACAAGAATAAAGACATGTAGTGGCCTAAATATTTCTCATCAAAGGATGTAAATGGAAAGAAATACGAGAAAAGGGGATTATGTTTGATAGTAAATGGCATGCAGAGAGACATTAATTCCCTAGTATTGAGGAATTAGCAGAGGAGGAAAAAAATGGACAAAAACTCTTAAGTGTCACGCACAAGCAACAAATATGGCAAAATGAGGACTTCCCCAAACTGATGATTCAGTCCAATTACAGCTAACCAGACTCATCATCCCTCGCAGTAACAGATGCTGGTGACCAATGCAATCACTGGCTAACAGCATACTATACTTTAATTTGGTGTAGGTTCCTACTGAAGAAAAAGATTAACTTTTAACTTTTGATAAGCAGCAAAAGAGGACAAGAGATGACCCAAAATCCTTTTTCCATAGTGTACAATTGAAGTTTCTTTCACATAGAGTCTTCTTACTATGTAGCATCTTAACTGCATGAATGGGAATGTTTGTTAACCAGGGACCAAAGTAGTTAACATTTCAGATCCTATTTAACATCTATGTCTATTTTTAACTAATAATTTTACAAAGAATCTAAAATTTCCTGAGCTATTTTTATTTTTATCCTTCTGCCTGTAAAGTCACTTCCTTTAGTTATCATGATTTTGCACAAAAAAAATACAAGGTAAGAAATGCAGTTTGATTAAATAACAGCACAAAACTTATGTCAGTAAATCAATGTTGTCTGAAATCACAGAATCACACAGAATCAATTAGGTTGGAAAAGATCTCTGAGATCATTGAGTCCAACCTATGACCAAGCACCACCATGTCAATTAGACCATGGCACTGAGTCCAGTCTTTCCTTAAACACCACCAAGGATGGTGACTCCACCACCTCTCCAGGCAGCCCATTCCAAAGCCCAGTCACCCCTTCTGTGAAGAAATTCTTCCTGATGTCCACCCCAAAGCTCCCTTGGTGCAGCTTAAGGCTGTCCTCCCATCCTATTCCTTGTTGCCTGGGAGAAGAGGCCAATCCTCACTTGTCTATAACCTCCTATCAGGTGGCTGTAGGGAGTGATGAGGTCACCCTTTGAGCCTCCTTTTCTCCAGGCTGAACAACTCCAGCTCCCTCAGCCGCTCCTCATATGACACATGCTCCACACCTTATTGTCACTATCCGCAACTCCAGGCAGTCTAAAGCCTCCCTAATACACAAAGCCACCTCTCCTTCCTTTGCTGTCCGTTCTGAAGAGCTTGTAGCCATTCATTGCAGCACTCCAGTCACGCAAGCCATCCCACCATGTTTCTGTGATGGTGGCCATGTCACAGCTTTCCTGAAAGGAAATTCAGGATTCAACACCACCTTGTGAGAGTAGGAAGACCAGTGCTCAGCACTCAGCACGCTATTCAAAACCCTAGCAGAATGAGACAGTAGATTTTGTATTTTTCACTACTACTGTTGCATGACATGATCAAGGATGCACACAATATTCAAGGTTTCTCAAGATTTTGCCAGAGGGAATATTTCAAAGCAGACTTCTCCCTGTCTTGTAATACTAAACAGGCTGGGCAGGAATGACATTTACACAGTTGAATCTTTTATTATTTTCTCTTCTTAAAAACAACAGCAGCAATATGACTTTCTATATTAGGTATACTCCTATAGGTGGCTGCTGAACAGGTATAAAGGTCACCAGGACAAAACGGTATTTATGAGAAGGCTGTATAAACCTCTGTTAGCTCTGAGGTTTTCAGAGCTAGCACGAACACAAACTTGTCATGAATTTAAGCTCACTAGATATTTTTTAAAAATCATCACCAGTGAGTACCCTGATAATATGTCTTGGGAAGAGCTGACTGTTCCAGACCAGTGGAGGCTGCAGAGGACCCTTTGGAGCCCACAAATGTTGTTCCCCATTGCTAGCAGGGCAGCTGCAGAATGATGCGGAGCACTCCCTGACAGAGCTTTTCACCTCAGCTAATGGAGTGTGACACCTCAAGCAGTAATCTCCCCAATCACTGAGCACTGGCCTTCAGGATCCACCCATCTTCATTTTTATTTTGGAACGAGTATTGTGATACAGCACTGCAGGCATTCTCAAGACACGCATTAATGCATGATCTTTACACTAGTTTCTGGTCTTGATTTTTCTGGATTGCGTCCAAGGCTTTCTTTTATCTTTGAGCTTAGCAGAATGATAATATAAATATCTCAATGTCCAAAAATATTCAGCTTTGGTAATCTGCAATGAGATTTCTCCTCCTCTTCATGATCCTTTATATGCAGTTTCATTATGTTTGTGCCAGATGAGCATTTAAATGAGAGGGAGACGTAATGAGATGAAGAACTAGAGCAGTGTGCTTATGCTATGAGGTGGAAACAGACACTTGTGCCTAGAAATCCATACCAAACTCTTATTGAAGAGATCACTTGCCTGTATGCAATGTATTTAGTGCCCAATGTAAAGCTTCACAAATAGCACAGAGAAATCTCCTAAACAAATCCCATAATAATTAAATCTTTATACCCACAGCATCCCCTATCACACACATATGCATTCTGTCCTTCACTTGGTTTCAGCAACCTCCACCAAACCTGGATGATAAAATAATCTCCCAAATGACTGTAACTCTAAAATCTATTAAATCCATGAAGTATTGATGAGGCAGAATTAATGTTGAGAAAATTGCTTTAACTATCTCCCTCCTCCTGTATTTCATAAAAGAAACTATAGAAGAAAAGCAGAGCTCTGCTGTACTGCAAAATACAGTACACTTAGGTCAGGAAAATCTACATCTGTCCACATGCCTTAAACTCTGCCTATAGACCTATTTGTCATTACGACACTTATTCCTTTAATAAGAGTAATATCTACAGAAATGGCCTTATCTGATGCCCAGAAATCATGCCCTCCTTTCTTTTTATTCCCAGATATGATCTGTGTCTTGCACACAGCATTATCAGGCTCCCTCTGCAGTGTTCCTCACACCCTATGCTCTGGGGCTCATTAACTGCGGGTTGAGAGCATTACCTACTAAGACCCTGTTGCTGCCTGATTATAAACTTGGCACAAACAGACCCAAGTTTGGCAATATTCTCCATGCTGGGTATCTGCTGGGAGGCTTTTTTTTCCCCCCTTGTTTTGTTGCCATTTTGGATTTTTGGCATGACGTCAGCCAAAATTTTTCAAGCTAATTCTGAAGCAAGGCATGGGAAACTGGAGTGATTTATTCATGTGAAAAGCTTCTGGTTGCTCCTTGAACAGCTCAAGAGGTTTTGTGATTTGGACCATAAACTTGCAAGGTGTCAAGGCAAAATCTTTGTGTTTTGATCTCCGCAGAAAACTCCCAAACATGACTAAATTACTACCCTCTGAAAAAATAAACCTTAATTTGCATGAGCTCACTAAGGAGGTGATGCTTCCTAGCAACTAAATTCCCTGGAGATTCCACCAACAATGCTCCAGGATCCCACGACCAGTTGGGTGGCACCTGCCTGCTTGAAGCTGCACTTGAACTTTAAATTATCAGAGCTGGACATGAAACCAACTGCAAGGCTGTTCTGTATCTAATTCTGAGCTCCGAAAGGGCTGGATGGCCCTGGATCAGGGACATGTTTGTATCCAGCTCTCTGCAGGGGAGGAAGGGGAACTTAAGGTGTGAAAGATGCCAGTGTGATGGAACAAGAGCTTTTGTATCAACTGCACCAATGCGCTTACAGAAAAGAGCAACACTGATGTAACACTCCCTAAAGCAACACCTGAATCTTCAAAACGCAATGTTGTTTTTTTTCAACAGAGCAATTGGAAGGCTTATTATCTAGACTTAAAAAAAACCACAACCAATTTACCACTTGCTAAATCTTATGGACATTCGAGCTGCTGCAACATCACGACCCACTGCAAACAACTTCGCCATTGAGGCAGCTAAGAGAGCTGCAGAACACAGCTGTGTGAAGTGCTCTGTTCCATCCGCTGTTTTAACTGTCCTTCCCTATTTCTCCTCTGGTGGCTACAGCAGGAGAGACCACAGAGATGGCCCACAGATCAACTCTCTTTTGCTGAGTAATACCAACAATTGGATCACCTCAAACTTGGCGGGGGGAAAAGGGAGGGAAAAAAAAAGCTACATTAAATGAATTCCCAGTGAAATGTAGGGCAATGACAGAGACTGAGACACAAAGATCTCTTCTGCAGGAGACTGGAACGTAACCTCCCTGTGTAGGGTTATCTGATCTAATAAACTGAACACAAGTATAACAATGCTTCACAGAGAGCAGACTAAATCCAATCTATTTCGGACTGGACACATGCAGCTCTGGGCAGGGGACAAACCACATTCCTTAGAAATCTTATGGACCAGACTTAACATTTACTACACCCAGCAGCATCAACATGCACATCTTCTGAATGGATTAGACTGGAAGAAAAGAAACAGACTAAAATGGAAGGAATTACAAGCATACAGTAGCAAATCTTAGTAAGCCTCAAATATATCAAAATGTTCAAGCATGTTCCCACACTTTCCTTCCTAAGGAGAAAGATAATCTTCAGCCCATAGGAAGAGATAACGAAGATATGCAACAGAAGGACACTATGAGGCACATCAGTGCCCAAATTAATGACTCCAGAAAACTAAAAGCTGCTAGAAATGCACCGGGTCAGCCCTAATTACAGAGAACAGCTAATGACTCTGGCAAAGCCTCTTGTGGGTATGGGAGAATACAGGTAATAAAGCAAAAGTCACAGCAGGTTATTTTTGTAGTGAGAGCACAGATAATACATAGTTGGTCTATAACACTTTCTGTCAGAAACCTGACAGGTGTGAAGAATTACCAAGAGAAATGCAATAGAATTTTTGGTAGACATCAGGGATATAAATAATTGTACCATAAATATCGGACACCCAGGAATGCACAGGGCATCACAGTCTTTCTAAAGGCAAACAAATTTTTGTGTGTAAAGACACTGAAAAATTGTTTTTATACAATTTCTTAAAATCAGCCATTGCCTGCTATTTTTTTTTTGTTTAAAATAGAGAAGAAAAACCTGACTGTTCTAACAGAGAAAAAGAAACCAAAATAGCAGATGAGTGTCTTAGCAGCTGAAATCCAAATTTTCCATGATATATCTGTGCTACTAGAAATAACTGAAGCCATTGTTTAAGATGTTCAGTTGCTTCTAGTCTACAGACAAGTGTGCAAATAGAAGCATAACATTTAAGATTTCAGCTGAAACAACAAAAAGCCCTGAACTTGGGAAGGTATCCCTGCCTAAATTTGGAGGGAAAGAGCCATGGACTCCTAGGCCCTGAGATACACATTCAGCATCAAGGCCTGTGTTTGAAGCATTCACAGCATTTCTGGGAAGGGGAAATCTGTAGGAAATGGATGAATGCACAGTGGCACACCTGGCACAGAAATATGCAGGTCAGGTTTACGGTACAGCAGTCCCTCAATCGCTTCACAGCTTTATCCTCCCCTGATCTTGATGGCTGTAACCATCTGTAGGATGTAGATGGACAGGGACAGAACCCCAAACTGTACACGGTAAGTCATGTTTAGAAATACAAAAAACTGTTGTGAAAGGCAAGAGTTTCAAGGGGAACGTGGACTGGCAAAGAGCAGTGTGACTATGAGAAAAAATACAACACAGATTACCCCAAGGTTTTCTGTCCTGCATCAGTCAGGCTTCTTGTGACCCCTTGCAGTTGTGTAAGTATTTGATGTGCAAGGGAGGCCATTCCGTGACTGCCTTCCTCACGCCATGGTCAATGCAAACCCATGGGGCCACACCAATTTCCGCTCTGACATCCACAAGGTTGCTTTACAGAAATCTCATCAAATGAAGGGTCTTCTCACACTGTCATCAGCTTAGCTGAGGGAGTTTTAAATTCAGCCAAGAGTCCCCTCCCAGCATTTAAGTATATTTCTCTAATCAGCTTTTAAATCCATTATGAATTTTTGATCTAGAGGCTGCATGACCTTTTCTAGGACTTTGATACAAGATGAATAAATAACTGCTGAGCCTTTGAGCTATGTCAAGATAAATTCAAAACGTCCTCTTGATGTCCAGTACTTCTTGGATTCAGTAGGTTAGGGACAGGGGCTGGGCAAAACTGTTTCCTTGTCTTATATTTTTAGCAATTATTTTTAAACTCTCTGGGAATTTGTAATGCCACAGGCAAACATACAGTGGGGTCAGAGATATTTCAGAGATCCTTACATATGAGAAACTCAAGGTCCCTGATTATTCTACCTCAAAATAAGATGTTGCAAAAAGTTTGAAGTGGGAAGAATGAAAAGAACAGCTGTGAAAACAAACAAAATTTGCACCTTGTTTATGTATTTTAATGGCTGCAGGAAAACAAATTTTAGAGCAAAATCCTGGAGCACAAACCCAGCTCCAGACTGACTTTAAGAAATTCCATGATGTTTACAACCCAGCAGTGAGAAATCCCTCTTTTCACTGACTTATATCACTAAGCAAGTCAGGAAAGATGGCAGTTTTCAGGTGCATCAGTTTGTCAGCTAATTTTCCACATTTCAAAATTCAATGAAGTCAAGCAGCCATAGTCTTTGAGTCTGAACATCAACTATAGGTTGAGAAACGTTGCCCAAGTAGAACCTCTGTGAACCAGACTGTGGGGTTTTTTTTCCCCATTATCAAGTTTATTGCATCTGCATTACAGCACATTTCCTTGGAGGCACAAAAGCAACCTTCCTGATTTTGAAGGCTTCTTCAAGACTTTCCTCTCACAGGCAGAGAAGATGCAGAGTTCACCCTGACTGACAGCGAACAACAGCAAGAAGCAACAAGAAAGCTTTTTTTTTCACTCTGAGGATGGTCAGACATAAGAGATGCCCAGAAGGGCTGTAGTTTCCAGCCAGCTGAATTTTGAAAATCAAAGCCCTGAGCAACCTGACCTAATAGGACCTGTTTCAAGGGAGGGTTTGGACAAGACAACAGTTTGTACAAGTTTCTTGGCAGTTTCTTGGCAGTTTTTTCCAACCAGGATTATTCCATGATTCTAAGAAGTGTGCTGCTTCTGTTTCTTTCCTCTTGCTGCTCTTGAACTATGCTCTCTTATTAAGGTCAGCTGTGGAGACTAGGCTGGTCTCAGCTGAAGTATCTTTGAAGGGAAATTAGAACACAACCATCTGATTACAGGTCTGATGATAAACTTTTTTTCCTTTGTGTTACATAGCATCACAATTTCCAGATAGTTCTCCTCTTTCACCTGTGAACTTTGTCACACCCCACACAAAGATCAGCCAATCTGTAAGGACACTGGACAATTTTTAGGATCGAAGTATCAGTACTACCACCAAAAGAAAACTAGATATATCCTCTTTTGTAGTAAAGTCACAAAGGTTTGTAGAAGTCACCACAAAATCTCATGGAATAATGAACTCATGCTCAGGTCTGTGGATCATCTTTGGCCATACAACTAAATTCCAGTTAAATAATTTTTGTTTGTATTTCTCATATGAATATAGGTGCAAACTTGTAACATGCAGAATTGTCAGAAAAGCCGATCCAAAGTGAGCAAATAATTTAAAAGAATGAGCTGCAGTAGGGTTTACCCAGGTAGAGTTGTGCAGGACTTCTCACGTGTTTGGCCAGCTTCTTTGTAAATTCTGGTCTTGACTATCCTATCTTTTCTTATCTCTAAGAGTATACATTCTGCAGAAGGCTCAGTGATCTACATTTAAACATCTGCTAGCCAATCCAGATCTTTCTATATGATGTAACAACATCTGGGGGTTTTTAAATGGTAGAAAAGAACAAGTGTTCTCACAGAGCCAGTCTTTGATTTTTCAGTTTTCTACCCTGCAGGCTATCTGACTCTGAAGTCTTCTGCCAGTGGAGAATAAGCCAGTTTTCATCTGCAATCTGCACATTCTGCCTGAAGAAAAAACACCAGTCCCATACCCTGCTTGTCCAAGGAAAAGCAGGGATACAGTCTTCTGCTGATATATTTTTTTCCCCCAAGGGTGACTGATTGGTACTAGCCAGAATTGTGTATATTGATGGTCTTCTAGAGGAAAAAGCAAGATAAGCCTACAAACTGCTCCAGATCTGCTGCCTTTATTTTTTGCAGGTTGGAAGCGCTTTCTCTGAATTACTTCCCTCTAGCTGGGACATGTCACAATTACCTCCCATTCTCTGTCTCCTTCTACTTCACAGTGGTGCAGCCCAGCAGCACAGACACATGATGTGCCATACTCCCATAGCACTAGGGACCAGCAGTCTGTGGGAAGCTGACGTCTCTGGAAGTGTTGCATACAGTACAGTCAGACAAACAGCAAAGCTGGTCATGTGCACAAGAAAACTGGTATAGCACACATTAACTACTTCCTTATCTCTCAGATGTAAGCAAATCATATTAGGTCCACATAGCAAGGGCGCCAGTCAGACATTCTGGGAAGGGATGGAAAGATTTCACAGTGACTGGACACCCCCACCACTCTGGGAAGTATGTGCTCCCTCTGCTTTACTTTTGCTCCTGCTCTTTTATACAACTAGCATGACTTTTTTTTTTGTACCCCTTGCTTTTAAATTAGGCCTTTTTGTTTCTTCTACTCCAGGTTTTAGCCCAACCACTCTTCAGCAGAATGGAACAGATAGAAACACAATAAGCAGATGCCACTGGAGCAAATGAAAACACATTCCTCGCCCTGAGGCCCAGCATGCTGTTCTCTGTCAATGCTTCTCATACTGTGAGTTTCCATACCAGAGGAAGAAAAACACATATAATCAACTATATGTCTGTATTTTCCAGAGCTAAAAAAAAAATTAAAACTGAAAAAAGCTAAAGCAATCTTTCTGAAATTCTCATTGAAAACCAAAATTGATCAAGACAGCATCACTTACCAGAATTTTCCCCCAAAACAGAGCAAGTTTACATTCACCACATTTCCTCACAAATGGCTTGAAAACATGCCCTGTAAAATAAAAGAGGAAGAAATAATTAGTGACTGGAATACCACAAATTATGTTGTACTTTTTTTTTCTCTCTCTGCTAACATTTATCATCATCTTCCACCATTGTGCCTGGTTTAGGGAAGGAGGTAATTGGACTTGAACCTTCACAACTAATTATTGAATTCCACTGGTATTATGCAAAATATTAAAATAATTGCAGGACTCCCTCAGACTGCTCAGACACATCACTGTCACTGACATGATGGCTATTCAGACTTCTGGGAGACAAGGTCAACAACATGAAACGTGCAGCAGGGCACAGCAAGTGTGCCCATTAGTTTAGATTCAACCCTAAAAAAAATTGGTCAACCCAGTATCTCTTGGCAATTTTGTTCTAACAAACTGGTTTTGGAATTTGATGCACGTAAGTTCATGACAGCCTCCTGGTTTGAAAACTACACAAAGCGAAAAAAGGGTTTGTGCCACACTACATTATTAGATTGTATTAATTACTTGGCATTCTCTAGGAGAACAAAGAGGGAGAAGAAGGAAGCCAACATAATATCCAGCTTGACACACACTAGGGCCCGTTTGAAGAAGATGGAGAGCAAAAGTGACAAATGCCATCATTTTGCCAATCCTGAGTAAATTTCAAATGACAGCTAAGCCTTATTCTTCCTTGAGGCAAAATCTTTGAAAGAATAACTTGTGGAGGACAGACTAACAATGATGTTAAAACGTTTAGTTTGTAAACTCCTAGAAGATGGAGAAGCTAGGATTCTGCTGGTGCTCAGGGCTGGGAGTGGTAACTGTGCAGCAAATGGCAAAGGACACAATTTTTAGTGCCCAGGTGTCCACACCAGTGAAGCCAGACTGAATTTGATCTGCATTTAAGTCCCATTCTCCCCCAAGTACATGGCTGAACTTTCCACCAGAGAAATCGGTGAAATTACTGCTGGATGAGTAACTTTACAGCTACACACAGATGACTTGGAGCCCTGCACTACTGATCGTGAAAACCTGCCTCAGCTGCAGAAACAGCAAGTCTTGTGCCAGCACCTCTCCTGAAGGATGCTGTAGGCATAAACAGGAAACAAAAGGGGAATGGCTTCTTAAATCAAATTATTTTTACTGGTCATCATTACATAAAAAGCAGTTATTAAATTACAATTTCTATTAAGGAATGACCAAATAAATATTCCTCTAAAACATGGAAACCAGATCACATTGCTTTAAGTCCCAATTAGCAAGCAAACATCTGATGTCATAAAGCTCAGACTTCATTTGGGTGAAGGGTTCAGGGTGGGGAGAAAAGAAAAAAAAAGCATCATTACAAATCAGAGGAGGCTGTTGTGAGAGATTTTAGGAACAGACATTTTTTAACAGAAAAGCACAAACGTAAGCACCTTCTTCTCTGCTTGCTTTCTTTGTTTAGCAGTTGAGAAAAAAGTGGGTATATCAACGAATAAAGAAAAAAAATGAACACCCCCTCCTCTCCCATCACCTTTTGTACAGCTTGGCAGAGTTTATGAAAACACTGAAAAAAAATGGGTCTTAACTGCTTTGCTCAAACTCAGGGAAGGTGGTTATTATTCCAGTGCCATCCATTTCCCTCCCTAGCTTCCAGGCATTTGGCCTGGAAAGAAAAAATCAAGTCAAGAAACTCTGCTTCTGCCTCCAAACTAATTGGATAAAATCTGCATGCAGAAAAGTTAGAGGATTAAGAAATGAGCCAGGTCCAAAACAATCCAATGACACCTCAACTCCAGATTAGCTCATTATTTTCTTCTACACCATGAGACTGATTTAACAATTTTCTCAGAGGAGTGACAAATAAGGAAACTCTGTACTCCATCCTGCTGGTCCCAGGAATACTTTAAAACAGGGGCTGGCACCATTGCCAAAAGGGGCTGAACTCCCCCTAGCACTGGTGTGGAGCTTCTGAATGCGGCCCCGGCAGTGCTCCCTTCCTCCCTCGCCCCAGCACAAATGCCTGTGCAGCAACTAGGATTAAAATGAACTGGGGAAACTCTTCAGCCAAGTTTGCAAAGTGAGTAAAATAAAATAAAATAAAAATGAACAAAGAGAAGAAATAAAAAAGAAACAGGCCCGTGCTGACTCTAGGGTAAAAAGGAGGAAAGATGGACCAACAGTACAGCTCCACTGTTACAGTACACGATTGCAGGCAGCTGCTTTAACACATACCAAGAGAGTCTAGTCCAAGCCCTCCACTGAGGCCATGTATGACAAAAACTAGCAAGAGGGCTAGGGAAAGGGGTGTCGTGTTAAATCTGAGGCAGACACACAATTTTCCACATCTCTAGCCTTGCAAGATCTTCAGAACTGTAGGGATGGCAGGCAGAAAGCTTGGGTGTGCCTTTTGCTTGATTTCAGATGATGGCGAAAAATGTACTCTATCTCTTTGGCTACAAAGGAGAAGAGAGGCTTGGAGGTGGAATGGGGAGGGAGAGGGGAAGGGAAGTATTTTGCTGCATAATTGAGGGTGAGGGTTGGACATGGCTTGCGGAAAAAACCAAAGATTATTCACTCTTTTTTTGTATTCAGACTGGGGGCTGGTACAGAACTCAGTTTTAGTCTTAATGATTTTCATTCTACCCAAGAATGTAGGGGAAATATTCCTTTTTCTTGAAGGCTTTGGATCATGTTACATATCTCCAAATTTTGATGAGCACTGTTCAGAAAAGCTCTCCTGGACTTTGGACAGTACAGCGCAGGAGATGGAAAATAAACCAATATAGGCTTCAAGGCACACCAGTATAGGCTTATTTTACAATTAGTATAATGAATAGAAAAGGCAAGAAAAGGTTTGTCCAATCAGTGTCCAAATGAAGCTGTCCAGCCTTTTCCTGTAGGCAGCGCGAGCTTCAACAAACTGCCACCTTTTACCAAAAACCCATATCCCCCTCCCAGTGTTTATAATATACCAGCAGTGTACTTATGTAGCCTTGTGTAAAAATCACTTTCTTTTTGTAAAGAAAGAAGTATTTTGTGAAACAGAACATCACAAATAGCATAACTACACATCACTTGCGTGTTTGGTTTCATGATATTTTCTGCTTCATGAGACAACCTCTATTTTTCCTCATCAGCTTTCAGAGGTGCTTTTGTCAGTTCACACTGGGATCAGAATTAAGTTTATTACTACTGGCAAAAGAGAAATCACTGACAACGGACATGGAAAGTACTTTTTTCTCAAGCCTGCACTCCCAAATCCATCAGCACTCACAAACTTCAAGGATCTTTGGATCAAGTGCATTGTGAATAATCCTAGATGCGAACCCACAAAACTCCTGTTTTTTTATTGAAGCAAAAACTGTTCAATGACTCTTTACTCACCATTGAAAACAGATAATAACTTCACTGAAAGCATAAAAGCAGCCACACAGAGGTTGCTGGTCTGGTACGTGTTGCAGTTCATACGAGTTTCACCCAGCTGGAGGAAGTGGCTGGTTGAAGTCATAAGTGGTCTTACATACTTTTCAAATGCTAGTAGATGCAATTGAGTTTATGGTACTCAAACACAGAAGAAAATCTACATAATTATAAACATCTGTCAGTTTTCTATTAGCAACATGCTTCTGCTGCTGTTTTTTCAAACCTCAAGTAGAAGCAGGCATTCCTGGTGTTTGGGCTGCTATTTTACTTGGCAAAAACTGGGAAAATGAAGCCTTTCATGCCGAACAGTTTACGAAGGAACATGTCTGGATCAGGATGCATAACCAGTAAACGAGCTGGATCCACTTTGTAAAGAAAGTGTTGGTTAGTCTTCAGAGTAACAGCCTGCCTTTTTCATCTGTTCTAATGTCAGTCATGCTTATGTTACAACACATCATACCACAGAGATTTTGGGCCATGAATTGGTCCAGAAAATACTTTTCAGTAGTATGTTACTAGGGCCCTATTTTAACAATCTTGAGTTACCCTTTTCACATAAGTTGAGGATTCTGTCACCCAGGACACTGCTGCTTGAACAAATGTATGGAAGCATACGTGTTCAGTTTTTAATAGGGTGCATGCAGCACTTTCCACCTATTCCCACCCTCTAAGACTTGTAACCCTACTAAAACCAAAAACCAACCAAACGAAAAACCTCCAACTGATCAAAAATACGCAAAAAACCCAAAACCCTTCTAAAAGCAACATTGAACAGAAGAAAAACAATCTCCTACATGTGAATGTACACAGCCAGTTCATAAAGGAACTGTACATCTTAACTTACATAAAGTAATCCTTTACTGTGCAATGCCAGATTACATATAAAGAGCCCTTATCCTGTGAACAACTGAAAGCTTTCCAACAATAAAACATTTAAAATTTAAGGGAAGCTTATAGGCTTGTTCTTACACAGAGACAAATGCCTCCCTGTTAGCCTGAAACTACCCCTTTTCTAAGTGAGGTCCCAGATAGCTGGCATATTATATGAAAAAGCCTGGTCATCAGCAGGCTGTGGGGAAGAGCTGAGGGCAGAAAAAGGGAGTTCCCACCAAAATCTGCTCTTGCAACGAGTCCAGACATGACCCTGGACAACAGCAAAGGGAAAAAAACCCAACCAGCAACACCATTAGAAGACTTATACTAAGACACTGCTATTCTGGTGGTTTGTCCTCCCATGCAACAGTGCCAAAACTTGGAAAGAGGACAGCGGCTATGGGACAGGCACCCTGCATTTTTTCATGTGACAGTCACTGGATTTCTAAAACAGTTACTGGAAAGCTTCTGCACATGCAGGATGTAAACAAGGGTAACTAGGTCCCTCTATTAAAGGAGTCCAAAAGTAGTTTAGTAGTTTCAAAACAAGAATGTTTGTCTGCACCATCAAACTCGTTGCTATTTAAAAACACGTCTGCCCTTTCCATTTGGAGCAGAAGGAACTCAGATGCAAAGTCACCGTTGCAGTGGCAACAAGTCTTAAGAAACAGGAAACGTGGGAGGAAAACACTGGGAAAATACAGAGGCTTTGCCTGAACTTTTTTCTGCTTTTATAAAATGGAGCTATGAAGAGAAAGAAACCCACAAACTGTGTTAAAGACAAAAAGCTGAACTGCCTCTTCTCTGTGACACTTCAGTCTCCTCCCACATTGGCTATATTGACTTATCTTTAGCAGACATGCTGCTGTCAGCTGGTCCCCATGTCCTGTGGCTCCCAGCCCTGCCAAGGCAGGATGCTTGCTCTCCTTCATCCTGGACTGTGCCCCTTACACAGGCAGTTCAAGCCCCTCGATATTGCCAGCTCAGTATCAGTGATATTAGTACCTTTTCCCTTTCTCAACTTTCAAGCTGGATAAATGAAACAAAATCTTCATTCACAACTCCCCTTCCAGGCATCAACTTGCTTTGTAACACAGCAGAACTGAAAGCATAAAGCTGGGATCTGGAAACATGGCACCATCCAAGCAAGAACTCCTGCTTGGAAAGCGCCAGTATAGGCAGAGAGTGTGGATGGGTACAGAGACCCAGCAGATGCAAAGAATCAAAAGATGTCAACAGCGTGAAGAAAGCCTCAGTGGGGCAGCTGGTGGTCATGGTGAGCAAGTGGAGAATGACACAGTGAAGGCACTGGCGACAGAAAGGCAATTGCGACAGCACTCATGGCCCATTCCTAAATCCTGCCTTTTGAAACTATTCTGAGAAGAACCGGAAAGCTGTGACACCCCTGGTCATCCACAGTGCTCGTGAGAGAAGCCGGTGTGTGGCTCTGTGTAAGACAAAAGCCAGCACATGCTGTGCCTGCCTCAGTGTCCCTGCTGGAACTGCCTGTCCCTGTGTCAGGAGGCTGTCAGCAGCCACGGCAGCTGAGCAATCCATAGGGGAAGCTATTAGCAAGCTCAATACTGAGCAGGCACTTAGACATGAGGAGCATGTGACTAGCAGCACATTTTTGTTCTGGAAATAGTAGAAAAATTACTTCATTAATTACGGGAAGAGTACTTGCATTTCTCTTGGCAGAAAAATGAGCAGTGCTATGCCCCAAACAATTTTTTAAAAATTAAATGAATGGAGACCATAGTCCTAAAAATAGACTGAACTATCCAATCCCCCGGAGCTGGCTCCTAGAAATGCTGTTGGGCATCTCTGGAGCTGAGAGCGGGCACAAGCAGCCAGTGACATAGGGACATGGTGGCTACAGCCAGTGCTGCATCCCTCTCCCACACCCTCAGCCTGCTCTCATCTTTACCTGCCCAGTATCCCAGTGGCATCAGTGAAACACTTCTATGGCCAGAAATAAGCACTCACATCATTATAAAAGTTTAAAAAGACAGCAAAGAGAAAAAAACCTTGGGCATAATGTAAGGTTTCAGAAGCTTCTGTTTTAATAATTGATCTTCCAGTTTGTCTCAAAGAAGAAAATCTTTCCTTCTAAAGATACACAGTTGACCCAGAAGGACCTTTAGAAGAAACTGGCTAAACAGTGTATTTACAAACGTTCTGGAGAAGCAGTAAAGGTCATTTAGAAGTGCAATTACATTGCAATACAAATGCAGGTTTTTTGTACATAAAAATTTGCTTTCATAAGCAATTCTTATTAAAAACAAATTCCCCCTTCCCCTTCAGAGAGAGACTTACTTATACAATAAATATTTTTGTGCTTTGATCAGTGTGCAAGATTTTAATTAAGGACATTATTTCCATGACATACAATGAACACATACGTAGGGAGTATATATAGAATATATATGCTAGTGTTGCAATATTATAGTACCCATAATGTCAGCCATTCCCACTGTGCAAGAAATCATAAAAAATACACACATGGGAAGAAACAGTCTCAAAGTCCTGGCGAATTTACTTTGAGGCTTTAAAGGTTAAAAGAATTCAGCACAAAAGTCTCTTAGGACAAATTGGGGGTGTTTACTAAGGACTTCTTGTAGTTCAGTCAATACATGGATTTAGCTAATTTTGAGTGTGCCAAATAATACTTGTATCTTGTACATGTAATACTTTAATGGCTTGATCGCTTCCTATTGTGGTTTTCCTAACTACTGTAATTCCAAATTGTCTGAGAGTGAAAAGAAAGTGTGGCCCAGTCTGCAACTGCACCCAAAAAGCTGGGGGGGGGGCAGGCAAGGCGAGTCTTTGCAGAAGCTACTCCACCTACATGTGGTCACACTTCCTGATGTGAAATATAAAAATGATGAAAAGAGGCTGAAATTTTGCAAGAATGGGCTATTTGTAAACCTATTTCTGTATCAAAGAAGGCTTGTGACGCAAAAAGTAAACAGTGTAAGAAAAGAATATAGCAACACGATTAGAATACAAACAATGAGAATGCTGCACTGTAAACTAATTATTAACTACAACAAGCTGAAAATAAACTGTTTCCTTTTTGCCGTGTTCACTTTAATCTTCTGAGAGGCAGGAAGGGGGAAGACAGGAGGAGGCAGCAGTTTCAGACTTGTGGAGTTTATCAAATCCCAGATCGGATGATTAGAGCACAGCTAAAAAAGAAAACATCCTCTCTCCCCACCTCCCTCCCTCCCTCCCTCCCCAGAAAGGAAGCACAACCTTTAGGACCAATCTACAGTGTTTGTTTGTTGCTCTTTAAAGGATTACTCTGGAGAGCATTTTTCTTAAGCTGCTCTTATCTCTTTCTGGAAGTTTCAAAATAAACAAGAGTACTGGAAATAGAAGAACAAAAAACTTGACTTTCTGGTTTATTTTTTTCAATAGTGAGACAAGTAAAGAAAATAAATAGGGTGCTTCATTGTCACACAAGACAAAACGGAAGGGAATGTAAGCTTTAAATCTGAGAAGCACCTTTGCAAAATCTAGGGAAAATCACCAATGGGCTGAGGATGGGGAAAAGTGAAAATAAAAAAGAGGGCTATCCCTCATGCTACCTCACTGATTATTTATTTACTTTAATGATGAGACTTCGTGTTGCTGGGTTCTACCTTCAGGAAATAAACAAACAAACAAACAAATAAATAAACAAATAAAAGGAACAACCACCAAAAATTACCGTATTTTGACAATTTACTTTCAAAAACACCCTAAATAACCAACCCTGCTCTCTAGTGGCCCTCCCATAGGGCAAACAGGAAATTAAATTCTCAGGACAACACACTAGAAGTACAAAAGAAAAGATTTTGCACTGACATAATGCTTCAGCCTCAAGCTCTAGATCAAGTGTTTATTCTTTCCCACTGCCCTTAAAGACATCAGGTTTTCCCTCCAAAAGCAAGTGTCCCAGCGTGAACCAGAACAAACACAAGGTTCATGTAATTCCAGGATTGTGCTACATTAATATAAACCTCTTTGCAATGCAGAAGCCACAAAAAAGCATTTATTTTGCTGAAATATTCTAAGGATTTAAAATGTCATTACTATTCAGTATAACCTCCCTACTTTTTTTTTGTCTTTTGTTTTTCAAGATCAAGCAAATGCCTGATCAGTGGAACTAATGAAACTGGATTTCCAGCTCATCTGGACTCGTGATGCTAACTTTACAACCAGAGTCCTTCCCAGACTGCACCCCATCTCTCCTGCCTCTCCCATAGCCCCAGATGCTGGTACCCAGTCACATTTACTGTGCAAGCCCTGCTGCAGCCGCTGGCTAGCTCTTCCAGGGGTGCCTGCAGCACCCAGCTCCTGCTGCCACCACATCCAGCCCATCTCCTTGCAGCAGCTAAGAGAAAGAACCAGAAAGGCAAATGCTGCCCCTGAAGGCCCCTCCCTGGCTGGAGACAGCTTACAAACTTATAAAGAGGAGGACTGGTGTACAAACACACTGAGTTAACAGCCTAACCCCCACTTCCTCAGGAAACTAGGCTAAAAATCTGGTTTTTCTCTTGCTATGCCCCCCTCTTACACTGCCAACTATGCAGATGCAGCTTTAAAAAAAAAAAAAAGAGTAGCATAGACATAAGGCTTAAAGGCCTATATCCCCATAGAGCATCTGGATTTCTGTCTCAGACATGTTTCAGAAGTGTCATTGATTTCCTGTTTAATATTCATGTTTTATTGCTGCACAAAGCCAGCCTCCGCTCAAAGAGCGATATATTACTCTCCTATCCTCCAAGAAGATCCTTAATGAGGATATTCTGGTTTCTTGATATTCAGACACCTTCTGTTGGCGTCAGCAGAAGATTGGCATATGCTCGAACACACAGCACACAGAAAAGGGAAAGTCAGCTCTCCCTATTAAAACAGAGCTACAGGATCAAAAGGGACCTCGAATGACCATCCAGGTGGCTTCCCTGCTCAAGGCAGGATCAACTACACTTATGTTATTCTTTTTATTAGACCACCTGACCCAGATGGGTAAAAACAGATGTGCTTTGGGGCTCACAGTCCCTTCCCAAGCCTGAAACCTCTCCCCTGTGTCACCCTGGTCCAGCCCTCAGACACGCCAGTTGGTCTGGTAAGATCCCTGCCTGCAAACCCTGCCTTCCTTGCATTGCCATGGTTACAATGCTGCTATTACCGTGCATGTTGAGCCTATTTTTAAAAGCCTGCAATGACAGGAGATGCTGGTTAAGGCCTTAATCTCAATAAGGTCTAAAATTACGAGTGCTTACTACTTGTACAAGGGCTGCACTCTGAAAGCAAAACACGGGTGGTGAGCTGCTCTGCATTGCCTGCATCCCAGACAAAAAGGGAACATTTTGCAGGAGGGACCTGAAGGACAAGAAGAAAGTAGTTCTGCCAATATTAAGGGGGTGGGTTAGGTCAGCAGAAAATCTGTGACGACACAGCAGAAAGCAACTCATGTGCACTGGAAGAGACAGGCATCACTGGAGGAGAAGGAAAGATGCCCTCTTGGAGCTGGCTGACAGATGGGAAATAGAGAGCAAGGGAGGGTCTTTGGTGCTAAAGACAGGCACCTTGTGCTGAATGATGAAATCAGTAGAGGAGCATGTAGGGAAGGTTACACTGCTAAAAAATGAGGAAATGGGACATATTCCTTTTGTAAAGAAATTCTGGACAGATGGAATTATAATTTGAAGATGCCAGAGAAAAGGATGTTGCAGTAATTCAAGACAACAAATGAGCGCTTAGATGTCAATTTCAGCTGTGTGGTCTGGATAGCACAGGGCATTTATTAAGAGACCGTATGCAAGAGGAATCTGCTGATCTCAGAGTAAAGACAGAGGGAACTGAGAGATTGACAGATTTTGGCCTGGCTGAGGGACACTGATTGTCTAATCACCCCAAGACACTGATGTTGTCCATGGCAACAGCAGCGAGAGATAATGGGGAGAGCTGCAGGTGGAGGGAGGAAGGGAGGTATCAATGGCTATCTGTTTAGTCCTGCTGAATGAGACTTGATGTCTTGGTATCCACAAAGAAATGAAGAAAGACTAATTGAGGTTATAGCTTGGACGAGGGGAGAGAGGACTAGTTTTATGTTCCAATCTTAACAACCTGGTATATCTACATATCCATGACTCTGATGACTATATATATATATATGTGTGTAACTATATATTTGTATAAACACATTATTTGCATTTATACATGTAATAGCTCATGCAAAGGAATGCAACGGAATCAGAGATATTTGTAATCAGAATAGGAGAAGAGAAAGAACACAGCCCTGCACTCCCTGACAAAAAAACAGAAGTGGAAAAGGCCTTTCTCCTCCTTTCTTTTTTGCAGCATAACTGGCAACAAAGCATGTAGTAGCAAAATTTTTGCCTGCTAACCTCCCTGGAAAGTTTAAGCAGTCAAAAAAATTTAGCACCAGCACTGCATCATGCAGCTCAACAAATCCTTCCACATTCAGAGGGCAGGTGTCCCACGCACCCACACTGCCACACACCTCATAGGATGTGTGAACAGCTCCTGGCCCTGTCAGCAGTGGCTTATCTCATACAGCACCCCTTACAGCACGGGAGATGCGTGTTTTGGTCGAGTGATGGATGCGTGTGTAGCCATGTGTCAAATCTGCCAGCATGCTGAGTGCTGGAAACAAATGGCACTTTCAGAGCAGCGCATCTGGGTCACTGCCTGCTCTCGCTGTGCCTGTGAGGACTGAGGGGAAGAAGAGCGGAGCAGGGAGAAGCAGGCTGAAGATTTGAGGAGCTGTGCTGGCAAGTATTATCTAGGCCACTGTCTGTAAACAGGATACCCTTACCCTGGAACAACAAAAGTGGATTTTTGGTACTGTAAGGGTAAGCCTTTTGCACCCCTATGTGGTGAGGTGACACTGGTTTATTTTCTCCCTGCTCTCAGTTTTGCAGGTGTAACCAGAATAATAAACCCACATTCAACGTCCCTCCCACCTCGAGTAAAATAGACTGTAAATCACTGAGAAACAACACACAGAAAGTACTCACAGGCTCCGCTTTTTAGTGCTGTAACTAGTTTGGACTCATGCATTTAGGAAATGTCACATTTGATTTTGACCTAGAATCAAGTTCACTCCGCCTCGCTGAAACACAAGACGCACCATTCATGGAGTGCCTGGAGCGCAGCCTCCAGCTGCAGAATGTGGGTTACCAGAAGCAAGAGACATCTGAGAAGGAGCATTCAGAGCAGCACGTGTGCCACTTTCAGCCGTGAACACATTTGATTATGAACCTTACAAAATGTATGAATGGTACAGGCTGACGGTACAATCCCTGGAAGCACATATCCATAACAATCCTATGGAAAAAAGAGGGATGCACGCCTGAGAGCCACAAAAAGACAAGACTTTTTTTCTCTTTCTTTTGAATATGCAAGCCAGCTAATTAATTTACCCTCCAAAAACCATTTGCACAATCTGGGACCTGCTGCAAGGGCGAGTTGTGAAGATTTCAACAGTGAACACCATCATCATCAGCTAACCAACAGTCATACTTTAAACCCAAACCATACATGACAAAATCATCAAGTTCATTTCTCTCGCATATACTTTTACATCTAATAGCAAATTGTCAGTAGAATTTGGGGTCACAACAGTCCCACAAAGCCAATGGCACTGCAGCTGGACAGTCTGTACAGAAATCCTACCTGGCATGTCAAGATGCCCTGCTCACCACGTACTGCAGTTTTCACCTTGGATAACAGCCAGTGTATTTGTTCTGCTTCCTCTCTCCCCATATTACACACATGCCCATCCACTGCTTACTCCACTTCTAACCCACCCATGCAGACACACAGCTACAACAAGCACTTTGAAGCACCTCATGCATGGAAAGGTATCAAGAAAGGGATCTTTATTTGACCTTGTCATACACATATCTGGGGAGTGAAAACAGAAGCCTCCACAAGCAGATGGACACATTTAAAAATGGACAAAAAGTAAGAGAGAGCACAGTTCCTCATAAACATGTGTGTTTTATCAACTGCCTGAACGCCAAAGCACTTCCCTTTTCCGGACAGACACCTCTGGGTCACATCTTTTAGCTCTGTTAAAATTTCAACAGCTCATTGGCTTCCATTTCATGTGAAGAGGGGGAAGGGATGTGGACTGAGCATCAGATAGTCAAATGCAGAAACGGATTTAAATAGAAACTGAAAATCTTCTCCCAAAGAGAGGGCTTCCACTACCAGGAGTATGTAAAAGGAAGAAAATAAAAAGCTGCAGAGTGACAGATGCATATCATACAGCTGGGACCATTTATGTCCATAGTGTTTCCACTGCACGAGCAGTAAGAGAAGACGTTTTCCTCCTAGGCAAGGTCTCTCTCACTCTAGGATTCACAGTGGACCAATTACAAGCTTCCTAAAAGCCCTGCAAAGCTTTCAAGGCTTGCAGTAGTTACAGCTTCTGACCCAGACTCCCTGCAAACATTAGTAGAGAGCAGAGCAGTAGAAAACATTGCAGCCTAGTAGAAGGTTTAAATACTGATGTGCATAGACTTCAGCAAGTCCTGCCCTACTTGCCTTAAAAATGTCCAGCAGTCCTTTTGATATCAATGATGTAAAAAATTAATGCTCTAACAGGCCTGTTTATGAAGGCTGACTCCTTTACTCCATCAGCAGAACAGCATTGCCCAGCAAGTGTCAGGCTTACCTCTCATTTTGTGGGGGGGAAGCAACAACATCAACATGTACAAAGGAACAAGGGTATACAAAGCATTTTGTAGGCTTGGAATAAAACCCTGCTTGTAGGATTCACAGAAAGAATTTATGTTAACAGAGCAAGCTATTTATAGCAACTCTCCATAGAAATGAACTGTCTCTTCGTTCCTGCCCTTGTGAAATGCAGCTTTTTAACAAGAGAAACCCTCTCTTTACTCTAAAAGCATGGGTGAAGGGGGGCACGAGGAAAGGGAAGCTACTCCCTGACATTCACCCTGCTGGCTCCAGTTGTACTGGAGATAAGGTCTTCCTGTGCTGTGGCACAAAAGAGGACTCATGGTCTGAGCCCAATGCAGTCACAGCAGCCTTCCCCAGCCCCCTCAGCCAGACAGTGGTGCTGAGAGAGCTGCCTGTGCTGGGGCCTATTGCTCACAGCTCCAAGCTGTGCCTGTCCTTGCTGATGGACACGTCACAGGATCATGGAGGTCTGCTCTTTCCCAGGTTCCTCAAGCCCTGCATGTTTAATTACAGGCTCTTAGGCAACATTAATCCAAGTACACCTAAGGAAGATTAGAGCACAGGGATAAACCAGGATGGAGAGAACCCGATTTCTCCCCAGCCAGCCCTTCAAAAGATCCCAAACCAGAGCACATGTACATATCCTCACATTTCATGCACTTTCTGAAATAAAGGTATACATAGTTTAATTCTGATCACACAAAGCCAGTCAGCTAGAAACTCACATTCCCATATACACACCTCATCACGTTTGCAAAATCATTACACGAAGTCTTACCTATTTGTTACAAATGACCCAGATCCACAGTCTGCTTACTATGCAAGCTTAATTAATTTTTTCTGCCAGTTTGCTCAGACAAGAAGCTGAGCAAACTGCTGGCATGTGACTGCACCCTCAGCAAGTTTGTTGACACCAAGTTTTGCAGTGGAGTTGACACGCTGGAGGGAAGGGATGTTAACCAGAGGGACCTTGGTAGGCTTGAAAGGTGGGATTGTGTGAACCTCATGAGGTTGAACAAGGCTAAGTGCAAGGTCCTGCACCTGGGTTGGGGCAATCCCAAACAAAAATACAGGCTGGGCAGAGAATGGATTAAGAGCAGCCCTGAGGAGAAGGATCTGGGGGTGCTGAGGAGATGCTCAACATGACCTGGTAATGTGCACTCATAGCCCAGAAAGCAGCATAGCCAGCAGGGTGAGGGAGGTGATTCTGCCCCTCTGCTTTGCTCTTGTGAGGCCCCACCTGGACTACTGCATCAGCTCTGGGGATCCCAACATGAGAGGGATGTGCACCTGCTGGAGTCCAGGGGAGGGACACAAGGATGATCGGAGGATGGGAGCACCTCTCCTATGAAGACAGGCTGAGGGAGCTGGGGCTGTTCAGGCTGGAGAAGAAAAGGCTCCAGGAAGACCTCAGACCAGCCTTCCAGTACCTAAAGGGGGCCTACAAGAGAGCTGGAGAGGGACTTTCTACAAAGGCACATAGTGATAGGAGAAGACAGAATGGCTTTAAACTGAGAGTAGATTTAAATGAGATATCAGGAAGAAATTCTTTACTCAGAAGTGGTGAGCCACTGCAACAGGTTGTCCAGAGAAGTTGTGGATGCCCCATCCCATGAAGTGTTGAAGGTCAAGTTGGATGTGGCTCTGGGCAACTTGGTCTAGTGGAAGGTGTCCCTGCCTTTGATAGGGAGGTTGAAATTAAATGATCTCTAAGGTCCCTTCCAACCCAAACCATTCTATGATTTTATAAAAATAAAAACCCATTTTGGGGAAAAAAAAGCAAAATGGATCAGAGTGGCTGTTTCAAAGTACGAAAACAGTAGATGAATGAATGAGAAACCAGAACATGCACACGCAGTCAAACCCCTAATTTTCTTGAAGTACTTTCATAAATAAGATGCAATTGATTTCTACATCCATATTAATGTGAGTTCTGTTGTTAGGCTTTTATATCTCAAGATCCGTGTTTCTGGCCAATAAACTATACCGTGGTGTTCATAGATTACAGTTTAGACTGAGTTAGAAAAGAAGAAAATAATGAAAAAAGTATTTTTGACCTACAAAAAGTTTTTATATTTGGCAAAAGCATTATTTCAGACTAAAATAACCTCACTCTTCCCAGCTGGGACTCTACATATCCTCACTGTCCCCTGCCCTTTGCAAACTTTAGACAGAACACAGGCTCTCACTGCATACTTTTGTCGCTAAATCTGATCCATCAACAGCTCTGCAACAAAATGTCTCATAGATGGCTCCCTCACACTGCTTCTTTTCAGTATCTCATGCTGACACTCTTTGTTGGTTTATAAAAAGGCATATCTTAAATCTAATGATTGTACCAATAATCCTAAATTAGACTAATGGGAACTATGAACTGAAAATAAAGCTCCAAAAGCTATAGGGTGTACATATATCATGAGAGTTATTAAACTATAAATCTGTTGATTACAATCTTATTTTGTAAAGACAGAATTATCTTAAGCCAATTTGTTGCCCAACATAATAGCACTTGGTGTCTATAATGAAAATTAGATTATATCAGGGTAAATTTGTTTATAATTTTAGATTAGCAGAATTAGACACAGTAAAGTGTTCACATAGATGAAATAATGAAATGCAATACATTTTCCTTTCATTTCCATGACATAATATTTGGTACTCTCTGAGTACTTGCTTCACAGTACTGGACAGACAATTTGAAAAGAGAAAATTCTCCTTCTCTATTTCAAAGAGTTCGATTAAGCTGATACATGACATTACTAATGGTAAAGGTGTACTTCCAAAAGAAATTGGAAGTGCTGATGAAGATGAACCCTGAGCTGTCCCTATCCCTTAGATGCAGAGGCTGTTCTGCTGCAATTCTCCATTTACCTCAGTTCAACCGATTTTCTTGCTGGTTATATTGCACTGACCACTGAGTCTTTGAGACATGGGGGTTCAATATCAATCACTCCAAAATGTTTCGGTTTAAATTATGAAACGGTGGCAGGTGAGCCACACAGGAGAGTGCACGCGAGCAGGAACTTCATAGGTTGGCTCTGTCACCCCAGAAGACCTGTCTTGAACCACAGCTCAGATGAAAAGCAGAGTGCACATGAGGTTTTTATACCCTTGCATTCAACAGAAGTAGAGAGGTACACACACTAAAATGTAAACTAAAATGTAAGTGATATTTTCTTGAGCTGAAACTTGGAGTCCTTCATACT
The DNA here is from genome assembly GCA_036785705.1 of Acanthornis magna. Taxonomy (NCBI): domain Eukaryota; kingdom Metazoa; phylum Chordata; class Aves; order Passeriformes; family Acanthizidae; genus Acanthornis; species Acanthornis magna. Next base: position 2,263,873 of record JAWUZG010000022.1, on the reverse strand, counting down.
TACAGATCACTGACTCAGAGACTTTGCACCAACTTATTCACTGATGACTGACCAAATCACAAACCTCTACGTGAAAAACATCATGCAAGCTTCTACGCGGTCTTTTCACCACCCTCATCCTCCTTCACAGCAATGTCTGGGTGATATGGTTGTGTTCATATCGTCCCTAGCTCTTGGTGGTGGTGGCACTCAGTTTCCTTTGGGAGGAAATGAATGACATTTGCTCTGCCTCAAGCCACGGTTTCTACGTATGGGCTGCTGGGGAGGATTGTGAGATGAAGTGATGGTGGTGTGCAGCCAAAGCTGCTTTTAAGCTTTTGCTCTGCCCTGATCCGCCCTTCCATAATGACTCAGTTCCAGCAGTTGCTGGAAATCAACAGCAAAATAAGAAAGTTTTCCTTCTGGCAACTGGTATTTTTAATTCCCTCTGTCCAGTGCCACAGGCGAGGAAGGAAAGGGAAGGGAGATCCCACATACTTCAGTTATTTATTTAGATTTGCTGCAAATATTCAGAGGTCTCAATTGCCCTGTTACCCGGACAGTAAATAGCAGTAGTGACGCACTCCAAGAAAGTATCCCCCAAGCCTACTCTGAACAACAAAAATAACTTCTGCCAGCACCAACTGTCATATGTCAAAACTCAACGCTATTCTTGGAGCAGATGCAGGCTCGGGAATTTTTCTTTTTTTTTTTTTTTTTTTTTTAAGCAAAGTAATTTCAAACCAGTCCAACCAACACATGTGATGTGTGTGATGGTTTTGGCAGCCGCTAATTTTCTAAATGATAATTACTGGCAGTTTATCAGCCTTAACAGTTTGAGACAGGCAGTTTGACAATGTTAGCGGACGCTGCTGAACCAAAATACAGTTCCCACGGGCTCGCTCGCGCACTTTTTCCTTCCTGCTGGTTGAAGAATTTCAAGTGCTCAGCTATGATCTGGCAAATCCTTATCCTGGCCCTGCACTGCTCCTCAGAGCACTGCCAGCAGGGCTCTATTAAATCTCCACAGCATACACCATTAAAAAAAAGATAATTTTTACAATGTATTAATTGTACCCCCTCTGACAGATGACTGCAAATATCTCTGGCAAACAACTGCACCTCGATGAATAAAAAGTTTGTTTGACCAAAGAGTAATTGCAGTTGCTTGGCACTGAAGATGAATACAGCAAGGCTCCAGCTGACACATCTTGCACAAACAGTCCTATCAGGTCTATTGTACTTATCTGTATACACAATACGAAGCAAAACCTTGCTTGAAGCTTTGGATTTAAAAGACCAAGATTTCTGGGCAAATTGAAGTATTAGCCTCTTTGGACTCTGAATTTATCTATTAGCCCTTTGCCAGTGAAGTGACTTCACAGATGAACTTTGATAAGTTCTATTTTTCCCTCTAGCAGATCCAAAATTTTTATTAAACATTACCAGAATACTAGCAAGGAATAAAAAACCAGCTTTTATACATTTTTGATTTTAAGCTGAAAACTGATCTTCCATGTTGCATTAAAAAGCTGTAACTCTAGACTTGGGTGAGTTGAGGAAGTTGAAACACAGGCACTAAATCTCTGGAATGTCAGAGTGCCATGCCCACTTTCAACCAAACCTTCAGTGCTCCTGATGTTTTTTGCTTCTGCTAAGCCCACTTCATGCCATTAAGTGTCTTCATGATGCAGTCATCAGCTATATGTGGCTTCCCCTCTTGCAGGTTTTTACACCCGCTGTCCTGTAGAATTTCTAATGATAATTTCTCTGGGCCAGCAAATTCAAAGGCTCAGCCACAGAGAAGAAATGTGCTTTGTGTCATCATTCTGTATTGAGAACTCACCATTCTCACTGACAGGGGTTTTATGGAGTAGGATCTTCATAAGGACAAAGCAAGATGCTTTACATCAAAAGGATCACCACCACTAAGGACTCCTAGTATGGCAGCTTTGTATTGTTCTGCTCATCCTTCCAATTTTCAATGGGAAAATTTCCACTCATTTCTATAGGAGCAGGCTCGTTCGGAAAGGGAAAAAACAAAAAGCATGTAGAACTGCTTCCTACCGTCAGTAAAATGGAAGTTCCTTTTCAGGGAGCAGTAGAATCCACCACAAACATTGCATTCAGAAAATCACAAGTAATCTCTCCTAACATAAGGTATGACACCTTAGTGAAAATATAGTACAGGCCTTTGGAAAGACAAAAGGGACAAATAAACCATTTAACCTTTTTGTTTGAAAAACCTCAGATAGGAACAGGAACCTTTCATTTAAACTTTACACTACTATAGTGGCCTGAATCCCAAGGCAAAGCAAACACCTGAAAGAAAAAGAGCCCAAAACCCTGCACAAAAGCAAACCCCTGAATATATTGGAAAAGTAAACCCAGGGCAGGCCCCAAGGTTTCCAGCAGGGACTGCAGACAGGTAGCTCAGCCTCAGCCTCTTCTGTCCACCTGACAGCTCCCTTCATGGGGGAGAGACTCATTTTGCTGGAGGGTGCTTAGAAAAAGCATGCGAAGCATCATCTTTTTCTAGTTACAAAAGCCCAAACTGTGCGAGGTAGGTTGATAGCAGATAAAACATTCATCCCTGTGTAGGAACCTCAGAAGAAATCTTAAACCGTGGAGAAAGAGGTATGGGGTAAAAACCAGCTTCCTACTGCCTAGGAGTGGCAGAAATTACATTTCTTCACCTTCCTTTAGAGAAGGTGAAGAAATATAATTTCAGCGAACCTCAATGCCAGGCGATGCTGACCAATCACTGGAGGAAATGTTCAAGACAGCGAAGAAGGTCAGAAGCGGGTACAGGGAAGAAGTTATCTCCACCAAAAAAATCCCCCACTAGCGCTCCTCCCTCTCACAGTGACACAAGCAGCTTGGCACTGGTACTATCTGCTCTACAATGTGCACAATGCCCTCCTGGTGGGGAGCAGGGCTGGGTGGCACCACTGGCAGCAGGTGTGAACACCAAAAGGCCAAAAATGTACATATGTTCAAGTTCGGGAAATACTGAAGTGAGTCTCTTCTTTGGGAGATGGCAGGGACTTTCTACAGAGCCCCTCCACTGCTGCACACCTCATAGCCAAGACTCCAACAGCTGTGTCTTAGGATATCTGTGTGCACATGCCCTGAATAGTCATAAGGCAGAACCTCACCCAGTAAGCAGTACCCAGACTCTGGTCAGGCAATCTGGGGAGAAAAAGCCCCACAGGCTTGTACAAGAGTTTTGACAAGCAACTGGCTGAAGATGAACTTAAGGCATCATCTGCTTCATGTCACCTTTTTGTTCCAGCTAAGTACTTATTCCTGCTACGAAGCCACTACTCACTTCTTCAGAAGAGTAAGTGATTTCTGAGGAGGAAGCAGCTGGTAAATCCTAGTGAACTGCATCCCTCTGGAGGGGCGAATGCTGTGTCAGCCGCAAGTCCCCTGTGCAAACACCAGTGACTGGTGCTAGCAGTGGCTTCTTACCTTATTTCTCTGTGGAGCGCCAGGTGACTGCATGAGGGCTTGAGAGGAAGCCTGTGGAAGCAGAACCTGGTTTCACTTTCTGTTCCATTCTCCAGGCTTCTGGGCAACAACTAGGGAGAACTTCACATCGGGGTACTAAAAAACAGTCTAACAATTTTGTGGCTTTCCTTTAACTTGTGCACTCTTCTCTCTCATCTCTCTTCTTTCACATGGAAAGATGGTTAGTAGCTTTCTCAGCTGTGACAAACTGTAAAGATGATTGTGGTGACTGTTGTTAAAAGATTTAGGGAAAAATTCCAGAAATGGTATTTAGAAAACTGGCTTTTAAATCCTATTCAATGTCAGTTTAAATCCTTAAGGACTGCCTTGACTTTAGCTCTACAACTTTAACAAGGTAGCCAACAACATTTTGAGTAATCACCTGTTCCTTCAACTTTGTCTTTTTACTTCCATGAAAACGAACATGGCAAAATAACTAGAATATGCTTCTTATTTAAATAGAATAAGAGAAAGTCTGTGGTGTGCACAAGCAACTGAGCACATAGGATTTAAAATATTTTGCACTGATATTTCTGAATGCAATCTGCATTAGAAACACCCATCCAAACAGCTACACACAATTGCAGGCAGTCATTAGATATATGCATGCATGTAAAACATGAGCTTTCTTTACTTGTAGCCTGATTTACCTGTAGCTTACCTTGTAGCCTGATGGGTGACCAAATGACTCTCAGATTGCGAAACATCTATGTCAGTCTGATTTCTCTCTCCCTTTAAGCTTATCTCCTTGCAGCTCTCTGTAGCTGTGATTAGTCTGTGTTCTTGGGAGAGGAAGATAACTTGGTAACATCAATGTAGCAGCAAGGTCAGTTGGATGCATTTATTTGTTTCTGTGGTCACTCTCCATGTTTCTCCATGCACCCAAAAAGAACATCCTCCAGCTTCAGCATGTTCAGCAGAGCGTACAAAGCAAAGTCAGATCATACATCAACAGGCTTCTGCAACCAGTGTGGATGGTATCTCATTAAACAATCCCCCACCCATTTTAGGGTGGGGAATTTAGGTGCCAGAGACAGAGGAATTGAGGGTATCAGTGAACTTTCACTGAGAAAGAAAAAAAAATAAGTTTCTGTCCTGGCAAGCACAAAGACCTTGACAAACTGCTAGGGACTGACACTTCCTCAGGAGAAAAAGAGAGTGGTGAGGAACAAAATCCATTCCCCTCACAGAGGCTACGTGGCATCTAAGATGCCTACTGCCAACTTCCCCAGCAGTGTGTCCACAGAACAGCAGAGAAAGAGGGAGAATAACCCAGGGCTCACCAAGGACACTAGCAACTTCAGTGACAGAATGCTCACTTACCTCTAATTCAGTAAGTTGGGCCAGATATCTCATGAAAGAAAAGACCTTCCAGTTTCAAAAGCTTTACTGTAGTGCTGTTTCATGGGGGATTTCTACTGACACCAAAATCCCACTGGAAGCACCTAAGCATCTCCTTGTTCCTAACAGAAAAGTGTCCCAAAAAGAAAAATACTCCACCAAGTACTCAACGGATCTAGTGGTCCAGCTCTCAAAACCAATATTGGAAAAGGGCAAATAATTAAGGGTTTCACACGTCCTTTTCCTCATGTGTACATGAGATAATAAAAGCTCAAGGCTTTACTGTGCAGATTAAACAACAACCCCAAAACAATTCACTCTATATATCCTGTGGAAACAGCACCTGCACAATTTAAAATTGCTAGTCTAATGCTTCTTCAAAACCTCAAATGGAAAAAGTATGAGTGTCTCCTAATAAAATCCCACATAAAAAGTAGGACTCTACTCCAAGCTAGCAAAGTATACTCTGTCTAGAAAGCACTTCAAGGTTTATGCAAATAAGGAGCTGAACATTATACAAAACAGTTCTAAAAGACTAAAAGAAGTTGGCTTTCAAAATGACAATTACTATTTTAAAAAGTGATTAGTTATCCCAGGCATACAACATAGCATTTGAATGAGGTTGGCTTTTTCCAGGTGGTTTCCTCAAACAGTCCAAAAAAGCACAAGTCACTTTGTGACAAAATCACCTTTGGGTGCCCCAGAAATGGTTGAGATCAGAATCATACGCATCCTTATTTCTTAGAAAGCCTGGGATGGGGAGAGGTAGTTGGAGAAGAATGAATGAAATCTTAAAAGCCCATCTGAACATCCCATGAGATACACATTTGTACAGTCAGAGTAAGAACCTAATTTGCTCTCAGATTAATCACACCCTGCATGGGTCCCTACCAACGCCCAAGCTGGCAAGCCTTGCAATGCATTATCTCAAGGATGGGACAGCGATTCAGGGCACTTCACACCAAGGAATCCTTTTCCTTCACACCTGAGCAGGAGATTCTTGAACAGGATCACAAAAAGCACAACTGTGCAGAAGGAAAGCCAGAGATATGAAGCAATTATCCCTTTTTCCTCAAGGCCACATGATTCTCAAGATAGCTACTGTTATTGCACCATCAGTTATAAGCTCCTACACAGAAGGCTAATGGCAGCTACCTCCCTTCAGGCTTACTAGTGAGAACTATTCCACAGAAACAGATAATCTTTATTATTTATTCACCAGTTTCCTTTTACAGTTGAAAAATCAGTAGGTGGTATTAACTCCTACCTGCAGATCTGTCTTCATACAGCCCTGTCTATAAACAGCCACCTCATTCTCTTTGGCAATTAAATTATGTTCTAGTAGGAAATTAGGAAACTGCTCTCATTTCCATCATCTCTTGCTCTGCAGTCACTCCAGAAGACAGATATATGATCAATTCAGATATTGACCATGTGCCCTGAGATCAGAGCTTTTATTCCAATGGTTCCTCTTCACCTCTGCCCGCTTCCACATCCACCATGAAGTGCAGCTGCCATTCCTTGCTCACCAGGCAGTGGTGCCGGATGCATAGGACGGCAGCTCCACAGAAACAAACTCTGACATGCTTCTCGTTTTCTTCAGTAAAGTGAACACCAGTGATTGCAGTGGAACATTTGCTCATGGTTTTCACAGTGGACATTACCGAACAAGTCCGCTTTAGGACCTTCTGCAGGAAATAAGTAATCTGCAACTGGAAAGTCACATGCCTACAACTGAAACAGTGCTAGAGTTACGCCAACGGGCAGCCAAGAGGCAATTCTGCACAAGCAACACTGTGGGGGAAGGAGACAATTTAGCGCTCAGAGGGGTGACCCCTCAGAGATTAGTCTCTCTCTTGAGCACGGAAGAGCTACAGCAAATGGCACTACACAGGAAGGAGCATCTTCAGGCACAAGGCAGTATTACCCAGAATATTACTAAGTCAGCACACCAGTCAGACTTCCCAGGACCGAACATACCAACAGCAGCTTCAACTCATCAGTCAATATAGGCCCATGAGAAAACATGCTCAGTACCAGTTCTACTAAATTATGTGATGACATATTATTGTTTTCAGGTAGGGACAAGTCCTTGGTTACTGTGATATCTCTGTGTCCAGCATTCGCTTAGGAAGTACCACAGGATACTAATCAACTACGCAGTCACCAGAAGTTGGTTAATTATTAATAGACTCATGTAATACAAGCGGCAGTCATTTATTTTCAAGATGGAAAATACACAAGAAATCTTCTCATAAATATTTCTTGACGCATTTGTTTGTTGCTGGTTTGCTTTTTATTTAAATTTACTCTGATTATTGGATACTAATCTCTGAGTCTCTATGAAACTTTTATTGTACTTAATAGCAGATGAGTAGGTGGAAAAGGGCATTCATGATTGCATGTTTCAAGGAAAGAATGTATTAGGATATGTCAATATCAGAGCAAAGAACAGTGACAAAATTGGACTGGCTTTTTATTTGCTTCCTTTTCCTAGCTCCAAATGAGGCTAGGAAACAGGAGACTTGCAGAATCTTCTTTGGCTGCTAATTCATGCAGGAATAAAAATGGAACATTATCTGGGGGAAAAAAACCCGACCAGCTGTACTTCTTTTGGATTATGGAAGGCACAAAACATGAGAAAAATGCTAATTCTTGATAAACACAAATAAGGCGACACAGCATTACAGAAAACTTTAGTCCCCTGCAGCCCATGGTGCAGACCACGGTGAGCCAGGCTCTCCCCCTGCAGCCCATGGAGGTCTGTGGTATAGCAGATATCCACCTGCAGCCCCTGGAGGGCCCCATACCACAGCAGGTTGAAATCCAAGGGAGGCTGTGACCCTGCGGAAGCCCACACTGAAACAGGTTTACTGGCAGGACTTGTGCCCCAGTGGGAGACCCGTCCTGGAGCAGCCTGTTCCTGAAGGGCTGCACCCCATTGGAAGCCACCCATGCTGAAACAGTTAGTGTAGAACTGCAGCCTGCAGGAAGGACACACTTTGGAGAAGTTCACAGAAGAAAGATTGTCTCCTAAGGGAGAGATCCCACACTGGAGTAGGTGAAGAGTGTGAGGAGTCCCCGCTCTGAGGAGCAAGGAACGGCAAAAACAGTGTCTGATGAGCTGACTGCAGTGCCTATTCTCCATCCCCTTGCACTGCTGGAGGGAGGAGGTAGAGAAAACTGGGAGTAAAGTTAAACCCAGAAAGAAGGAATGGGTGGAGGGAAGGTGTTTCAAGATTTAGTTTTTATTGCTCATTATACTACTCTCATTTGATTGGTAACATTAAACTAAGTTTCCCCAACTAACTGTTTTGCTTGCCATGGCACCTACTCAGTGATCTCTCCCTGTTCTCATCTTGCCCCATGGATGTTTCATTATATTCTCTGTCCCCTGTCCATCTGAGGAGGAGAGTGATAGAGTGTCCAGCCAGGATCAACCCACCAGAGCTCATTATTCATCAATAACATTAGATCTGTCAGAAGCTGTGATTCTGCATGGTTTATCTATTTGAAAGAATTAGGTCTCTGAAGTATTGCTTTCATTGAAAAGATCTTCCTGACTTGGCAATCTGAGGTATCTGGACACTGTGTCAGTAATTCAAATACACAAATCAGGCCATTTCCTTCCTTATACCAGCTGTCCAAAAGGTTTTGTGAAAGGGACACGCACTTTTTCCAAAACCATCCAAAAATACAGAGCAGACATGCAGAAATACAGATATTTTGTACAGCATGAAAGAGAAACAGGAAGGTAAGGAGAGAAAAGCAGACAGATTTGAGATTCAAGAGAGCTGTCCAAAGAAAGCTAGCAAAGCTAGTTTTTATGACATATAGAAGATCTCCCTCCTTTGGTATCCATTACAGCAGCATAGTAAAGACGGACCTGAGATGATGATGTCCTTGTCAGTTTCCCTAGATAACACAAAGATACTAAAAATAATAATTTTAAAAATCAATGAATTCAGCAGGTGAAGGGGAAGTAGTACTCCCCAGGCCTTGGACACGCTGAATTCACAACCTCAATTCAGTTGAGATGAAGGCAGCACATCCCTTTGATCTTTGGCTCACATGAGAAAGGAGAGATGAAGAAGCAAGGGTCACACTCACTGAGCCAAGATGAGGGGACTCAGGTGCCTGCCTCAAGAGCGATGCTTTGGGCTACAGAAAAGTTACATCAGCCACCTCTGATGCAACTTAGGTTACCTGAGGTGATGTAACTTATTTATGGGCTCTTAAATGAGATTTGAAATCACGGGGGAAAGGAAACAGATACTTTTCAAAACTGACATGATTTGGAGGTTTCTTAATGAAAATCACCTCACCATCACTTTGCCAAATTAACCAGAAAATTAATTAAAAGCATGAACATCAGCAGTGCAGTTTCTGGAATTAGAAATCAAGACTTGCCCAGTTTTCAGGCCTTAAAGTCTTAATTCAAACAACTTCAGGCAGAATATTTTGTGCATCTCTCCTAGAAGCCATTATAATTGTCAGTGACTACAGGAAAGCAGATGATGAAATCTTGATATATTATGCATGCACACACAGACGAATTTCTTGAAAACCTCAAATTTTGAACCAAGTAAATATGAGAAATTATGCTAAAAAGTACAGAAGAAGTTGATCTGAACTGAGGTAATTTCTATTTGTCTTGATCCATAGGCAAAAAAGACATGTTCAATACTTTTGACAGAATTCCTCACTGGGATTTATAATAGAGCAAACCCAAAGAGAAGTTGTAGCTAAAGGGAAGCACAGCTACTTTGTGGTGCTGCATTCTGCTGGCCCAGGACCAGGAGTGGCAAGTTCAGCAGGCAGCCAGGCTGACCAGCCATGGGGTCTCAGTCCCAGACCTGCTTACCGCTGTGCTGAGGCTCCTGGAGCTCATGCTGTGGAGCAGGACAGGGTTCCTGCTGTGACAAGAACTTCAGGAATGAAAACTGGTGAGTCGGAGATCTGATCTGAGCCTATATTCTTCAGTGTGCAAAGAACAAGCTGTAAACCAGGCAAAAATTCTGATCACCTTATGGGCAGGACTACCAGCTTAGCACAAAAATTAGTTTCAGGTTGCCTACTAGTGATATTCAATCTACGGTCATCAGCTTAACCCCCCCCCTCCTGATACTAAACTTTTCCAAAGTGCTAATGTGGAAAAAAGTATTCCCAGGGCATCATGCAACTTTTGTGTTTGCGCAAAGCTCTTCCTTTGGCCATCAAAGATGCCTATCAGGTTAGTAATTTTGCTTTTTAGGCTACATAAAATACTTCAACTTTCAAACTGATACACCTTCTCTGGACAGCTTTAGTTTGGTGCACTGACAAAGTGAAAAGGCTCCTATTTGACAAGCACTGCCTTGCCAAGCTCTCACACAAATCAAGCAGCATAGCAGGAATGACTAATGAATAAATCTCACAAAAAAAGGATGTAAAAGGATGTTTACAGATTTCCACATAGATGTGGTCTATTATGAAGCTATAACTTCCTATCTATTGAGTGTTTACTAGAAAGGCTGAGTATTAAGATAAAGTCTTTTGTGGACAGGAAATGATCCAAGAAAAATTAAACAGATACAGCAATTCACCATCAAAATGGGAGGAAACACTTTAAATGCTAAATAACTAAAAGCTTACGTGGTACTAGAATACTATTTAAAATTAGGACTAAAGATTTCTCTTAGACATGCACTTTCTCAAAACCTTATATGAAATTTTATCCAGCCCTCTTTTACTTCATCAGATGGCTACAGATTCCAAGGGAAATTTGACAGATTAACAACTGTAGGATTAGATATATGTTTAATTAAACACAAAACCACATTGTGTGATAGGTATATTTTAAAGGCCTATTCATTTTAAGCATGATTGATGAGATATCGACAGATGCATCTGCACTTAAAAAAAAAAATTACACCCCCATACATGAAAAGAGAACTTACAGGAAATAATATGCAGCAATATTTCAACCCTAGGCTCACCTCTAATGGTCAAAGCACTACTTTATTCTCTTGTGTATAATTTAATGAAGTTGCTTTATTACAAACAGAGAACTCTTGAGCTTTGGGAAGAAATAGATACCCCATCAAGATTATATATTTAAAATTTTAATATCTGTTTCATGAATTACAGCCTAATCTACATTTTTTTTGACTGGAGAATGATACGTTACATGCGGCAATTTTAATCTAAATTCCACAGGAAAGGCAGTTCCCATCTGCAGCTGAGCTCTCGGTGCACACCCAAAGGCTTCATTCAAAATCTGCTCTTCAGCAGCCAGCACTAGCACTGCACATGTAGCCATGCGACCAGCAAACACAAAGAGCTGCTAACTAGTCAGGATAAAGAGAAACTAGCGCATGAAAGGGACTGAAAATGGATCCATGCAGCCAATGGCACACTGCTTTTAGAGAAGTGCTCTGAAAGAATACCACAGAAGGGCCTTTTTGCCAAAGAATTACACTGTCAATGACTGGTTCGAATCCCACTGATTAGGGTCTTTCCATTAACTTCAGCAAGTTCCCTATCAATCTCCCGATTTTTGTTATTAAAATAGGATGACAAACAATCTAGGCTCAGCTTACAGCTGAGGCTGGCAGTTTACCACCCTGCACCAAATTGTTACAGCCCTCAGTGCTGTGAAGAAAGCTCCATGTAGGAGGGGAGCATCACTGCTTCTGAGCTGGATATAGAATCGCAGAATACTCAGAGTCGGAAGGGACCTCTGGAGATTATCTAGTCCACCACCCTCACCTAGAGCAGGTGACACAGGAATGTGTCCAGGAGGGTTTTGAATGTCTCCAGAGAGACTCCACAACTTCCGTGGGCACCCTGTTCCAGTGCTCTGCCGCCCTCAATGTAAAGACGTTGTTCCTCATGTTGATGTGGAGCTTCTCGTATTTTAGTTTGTGGCCATTACACACGACGCAGTTGTTAATGGTAGTTTTATTTTTTACTCCTGTGATATGGTCATATAAACATACATTTATCATATGAGCAAGCATCATGAATTACACAAGCAGCATATATTTTGGCCAAATTATGAAACTGAAAAATAATTTTAAAATACACTAGCAAAATTATTTTTCATTAGCAATCATTTGACAGGGCATCAGAATATTATGGGGAAAGAAAATAACCACAGAGCTAATTGTGGTTTAGTTTTTGGCTTCTTTACCACAACAAAGCCGGGACTCCTCTATGCTTTCACCAAGATACATGTCAGTTTGACACACTACCAAGGAATGAAATTTGTGTTGTCTGTTTATACTGAGAAATGTAATTTAAAAAATAATTCGAAAATCAGGGTTTGAGTTTAGATTACTGACACTGTGGAATAGTGAAAACTAAACCAAGCCAAGTACCTAGTTACTTTTGTGTTATTTTAAAGGAGGTTCTGTCTCAAAGCTATGCATCACCAGACAACAATGGCAGCTCGAGTGAGCGATTAAAGCTTGGATCTGCATATTATAAATGATGATACATGAAGGTTAATCTAGGAGTTTCAAATGTCATGGCCATTCCAAATTGAACAGAACACACATACAAAGATATCTACAATCTCTAGGCAGATTAATCAGGAAACATTGTTTACTATGAGTGAAGACAATAGCCCCCTTCAAACTAATCCTCTGTCCTAAAATGCAGATTGCACTAATGTGACTACAAGGTAAGTCAATACAAACTTCTGTGTAGATGGAAACATAATCTGTGTAGCCCAAATTTCATGAACCTTGAGCCAGAAGTCCCGTGTTATGCTCCCAAATGCTGTGTAATAACTTGTGGCAACTTGTGAACTTCTACTAGAAGGTGTGTATTGAGTGTTAGCTATCCCCAAGCATACTTTTATCCTGTGTTGTAACTGCAGGAAAGCCCCGAGTTACTCCAGAGCATTTGTACAGCAGTTGCTGCTCAGAAACCCACAAGCTGCAAGTATACACCCCAACTTATTCCACACTTCTTGTTTTCCCTTAATGCCTCATCTCTCTTAAGTAGCTATTGCTCTCCACACTCATTTAATGGGTGCAATACTAAATAAGGATCATGTTGAAATTACCTTTAAAAAACTTTCTGCAAGCAATATTTTTCTTGCATGCATGCACTGATGGCACATATTTTCTAAGTTAATTTCCCCGCTGGAAGTAACCAAAAGGATGAAACTGTACTCATTAGAATATACAGAAAGAAAGCAATAATCCAAAGCTCCATGCATGCTTATCAGAAAACTTTGAATTGCTCTTCATCTCACTGGTCAAATTTAGAAAGAAAATTATACTGACTCATTATAACTCAGATCACAAACCAACCATTTAAAAGTACTTTAAAAATGAGATTTAAGAGTCATACAAAAGATAGTTAAACTAAAAAGGGAAACAAAAAAAAATCCCAAAGGTTTTAAATAAATGGCTAAAGTGTTAACTTCTAGAATAAAACAGAAAAACAGCTGGAAGAATTAATAAACATATTGCTAAATTAAAATTTACATGCCAACAACATAAAGGTTATCTCCAGTGCAGTTCTCCTCCAAAAAGAAACAAATCAAATCCATCCACTAAAAAAACTGTTATACACAACATTAAAAACTCACGATTGTTTATGCCCCACAAAAATGGGGCAACCTAGGAATCATTGTGTCAAAGAAAATGTCTCTGAAACGCACAGAATGATAGAATATGCTGAGTCGGAAAGTACCCACAAGGATCATCATGTCCAAGTTGTGGCATTTCACATGCAAGCAGCCCCAGCTTAGGTTGCAGAAGGTCAAGGTTGCATTCTCAGGCTTACAGAGAAGACTGGAAAAGCAAATCAAAACAGTGAACTACTAGAGGTCAGACTCAATTAAGAGAAACCCTCCTGGCTTGTGCAGTGAAATCTCATCAACCCCCAAGAAGACAGTATTATACCTCCACTGACTGGTGAAGAAGGGAACAAAACTTAAATTCAATTTGGTCAAATCTAGCCCTGATTAGTGCTGCTGAAACACACACAATAAATTGCCAAATTGCTTCAGTAGGGAAGATGATTCCAGCTTTCTTATGGCCGCCAGTGACAGATGTAGTGAAAGCAGTGACCTTCAGCAAACACTTGAGTTTGGTGGAAAAACATTGCTTCTCTTCTATCCGAGTGACACAAATTTGGTCTGAAGAAATTCACAGGACAGAAGAAGCTGATGCAGACACAGAGGTGCTGACTGGAAGGAATACTGGAAGCTGAGCTCCCCATCTTGTTGCCCAATGTCCTAATGTGAGCCACTAGATAAAAGGAGTGAATTCTGACAAAGAGGCAAACGCTGGAGTTGAGCTTTTCATTTTGTATCCCAGTACCTGAGACTCCTGAGGAATCTCAAAAAAATACAGGCTGATGAGTAAAGCCTTACAAGAAAACTGGAGGCAAGGACTGGGGAGCACTTTCTCCAGTATCCAGCTCCACACTAGAGAGTCACATCTCTTGTTTACAAACTAGTCAGCGTTGCACGAGCATTTTCCTGCATAACTACAGGGTTTCATCTCCAAATCCACCCAGCTACTTCAAGCTCCACCAGCAGTTTGCACCTTGCACACAGCAAGGTGAGCTTCCCTCTGCACTGAGATGCCAATCCCAAGCTCACTACCCTATATAACCACAAATTTTGGCTCCTCTGCCCAGCTGGCTTTGCAAGTCCTGAGATTTAAGGCTACTGACAGAAGAGAAGCAGCAGGGGCTCATTCACCCATCTGTTTCAACGTGGCTGCCTCAGCTTCACTCAGGGCTGTCACGTCAGAGGACTGCAGGCTTTCCCCTCCATTCCAGCTCGTCACACCTTCTGCACAGGACAAAGACGAGAAGAAACCTCTTCTGTGGCTCTGGCCGCATGCCTCAGCACCCACTGAGCCAAGCCATAACCACTTGCCTCATTTTAACAGGGTGCAAATCAAAGAGCTAAGCCCAAGGCAAAAGTGTTACAGCACAGAGGAGTGCATTAGCAAGCACATCACTAGAATCTCCCTAACAATTAGAAGTGTCAGAACACAGATTTTATTTATGCACCACACATACTACAAAACTGAGTGAAGAAAAATTCTGAAATAAGCTGCCTGAGGCAACATAGTATTGTAATACTGTTTTCTGTAGTATAAACCATAATGATACTTGTTTATAAAGTCTTCTATTTCAAAAGTTTGAAGTGGTAGCTTTATACAAAATTTTCTTTCAGAAAAGGGACGTCTGGCAGTTTTGACCTGATTTTGCCGTTTACGTGACGGCTGCAACACTGAATATCCTGATGAAAGGAATCTCAGCTGAAGCCTATACTCTCTCATTTCTTCTTAGAGCTTATTCTGCAGCACTTCAGAGAGCTCCAAGACATCACTGTGCCTCTACCCTAGGAGACACCGTACAGACACAGCTGCTTCTTGGGATTTCAAAAATAATTAAAGGCAAGAGACAACAAAGGAAAGATGGAAGAATGAAGAATGTGAGAGGCACCACGAGCCTCTTGCAAACAATATATATACATTCAAGTCTGTTAAAAGGTGTACCTTTTTCCATGTGATATGTTTATCTTTTCTACCAGGCTAATTTGACAGAATTACCTCAGAGTATTTTTACTCCAAGAGAGCAGCGTGGCTGAAGTTTATCCATTTTGTTTCAAATTTGCTACATTTCAATATACTCCCAGAATTTAAAATCTTCCTATGCTTTTTTAAAATCGTGGCAGAGATAAAGTCTGATTTAATTTAAAACCACAACTGTGTCTTTCCCGAATGTAGATGTATATTTGACAGGACTAATTTTACAACCACTGTTTTAGCTGTTCGTGATTAGTGGCAGTTCAGAAGCTTCCCAGAGTTATATTAAGGAAAATGCTACTAAACAAAAAACCAGCAGCAGCAAACCTAACCAAATAAAAAAGGAAGGGAAGGCAGATTAGTTCACTGTAGGAGGGGCTACCATGACTTCCTGGAAGTCTAAAACCGCCTGTACTGCCTGTGCAGGAGCCAGAGGGCTCAGATGGAGAGGTCTCACCCTCCCTGCACATCGCTGCTTTAACTCACCCAGCCATCCCAGCAGGAGGTTAGGCAGTGCCCTCAACCTGATACACACAGATGTGGGGGTGGGAACAGAGCCACAGGCACAGGAATGGAGTCTCACACAGCCCACTGCAGCTTTTTTGTCGTGTCTTTCTGAATTCCACGGATAACAAACACCCCCGTTCAAAGGCAAGGTTGCTTCTCCCCCAGTGCCCTTGTACTGCACAAAGAGATGAGCTCCAGGACCTCTGCACATTCCTTGTTACCCAGGTCCTGGTGAGCTTTAGCCAGGCAATGGCATTTCAGACAACAAAACACTGAAAGGGAAACGCACAAACAGTCCTCTTTCCCCCATGGCACACTTAGAAAACAAAACCACTTCTTACAGGAATTGCCTATATTTCCTTTGAGAAAGCTGAGAGAAGTATGACAGATGACTGTCATCATCCTCCAGTCTGCTCCCCCAAAGCAGACTTACTTCTTAAGCACTGAAGTAGTGACAAACAGAAAGCGACAATGGCAGTTACACTGGAGATAGAATAATGCCTGCAAATATACCACACTAATGATTAAATATATTAACATAAACGTGTATTATTTATGCATGAAATGCATAACTTATCACCTGTACCGTCTAGAGTGTTTGCAGTTTCCACAGTGAGTGAAATGCTCATGAAGTGCAAGTAGTTTGTCATTTTATCAAAAGCTCTCAAACCTCCAAAAATACTTAACTACATCCAGAAAAATTACAGACCACAGCCACGTTTGCCTTGTGATTACTTGAAAGCTAAATAAATCTTCTCTTTGAAGTGGAAACGAAGGTTTTTGAAGGTTTTACTGAGTTTTTGGCCACAGATTTTATATATAAAAACACTGATTTAAAACTTATTATACCCCAACCAGGGTAATTTTTGGGAACACTCTGCTTACTTCTTGGATGGGTTTATATTTGATTCAATCACAGTAAATCTAAAGCTCTCTTAATACTGAGAACTAGTTGGGGAAACAAAGTATATTGCAGATGTTTCCATTTATAGATGACTGGCCTGCAGTTTGATGATCTTGCTACCAGCAGTGGGAGAAAGCATTCTCTTGTTTTCAGTATCACATGGCAGAAGCAAATACAAACAGCCTCAAATTACATGAATTCTCTTCTCCTGATTTCATAGATATAATCCTATCTTAAGTCTTTAGATCACCTCAAGTCCCCACTCTGAATAACTAACACTGAACTTACATCTAGAGTCCCATCTTTGCCATCAGAGACTTCACTAACTGCACAAACACCCTGCAGCTTTTTGGGGAAAAATTACTTCAGGACCACAACAATCCTGAGGAAAACACTGAGGCCCAGGTTAACATACCCTATAGAAAAGTCTGCTTGAAGAGATGGTGCTTGTCAACATCTGGCACTTGCAAAACCATCTGGGAAGCTTTGCTGGTGTTGAAGTCAAGGTGGGCATCTCTGAATATTGCAGATCCTTAAGGAACTCAAACTCAAGAAGAAGACCCATTACAGAAATAAAGCCATAGTACAAGGAATAAATTTGACTATAAATTTGTAGTCTGCACGGTCAGACTGGATAGGACTCTGAGCAAAGCGATCTAGTTGAAGATGTACTCATTGCAGGGGTTGGACTAGGTGACATTTAAAGGACCCTTCCAACTCAAACTATTATATAGTTCTATGAGAAATCAGTGGGCCAAGAACGTAGGTCCATTTCTCCATACTCTGTTACACACAGAACAGCACCTAGCTTTGCTGTGTTGCTGGCAATGGTGTTAGAAGAGCTATTAAATGTCACGAGTAAGATTTTATTACAGACTAATTACAAAGGAGGTAAGAGAAGATTCATTGTCTCCTCTCTGTCCCATGTGGTATTAAAAACCTTTCCCAAAGCAACACAATTTGGTTAAGTCAAAACTAGCTACTAGACTTGTTGTGCCACAGGTATGACCTAGGTGTAGCAACTCTAGCTTTTGTTTAATATAGAGGGAAAAAAAAAAAGCCATGTGATGATTCCAGCAGAAACAGAAGAAATGGATCAAACTGAATTCTGACATGCAAATTTAAAATCCCAAATCTTAATGGGAAAAAGCAGCAATTTACTTTTGGGGGTACCTGTAAATTCCCAATACATTGCACTTCATCGCTTAGGAAACCATTGCGTCTGTGGACCTTTTGTGCTGAAGTTGTATGCCCTGAGTTCAGGCTGAGTGTTCTGAGGAGCTGCAGCCAAAACAACCCAGTCACTTCCAAGAATGTAGCTGGGCAAAAAAAGGAACCTTTTATTCTCAGAACACAGGGCATTGAAACTTGTCCCAGCATAAATTCTTTTCACTCCCCAACTTGTGAGTACTTGAACTTGGAATTCCAAAGCAGCTCTTCCACAGTGCTTTATCTGGTGGTTTGTGTAAGTCAGGTGAAATAAAAACATCATCCTGACTACTCTTTTGCAAAATCTTCCCATTTAAAGTTAGATATAAGGGAATGGATAGCCAGTCTGCTAAACCAAGGACTTAAGATTTCTCAGTCATTTGATAAGCACAAGTTTCAACAGTGCTTACTTGTACAAAACGATGGCATTGGGATGTTTGATACTTTCATTTCACAGATGTAACTAAGTTCAACCAAAGCCCATTGAGGATTCTTATCAGATGACAGCTGAAGAGGTATTTTCTTGCAGGAGATGAAAGAATATTTAAACTTTTATCATGGTCCATATAATTTTCTTGAGAAACTTTTATTTCTAGCCATCAGAGATATGAAGTCTGTGTATAAAATATACTGTGTGCCACAGCAACTTCTCTTCCATTCAAAAAGGCTGAGTCCCATTTAAAAAAAGCAGAATTAAACTGCAGCCTCAGCTCAGAATTAATAGGAACAGCAAATATAGTACCCTCAGATAGAGTGCCTATAACATATATAACTTATCTGTACAGAACAAGCTGGCAGAGTAGTTACATCTTTAGCAAACCAGACTCAATATAAAAAGGATTTACTTGCTTGCAAGAAAGAACATTTGCAGTCTCTGTGCAGTTTTACTTTGAATAGATTTAACATTTAACTAGTTCAACCACATTAATCCTTGAGCTCCAGACTCCTGGAAAGTATTCATCATTCTTCCTTTAGAATCAAAAATGACATTTGTGGCAACAAAAGGTGGAATTTCAAAGAACTGTATGCAAATTTTAAAACATCAGTATCTAAATAAATATAAAAACCTCCCAACTTCTTCTTCTAAAAAAAAAAAAAAGAAAAAAAAATTCATAGCAAAGCTACACTTTTCTCATTTATATCAGAATAAGTTTTAAGCTTTAAAAGCCAGAACTTGGAGCAGTTTTTTCTCAGATAGTAAAGGCCATCACTTTTGAAGTGTCCCAATTGCAAAGGCTAAATTGCAGCAGTAATGATGAAATACTCCAGTCAGAAAGACCTTTAGACTGAAAATTTAAATGAGAAACCAACTCAGTGCAGTTACTGATAATGCCAGTTAATTAAGAGCATTTTTGAACATTTGTCCTATTTCCTCACTGTGATTTCCAGGTTTGCTAAAGAGTTTCCTACTGTGCTGCACATCACTCCAGGGTACAGCAATAGCTGCCCTTTATGCAACTCCTTTATTTGATACTTTGAATTTTACAGTTTATCTTGAGATAAAGGCGTAGAGAAACGGATTAAAGGAAAGTATGTTTTATTGCCATTATGCTACTTTCCTACCAGAGAAGGACAGATGGGTGTTTGTACAGCTAAATCCATCTCTGGTTTTCTCTCATTCCCTGGCACTATTCACTGCCCCCTCCCCTCTGCTGCAGACCACAGCCTTCCAAAAAACCCCCACCAAAATGCAAAAACCCCCACTCCCTCCATATGTTAATCCAAGAAAGGAAAAGACTCTGAAGCAATTGAGAACACACATGAGAGCCCTACACCAGCACATCCCCCACTCCAAGCTAGCTAAAAATACGCAAAAGTGTTCTGACATTTTGCCATGTGTACATATGGACCAGCAGGCAGAGAGGTTGCCGTGTTTTCCTATCCTGAGTAATATGTAAAATGCCACGGCACCTGGCCCGCAGCTCTGGTTCGGGGAAGTATAACTTGCTCTTCACCTCAATGAAAATTTGTCCCTCTCACAAATGGAGACTTGAACAACAGCTCCACCACCACCATGGCTAACAAAATCTCCTTGGAAGCCAAAGCCTCCTCTCCACTTCAGACGGATGTGAGAGATGGTCCTGTCTGTAGTGGGGTCTGATTTTTCAAAAATAGCTCATCCATTGGTCTGTGAAGCTGAGTTTGCAAAACACTAAGTGTGTCTCCTGTCATTTTAACCAGATTCCCTGCCCCTGTAAGCCACAACCCTAGAAAATCCAGCTTCTCTCCCATTCCCTGGTGAGCTGCTGTCTTGTGGATGGCAGGAGAAAGGAGACTGTCTCCTGCTCCATATGCAGAGAATCCTCATCCCTGTCCAGCAGACAGCACTTTACCTGCCTGTCACTATCTTCAATAACTCCTCTTGGAAACCTACAACAGATTGAGCAAGTCTCATGTGACTTGTGGGTCTGAACTTGGGTATTCTTTCACTGTCCAAATCTCTTCCCTCACATTTCAATAAAGCACCTTTCTCTTCTTCCTTTTTATTTTTATTTTTTAATTTTACTCTCCCAGGCAAACACAAGAAAAATCCCTTGTACAGCAAGTTTTCCTCTCAGTACCACATTCAATTTGCCTCTTCCAAATAAAAATTATCATCTTTTCTCCCACCAGTCAGTTGAGACTTCTGGTGCCAACTCTCCTAGCTCTCTTAATCAAGCATATTTGTCAATGAACTTGCAAGCACAGTGTATGTGCTTGATAAAGCAAAGATATGTGTATAAATAAGCTGCCAAACACTTTAACAAATTAAACGAGACATTAATAGGGAAGCCTCTTGCTTCTGTGTTCCCAGTTCAATCCCTCTCCAAGGTCTTGTATCCTCCTTCTGCCTGCAGCCACCTCCATGCCTGCTGTTCCGAGCTGTTCTGCCCTCAGCTTGATTCACCATTTCTGTATTTCAGCATCTTCATCTCTCTTTCACCAGCCTCATGCTTAGACTGGGACAGTGCAAAAACCATTATGCCATTCTTTAGAAATAACTCAGGTTAATCAAAAAAAGCTCTGGCCTGCCACATTCCAAGCAAAAGCACATTCTGAAATACCAAAATGCTTATTACTACATTTTATGATAACACAACCAAGCAGCTTTCTGGTCAATGAATGTAAAGCACCAAGCACCTCTAGGTTTTTTTTTAAACTTCATTTGATTTCTTGGATTCAACCAACTCTTACTTATTATGCTGAATTGTGGGTTTTCACTCATTTCAAGGCTGTGTTTTTTGCCCTAGCATCACCATTTCTGCCTTCTTCAGATGCTTTCCTGTCCTGGCTGTATTTTCTACATTCACTACCTCCACCCTTGAACCTTTCCTCAACCTTTATTAAAAAAAAAAACCCCAAAACCAAAAGACCAACAAAACCCCACCCATATTCTCTTCCTCACCTCGCCCATGTTCCGACAGACGCCCGTTCAGACTCCCAGGCTTGTTTGTGATCAGCTGCCGGCTTGGGAGCCCTTCCAGGCAGCTCTGCCACCAGCAGCTCCCTGTAACACGACTGGAGGATCAAAACCAAAAAAGCTGGCCCACCTAGACCCTGCTGCTGCTTCTCCTTTACCTTGGAATTGCAGCACTCCACCAGAGTTGTTTCTTTCAAAAAGAAAAGGAAAAAAAAAAAGAAAAAAAAGAAAAATAGGGCTAGCTAGCTACAGCTGTGCTCTGGCAGACAAGATTGGTCCACCTCAAATGGAGAAACAGGTTTTATTTCCATAAAAATAAACAGCTTCCACTGAGGAGGGGAGGAAAGCACCACAGAAAAGGAAATATAACAAACACACCATTTCTAGTAAGTCTGGTAAGTCTTTGTGAGTTGATCTGAATCTCCTTGCTCCTTGCAAAGCCTGTAATACCAATCCACTTAAACCTTATTTTGTTCGCGAGAAACAAGCACCTTCTTTCTCACCACTGATTTCCTGACTTCAGCGGGTTCACAGGAGGGTTCACAATCCCTTCATCGTCCACTTTATTAACAAGTATGAAGGCTTTCATTTACTGCTTGAGCTTTCCATGAGCTCTAAAGATCAGGAGATACACTACTAAAATGCAATTTGATTGCAAGTAAGCACCAAAAGAATGAAGTGGAACTAGAACTTGCAAGTACTGGTTACTTCAGGACTTCTGACTGGCACCAAGATCTCTCACTTTGTAGATGGATATGACCTTTTCTTCAAAGGCTAAACAGCACAAGCAGTGTCCCCCTGAATGTTACACTGGCACCACTTTTTTCCTGAACACAAGTCAATGTGGTTTTCACTCTGTTTCATTCCCTGACCTCTCCAACCAGCCCAGGTTGCAGCTCTGTGAGCAGAAACAGCACATTGGTGTTGCAGGCCACTGGATTTGTGGGGGAGAGGACAAAGAAAACCATTTAAAGATGTATTAAAATCCCTTTTTTAATCCTTCTGATCCTTACAAGTGTTTCAAAAGCATATAGACATGGCATTTCCTTCTCGTAGGCTTCAGATGAGTTTTGCAAGCAAGGTTTTCATTGTACTAAGACAAGAAGTTAAGCCTGGGTTTCATTGAACTCCACAGATGGGAAAAAAGTGGTCTTAATAAATAGATGGTAGAAAATTCCAGTCTTTAAAGAAGCAAAACCCTCAATACCATGGACATCTAGCATCTTTCCACAGTGTTTTTGTGACACAGATGCTATGGTCACACAGCAGCACAATATGTATTATTGTAAGCTTGCTTAAAAGCATCTTTCCTGAACTCTGAGGCAAAAGGACTAGAGCTGTATTTCAGAATCTTTTTAATTGAATAATTTTTCCTTCATATGCTGTTTTAACAGATGAGTGCCTCCAAAATGAATCACAAAATGATTACTCTTCCACAAACACGTACTACTGGTGTGTAGTAAAATTTGTCAGCACAAAACACTGACAATCTTAAATAAAATCAAACAAAAAGACAAAATAAGACAAAAGGACCGTACAGTCCATTTGGGAAATGCTTCCTGCAGCTGGAGAGAGAGAGAAGCTCCCCGCAGTGCTAACATCTGCATGAGACAGAGAATTTATTTCCCCCTCTCCCCAGAAAGAAACAGAGATGGAGGGAGAAGAGGAAATGGCAGACAGCAGATAATCTCTATTTTACACCAGCAGACAAAATGACAGTGGAAAGACTTCTGCCCTCTGGAGTTCACAGGAAACCAGTCACAGGATGTGTCCCTTTCAGTTCAGTCAGTGTACACTCTGGCAGGTTGTGTCATGGATTTTTCTTAAAGTTACAACCACAAGCAGCATCACATTTTGCAAACTCAAACATTTGTATGTTGAAGAGTATGAATACAGTCTTAAATAAATATTCATATATTTAAGTCTAGAAGCAATGGTACAACACCTGTTTTATGTATATATAGCACTTATGATCTGCTCTGTTAAGCCCAAGGAAGAAAACCTCTCACAGACACAACTGACCTGGGGTTGGTTTGGTTTTTTTCCCCCTGTTTAAAGAAACAAAACTTAAATTGCAAATCCAAGTTCCATCAAAAGGCTTTCAGGTAACCTTTTCTCAGAGCGCAGTATAAATGTTTACCCACTTCTCTCAAAATGTCATCAACAACCTGTTGGGGACATGCAGTAAGGGCAATGCACCACCTTTTACCCATATAATAATGTTAATGGGCACAGGATGTGATCACATTTTTATCTTTTCTTTAGGCTCCTGAAAGTGTTTCATCAAGTGTCCAAATACTACTGGCCATGGGCTTTTCAGGATTTTCTTTCCTATTATAATTCATAAGTAGCTTATATGAACACACCAGGGATTATATGACTCAAATGCTATTTTGTGGCTTTAAAAATATCTTCAAATAGAAGTCAATTGCCAAACAACATCTCCTCACCCCCAACCTCCTCTAACAATCCTCTCCCTTTTACTTCTAAAAACCAAGGTGGCAGTAACAAAACAAAACAAACAGAGGAAAAATGCAACAACTTTCAGTAACTGACAGTTTGTCAAACCTGTCATGTTCAATGTAAAAGTAATTATAACACTGAAAACGAGAAATTTTTGAAAAACACAAAGAACATAACCTTTTGGTTCTATTCATACTTTTTTTTTTTCTGATTGACACATGCCAGCTGTTCAATGACTGTTTTAAGGCCTTCTACTTCCACTCTGTCAGTAAAAACAACAAAAAATTTCCGTTCACATTTAACAAAGGGCTCATTTACAAACACCTCATTTAGCAAGTAAAATTTGTATGTAGTTTCGTCCTTGAATATCTTCTGTTCATCCTATAATCTCATGCACCAGCCCAAGCGCATTTCATAATATCCTATCACCCCACTGCCAGACCACATAGATTTATATATATATATCCTTGAAGTCTCTTGCTGAGAGTCAGAAAAGGACAGCTTGATGAGTTTGTCCTTTGACATGCAAGGAGCCCAAACAGCTTTCAGAAGTGTTTTACCTCTTACTTTTAAACAGAAGATAAACTATGTTAAAAAGTGAAGAGAAATTAACCTGAGAGTATTAACTGTCAAATGAGATGAGGGAAGTGAGATCATAGGACTGGAGCTTTTTGCAGAAATGCATGGAAAGAGGTGCTGATGGTTAATTAAGATTGTGCTGATAAGTGCCAAAAGTCAAGTTCTCAATTTCCCCTACACCTTTCAAGTATAATTAGGTTTAAAATAAAGCAGAGTAACAGTGCTGACAGACACGGGATCACTTGTTTATGTTCTGACTCTGCTTTGTATTACCTGTAAAGGACGGTAAGGTTTCATATATATGCATTAAAAAGCTGCTTCACATTCTTTAAATGAAGAGCTCTTAACATGGTAAAGACTGAACTCCTAACTATTAGTGTGTTTAAACAAAAAAAAGAAAAAGAAACAAAACCACTTTGGTCACCCCAGGCCAGAGCCAGGTAATTAGAAAACCAGAAGTCTGATTTGTAAGCTCCTCCATGGTGCCAGGCTTCCTTGCAGTATAAACCACGCTGCCCCTAATCCACTGGGGTGCTCAGAAAGACAACCTGTGGCTCAGACCATTCCCTACACACTCGTGTACAGCACCCTCCCGCCCACAGGAAGGGAGAGATGAGAAGCCTGTGAACGCCTACAGTCCCAACAGCACCAAATTTCCATTCTGCATTGTGTCTCTCCGGTTTCTCACTCGCACAAAGGCTGGTTTGTCATCTTTGCCACAAGCACTGCGGGCAACAGCAAATTAGTGTGGTTCACATGTGCTGACTTGCAACACCAGTTGGTAGTGAGACCTCTCTGGTTATTGAGTGTGCTGCTTCATACCTGAACAACAGAGAGCTTCACGCCTCAGCTTTCGCTCTCCCGCATCTCACTGCAGATTCGTGTTAAAAGACCAACTGCACACATTTGCATGACAAAATGTTGAGGCTATGTACAAAGTTATGCACACAGACACCAGATTTCCCAGAGCTGTTACTGGTTGTGCTGCTACCATTTGCCTGCCCTCCCCCAGCTTGCCCATGACTTCACTGTGATGCAGCTCTTAATTACAGGGTCACACGGAAAGCTTCACATAGGAGCACAGTCTCCCCCTCCACACCTAAAATGGCTGGTGCTTATTCAATGTGGACGTTTAATACTCTTTCTTTCTTTCCTTTTTGACATTCACTGTCATTTTACAGAATACTCTTCCCAGATTGTTCCAGAAACACAACCAGTTCACTTATGGGTGCCTGCACTGCTCAGCACGTGAGTTTTCCCTCACAAAGCATGCATTTTTTTATAGCATTCTAAGACACCAGGAGTATTATTGGTACTCGATGACAAAGATAAACTCAAAAGTGTTCTTTATTTAGGTGCCCAGTTTGAGACAACCAAGGCCTGATTATTCAGTACATCCACAGCAATGAGTCCATTGACGTCCTTTGCAGATGCACTAACTTGACACTTCTGTCATCCTAGAGTTTATGAGATGGCAGCAAAATAAGTCACTTCTCTTAATGAAGTGTGCTTAAGTGGAGTTCTTTTCCCAGATGCCTAGCAGGTTCTTGCCTTCCTACAAACTTCCCCACCTCTTTCACGTGGCACCTCCCAGCTCCTGAAACAGGTGAAGCTGTGATTCAGCAGGAGACAATCTCTCCTGCTCCTGTCTTGGTCTGCTCCGTGGTGCACTGAAGTAAACAGGGGTCTTCTCAGGTGAAAAGCCCAGGATCACATCAGGCAACTAAAACCCAAACTGTAATACACAAACACTGATACTACAAGCACTTAAGCATCCTTGACATCAGGAAAAAAAAATAAAATCAGGGAAACGCCCTTTGAGATGAGACTATTTAAAGATTGTTAAAAGCAAGCGTTTCCCATCCCCTGAGAAGTTCTCATCACATGCGTGCGTGTGATTAATCAACAGGCTGATGCACAGTCTCTCCTTTTTAAGCTCAGGGAGAAATTCATGCTGTTTTTACTGCTGGGCTAACCACAATCGAAGGGGAGGACAAGGGAGTACACACCACTTCATTTATCAACAGATTTCATGGGTTGTTGCTACCAGCAGAAGGAAGAGCCCGAGCCCTCAAATCCTCAGTTCAATTACCTCCAGATTAAACAAAGCAGACTCCAGAATCCATGCCTTCTTGCTCAACCTGCTTTAAAGACTTTTCTCTGCTGTGACCTATGCAGAGAGGCTAGAGGAATTGGTCAGGATGATTAAAAAAGAGAGAGAATGGGAAAGGAACACATGAGCAACCTTGAAAGATGAAAAAGGCTTTCTACAAAGTGACAGGGCATTTTACTTGCATAAGAAATGCAGGCAGGAACAGACAAGCTTCCAGGACCTGTTCCCTTTTGGTCTGCTGTTTCTCCAAGTGCAGTGAAGATAACAGGGATGCTTTGTGCCAATACTGATGACAGCTAGGTATTAGAAGCTCTCCAATAACCAAAGTGTGGAAAGAGCAGTGAAGATGCTCTTCCCTTGAATTCTCTGGAAATCAGTAATAACCTGTGTTTACTGTATCCTAACTTGTGCCATTAGGACTGGAATGATTTAAGACATCTCCATATCCTAAGTTTCTACCATGCACACTTTTGTGTCACTCTCGGAAGCTGTTCTCAGAAAAGCAAGATTCATAAAACCTCACCTGGCATACGCACGCCCTTATTTCAACATGCCTGCTTTGTGGTTTGAGACGCAGCCTGAGTCAATGCTGATGTAAATACATGCATGTTAGGTCAGTTCTGGATTCAGACACTGCAAAAAGCCATGAGAGATACTTGGTAGAGATTACGGGTGGGCACTCCTCCCACTCAGCACCCTTTACTGAAGATTGCTGATGTACAGTTCTAGCAGCAGCTGGGAAGCTCTGAGCAATTATTTGTAACTGAGCTGGCAACTAAGGGTTATTCTTCTGTATTTAAGAAAACAAATTTCCCTTAGAGAAGTAGTAGGTTATTAGTACAGAAGTACTGACAATACTTTAGAGGCAACACATCTCCAAACGCTCCACTCTCCTTTATGAGGACATGGAAAGTCCCTTTCAAAAAGCAACAGAGCTACTCCAACTGCAAGCTTCTAACTCTCTGAAGTAGCTGGGAAATTATCTGATCTGGACAACTATTAGCAGACCCCACAAATATATAAAACAAGGAAGATAATAAAAATAAATTACTACATGCATTATATTTTTCTTCTAGACACATCTACATAGCAATTTAGGGGATGATCACTGGGAAAAAAAGAAGGCATTGTACTGGATGTGAATAGCCACAGCCAAACCTTCTGGAGTTCAGGATGTCATTGACTACATGGTGAAGATCTACATCAAGTGTCTGCAGCCCAGCCAGGCTACAATTGTCGGGATGCCTTTGCACTAAGCTGCCAGCCCAGGCACTCCGCTAACAGCAGTGTGGACAGACAGACAGACAACCACACCCCCCTTTACCCTTCTCACCAAGACAAGGCCAACACCCCAGCCTGAGAGAGGTGCCTAGGTGCGAGCAGCCTGTCATGGGCAGACATACTCCTCCTGCTCTCCCATAGGCTTCTGTACTCAACAGGAGGGGAAAACCAACACAAACCACATAATGGAGGGTAACTAATAAAGGTCCAACTCAGAGCTGTGTACAGAAGAGTGCTACTTTGTCATGCCTGTGAGGTAGCAATGTCCAGCAGAAGAGGAAGCCCCAGACCAATAACAATTAAAAAGCCAAATCAAACCCAAACCAAACAAAAAGCCCCCCACAACTCTCTGAAAACTTGAATTAGAGCTCACACATGTGCAGATAAATCCTTTTTACTGTATCAGTTTAATAAAAGATAATACCAGATTGTGCCAAGGTGGCACAATTTGTCCAGCTCTACTCAATGAGAACGAATGCAGGATGCATACTCAAAAAAAAAAAAAAAATAAAGAGATGGTTAACAAAACTGACAAACCATTCAATGTTTAACAGGAAGTCCTAAGAAACACCAAATTTCTCAGTAACCAATATTGCAGCAATACATTTCCTCCTCTCCCCTCCCATCTTTCTTCTTCTCTAGAGGATGAATTTATCTCAATTCCAGTAAAAGCAGAAGTGAAGAAAAAAAAGCAGCACTTTGTTTGACTGGTACCTTTGCTGCTGTTGAAAATGCAGAACAAATATGAAATGTCAGAACCTGATACTCCCAGAGGAAAGGGCTGGTCCTAGTCAAAACTTCTACACTAAAGCGTAGACATAGAAACCTCAGCCTACAAACAGAACAAAAAGTTTTGTCTGCTCCCCTTTCTGCTTTTTTCATCCCCAAAATTGTCTTATACCAAGTAGTTTCCATTACTGTCAGTGAAATCAAACCAACAAGACCTTAAAGGGATCAAGCAGACAGTTCCCGGACTTCCGGAGAATGAAAGGGATACAAATGAAACATCTCTTCTGGGACATTAAAAAACCCTACTCCTAGAAGAAGAGACTGAAAATTACACATTCTGTGTATTACCCATGTGAATTTAAATATAGTAAGGCATTATTTCTGGTTACACACAAGTCAACCATTTTTCCAACAAACTTGAGGGGGAACATTACTGAGATGCAGATGCAGCCAAGTCATGTCACTAAAATGCCATGACTGGCTGGTAGGGCAAGTCTGGGAGATGGCTGGGTATGCCTAGAAGGCAAACTGGTTATCAGGCTTTCAAGTCCTCTATAGAGCATTCCAAGTTCAAGTGGCTTGGGTTACTTTTGTGCTATAAAAGCCAAATAAGTCCACTGATAAAGATTCCACATTAATTTTTTTTTTAATGTTACTTTGGATATCAAGCAGCTACAGTTTTGAACTTCCTAGAAATAAGGGTCACTGAATTTAAATATCAAGTTGTAATCACGGGACCAACAAAGCTCTGTTTCTTACTGATGCATCATCCTCCCGTTCTCCCCCTTACTTCCCCCTTGCTTCCCAGTCAGTTGTATCGTTGAGCCTTCCCTTTCACCTTCCCTTTTGCTCCATGTCTCCTGACACCCGAAAAAGATGAGGGAAGAGCGATGGCTAGTCAAGCAAAACATGCATGCTCAGTTGGTTTGGCAGCTATTTGATACCAACAAGCACCAAGTTGAAGAGTCCCTTCAGGAAGATTAAAAGCAGTGTCTCCTCTAGACACCTGCCTCTTCCAAAAAACATTGGTTATGAATATCATTCACAGTCATCTTCCGATTTACTCTGGGAGATAAAAAAACTCCAAGTTTGAGGGACAAGTGAACAACCAGTTTAAGGCTTATGCCTATGAGAAACCCAAAAGATACAAAAATCTGTGCTTCTAACACTTATTTCAAGCCATAAAAGTGGCACAAATCTTCAAATATTCGTTATGTAAACCCAAAGAATTTCTTATACTTCACAGTATTCTGAGTTTGCTTGATAAATATTTCTCCTCAAGAATGGAAATTTGTACACAGGCAAAAAAAAAAAAAAACCAACAAAAAACTGGTATTAAAAACTAAAGCAAAGGAACCCAAAGTACAGGTGCCAACAAGGAACTTAAAATCTATTTGAAGAATTCTGGCAACTCATTTACAAATGAGCTCCCGTAGGAATACCAATATTAGGTTAGCAGTTTTTTATGAACATCAGGTAAAGAAAAAAATGCCCCCAAAACACAATGAAACTACTGCCAAAAAGGTTTATGCTGTTTTTTTTCAGGGCTCAGCCACTGCTAATCAATAAAAACCATCATCCAGGTCTCTCTTCTTTTGAGTCAGAGAGGGGTAGGATACCTTCTTCAACATGTTCTCCCACTCCCCCAAAAAACAAAACCCAAAGGAAAAACGGTTCAAAACCAGTTAGCTATATATACAGACAATGGCATGTACTACACCTCTAGTCCAAGCATGTGGCACATACTCAGATTTAAGGACAACAGCAAAGGTAGTCTGCAAAATTATGATTCAGAGATAAAAGTTATTTGAGATCCTCCCTATCCTTTTGTTTCAATACATTGTATCCCTTACTTTATCCCTTCAGCAAATGTGATAATTGCTTTTTAAAGTTGCTAAAAAACAATTCTTGACAAAACTGACATTGGAAACTCCTACACCAAAGAATCAGAGGGAATAAGAAGCCACCTTGAAACAGCAGTCAATACATGATGGGGTCAAACCCCAAGGCACTGCTTTTCAAGCAGTAAGCCACCACACGCTTGTCAGAAAATAAAGTCACAAGATGATGAGGCAAAAAAATCTGACTCACATCTATAACATGAAAGGACCATTTCTGACATTTTTGGTTCATACACATATTGCACACAGGCAGCCAGTGTGCCTGAACAGCCAAGGTCAGCTATCCTGAAAGGCATCTGTATCTTCAGAAAGGTTTGAGATTTGACAGGGGTGGAAGGGGTGAGGGCAGAGGGAGTCAGTGGGCTTGTCTGTGGGCACTGATAGTGCTTTAACTATAGCAAAACAGAGAAGAGAAAATGGTGTCAAATGCCTCATACTGAGCAATGTTCCAGCTCTTACCACTCCTTTTATAGAGGAATTCTTCATAGAGGAATTCTTCAATTTTTTTTCCCAAAGAGATTAAAAACAATATACAAAGAAGTCAGTGTATTGCTTAGAAACATCTGCCAACATTAACACAAGAAAAGTGAGAATATTCTTAGGATCAGCCTCTACTACACCTGTTTATGCATCAGCAATTTCAAAACAGCATAGATCAGCCACAAATCAACTCTACCAACTAGTCTTTCAGACAGGGCAATCAAAGTATGTATATTAAAAATACCTGAGTCATACTGGTGGAGCCGACCTCCAACACAATTTGAATGTGTTAGATTTAATTAGAAGGTGTTGACAAGTACACACACATTTATTCCATAAGAAAAAGATAGTCACCTTTGAGATCCTGAGCAGCAGCTGCCACCACACTACCTTGGACCTCGATGGCCAAATGAATCCATGTAACATCTCTAGCTCTGGCCCCTTCTTCCTCTCCTCCAAAAACCACTGCAATATTTAGATATTTGAGATTGGTAACACTGGCTTTCACTGTTGCCACCATCCAAATTTTACTCAAATGAGTGGTCAGGATGAAGAAGACTAAAGGTCCCGGCATTGTCTGGAGTAGGTACTGACCTCCTGCACTCAGTGTTGTTTGTTGCCTGATGTCCCAGAGTTTCTACCAAAATAATACATCACACTCTTTGGAAAAGGATTTTTTGTGACTTCTCTAGCTTGTTAACAATAACCTCAGTTTAATCTTACATAACTCATTTAAACAAATACTAAAGTGTGAGTTGAAACACATCCCCCTCATCTTTCCATTGGAACTATTTTACTCAAGCTGCAACCAAACACCATAAAGCTTGCGAGCTTTTCACATGATTTAAATCAAAACTGGAACAAAAATTCTGAATGCTTTCAGCTCTCACTCTCTCCCCCTATGAGAGCTTAAATACTGGACCAAGTGAGCCTAGTTTCTGATTAAATAAAAGCAAGTAAATAAAAGCATGGACCTTCCTGAGGTGGTGAACATCACCTGAGCAGCCACGGTGAGAGCTGTTCACCAGCACCACCAGTGGGTCTGCGCAGTACCTGGGGAAGGTCTGTATCCCCAACAGGTCAGGATGTGTCTGTGCACATTAATTACTGTAAACAGGCAAAACTCCCCATTTGTCCACACAATACAGTGATCAGATTAGCAGTAAGCCTCCACTTTGATACATCTCTTGCACAAGGTCCTTCTGCTACACAACAATGCTTCAGTATCTTGAATGAGCTGTGTAACCCAAGGGCTGCTTCCATATCAGGAGGGGCTTCTTGCTTGAGCTGCAAACAACTCAACCTACAGTGGTAACTGCACTGAGTGAAAAAATACAACTAATTTTCTGGGGCTGGGCAAAAAAGTAATCCATCTTTTTATTTTTTAATCACCATGAATATAAGCAGTTCTGCAACATTATGCTCAGAGCATTGTGAACACCCATTAGCTCGAGGATAAACAGCTCATTTGTGTTGGGAGATGAGAGGATTTGCAGGCAAGGCAAGGAAGGTGAGCAGTGGAGAAGACTGAGGTAAGCAAGCATGAAGACAGGATTGCTGTAAGCAGGGTTATGGGAACAAAACAAAACAGAAAGAGGGACCACTAAAAGAGTTTCTGGCAGCCACAGCAAGTGCCACAGAGCTAGAACAAACACCCAAAGAAAAATCAGAACAGCAAAACAGTGGTAGCAACAGCCAGAGTAGGAAGGGAGACTTTGAATAATGTCCCTGGTGGGGACAAATATTAAAGGTTAAATTTTTTTTAAAAGCAAAGAAAAAAAAGCAGCCTGACATTTCTCCTCCCTTGGCCACCTTCCCCAGCTCAAACCTCTCTACCACTTCCTTTTACACCAGTGGGCTGTTAAGGCTTCCTTTTTCTTTGATGGACTAGATACCCAGGAGATCCTCCAGGCACAGCAAGTGCTCAGCCCAGCCATCCCCCTGACCACCAGTCAGTCAAGCAGCAGACAGCATGCACTCTACACCTCAGACACTTACCTTGCCACAGCTACTTCTAAGCCAGAATTTCCTAAGCTAAACATTCATAAGTTATACATTAAAGCAGGCACATGCATGTATAAAATTTACACCTTCAGCTGATCTCCCACACTGGGCCTCTGAGCTAGGTGATGTGAACCACACACCCTCTTAGAGGCAGCAACAAATGCAGGATATGTCCTACATGCACAGGTTTGCTGATGGTTGGGGATTTATCTTGTACTCCAATCATTCTGTGTTTTCTCAAGCAAATATTAATTTCAGTACTTAAACCACTAATCATGAAATTTTCATTCTGTGTGTGTTTGGAAAAAAATAATCAAATTGCGTAGGAAGATGAGACTTTAAAAAACACAAACTACAGCGAATCACATAGAGTGTGTCAATCACCTATAACATTCCAACTCACAATGACAGAGCCTCAGAAATCTAGTGGAGAAGAAACACCTTCTGGGTATAAAAATCTTAAGCACAAGATTTTGTCCCACAGCTCCCATGAGGCTCACTTGGGTGGCACAACTCTTATTTCAATCCTCATATTTGCTACCAAACATTAACTTTAAAGTGGGTAACTTTGCTAATAGTCAAAGTACTGCCAGGAAAACAAACAGAATGCACACAATGCATTGCTTTGCATATGCTGTTTATTATGCATTTCCTTCAGTGTTTTACCTAAATATGTGATACAATCTTAGTGCTTCAGGTTATATTGCAGTATGAAGCATGAGGGTCCGGTGCAAAAAATTCACTAGAGAAAAGTGGAAAACCTTTGCAGTTTTCTGTAAATGAACACTAGGTTGGTCATCTCCTCCACATAACTGAAGCAAAGGGCCATCTCCGCCCCAGCTCTTTTTGAGGTGACAGAGACTACAAGTACGTCCCTGTAAGGGAGAGTTTCCACCAGCTCCAGCTTGAGGAAAATTAAGATAACTGGCAGTAACTGAAGATCTGGCACCAAATAAGCAGTTTAATTAGCCGACAGGTGGAGGGAGGTAATTATTCCTCTCTATGCAGCATTTGTGAGATCACATCTGGAGTACTTGGCCTGGTTTGGGGAGTCCTGGGAGAAGAAAGACTGATGTACTGGAGTAAGTCCAGTGCATGTCGACAAAGCTGCTGCAGCACTTGACATATGAAGGTGAGATTGAGAGCTGAGAGTCTGTCCTGGGATATACTCAAAACCTGGCTGGAGGGGGCCCTGGCTTTGAAGTTATCTCTATTCTGTTCAGGGAGATTATTTCCTTCAAATCTACAGCTCACCTCAGAGATGTTAGAAGGACTATTAAAAATAGTTTAATGGAAGAACTATTAAAAAGTACTTCTAGAAAGAAATCTGTTAGCTCTAGAGAGAGATCAGTCACAGAAAATAAATTTTTACAGTATGATTGGGTAAAAAACCCATAGGTGATCATTCTTTTAAACAACATTAGGAGTTCCTCCCCATTGTCCCCTACCCCCTTCTTTAAACTATGATGTGAAAGAGTTCAAAGCTACATACATGTCACAATTTTAAAAGGTTTAGCAAGTTTCCATACCAACAATCATAAAGCAAATCTACATGACATCGTTTGACTGCCATTTTCAAGATACTTTCTCAGAAATCGGACTGCACAGTGGCAACATACTGCTGATTATGAAGAAATTCTTATCACAGCTTGGGGTAACTACATTATCAACAGAGATTTTATTGCCCTTGCAGAGCTGCTCACACCTGCATTTTCTTAATATTTCTGTGACATTTCACTTTTGGAAGAGAGTGTCAACAATGGTAGAGTAGCACTAAGAAATCCACAGAAATGTATTACAACTTCAAAACTAAACTTGAGCCGCAAGCCCTGTGAACCAGTTTACTTTGGTAAGACATTACTCATAAAGAATTACTCTCCAGTTCTTACAGTGATACAATTTGAATGCATCCTTCTTTTAAAAATTGCACACTATCATAGCACCACTGCATACTATCATAGCACTGTGTCACCTAAATGTGGGTAGCTGTTATAGATGAAGCTCCTATGGAACATAATCACTCTTCTTCTGCAGATAATGTAAAAAAGAGAAAATAATAAAATTTTTTTCTTTGAAGTTTAGTAACAAAAAAAAAAAATAGTTTGAGTAGTCTGGTGCTATGAAAATGAACATTCAACCAGTTAATCCACTCTTTCTGGTCATTGCTCTCTTGTCTCTTCTTTTTTGTGTCAAGAAGCAATGCACGGCCTCTACACCACCACACATTGCCAGAGAGATACACTCACAGCAACCATGAACACGTCATGGTGCTCCTGGAAGCAGTGCAGGCACATGAGCACAGTGCTCCTCTGGGATGCTGTGGCTATCCTGAATCTCACATGTGAGCTCCTCTGCCCACGCTGGCACAGAGCCATGCAGGTATATCTTGGGTCTGAGACTTGCTCTGTGCAAGGAAAAAAACCGAAGCAGTCCTGTCCACATGCAGGCTCTCCGCACAGTCCTGCTGTGCCACACTAGCTCTAAAAGGATGACAGATATCTTCTGCAAGGCACGAATTTACATGACAAATCATGGAGGAGTTGACCACAAAAGCAAGATTTGGCTGACTCGTTTAACACCTACATCTATACACTTCACAAAGCAGAATTAGCTTTATTGCACTGGGAGGGGAAAAAACCCCAACCCCAAACAACATAACCTCACAATTTTGAATTAAGATTTGCTGAAAATGTAAGCAAGAGCAGAGACAAGGTTACCTCACCCTTAAAGAAGTCACTGAATCACACTGATGGTCAGTGGTTTAAAAAACAGTCTATAAATGAAACAAGTTTTTTAACCTTTTGCAGGACCAGCAGCAAATTTCTGGGAATGTCAAGTCATCAAGCAGTGCAAAGCGATGCTCTTGCCACCCTGCCTGCGATGACTGAGGAGGAGGAAAAGGGACAGAGTCTTCCCTGCGCACTTTTATCTGCAGCCCTATTTGTTCCTTTTTGGCAGCCCCACTTGAACATTAGGACAAGGAGTTCTGCAGTTTTTAAACATGTCAGTAATGCTGCCCTAAGCAAGAAAGACAGTCAATGCTTGTCTGCTACCTCCCCCAGTGCACAAAAGGTCACTTCCGACCTTCAATGTAGGGGATGTTTCTTCCACAAGGTCACAACATTTAGCAGCTCTCTTCTCAGTCAAATTTTTGGGCTCACTACTTTTCCTACAAAAGGGAAACTCCTAGAGATGTGTTCAAAAGAAACTGAAGCCAATGCTATGTGTGGGTTTTTTCGAGAGCATACAGCCTGCTATACTGAGTTAAATCTGGCTCTTCAGCTTGTCAGCTCCTGCACACTGATCTTATCCCTGTTGTAGGCTGATGGGCTTACAAAGTTTTTCAACACTGATTACAGCTAATACAATGGGTTGCTTTAAATACTATTTTTCTCCTTTTAAAGGTGGTTTGC
This sequence comes from Acanthornis magna, assembly GCA_036785705.1. NCBI lineage: Eukaryota > Metazoa > Chordata > Aves > Passeriformes > Acanthizidae > Acanthornis > Acanthornis magna. The sequence goes on along the minus strand of JAWUZG010000022.1, from coordinate 2,227,513 downwards.
CTCAGCCTTTCTGAATAAAATACAAGAGATATTAAAAAAAAATCCAACAGCTATTTCTCATCACAAGTCAAAGGCATGAGTTCTTATGAATATAAAAATCACTGACCATTCAAAGATACCTGGAGAATTTAATATTTGGAAAGAAAGGTCTGCATATTCAGCTAAAGACTGTAAATTAAAATTATGAATGACCTCAGATACTGTGCTATTCAAAAGATTAGTTTTAAATAGTTTTATTCCTTCTTGAAGAGAGAGAAACCAGCAAAACATTTTCAATTAATTTGGAAATGGGACTGAGAGTGTTTCTTGATGAAATCACCAATTTAAATGCTGCACAGAGTGATAACATCCAAAAATTTCATAATCTGTTGGCTATCTCATAGATGAACCCCCGAAGGAAATTCAGGAGTTTTCAGTTACTTCCCAGGGAGGCAGACAGGCAACAGAACTGGCATTTCTGCTGGTCTCTAGACAAAAATCTTACTAGATATGGGCTACCTCTCTGTAATTCAAACTTTATTAGCGTACAGTGACAGCATGCAAGAAGACCTGTTCACAGGGAGGTCTAAAAACATGCAAGAGGTTATTAACTTCCCCATAATAAATGCCCTCCACCATTAACCTCACCACCAAGAATAAACACTGAGCATTTACATATAGTTAAAGACAAGAAACAGTCTAATTGCCTACTCAGACAACAGAGGTTTTCATTCTGAGTCTTAGAGATGCTCTTTTCTCTTGGAAAAAAATAAAACTTCCTAGTGAGGGGCTGCCCATAAAAAAAACCCACAGTCCCAGGAACAAACAGATATCCTTTCTTTTAAGGGTTTGAGAGTTGGTTTTTCTTACACCTGCTCTCCTCCCCTATCCCTGGGGGAAAAGCAGCTGGCTGGAGGACACCATCATCATCTTCCAAACAGGGCTATTAGCTGGACTTCTCTGCTAAGTCCTAAGAAATGAATAGGTATGGGATTAAGCTATGTGCCCAGCACTTTCATCGTCCACTGTGATGGCTTCTGGCTTGGAGAACTTCTGGACTAACCAACAACAATTCTTCTCAATTATTCTGGGCAAGAGCATCAACTTCAACTATAAACCCCAGAGCAATTCTGTGGTTTAAAGATCAGGCACAAAGGGAAAAAAATCCAACATACCTGTTAAAAACAAAAGAACACAACAAAAAAACCACCACCCAGCACCATTATCTGTACATTGCTATCACAAGCCAAGATAGGAAATACATGATATTCCAAAGTCATGCCAGGAAAACCTTCAGAGCTGTCTTTTTTGTAAGTGGTACAGCTGCAAGTCAAAGATCAATGTTACGCAATGTGCTCTTTCACACACAGGTTGTTCAAAAACAAGGGAGGTTGAAAGGTCTTTATCAACACAATAAAAAGCCTTCAAATTAATGTTAAAGTTTATTTGTTAAAAACCAGGAAAACAAAAAACCCAACCTAACCTCCTCCCCACCCCCAACAAGTAAAATAATAGAAATTGTAAAGAAAAATGATGCTAAGAATCACCTGACAGGTCATGAGAGACCTCTCACAGAATGGTAAAGTTTTTTTTAAAAAAGCACAAACCTGAATGGGCATTTAATATTAATCTTCATTCTCACGGCCTGTTTAACTTCTGCACAGCTTCATATAGCAAACTCAGACATGCCATGATTGAGATTATCTGGCAAAAATACTTTCATCTTGGACTATACCAAAAAGGCTCCAGAACTATTTTGGTCAAATCTGTTAACAGAGGAAAAGTGGAGCCAAGAGGAAAAGGACAATTTTAAACAGAGAAGATATTTCATCCAAGCCAAGCCAATCATTTGAGGTTTCCTCCTTACTCCTCCCAAAATCACTAAAACAAGAGTTATTTTCATGTTAAAGTGGTGCCAAACACTTATTTTCTGTTAAAGCAAATGTCCTCAATCACACACACAGACACAAGGACAACTTCCTCTGCCTGCTTCAGCCAGCTCTTGGTCTGTTCACTGCCCCTCCACCCCACCTACTTCTTCCCTTCTTCGTACTTTGTGCTGGTGCCATTACCATCACTTTCAGCTTTAAAACACTTTCCAAATTCACCACTGTGAGCAACAGCACTTTGGTGAATAAACCAATATTTTTCAAGCATTTCTGGAAGCCTCAGTACTGATGGTACATTTTGTCTGAAGTGTAAGGTCTCAATTTCAGGTTATAATCATCCTTACACAGCCAAAGCTTTAGATGTTAATTTTTTAGAGCTCCCAGAGCCACAGCAAGGGAGCTTGCAGGATGAGCAGAAGATCTTCCAGAGGCCACCCCAAGAGCTGTGAAGCAAAGTGAGCTATGTGAGGTAGAGTCTTTTTGTTCAGGGCTGGTTGACGATAGTGCCTTTGTTTTGGGGAAAGCAGACTAACTGCTCTCACGACACAGGATTCGATACTATTAAAAGCATCTCTGGCTCCTCTGAGGAGCTCTGACTGAGCTCCTTTGTACTTTAAGGCACTGAACACATCACTCACAGCCGCTTCTCAACATCCCTCCTTTCTGGTTGTAGCCACAGGGAACCTAAAGCAGGAGGGAACAAAGAATTTCCCTAGGCTAGAAAAGGCCTCCAGTCACTGCTGCCTCCTAAAAAATCCACAAAAATAGAGTAAAACAAGTAAGCATAGAGGGGTGACCTTCCCTGTTCTCATCAAAACATTCTCACATCACAGCTGCCTTGTAGAGTTCATCACATTAAACCACATCTCAGTATGATGAACATCAACGAACTTGCTCTAAAAATTTAGGTTTCTGCCTTAAGCAAGAAGGACTTATTACGCACAGATACCTTAGAAAATGATAGTGTGGAAAGGGCAACTTTAAGAGGTGCAAGACTTCTCTGAATCAGGAGAAGCTGGAAAATGTGGAGTAACCTCTCCCCATAGCACCTTGTCACAAACAACATCAACAGATCCATTCAGATTGGGATGTCTTTGATATAAAAAAGGAGCTGCATTTTGGGAAGGGCAGCAAGTTTAAAATTAATTTGCTGTCCCCTTCCCCCTTGAAAAAATTATTTAACTCTGACCATCAAATCTGTTGATAGTGCCAGGCTATCCTTTTTGATAGCTTTTTCAGATGAAAAACATTCATTCAAATTCACAGTATACAAGGAATAGCGCTGGTCAGGAAAAATCTGACAGTCATTTTCTGCTAGATGATTTAGTTCTGTCCACACCTTAAAGCTCTGCAAAAGTGCTGCTGATTTTATACTCCAGTAAAAGGTCAAGGTGTAAAAGGTTCTATTTTGCTCCAAACAGGTGGCAGTATTTTGAGTTGAAATCCTTCCTTTCACAGCAAGTTAGCATTTAAAACAGTCAGAGGCAAGATGAGGCATCATGTTTTGATTGACTTGAAGTAATAGGATTTTTCACCTCCCCCAGTAAAAGTAGTGATACCATTCAGCTTTGTTCCCGTTCCAAATGAAGTAAAGTTCTGAAAAAGCTCTACAGAATGTCATTGTTTTCCTGCAGCCAGTGGTAAGGACAGCAACAGGGTACTTCTCCTTGGCTGCAACTCCTGTAAGGTCAGGCCTGTTTCTAGTTTCAGGGCTCAAGGACACCTCTGACAGACAGGTTTAACTTGACCACTCTTCAACAGGGAGGAAGATCACCTGCCCGAAACCCAAGCACTGCTTGAGTTAACAAAGGAGACTGCCCTAGAGCACAGTGCTAACAGGGCTCACACGCTCGCTCCTTAAGGAGTGTCACACACTCCTCGGATGTACCGAAACAGCTTCAACCTTTCATGTTTCATCTGCACCTGTCATTTCTCTGTCTGGAAGTCGAGCACTAAGGGCAAAACCCATGACAGGATGCAAATGCTAGAAATCCCAATTCTTCTACACCTGCACACTTGTCGTCTACTGAAATACAAAGTTGGGGTTTTCTTCCTTTTTTTTGTTTGTTTGTTTGTTTGTTTGTTTTGGTATTTTTGTGGGAGTTTTTTTTGGTTGGTTGGTTTTTTGGTGTGTTTTCTTTGTTTTTTAAATATATAAATTATAACTACCTTAGCAAAAGCAGGTTAGGGTTTTTAAATTCTAATAGTTAACCTTAAGCCACTGTGGTGCCAAGTGAGACACCCAGCAGGCAGGCAGATGCAGCCCTGGAGTTTCACCTCCTTCTGAGGCACTTTGCATTGGGTGTCCCTGGCAGCATTTCCCTCACCACACCAGCCACTGGGCATGCAGCTCTGAGGTGCACAACGCGTTCAGCATGGCACAGCATCCAGCTCCATCCCCTGCTCAGGCATGCGAGATCCATAGCGATCACAAACTCAGGGTGCGCCACGCCGAAGCACGCAAACCCTTTTGTGGGTCTTGCCTCAAGTAAATGGCTGACTTGCACAATACAGATCTGTAGGCCTTCTGTCACCAAAGGAATCCTTAATTGCTGGATTTCAATGAGACTGCTCGGGTGAACTAGATTTGTCCGTTCAAGTTCTGTTTTTGGAGTAATGGGTCAAAACTACTTGTGAAGACACTTCTGCGGGAGCTGCAGGGGTGGGAGAGGGACAGGAGTTATTGGTTTTCTCCCTCTGAAAGGAAGGTCACTTTGACAATACACACTGCCAGCAGCAGACCTGCCCATAAAGCAAATTACAAAGTGCTGTCCATGACACAAATAAACACCATTATTATACATTTAAAGCACTGGCTAAACTGAATTAAGCAGAACTTTACAGAACAAGTTTGAATGAAATATTAATGTGCACCCCAGAGAGAAGGATGACGGGAAAACACATGCCTCCAACTCTTTTTTGCCTTGAAGTAAAAACACGGTAATGCAGAAAGACAGAAAAGTGAAGATGCCAGTTAAATAGAAGTAATTGGGCATAAGGTGGCCAACGGCCCTAAGCTTTCCTTTACACAATGAAATATATGATATTGTAGATGTACCATATTAGTGTTACATCATTACAAATGTGCTGGACACTTTTCACTCACCTTAGCCACAATTTTACTACACTGTAAATCCAATGCAGATGATACCATGTCCAGGTTAATTCAGCTAAGCCACAGGGCCAGTGGCCAAAGAGGCCCTCACTGTATCAGACTCCACTCATGAATTTCAGATGACACCATTTAGGTATTTCTCATAAAGGCATTGTGGAATCTACTGTAGTCTGTCAAAAATAACTAGTTCCTCAGTGATGTTTTTTCCTTACTCAGATGAAATAAAATTTATCAATGGGTCCTAACTTGTAAAGACACTTGTTAAAATGATTAATAAGCAACTTCTCTATACCACCTTCTTCACTTCTGGCTTCCACTGACTGCCATGCCCATATGCAAAAGTTGTTTGTCCCTCACTGAAGACAAGCATTTACTCAACATAAAAATAATTTTGAGAGAAGGCTGTTCAGGGTTTTATACTTAACTGGTATTTCATGCCACTATGTCTTTCACCAGCCGGCAACACAGCATTTCTGAAACAACATGCCTGAAGCATAAACCACAAAACACCACAGCCTGTGGCCTACCATCAGACAACTTCATACTGAAAACTGTTTCTTTTGCCAAAGACAAGCCACACAGATGAGGAAGCAATTTGTTGGAGGTTGAGAAGGATGCTTACAGGCACCCTCTAAGAAGCATCTGTACATTTCAACAAATCTGCAGCCTACTATCAACAAAATACAAATTTCTAAAGCATTAATTAGGCAATCTTTCTTTGTCTTTTCATCAAAATTACAGCTTTATGGGATAAAAAGAGCTCAAGAAGGAACCCCATGTCTTTTTCACAAGAGGTACCACTCTTAAAATTGTTCTCATATTGTGAAAAGACACTGACCTACTGATACCCATCAAGTGCTACCAGTTTTCTGAGCATATACATCAAGGTGCTGAAAACTCCTGGGGGGGGGGGGGGGGCAAAGTAACAACCTTTCCACTTTACTGATACTAAAATGTGCAACTGTGTGGCTACAATGGATGTAACTGAGAAGCTGGAGATGCAGCCTTCCCTCCCTTCCCACTCTGGTATTTTTCTTCTGCACTCCTTTGTTCACTTAACAGAACTTTGTTTGAAGTGTGTTTTTACTCCTTCACTGCATGACAAACCCACACAGTCAGAAGACAGGCTTATAAAAACCACAGATCTCCAGCAGGGAGCTCAACGGTGGGTGTAATATTGGACACAGCTCTCCATTCATCATGCACATTCTCTGGATTTCAAGTTGACAGTGTCCCTTTAGCTTACTGTTCCTCCTCATGGGAGACCAGACGAGTCAACCCTAATGAAAACACTTCCTCCACCAGCATATAAACAAACAGATCTTCACCTGCAACTGTTATCAGCTTCCAGAATGCTAGTTAAAAAGACATCAAGACAAAAAGAAAAAAGAAAAAGAAAAAAAAAAAGGGGGCTGTGGGAAGGAGATCCTGGAAAGTGTTACAGCTGCAGGGATGGTGGAAGGAAGGATGTGGGAGTTAAGGAGGTTGTATACAAGGAGGAAAATGACAAGGTCTCAAAGGCGTTCCCAGTCTTGTGCATGCATTTCAAAAGTCGGTCCGCCCTGGTCACTCGTTATTTAGCATTTTAAGAATCAGAGCGTATCAGAGTGATTGATGAGCAACTGCAGAGGATTGCTTTCCACTCAGCCCAAACCTTCTCCTCCAGCACCTTCTCAGCCTTGCCCTCCCCGTCACTGCTGAACGGACCAAGGTATCACGGTCTTGTTTGCACAAAGTGACCCCCTTCCCTCGCCAGCCCTCTCCCAGAGCTCACGCACACGCAGAATCCACACAGAGCAGAAATCGGGCGAGATCCCGAGGAAGCAGAGGCCAAGCTGAGCGTTATTAAGGAGGTCGGGCGACACGTACACTGTGGCTCTGCAGACGCAGCAAAACGCTGGCACCCATGGTGTGGCGTTTGGTATCTCTCCCTAATCTAAAATGTAGCTGGAAAGGAACTGGCACCAGATCAGCGGCCTCATCTGGGAAGGAACAGAGAGGCTCTAGGGGAGAGACAAGAAACAAGCCTCTTTTCACATCCTACCACCCTTGGGCATTTTGTGCGTCCCTTCTTTCTTCCCTCAAAGAGGCCTTTGTCACAAACGCGCAAATCCTATACGATTTATTTCAGAGGGAGAGAAGGTCTTTTTATTTATTTCCCCCCTCCCCTTTTTCGCAGTTCGGCGACAACAAATACGTCCCTGTGCTGCGCCCCCTCCCCTCTCCCCGGCCGGCGTCCGCGGGGGCGGGGGACACGGACACGGGCGACCCCCGGGCACGCAGGGGCCGCGCACGGGCGCTCACCGGCGCTGCCCCCGGCCCTCCCCGCGCTGCGGCCGCGGCTCCCGGCGGGGGAAGCGGGCGCGGGGTCCGCGTGTGCGTGCGTGGGGGACACCGCAGCAGCGCGGCCGCCTCCCCTCGCCGGGAGCCCCCGCACCCCATCACCATACGGGCGCACAAAGGAAACAGACCCGCCGCAGCATCCATCCATCCATCCATCCGCGCATCCCCCCGCCCCCGCTCCCCCAGGCGGGCTCCGGCCCCTCCGTTACCTGAGGCGGCTCAGCTCGGCTCGGCTCAGCTCAGCGCAGCGCGGGGCCGGGGCGGCGCCGCCGCACTCGCATCCTCCTCGCTCCGCTCCCCCGCCGGCTGCCCCCGCCCGCCCGCCCGCCCGCCCGCAGCGAGGGGCGCCGCTCCGGGCGCCGCTGCCTCTCCCTGGGGCAGACGCGCTGCGCCGAGCCGCGGCCGGGCGCGGAGGCGGCGACTTCGTGCGGCGGCAGAGCCGCAGCCTGGGCAGGGATGAGCTCGCACGGGCTCTCCGCGCTGCTGCCGCCGCCGCCGCCTTCTCGCCTCCGCTTCGCTTGGCTCCGCTCCGCCCGGGCGAGCGCGGCTCGGGCGCTCCCTCCCACCGGGGCTCCTGACAGATGGCGCAACCGCAGCGCCGCCGCCGCCCGGCCCCGCTCGCCCGCCCGGAGCCGGCAGCCGCCCCCCCGCCCGCCTCGCCCCGCAGCGGGGGCGGCCCTGACTGACAGCGGCGGTGACCAATGGCGGAGCGCGGCCCGCAGCCGCCGCCGCTCTGATTGGCGGGTGGCGGGGGAGGCGGGGCGCGCGGCCGCGGGCGGGCAGCGCCCACCGACGCCCCCGGGCAGCGGCCGCGGCTCCGGGCGCCCGGCGCGGCCGTGACGGAGCCAGCGCCGGCCCCGGCATGGCCGGGAAGGGAAGCCGGGGGCGAAGAGGAGGGAGAAGGAGGAAGAGGAAGGATGGGCGCTCCGTGTCGGGGGTCGCGGCTGGCAGCTGCCGCCGCCGGAGCGGTTCGCGATGCTCCGCGCCCCTCTGGGGCGCCTCGGGAGGCGGGAGGAGTGAGCTGAACGTCTCAACATCCCCGATGAATGGGAGAACAATCCTAAGATTATACGTCTTTGTGAAAGACGACGTCTTGTTTTACTATTATGATTTTTTTATCCCTAATTCTTGAAATTGGCAGGAGTGTGTGATAAGGCAACGGCGGTAATGAAATACGCCGAGGTTTTCCAGAGTTACTGTTTTATTCCATTTTCCACATTTAATCACGGAATGTTTCAGCCAGCCGTGTTGGGACGAGCGTCGGCCCCGCGATGTTTGTCTTTCAGAGGTGTACCTGCTGTCCCCACAGCACGGCTGGTCACCTTCGCTGGGGCTTCAGTCTTGCGCTGTGTTCAGAGATGTGCAGGCTGCACTGTCCTCCGGTCACGGGGCACCCTGCACCACAGACAGGTGATCGGAAAAGTTCTCCGTACGCTTTGTTCCCTTCGGGTTCTCGGCAACGCCATAAATCCTCCCAGCATTTCTCAAGGTGTTGCATCCACCTCCAACGCCCACTGAAAGCACCACATGCTCCAGCTTCAAGTCCTCTCCCCAGCACAGCCCTGTCTGTGACCTGGGGTGTTCCCATACTGACAGATTGGCACATCTTGCTGTCACTTGTCTCCTGGGCTTGGAAAGCTCTTTTGCCTTAGGACTGAAGAAATTGCAGTTTAGGCTTCAACAAGAACAGGAGAGACATATAAAATACAAATGCAGAGGGAGAGAAACTTAATTAAATATGTTGAAATAGCAAATATAGAGAACTATAACACAAGTTTTCGATAAATGGGGTTTACATTTCTATTTCACTTCTCTCTGGATTTCATTTTTCTGTGCTGGTATTTAACCAGAGAATCATGTCATCTTGACAATTTGATTTCCTGATGAAATTACAGTTTTACAAGTTCAAATATAAACTTGTTTCTTATCAGGATGTCTACAGCTGAGTGTTCAGAACAAAAAAAGGTTTCACTTCTCTGTCTGGGTGACTGTGTAGGTTGTGTGTAGGTGACTCTTGATCATTACATTTCAGGACCAAACAGAGTTTGTTTCACAAGTTCACATAAAGAATTTGGAGAAGATGGGGAATTCCAAAATAAGATGTCACTTGTGTCACTTCTCATTTTAAACCTGATTATAGATGTACAAAGAAACAAGTTTTTCAGGCTCCTAGGTAGCTCATTTTTAGTTTCCATCTTAATCCTTCTATGCAGATTGACTTTTTAAATAATTTATTTTACCATGTTAAAGGTATAATCAGCACAAGAGTAGAAATTATAGATCAATTGGAAACCCAACTTTTGATTTTCTTCCTGTTGGATGAAAACTGCAGCTTGGTGGAGAGGTCTGATTATGCCTTTCCAGAAACACTGATTGGGATCCTGATCCTATAGACTTTGAGAAGCTCAGGCAGCAGTACCCATTCATGCAGAACAGAGCTCCTGTCCAGAGCCCAGCCTCAGCTGGCCCAGACCAGTTTGGAGGCAGAGCAGGTTTATGGACTTCCAGCTTGGAGACTATTAGGACTGCAAGTGGTGTCTTAATATGCCATGCTCCTCGGCAGAAAACCAGCATGTGGTTCTAGGAAAAGAGGCATTTTTGCATACCTCATTTGCCTTTTTTATGGGCTTATACATAATCTTACCTCCCCACAAGTCAATAGAGGTTTCTTGGGGATCTTAAGCATCTTGTAAATAAATCAACCAGATATTCTTTCTGCAAAAGCTACAGGTAAGAAATGCACTTAATTTGATAATCAAAAAAAGTGTGAATAAAGAATCATTGTCCAAAATTTGGATGCTCTTGCTGTGAATTAAAACCAGAATCACACAAAGAAAAAAAAACAGACAAAAAACTACTTGACACTCTTTTTGAACCAAACCGGAAAATCAATGAAAGCAGACCAAAATAATATCACACAGGAGCCACAGAACTGGTCTAAGCTTAGGCAGATAAACTGGCTTGGCAGCATGTCATAGGAAGTCTGACTCTGAGCTAGTGTAGCTGAAGAGGAGCAAGGTGCAGAGTCAGGAATATAGTGTTGGTAGTTGCATGGGAAGCATAGGAAGAAGCCTTGGGTTTCCCCTTTAGGGTGATTTCTTCAGAATCACAAAGGCCAGCAGAGCTGCTGTGAGTTCCTGCTGTGAGTTCCTGCAGTTCCTGCCACCTCCCGTGGCAGAGGTGAGACATGCTGGAGTGTTCCCTCTGCGTGAGTCAAGCCCACATGTCCCCACAACAGCTCCTCCTCACACAAGTCTTGTTCTTTAGTACTCACCACCATTGTTTGACTGTATTGATATTTGCCATCCGGAATCACCCAGAAACTCTGACAGACATTCTCCCAGTTAAACAGAAGAAATAATTGAATTAACCTATGTAACACAGGAGCAGTTCTTTATACTTTATTCTTCTTCTCTCAACTTTTCTAAATACCTTAACCTTAAGTCCATGACACTGTTTTCTCTCACCTTCATCTGTGTGGCCTTCCTCCTCATGCCAAACTACTTTCTGCTTTCTCCAACCTCACTTTAAAACACTTATTCATTAAAATCTTGAAATAATGTCTGCTGAAACACTGCTTCTCCATCAGTCATTTTCATGGAAATACTATCAAAACCTTAATTCTGCAGTCACATGTGCTAAATGAAGTGGTGTAAAGATCTTCTCCTCTCCTTCTTATTCCCTGCTCCTATCTTCCTATAGAGATACATGGCTTTTCACAGCAATTTGAAAATTACAGAGCCTGATTAGGATTTATTAGTATTAATAATTTAGCATCTGGGAATGCAGTGTAGCAGTCACAAAATGACACACGAATGTCTTTTGGACTTGTCTGTGTACAAGAAATCAGTGACAGCTATCATGAATCTATGCTGAATAAATAATATCCACAGTTTGCAATGAAAGGTAACATTTTGAGAAGCAAAACATGGTCACAGTTGTAATAGCAAGGAGGTGTAAAGGCAGGAAGTAAAGATGTAAAGGCAGCTCTTTTGTAGAACAGGGAAGGACAACAGTTCCGTTTCCTTGGTTGCGTCAAGCCACTCTTGGTAAAACTAAGCTGACTCTCAGAAAACCCATCAGAATTCTCTGCTGGAGTTTTCTGAGCCATAATTTGTAAAAGTCAGATCCTAAGGAACACGTATTTTAAAAGATTGCCAAAGTGTTAAATTTTACAGTGTCTTTTTTTTCTTTCTTTTTTCTTTTTTAATCACAAATGTTACAATTGAGATTACCCTTCATAAGGATAAACAAATGTCATGCTCAAATTCTTCACTCAAACCAGCACACTAATCACAGGCTGATAGGTCAGCAATCCGCTTCACCGTTTTATCTCCTGTCTTACACTTCCTCCCTTTTTACATTGCTAACTTGGCAACACTTCAATTCCTTTTGGTTTTGGCTGGGTGTATTTTACCAGCCTGTCATGTATAGCATATTATAAATAATTACAGAGTAGTGGTGGGGGGGGGGGAAGGGATCTGAACTTGCCTACAGTATTTTAGGAGGCTGACAGTATTTGCCTCAAACATCCCACTATATTTTCAGGAGGTGCTTCAACTGGGGAGTGCTAAATGGGTCTTGCTGACTCACAGGTGATTACTGCCAGGGAATGCTGAGGTGGCAGGTCTGCCCCCCTGGGGACAACATCTTTGAGGTGTGAACAGCAGCCTGGAAGCAGAAGGGAAGGTTGGAACTGAGCTCTTCGTCCTGCTCGTCAGCAATAGGCACACTAATACACAGAAGCTGAAGGAAGGGTATTGGCAGGGATAGGAAAAGAGCACTTTGCCTTTTGTGTATTAGGTAGGTCATTTGTGGGAGCAAGTAGCCAGAAGAAACATCATCACCTTATGTCTTTAAAGAATAAACAGAAGAGACCTTCCTTATTGCTGTAGAGGGTCTAATCTCAAGCATTTACGTTCATACAAGCCAACTTTTCTTACTGTCTTAGAACATCCCTAAAACAAAAATTGGAAGAGGTGTTTTCTCAGACTCTACATAGAGGTTTTCCAAAACCAGCAAAGCAGGTGTCAAACTGTAAAAATGGCATCTTCAAATGGCATCACACATTTTCTGAAAGTTACATTTCTGTGTTTATAAACTCCAGATGTGTCTGCACTCTCTATGGCTACACATGGACATGGGGAAAAAACACACACAGGGGACAACCTTAGGAAATCCAGAAATAACATAAAAATATTAAAGACATTTTTCATAACTTCCAGATTTATTAGAAGTCACATTCTACTCAAGTAAAAAAAAAAAATCTTACTCTTATTTTACGCACTCAAATAAACATTTTAAATTCTCTGTGAAAGTTGGTAAAAGGTATTGTCTTTCAGTAAAAATATTTTTTAAATGACAGTGAGGAGCCTGTGGGATAAGAACACTAGGGACAACAGTAATTTGTTGCATTTATAATCCAGGCAAGGAATATAGCTGTTCTCTTTTTGGGATAGTATATTTTCAAAGATACAGGAGGCAGTGTGTATATTACATCATATAATTTTGTAGAGATGAAGAACAGATAATATACTTAAAGATGTGTCATTATCTTCCCTCTGCTGTCAGCATTAGCCCTCTGCTGAGCATCAGAAGAATGCTGGGAAGGCTGACTTCCTACAGTAGAATAAAGCCAAAGTTTATTCTTAAATATCACTTTCTTCATTTACTTGTAGAGACCAACACCGTAGTAGATTCACTGATGTATTGCAGATATATTTCCAAGAAATAGGCCCACATAGGGCTTTGTGATTCCCAGAAGTATACACTTTTCAAAGAATTACCTCCAATTGCAAAAAAAAAATGGAAGCAAACAGTTTCTTGTCTGTCATTGGTTGTCTCCAAGCCACACTGTGTAACGGAAACTAACATAGCAATCTTCAGGTCTAAAATGTCAGCAGGTGCTAAAGAATAACTGACTCCATGAGGAGACTCAGATTATCTGAGGGAATACTTTGACTATAGTGCTTCCATCTGCAACATATAAAATGGGAATAAAAATGTCTTCTTACTTGTGCAGCCTGAAGATTAATTACTATTTGTAAAGAATTATAAATATTCTGAGCAGGCTGTACTGCCGAAGCTCATGAAGAAAATTAGTAATACTCTTTCCATTGTAGGGCTGAATTTCTGCACAGTGCCACCTCCTGAATGAGAGGAGAGGAATATTTCTATTTTTCTCTCTAATCCTTTTGGCCATTACGTCACCAAATGAGTCAGGATCCTCTCAAAAAAAGATCCATGTTCCTGTGACTAACTGCTGCATCCACTCAGGGAGGCTACAGCAAGGTTATGTAAACTGTCCCAGTTCTGGCACTACCCAACTGTTGAACTCTTGACCTTCCACTTCTCATGTTCTTTTAATCTATTTTTGGATGCGATTTCCCAGTTTGCTTGTTTTCTTTTTTCCTAACGGTAAAATAACCCAGAGATCTGTCAGCTGGAAGTAGACTAGTTCTGATGTGTATCTTTAGCAAAGGCATATGCTAATAAGCTTATTAGAGGGCTGGGAGAATCCTCTGGTTGCCTGCACTCCTCCTCCTGGAGGCTTCAGAGTTACCACTCAGAAGCAGTGGGCTGTCCTTGTCTGCCTGGGACAATTGTTAGGAAGGTACAAAGTGCACATCTTAGCAGCGAGTTTCCAGCTATCTGCTGACAGTGGAGCACTGGTGGGTGTTCCCACAATTTGGAGTAGGGGCCCAGCTTCTCATAGTTTGTCTTACATGCCTTCTTTCCCAAATCTGCCCCATCCTACTCATGCTCAAAGAGGCTGTCTTCTCTCCAGTGCCCCATCTGTTTGTCCCTGTCACACACCAGCAGCCTTGAGGCACTGTTTTACTGACAGTAACCCTCTTGCTAATGAGATGCTGACTTGTGGATTGGATTCCAAGTAAGCATTAATAAGATTTGCATTTGCTTTCAGCTTATTAATCGGAGCCTCTTCCGCTGGTGTTATCTCCAAGGAAAACACATCCAAGCCAGCAGTGTGCTCAGCGTGCTCTTTACCCACACTGTGTCTGCTGGCACTTGCAAATGGCTGTGATTCAGAGCGAACCTCCCACAAGCAGCCAGCACCTTGCTGTCATCACATTGGCAGCACCACGGAATGCTGCAGGTTTGAGTGCCACTGCCCTCCTTTTGCATCATTCTCACCTCTTGTAGCGTTTTGAACTGACTATTTTGTTGACAAAGTCAAAGAAAACCTGTGCCCTCATTGGCTTATTTTCGAACTGGGAGCCTTTATTGCTTGGCAGTTGCAATTGCATCTGTCATTAGGGATGAATTCTGGATCCTTCAGCTAAAGAAAAACCAATAATCATGGCACCGTGCCATAGCTGCCTGTATGCAGATGACCATGCTCATCATTTGGACATTCCCTAGCCGCACTGGAAAACAGATATGGGATGTGGTGAAGCCAGGCAGAAGGAGGAACAAAATAAATGTGGCCACAGAGATGCGCAGCCGCATGCTAAACAGATGCATCAGCACTAAGCTGGTGGGTACCCAAGTGAAGAACTGAAAACTTTCTAAGACTGTTTCTACCCAAAAAGAGTATCTTCTTAGTCTGGAACAGATGACCATTTTGCTGAACTGTTCAAAATTCCTGTGATTATCAAATCTTAGTGTACCTAAATATGAGATTTTTCCTCAACAAGCCTCCAAAAGCTGGAGCTGTATGCAAGGGTAAGGAGTGGTTTCCCATGTAAATGCAAGATTTAAGATGAAGCAGACCCAGAATTGTTAGTCCATTAGTAGAAGAAAGAAAACACAAAAATGTACCCATATGAATGCAAAACCCAAATGCACAGAGGTAAAATCTAGAAAAACAAATTAAAAGGGAAAAATGAATAATTTGAGGAGTAATAACGGTCTCCCTGCACAAAACCTTTGTATGCAATATTCATGGAAAGAGAAGTAATTGAGATTAAATGTACTGATAAAAGAAAAATTACAAAATAACATTGTCAAGCAGGCAGGAAGTGAGACCAAGAGTCAGATTTTGCAGACACATAGTATTAATGTAGTGCAAAGGCATGGAAACAGAAATGATGCTGTAAACCTCAGAAACCCTCATGATATGAGTACAAGATTGCATCAAAAAACCTGTCCCAAAATCAAACCCCATGATGCAAACTAAAAAAAAAAACCCTCAGGGAATCAAATGCAAAAGAAGCAGTAGGGTGATAGTAAATATGTGAAGCAATTAGACTTCAGCCTTGTTTGAGAGAAAAACTCAGTCAACCAAAGCACTGCAATGGTGGTAGGGTGGTATAACATTCAAGCTGCCATCATTATTCTCAGTCCCTTGAAGGTGAGGTCATGGGTGTCACCGTGTGAATGACTGTACCAGCATCTTTTGTTACGCAGATCATGATGACTCTGTGCATGAGTATTTTGCTGCAGCCTTCTCTTACACACTTTTCCTACCAGGAACAACAGGATGTTCTTTCTTTTCAGATTCCCATGCTTCATTCCAGTGTTTATTTCATTTGAGAACTAAGCAGAGTTGGCTGGTAATCAAGCTCCCTTTTCCTAGGAGTGCCTTTCAGGTGTCCCTGAAGCATGTATTTAAGTGTGCTCCCGTGCTGTCACTAGATGAGGAAAAGCTCAGCAAGTACCATAGCCGGACAAGCTTGTGCATTTGCAGACAGCTGGAGTTCATGACTAAATACTTTCCTGCATGAGGATTACTTGCTTTGGAGAAGAGAGATGATTCCCAGTGCTCCATGGCAAACAGAGGTAATGTTAAAAGCACTCAGGTGAGTCAAATGGCTCTTCTGCAAGATTATGGACCTCGTCTAGATAAAGAAAGTTGGCAGTGGCATTTAGGATCCTATCTGCAGAAGGAGTGAGTAATCGCTGTCAACAACAGGAGTAGGATTAGCTGGATCTCTTGGGAGCAGCATATATCTCAAAATCTTGCTGGCCACAACCTGGTTTGAGAGAGTTCAGTAAGTGGAACAAAATTTGACTGTAACGACAGTAAAACGTGCTTTTCTTCCATGTCATTCACATGCATTTGCTGACTTCCTTAGGACTATGTGCCAAAGGGGTAAAAGCAACAAAGCTGCATCTAAAGATAATTTCTAAATTACTTTAATAATAGGTTTTTTAAAAACTAACAGACATTATACTGTTTTCCCACCATCAGGCAGCTGCTGAATTCTGAAAAAAAGAAAAAAAAGCCCAGCATAGACATGGTTACCACATATAACCATTATATACCACCAGAAAACAGATAATCATTTATCCTGTCTGTCGTGGGTTTGACCCTGGCTAAACGCTAGGCACTTACGATGTTTGCTCTTTGTGCTCTCTCCTGCTGCAGCTATGCAGAGGAGAGGAAAAAAACTAACACAAACAC
Organism: Acanthornis magna; assembly: GCA_036785705.1. Taxonomy (NCBI): domain Eukaryota; kingdom Metazoa; phylum Chordata; class Aves; order Passeriformes; family Acanthizidae; genus Acanthornis; species Acanthornis magna. Next base: position 2,210,820 of record JAWUZG010000022.1, on the reverse strand, counting down.
TTGGACTCATGAGTTGACATAAAATCACTGATTGGTGCGCACTGGAGAGGGCAAAAGCAGGCGGGAAACTTAAAGTTGCAAAGAAAGTGATTTATTAATCTAACAGAGTTGGAGGATAAATCAGAGGTAAAAATAAGCTCTCAAGATACTTTTTTTTACTGACTCCTCTTTTCTCTTAAGGTACCGCTTTTAGCTCACCTTTTCTCTCTTTTTTAACTAACCAACAACTCCCGGGCAGGGGCAGGGTGTGGGTTTTTTCTTTTAGGTCAGTCTATTACAATTCTTTTACTACAAACACTGTTTCTCTATTTGCCCCCTCCCTCCATTCAACCAACAGATCTGGGCTGGGGCAAGGTATGTGGCTTTTTTTAGTTAGTTTAACACCCCAATTTTTTTGCTATAAATACTGCTTTTCTACTCAAACCCCCCGCTCTATTAAGGCTTTAGCTTACTCTTTCTCTTCTTCCTTCCAACCAACAGCTCCGGGGTGGGGGCAGGGTATGGGGGTTTCCTTTGGTCAGGGTCAGTCCATCAGGGAGAAGTGTCCTCTACTTAGCCATGGGGGTGTCTCCCATGAGAGACAGTTCTCTGTGAACTTCTTTGGCATGGGTCCAATCTCATGAGCAGCACTCGCTCGAAAATCTGCTGCAGTCCGAGATTCTTCTATTTAGGTTGCAGAATTTCAAGCCGAGGTCAGGTTGTTTCTATTCCGGGAGTAAGGCCCTTCTCTCTCTTGTAAGGTTTTTGCAACTCTCAGTCTCTGGGACTCCCACTGGATCACAGCTTCCTGCAGGCCTCCACCTGCTCCTCTGGTGTGAGCACCTCCCCACAGGCTGTGGGGGATTCTCTGCACCCCCTGGACCCCATGGGCTGCAGGGGGACCACCTGCTCCCCCATGGTCTTCACCACGGCTGGCAGAGGGTTTTCAGCTCCGGCGCCTGGAGCACCTTCTCCCCCACCTTTTCTACTAACCTTGGTGCTTCTATGTTGTTTCCCTTACATATTTTTACCTCCTTCTCTGGCTAAAAAGAAGTGCATGCTCACATTGTTTTGATTTCTTCTTAAATATGTTTTCACAGAGGCGTAACTAACATCTCTAATTGGCCCAGGTTTGGCCAACAGCATGTCCATCATCTTCAGAGCCATCAGAGATTGGCTCTGCTGGACATGGTGGAGAAATTTCCAGAATCTTTACTCAGGACATGCAGGAGCCATCTTTGTACCCCACCCTATTCACTGGCAAAAAACTGGGCCAAGCAAAACCACCACACTGTCCCAAAATAAGGCAGCAACACTATGTGATGCTAGTGAGTTGTCGTTTGGAGTACCAATTCCTACAGCAGAAGACAGCTGGTAGCTTATGGACTGAGTTTGTTGTCACCACAGAACCAAAAGACACCCAAAGGAAGAAGAAATGTCTAGCAATAATGTTTGATGTGAGTCGTTTCATCATTAAGTTTGAGGGTGTAAAGCAACTGAAGTAGAAAATGACGCTAAATCACTAGAGAGCATTTCAAAAGAGTTATTGCTTGTGACTCTCCGTGATGCTGAAGCTGCAATGCTACAGTTTTGAGGTACACAACAAAAAGAGGGAATTAGATATACATAGCTGAGTTAATTTTCTGGTCATGAAAGTAGAGCAGATGAACCAGGATATGAGAACCTCAAATTGCTAGAAAAATGGGTAAGAGAAAGGCACAGAAAACAATCAAACCAATTATTTACCATTGTCAAGGAAGCATCTGAAAGGAAGCTGACAACAAACCATATGAAACAAGTGCTCATATCTATAATTTTGTGGAACTGGGCATATGCCAAAGGAGAACTCCCACCCACATGCACAGAGTACTTGAATTTTTGAGGCAGTCTGGGCATACAAGATAGAGCATCATAGATAAAGGCAGTTGGCTGACAGCATTCAGATCACAGACGCTTCCTCAGAGCACCTTCTGAAACTGAAGTGTGTCTCCAAAAACCTGGAGATGTCACTGTTTGGCAGACATGGCCAGGGATATCAAAGACCTGGTAAACAGTTGGGGTTCATGTGGGTATGTGCAAAACCAGCCCAAAGCTGATGAAATGTACATAGCATTTGGTGTGTCTTGTGCTCTAAATAAGGGCGAGCGTGGGAATGAACTTGAGTATTGGTAGCACATGGTCCACACTGTTTAATTGTCATTCCTGGCTTCTCTTGGATGATTCAAACCTAGGTTTCTCCGAGTGCCTACCCTGCAGATGGATAGGCATGATCTAATGTGTTCCATTTGAAAACTGGGACCAGGGATCAGTCCCTGATCCTCCCTTATTCACTGATGTCGACATAGAGAGTTACAGGTGCCTCAGAAAAAGCTAAAGCTTGCTCGTGCCCTCCCACCCACACCATGGATATTTTTCACTACTGCCTAACTGAGCTGACCTACCTGAGATCCTGAAATTGCCTTGGCTGCCCATCCTTCCCTGTCTGTGCACATGCTGTGGGTTGTCTTTTGGCTGACAGGAAGCAGATGACTGTCAGACACTGCACTGACCACAGCAGGAATCATTTCAGCAGGCCTGGTGCCCTCAGCCTTGTGCGTTCAGGTGACGACCCTGATTTGGGCCACTCTGTTCAGACGATTTACCTTGGAAGAGGAGTTCTACATCACCATCGCGTTACAGTGACAAAGCTTAATCGCTGCTTAAAAGCGCTGCAGACCTCTTAAAGCAAGCTGCTAAAATGAAAATATATGTCAAACCATCCCTGAATAGAGCAACATTCCCTGCAGAAAGTGTTAACAGCAGCCTGGTGAAAATGCTTGCTGTCAAGATAAATATATACCTTTGGTACTTCAGGTCATCAAACGGAAACGATAATAAGAGTGAGAAACAGGATGAAAGGGAAATACCTATGGGCCAAAGCCTGCCACTGTGGGCAAACTACTGTCCTTCAAGAACTTAACATCAAATTGTTAAAGCCAAACAAGAAAGTGTCAGCCCACAATTACTAAATACCCCACCACCAGAAGTGCAAGGCTGTTGGTTGTCAGTTGGAGAATATCCTGATACATATTTTGGTATTGAGCACCTAGAAAGTATACACCTGACTCTTTACAATGCCTCACACACCCAGGTTATTTGCAGTCAAGCAGGCAGATCACCCAAAGAGAGATTATCTCTAAAGATAGTAAGTTAAGTGCTGTAATGTAGACAAGGAGCAGTATTCACAGTCATTTCTTGAGACAGAATTCCATGTTAAAAGACAAATCACCCAAGTAAAAAGGCATTATACCAGGATTAGGTATGGGATTGTTAGATTCTAGGCGCCTAGATTTTGGGTCTAGGCACCTCAAAAGCTCAAGTGTGGTGTTTGATAAAGGTAGAGAGTTCCAGCATAACTCTTGGCTGCGCTGGTGCTGGCAGCAGCAGTGGAGTGGGAGTAGCTGGGCAAGGCGGGGGCGCCTGCCGAGAGTTGCCAGGGACAGGAGGCTCGGTTTGTTCCCTGCACTGCTGCCACATGAACCATCCCATGCCCCTCGGCCACCACACATGGCAAAGGGGTTATTATCTTGTCTCTCCCTCTTTCTTTCTGCGTGTGTGTACAGAGCAAGAAGCATGATATTTTGGAAGGACTTGAAGGCCAGCCAAAATGAAAGCGAGAGAAATCATTGGAGCAGCCAACAGGCTCCAGCAAGAGGAAAAGGGGACACTGAAGTACACAGTAGTTTTCCCATTAATTTCAGGGCAGGCTGGATCAAGCCCATGTAAGCCCAAGGCTAGAAACAGGAAAATGTCATGCCAAATATTAGGAAACAAATTGTGGCACTGAATGCAATCAAGCAATTTGTGCACAGGGAGGGAACAGAGCCTTGTCCTACTATGGATGGTGACACACTATTACAGTACACTAGAATCCTTTAGAATGAGTTTCCTCATTATCTCATTATTTAGAATTTTTTTGTTTTTAATCCATTATGCTCTGAAAGAAAAATACAAAAAGAACTTTCTTCCTCTCTCTGTCCTTGGGAATAACAGGCCATTTCAGGCAAAGAAACCTCTGGCACTTCAAACAGCAGAGGTAGAGCTAACATTCCTTAATGAATTATTTGGTGACATAACATGGCAGTGCCCAAGAGATTCATACTTTGAAAAATATTTTTGTTCTTTAAATTTAGAGAAGGGAGCAGTTAAATCACAAGCCAGGAATCTCCCTTTACTCTCTGGGGCCTATTACTTTGTTCTTCTTTGATGTGTGCAAAATTTACTTTGACATCTCTTGCTTTTGGAATATTTAAAGTTAAAGATGATTTTTTGACAGAGCAATCTAATTTTCAGAGTTTGTGTTTCACACTTCACAGATGCTTAGAGTCAAATGGGCCAGATTCTCAGCCCTACAAAAACTCGTTGTAATTGCCCAGGGAATTCTTAGGTCAGCACAGTGATAAAAGCAATGGACTTTACTATGAACATGTCTCACGGATGTAAAGTAACAGTATCAGTTGGCTAAAACTGGTATTTTATATCACACCATGTGGGGTGTGTACTCAGAGTCTTCTCACAAATTGATGTGAATGGTTTTCTCTGTAAAACAGGTATTGTTAATTACCATCACTGAAAAAAATAGAGCTAAAAAAAATAGATAAGCAATCTCCAAATGCCCAGAAAATCAGCAATCTGTGGCTTCTCCCCTTTGTTCCGATCGGGGCTATTGTTTTGAGCTGTTGCTGGCACAGTACTTTTGTCTTGTCCCAAGTCTTTTTTAAGTGCAGACGCTCCAGATCTAATCAGCATTAATGACACTACGAAACTGAGGACATTGTCACTCAGTGCAGGGCAGCACACTGCAGAACCTCACCAGTTAGCATCACCTGAGCTCTTCTGGAATGGGAAGACTTATCATTGTGCTGCTTGTTTTCCCAACAAATTTGCTAGTTCCATGCAGCCGTGCTGCTTTGGGAACTGAGGCAAAGATTTCTGCTAGGTGCTCTGTATGCCTCACGCCTTGCAATTCTGAGGAAGACTTTTGGCATCTGGTGAGTTCAGGCATTTTAATTGTGAATTCAGGCATTTTAATTGTATGGTCTTCGGAGCAGACCCACCTGTAAAAGCAAGGAGAGCTTCTAAATGTGAGATCCTCTCGAAAAAGAAAGGCAGACACTAAGACTGGAGGGCTGGGTAAAACTGAAAGGGGAAACAGCCCAGAAGAAGAGGTACCTACAATTTCTCCACGAGCTCTCTCTTACCTCCAGAGCCAGTCAGTATTCCCGTGGTAGCCCTCACTCCAGCGTGCCCACTGGGCTTACTCCAGATATGCTCACACTGCTCATACAGAGGAGCCTTTGTAGAACCACAAACCCCTCTAGCTTTACTGGCAGTCACACCAACCTGCACACCAAAGAGCAAACTTGTCTTGGAACTGCAGTCAACAGATGTGGTGGCTGGTATTAGATTGCATATTTAATGTTGCATTTTCCAGTCTAAGGATCAGCTATTGACAGTGATATGATCTGTGCTAGGACAATTACAGAACAGTTTCAAATTTGCAAGGTAGGAAGCAGAAGTGTTGTAGTATGGATTTTCTTTTTAATTAGTATCTGCATGAAGTTACAAATGAAACACTAGAAACAGTTTTCAAGAGTATTTGATCAGTCAAGAGCTAGATGAGATGCTCAAAAATGTCCAATAAGTACCATTTGAAGTTGTATCATATCTAGAAACTACAACATTTACATTTTATATCAGAACATTCCCATAAGAGCAAAGAAAGTGGAGAAAGCAGCTGTGAGAAACTTGACCACTTCATGACCTAGAACAGTAATATGAGGCTTATGCACAAATTTAGAGGACCCCAGGATATATGGTGGATAGCAAATAAAAGAAGTAAGGGACCAGAGAGTACCTTGCCTTATAGTCACCTCATTACCCGAGCATCTTCTGTTCAGTGTTAAAAAACATGTAAGTGAGCTATCCTGGCCACCTGAACTGTGAACTGGGGCCAAATAATGCAAAAAAAAAAAAAAAAAAAGAGATCAGAGAGTAAGTATGTATGGAATTAGCTATCCACACTTCTATGTAAGTGGAACTGCTGCCAGAGAAAGGGATATCAGTGTTAGCATCCTCACTGATAGCCAAGAAAGAGAAATGTGGCTCTGTGGTGAGCCCTCAGTCCAATGCAGTCCATTCTGGCAGCCCCAGGGTCCTCCATCGCAATGACTTTCTCCTGTGAAAGACATTCCCTATTTGTGCTATAATTTTGCTCTGCATGTTATGTCTTATTCTGAAAATGTTTTATCTTTTATCATATTTCCTTTTAATATGTACTTACAAATTGAATGTATACTCATGTTTACGTAACTGTGACTAATCATACTTGTTTATAAGAGTCTGTGATTTTTGTTGTTATTCAGCATGGGCTTCTCATACACAGTTTTGGAGTACTGAAATCTAGTAATTTCTTTATTCTTCACCAGGGGTGTTTTCCTTGATCAAAAGTATTCATATATCCATAGTAAGAGCATTCAAAGACATTCAAGCTCCATAAATTAATCCACACAATACAAATGCACAGCATTCACTTTTCTTCATTCATCTTCACCAACTGCTGTCATTTAGCTCCAAAGTCATTCTCTTTCTCCCCCTCTCCCCGACCGCCCCCCCCCCCCTTTTTTTTTCTTTTTTGTTATGCAAACTTGGCAGATTCAGGCTGTGTGTTAGGTATGTTTGAGGATTATGCTTTTGCTTTGTACTGAATGGAAAAAATATAATTTTCTGTTTCAAGGAAAAAAATCTAAGAACATAAAACAACACTTGTTGGAAAGTCTGTCCTCTCCAGCTTTCCAGCTGAAAAAAAAAATACTGCTAACTTGCATGTTGTTTATGAGAGACTTAAGTGGTCCATAAAGCTTGATCAAAAGTTTCTTAATTTAAAGTTATTTAAAGAAGTACAGACCATTCCAATTGAGTTTAAATCTTACGCTTGTATCAGGATAGAGGGGGAGTTCTCCAAGTTATTTTTTTGCTCCTGAACTTTGGTATTTGTCACCGATTTGAGTGCATTGGAAAGGAAAGGAAAGGAAAGCATTAATTGCTGTTACAAGTCCACTTCCCATGGATTGAAAATCTTGACCATCAAACCGCCTGTATGTAATTTTAAGCAGTCTTTTGCTTCTTTGGCTCCAATATACCCATAACCTCTTGAATGCCATTTTTTCATCTACTCAGCAATTTTTCATATAATATCCCAAACCCAGTAACATCCGTCTTGGAAATGCTTGATTGTTTTAAGTATTTTGGCTTTGCTGTATGCATTTGGAAAGCACATCAGCTTCATAAACAAACAAACAAAAAAAAAAATCTTCTCTTTTTATCAAATGTCATTATGCAGTGGGAAGAACTGTGAAGTGCTTTTATTGAAGTTGTTTCCTTATCAATTATTGCTAAAGGCTTTAAAAAAAGGTAACATCCAAATGGCAATTCATGAGAGCACTTTCAGGACTGATCATGGTGTCACAGTGGGACTATACTGATGTGCAATTATTGGGGGGGTTTGCTGTGTTTAGTGGAGTTGCTCCCACTTTATACTAGCACAGATGAGAATATTCACAGAAATAGAGGCTGTGAAGCTCTTGGAAATATGTCATCTTATGTCTTTGCTGTTTTAGACCTCAATTTCCCCATCATTTGAATTCTGCTTTGAATCTCAACAGTTCATTAAATACTGTGTCAGTGAAGTCAGAATTTGGAAGATCTGTTAATGAGTTGCTATTGGGGAAGGCACCTTAAGATGATGGATGTGGTTTTGGATTTTACTGAAGTAACTGTGAAGAAGATTTAGGAGGCTTATATAAAAGTGCTGGATGATTTAAGGAGAGAGGAAGTTAACTGGAATTCTGAAAGATGGTCCTGTATGTTCTTCTTGTTTCTTTGGTGGGAAGAGGGATAACTCAGCAACCTCCTCCCTCACGTGGATACTTTGTAATCCTTGTAAATAGTATGAAACATGATAAATTGAGACTCCATGACCTGTACTCTGATCACATCTCTAATATTTTTATCATAAACATTAATGGCCCGCTTAATTCTCTCTTCCTTTCTGTACGTGGTCCTTAAACTTCAGTTCAGTTTCCTGGAACTGGAATTCTTGATTCTTGTGTCCCTGGGTTTTTTTTTCCCTTTAAAAATTATTTTTTACATTTAGCTTTGAATCTCTTCCAAAAGGGTTCTGAACTTTATAGCACAAATCTTTGCTTGGCCAGGCAATATGTGCACTTCCTCTCGTGAGGCCCACCACTGGGATGGACACGAGAAACTCGATGAGGTATCTGAAATGACTCCAGTACCCACCCAGCTTATCCACCTTAAGTGACCTTTCCGAAGTCAACAGGCTTCTAAATGCTGCTTACAAAGTGATCTTTTATATTAACTTTATGCAAAACAAAAACAGATCAGAGGACTCTTTGAAAACTAAAGCACACCTCTAGCTCCCCAAAACTTGGCAATGTCCAAGGCCTTTTAATCTCCTTTTCTTGAGATAGTTTTGTTTGTTCTATTCAATATTTAATCCCCTCTCTCTATGAGGCACATTATCACCAAGTATTAAAAAAAATAGCTCTGGTAGACTGCCTTGAGGACTGAACTTGTCCACAGTCCTTGCCCAAAGCAGGTCCAGCTCTACCAGAATGATCCAACTCACATCTGTCACATTTGCTTTTAGAAACCAAGAGTGATGGATATTCCACAACCTCCCCAGGCAATATTTTCCACTGTTTACCGTCCTTATCACTAGAGGAAGCTGTCTCTAGCACCAGCCTTTGGTCTCTCTTGGTGCAATCAAAATACATTCCACTTGTCCTACCTCCAAAGAACATATGAATAATTTCTCCCTTTTTGCATGTCTTGTCCTTAAAGGCTCTTAAAAGTTTTCTTCTGCTAGACCAATTATCTTCAACCTTTCCTAGCAGGTCATTTTTCCTACACCCTCACTTTTTTTGCTTCTGTCTACATCTTTTTGAAGCATAGTGCCCCAGACTGGTTGATATTCTCCATGAGAGACATTAGCAGCAAGTACCAAATAGAACAGTTAGATTATTTATATTTTTTAATAAAGTTCTTTTGCATGGCTTACTGGAGTCAATTAGAACCCATGTAAACCTCTTCAGCCTTGGAAGCCCAAGTTTCCATCAAGCTGAGGTGCAAGTCACTTCCTTCAAGGGGCTGCCCAAGCTTTCAATGACCATGAACAGAGATGCTATTTGAGGATGTAATAAGAGCCTGGAAACCAAACCAAAGGAGTGGGGACCTACTGCAGGAAGCAGTGTGTGGACATTCCCTTTGTGTTTTAAATATGTTTGGAACCATGGAATATAAATGAGTTAAGAGATTTTAACTTGTAGAAAAAGAACCAACCCACCAAACAGAAAAACCCCAGACCAACAGCATATTTAAGCTCTAGAGTTGACAAGTGCTGAAAGAATTCAAGAAATTATACAAAATGAAAGCAACTGGGGTCATCCAAATATGAAACTGCCAAAGTGTGTGGGGACTGTCAGGGGGTGTGACACTAGTGCTTTGGTTTTAGCAATCCAGACACAGCAGTGGAACAAAAACCTGTGATGAGGGATGATGAACTTATTCTGGGCTGATTAATAAAAACAACATAATTCTTCACTTACATACATCAAAGAAGTGAGCCAAGTGTTTGGACACCTACAGTGGATGAGATAGTTTGTCCAGAGAATATCCAGGCGCTACCATCTGACCTGGAAAGACACCCAAATGAGCATGTTAATTTTTCAGATGTTTTAAATTAAGAACTGTACCTCGAAGTTAACTTCACTTAACGAAACCTCATGTTAATCCAAGGTCTGTCTATTGCAAGCATAGCAATCACCAGTCATGCCTCTCCTAGTGAAGTGCTGACTTTATGAGTTGCACGTGGTTTGTAAATGAGGGGATAAATAGGTATCAAATGCTCTGTGCAAATTTACCACAAACACATCTGGATTTAAGAACCTCCCAGCAGGCAAGTTGCTAATGATCTCAAATGTTTCCTTCAAAGAGAACGACTTGGTTAGGTCTCTGTATTCTTTAAAGATCTACAGGAAATTCAAGCAGGGAAATGGCATGGGTTTATTTTTGGTCATGGATACGACTTCCTTCAAAATAATGCTCATGTCGGTCTTGTGAAGTAAGCTGCTTCTTGGTGCTGTGCATTCTCAAAATGCTCCTGCCTTCCTGCCTTGCAGAATTAATAGTATTTCTATTGAAATGGCACTATTTCAGCATGGTAGTCATGACTGTCGCTGTTTTATGGATTCTGTTGGCAGGGATATGTGTCCCTAAGGGAAGCATAGTTTGGGTAGCTTTGCATCAAGGATTGCCTTTCATCAGCCTGGAGACTGAGGAGGGATGAGGCATGGCAGAGAGACAATGATGCTGTGGCAATTCCTAATCACTGGTTCAAGTGACTGGTGCAGCTCAGCAGATCCTGCTTGGTCGCTCTGCAGGACCAGCCACCACCAGTCTGACTTTCAGCCTTACTGTACTGGTTCAGTTCCCTGCCTCTGCCCCAGCTGGGCTGCCTACATGAAGAAGTCACAGCACTGATCAAACCAAGGTTCTGCTGCTCCGGTAGAGATTAAGGAGGATGACATAAAAGCCTCAGGGATCTGTTTAGCCATGGGTGTCCTAGCCCAGATCCTGGGAGTCTGAATAGCCTGAGAGTCCCTAAATCACTCCACAACTTTTGCTGAGGACTGGAGCAACAGTTTACAATGTTGATGGATATGAGGTCTGGTACAGAACCCTGTGGCCCCAGGGCTTCTCTGCATTGAAATGCCCAAGGTTTTGCTCAGTCTAAATGAATATGTTGCTAAATGTTGCTAAATACATCACTGGAGTACTCAGGGAGCACAATCTCTTTAGGCTGTAGAATATCTTTAAATTTTTTTTTAAACACACAGGACGGGTCTTTGCCTTTAAGGCCAGTCCACGCAAATGTGTACACAAAGTCCATTTTTTCACGGAAAGCAAGGCCCCAGGATAGAGGATGTTGACATTGGAAAGATTTCCTAGTCAAACTGTTTTCCTGCCCTGATTGCTCTCTGGGGTCCTGGGCATGATATATATTCTGTGGTAGGGGCAGAGAAAGGAGGGGGAAAGAAAGCCTTCAAAAGGGTTTGTGCTGCAAGTTGCCAAGCTTTGTGGGGTAACTGGCTGTAGAAACCAAGCTTCTCTTAGAAACTCCTCCTCAGGGAGATTCTTCCTTCCTCTGGGGACCATCCCAGGCTCATACTGTAGCTGGATCATGCACAAAAAAAATGCAGAACTACTCAATGCTACTGGTCCCTGTCCTGCTTTTTCCCCCCAGCTTTTTCTTCACAGTGCCTGTGGCCTTCTTGTGGTGGCTTCGGGAGGGCTGCGGTTCTTTGTCCCCATTAACTGTGTGGGTAGCAAGGCTTTATCAGCCTTATATTAATCCCATAGCACCCTTAAACAGAAAAGACCACTGTAGTTATGGCACTGGCAGCGAGACTCCATAAAAACTCAGCGTAAATCTGATGAGACTCTTTAGCTGATGATGAGGAGGGATATGGCTGGGGATCTCTCCTGGGTTTAGTACCAAATAGTGTAAAATCCAAGTTTTCCTCTCCCCTCTCTTATGGTTATGTGGACTCTTGAGACGAAAGAGGCCTCCTGAAAGGAGAGGAAGGTGAAAATGTCTCAGGAAAGATATGGCTTGTTACTCTGGCAGCCAGTGTCAGGATGCAGGCTCCTCTATTTGCAGCTGCCTTTGTTCTGTCTGCAGTGGCTGTGTACAGCAGATGTCCCCAAGCAGGTCCACTCTTCTTTCCTCTGACGGAAACAGTTTTGAGGCAAACAACATTAGTAAGGCCGGGTATGACGAAGGGTATTTCTCTGGCACCAGGCGGTGTGGCAGTGACACATCTGGACACGTTCCGCCTGTGCCCAGAGTGTGTCTGCCCACTGTGAGCCGAGAGCGAAAGGCTGGGGTAGATTTACTCACTGGTCAGACTTGCCCACCTCTTGCCTGCACTACATGAGGCAAACAAAGAAAATACGGCCAGATACAGGTCTGTGCCACCTGATGGAAATCCTCCTGCTCTGCATTAATTGGTGAATTAGCCTGGGGATGGAAAGTTACTGCAGTTGTTGCTCAGGCAGAAAAGTGAAGGAACAACAGCACATTACAATATACAGTGAGACAGCAACAACATGAGCTCTGTGCTAAGCCCTGTGATGGTCCCTTGGCAGCACTTGGGCACTACAAAAAGCAAGGGGGGGGATTCTCTCACCAGGGAGTCAGGAGTGAGTTGGCCTAACAGCTCTGAGCTAACCCTAGCCAGGCCCTGGGATGTGGCTTAAAGCAGGCAGCAAATGTAAAACAGGAAAGCAGCTAAAAAGATAAGGTTGTTTCCACACCCTATTTTTACATATGCCCAGATCCTCCCAGGTCTGAGGCTGGAGCCGACTGGGGGCAGTCAGAAGCCCTTGTGACCTTAGTGGAGTCACATCTCCTTCCAGCGTTGCTCATCTTGCTACTCCACTCTGTCACATGCAGGCATGACTTCCCCTGCCTTTTTCTCCTTCTCTAGGTTTGCATACACTGGCACAGACTTGGTGTTGCTAAAAAATGGGCAGTGTATTCCTCATGCAGCCCTTCCTGGGATTTATATTTAGATCCATGGCTGCCTAAGAGGCAAGAGGTGAGCTAGAAGGAGGCCATCCGTGATGGAGCTGACAGGAGCTGCTAAACTTCTTCCAGGGCTGTGTACATCTTTTCATATTCATACCCTCTTGAGAAAGTCTGAAGTAAACCTTTTAGTCTTCCACTTGTCCTACCTAAGCTGTGTTTTCTTCCTCTCTCTTCTCCATGGGACTCTATTCAGAACTGCATCATTCTAGACAAGCTCCCCCCTAAACAAATGCTTTTGTTTGCTGCACGCTTGGGGAAAGGAAAACAGGAATTTTAGATCACATGGTAGAACAGTCACTGCGAGAGGTCCAATACTCCATGTTTAGGAATGTAAATATCTCCCTCCAGTTAAAATGAAGGACTGACACTGTCCTATGAGAGTCACAAGAGGATGTTAAAATTATTATACAAACTATTTGCTGCTATAACTCCATACCTCTTTGTGCAAGTTTTGAAGAAGTGACTAGAAGGCAGGATTGACCTCTAACTGCTCTTTGGCTGTACTTACAAACCATGAAAACAAGGCAGCATTCACTGATGCTGGGGCCGAGTGGTGGGGGTGGGTACATTTCCCTGCTGTCCAAATGTGAGTGACCCCATCCAAAGCACATTGGAGAAGTGTTCCCTGGCACCCACTCTCTCCAGGGAGAATGCTGAGTGGCCCCAACCCTGGACTGGGCCATGTGGGTGCCGGGGTGGGCACATCTGAGCCAGAGCAGTGTTTTATTTCTCAGCACAGGTGGATGGTCAGCTCAGTGCACTCCCGGCTGCTGGGGGTAAGAATTCCACAGATGCTGTTTTCTTGGGATCATATTAATACAACTAAACTGCTCTCTACATATTTGGAATCAGCAGCACTGCTCGGAAACTGTTATTCTGGTCAATTTCCCTCTGAAGTTGGTTGTTTGCACTCCCAAAATATCACCTCAGGGTGGGTTTCGGTCCCTGTGAATGGATGGGGATGTTTGTTGCTCCCAGCAGGACCCCTGCAGCGCATCAACTAAAAGGAAAGAAAACAAGTCCCCACACTGCCTTCAAAATCAGCTTTGACAATAAACATTACTGTCCTGAGGGGTGAGAGAGGAGGGTGGTAGGTTAGGAGGCACAGGAAGCTGACAGCTTAGATCAGCTTTTCAAATTACCCTGGCCAAGGCTGATGCTCTGTGAGCTTCAGCAATGGGCCTGCTCCAGATAAGAGGGGAAAATGCTCATCCATCCTGAGGCTTTTCCCCAAAACTCTGGTAGACAGAGCTTCAAAAACCAGCATGTTGAGGAGGAATGGCTGAGATCACCAAAATTTGAGGAGAACAGCTGGTTTCTGCTGTGAGTTGCAGCAAAAGTCTTCCCAGCCAGTTGTACACCTCACTTACACAGATGTGTTGTCCTGGGTGAGCTGGGCTGGTTTTTACCAAGCCTTGCTTCAGTCCAGCAGCATCTTCAAAGTTGTGCCATCTCACAGCCCCAGCTGGAAAGCTGTTTAGCTCTTTCTCTTTGCCATCCCTCTTACAGCATCATTTATTTTCTGAATCAGATCCCAGTGTGACCTGCTGAATAAGTCCCACATTTAGGAAAAGCCTCTTATGTTTATTTGAGAGCATCACCAGAGGAGTGAAGGGCTTTGATACAGGATGTAAGAAGTCAGATAAGGACGCTGACAAACTCTGGGTTTGCTCTAGATTACATGGTTGATGACAAGTATTTTGCAGTATGCTATGCTTCAAACTAATCATCAGAAACAGACTTTTTAGGTGAGGTAATTTCCAGGCAGGTATAATATAACTATGCATTTTACAAATTATGCCATTGATGGGCTAGTCAGGAAGGCAGATAGATACTGAATATAGACAAATCCACAACAAGCAAGGACCATTTCTTTGCTTGTTTGAATAACTCCAGCACGGGAGGTCTCCAAATCCCCCTTCTGAGGGGGCTCTAAATCCTACAGTGATAGAATTATGCAGTCAAGAGTAAGATTAAACCATTAAGGTGAACTTCCGTAACTGCAGTGGGAGTTGGGATAGGTCTGGTGATAGCTTTATTTCACATCATGCAATGGTTCTGCTGCTAAGCCATGACTGCAAGCCACAGACCTGCTTTCTGCATTCTTAATTTTGACAATTAAGAATGAAGTGAATTTGGATGGAAACCAACAAAACGATTCATCCTAGAGATCACTGTTTCTTACAGAATTGTTTCCCAGCTCTGCACAAATACTTAAGACTTGACCTGTCTGAACCTCAGGAGTCCAGTGTTCATCAAATTTCTTCTGATATCTTTTAGTTTTGAAAAGGAAGAATTTTATTTTGGGAAAATTTTATACCCTACGGTCTACAATCTTGCTTTCAGTATTGAAAATTTATGTTTTAAACACATATTTCTTTACTAGTGCTACCAGAAATACCTGTACTTATTAAATTTGAGACGAGTTTAAAAAAATCTTCCTTTACATCCTGTGTTTGTTTCTTAGCTTGGGGACTGAAATGCAGTTTTTAATTTGGGTAGTTTTGCTGTTAGGTTCCTAGTGCTGTCTTACTTGTGGTGTGGCTACTACATAGTAACATAATATTTATTTATCTAAACCAGCTGTTTTTACTGGAACAGAATGCCCCTCCCCAGCAAACCTTTCAAAACTTTTCTATTTACTTCAAGTTCTGGCAAAAAATAAAGAAAAAAGAAGTAGGTTGTCTGTAAGCTGAGAGTAGCCTTTTAAATATGATAGCAGTCCAGCACTGGTGAGAGAAAAACCTTGTCACATGTCCCATTTGTAACTTTCTTTGCCATCCTTTATGGTGGAGCTTTCCTTCTTTCCCTGTTCTGCTCTGTCTCTGTCCTGGAAAGAGAAACACGGAGATTATTCAAGTCTGATAATTCACTGTTCAAGTGGAAAGTTTGTCCAGCTGTGTACTGAGTGTTTCTGAACACCAGAAGTGAAGAAGTACACTGCAGTATGTCCCTGAATATTTTTTAGTGCTTATTTAATTTTTAGTATTCATTTCACAGTCACTGCTGCTGGCAGCATAGAGACATCCCATCTCCTGTTTTGAAATCCGGACTTTCCAGACAAGGTCTGTAGGAAAGTTCTGCCAAAGGTGTTGCTGTCCCACACGGACCTGAGACATCAATGCTGCTGGAGAGGCACACGAGACCAGGATGCCAGTGTGTGACAAATGCCACTGTGCTGGGAGCCTTGGTGTCCCTGGCATGCAGAGAGATGCTGCCCAAGCACACCTTGGCAAAGCCACAGGACCTGAATTTCTTCTCACGCCCATCCTCTGCATCAGGGCACATGCCAGCCCAGGTGCTGCTACAGTGGGCTTGTCCGAGTCCTGTGTGGCAGGACTGTGGCAGAGCCTGTCCCCTCTGCAGGCAGAGGCTTTGCCTCCCCGTCCCCTTTACAGCCGTTCGTTCTTCTTGGGAAATCTCTCTCATCATAAATAGCTCTCCCCTCCCCCTGGCGCTTACCCCCACATGATGTATTTATGGAGAGCAGCCGCGGTCCCGCTCAGCTGAACTGAGGCTGTTCAAGCCTTCAAGCCTTGCTGTGCTGCTGCTGTCTGTGCTTTGACAGCCTGTGCCTAATAACAATGCAGTCCCTTGGCTCCGAGTCTAGAGCTCACATCAGTATGCAAAAACAAATGCAAATAAGGGAGAGGTCTTGCTGGTTGCTGCAGGTGAGCAGAGGATGGTGCTGCCCTTCTATTCATCTTTTTCCTGTCTTGGCTTTCATTTTTTACCATATTGCAAGCCTTGACTCTGGAATTTCCACTGCCTTTTCCTGTGGCATCCCTTGTGTAGGGACAGAGTATGTTAGCAATCAGATTCAGCATCGTTTTTTCCACTCTGTCTGGAACTCTGCAGCTCTGGGGTGTCAGCTCTCCTGCTGATTGCTTTGAAGATACTTTTTACCATCTCAAAAGTGTCGCTAAGTTTTGAGACATCTCCTTGTTAGAAAAGACAGGGAGAGATTGCTGCTCAATTTTCTTCCCATTTCTCCACTCAATTATTCCTCAGCACAACTTATTATAACATGCAGTCATTCTTCCTGACCAGCATGGATTTCAGCCAGTTGATTTCCCATCAAGTGCTATTTTTGCTAATTTTTTTGCTATTGCTTCACTTCTCTCTCTCTCTTTCTTTTTTTTTTTTTCTTTTTTAGTGTATGTGGCACACAAAATTTCCACAATATGAGAAGTAGATTGAGCCTATTTTTGTAGCTTATTTATTGGTATTTAGCAATATTTATTTAATGTTAATTTTGAGTACATGTATTTTAGAACCTGAGTTTTTGGCAGTTACTTTCCACATCTGGGTCATCAGCTAGTTGTTAATTTTTGGACAGCTGCTCCTGTGTCACATTTTAAATACTGGGTTTGGTTAGGGATGGGCCAGCCAGTTTATTTCAAGTAAGAACAGTTCAGAGCCATCATGCCTCACACAGACTGAGAGGGGATCAGCCAAAACCGTGGGAATAGAATAGATTTTTTTTCCCCTGAGGCTGAACAGAAAGTTTCATTTAAGGGACTCTGCTCCTCTTTAGATGTCAGTCAGGTAAATTGTTCCTTCACCATGGCTGGCAACTCTTTCTTGGCTGAAAGCAGACAGACAGCTCAATCTAATTGCACAGAGAGGTTCGCCTGCTTTCCCTTTTCAAGTAAAACAGGTTTATATGTTTCTGTGGGGCTGGCTGAACAAACAACAGGTGGATCTAAAAAAGCCCTCTGGAAAATTCGTGCAATTGATGCACTGGGAAATGACAGGGGAGTGTGTTAGAGCCACTCCCCTCGCTGGGGTAGCCTGTGTTTTGTTGATGCCCTGAGAGAGTAGAGAAGTGGAGGAAGGGGACAGTGCCAGAGGGTAGCCTGGTGAGAGAGAACAGGTCCTGAAGGTTTAGATAGACTGCTCAAAAGTCATGACTTTATGTACTTGCCCATGTTCAGTCTAAAATTGCTGTCTCACTGAAATTTCTAGGGTTCTGCAAGATCCCACTTTAAATATAGATGGGCATTTGTATGCTTGTTATAAAGATCAGTGTGAACAGGGAGGTGCCATCTAAAAATGGGACATGATGACTTTTCACGTAGATGCTAAACAAAAATGTGACAGCACAGTGCAAGGCGTTAAATTACTTGGTTGTGTTTGAGGATAGTTCCACTTAAAATATGCAATCTGTACCTTTTTACCTTACTGCCCATGCTAGGTCTGCTATTGCTGCAACGGCACCAACCTCCAAAAAGTTTTTTTAAAAATAAATCTTTCAAGAGGAGCTTGAAAATGGGTCAGATTTTATTCTCAGCCATTGATCACTAAATCTACTGTAGCCTTTTTCCTCTTGAGCTACTCAAGTGGAGGAAGGGCAGCCTGAGTGATCCACAGTCAGGGCTGTGGGGTAAGGAGCAAAGGGTGAGGAGGGAGCCTGCACCCCTGACCTGCTCCTTATGCATCCAGGTAAATAAACAGGATTTTCAGTACTTGAGGGCAGCCAGCTGGCCTGGCTTGTAGGTAAATGGAAATACCACTGGCATTTCGTATTTAAAAGAAGACCAAAACAACCCAACCCAAAGCAGGTCAAACAATCCCTCCACTCTGAGGATTTTATCCCCCTACAATACTCACTTGGCAGCATTTGCCTTGGCAGTGACTTGTGCTGATACACACTGGGAGATGCTTGGAGATGACTCCTACTCCCCTGGAAACACAGATAAAAATCTATATGAACATACTCTAAAACATCCTTTGGTTGCACCATGATGCCCCAACTCAGCCTGTGTGCCTCTGCTCTGGAAAGTGATTCACACTTTTATCAAAAATCCATAAATCTCGGCTGAGATCATGCTGCATCCAGTCCCCTCATCCCAGTCTTCTGCCCTGTTGCCTGCAGTGCCACCTCCCTCCTGCCTGCCCCACAGGTTTCCCTCTGCCCGGAAGGAAAGGGAATTGTCTACCCCACACACCTCTGCCTGGCCTCCAGCCTGCACTGAGGGTGGTGCTATCTAGTAAGTTTATTTCACAAGAGCAGAAAACAGCATTTAGTGAGCAATGAGACCAAGAGGCCTCCCCATGTGACCAGGTGCGGCTGGTCATTTCCAGGGAAGTGCAGGATGACACCCACAAAAGGGCTGGTACCTGCTACAGCCTGGTCCTACTCTGCTGGGTGCTGCCTGCTTGAGAGCAGGGCTCTCTTCTTGTTGCAGTTGTTTGCTGGTGGACCTAATCCCTCCAAGAGGTTTTTCCCCCCATAATGACACAGCAAAGTACCACACAGCCAAGTGTATCTTCACAAAGGGCTTTTTGCAATAGATGAATTTCTGTGTTATGAGAAAGGACCTCTCCGAAACAGCTAAGTCACAAATGTTTTTGGTGTGCTGTGTATGGCATTTTTTTGCTTTAATTACTTCTAGCTTTAGCTAACAGTTCTCTGGTAAGCATCATTAAAGCTCACCACAAAAGCTGTAGTGACCTTGTGCATTTCTCTCAGTATGGAGCAGCTCCTGGGAGGGATCCACGGTCTTGTGGTTCAGCACTGCCTGTCTCTGGTTCTTCTCCCTCTGAGTCACAGGGCTGTGTCACCAGGAAGGTCATGGGACTGCCAAACATACCAGTGGGTGGATTTGGGGTTTCTTTCATCATAACCTCAGCTGATACCTCTTTTCCCTCAGTGACCTTCTGTGGGTTTTTACAAAATCTAAGCCATATGCAGTGTTGGCATATAACCATCCAGTCGATATTTAGGTTCCTGGGAAGCATCCCTTCCATGTGGATGTCACCAAGTTCTGTACCCACAGATCAGTTTCCATAGTAACTAATGTCGTTCAATAAGAGGGGGGAAATCAGAGGATTTTGAAAGGCAAAGACTAACACTGGAAAGGAGTAAGTGGAACAGCATGTACAGTGGCTTGGAGCACACCACAGGTTTTATGATGTGTGTTTTAGGGAGACTTGCATGGTTTGTGAACCGCTCCTTTCCTCATGAGAAGTGCCAAAAGCTTGGCGGTGAAAAGTAAAATGGTGCTTCACAGTATCGCACTCATACAAATCCTGTGTCAGCTTATATTTACTCACACACTTGTGAGTGCATGGAGATGAGGAAAATGAGTTTTATTCCCTATTTCAAATAGAATTGTCATACCATTATTTTTAGGAAGCAAACATACATTCTTTTGATGCTCCGTCCTCATTCCTGTGGTAACAATGGAAAAGTGGAAAAAAACAGGACCCAGGCAGAACCAGTTTTTAGCTTCTCATTTATTCATTCTGTCACAAATGCCACCATCAGTGGGTATAAAATGATGGTGCAGCTAACATATTCTTGCATATGCTGGTCAGAGTCACTACTACTGATGCTTGAGCTGTGGGATCTGATGAACAGAAGTGTGTGTTTTCCTTCAGCCATGTGGTATAACTCAGGGAACAAACATATTGGTTAAAAATATATCTGAAATTAATTTATTATGTGACTCTAGAATCTTGCACATCACAGATTGTATGGCATGACATATATTCCTCTGGAAAGCAAATGTTCAGAATGTTAATTCTGCAGAAATAATTATTCAGAAATCAGGAGTGATCAGTTCAAAAAGCCATAGGAAACTCTGCATTCGTATATTTGTACAAGTGTACTTGTTTAACTTGCATATGGCAATGCCTTGTCCTAGCACTCAGCAGGCTGGGTAGAGGCAAAACCACATAAGGCAAGATTCATGGCACCCAAGTTTAGCTGGATGAAGAAAGTTGTCTGAGTTAGTTCTCTTGGCTCCGTGTTTAATTAGTGGATAGTAACAGATGTCTCCTGTTGGTGACTCACCCCATCTATTTTAGGTTGCCCATTAGAGGTTCCTGTTTCTGTTCCTTTACTAAGAGAGAAACTAGTGAATGATTGGATTTAAACAGGCAAAGGCTGGTGAGGTGAAGCCCACCTGGAGGTGTGCATCTGATGATGGTCAGAGGGCGATAACTCTACAGAGAAAGAAGTCTGGCTTTCTAGTTCTTATCCCCATCCACAAAAAGGACTGTTTGCTGTCCTTGGGGTGCAGCATGGGCCATGTTCCTATAGTTGTATATTTCACCCTCCTGATCAGGGTAATTGCACCCAGGCTGTCTATTTAGGATGGCACCTGCCCCTGCCAACCCTAGACTGATCCTGGGTCTTGTCTGAGACAGTGCTGTGGGATGTTGGCCTGAATCACAACCACACTGATAGTTTGACATTGTGGAAAAACCCCAGGAGAGGAGCCATGATGCAGCATTGCTTACTAGTGGAGGTGTAATGTAAATCAGGACCCCATTACATGGAGAGGCACAGTGACCAGTGTGCCATTACTTCTGGCAGACAGAAAGATGACTAAGAAATTTGCTGTAAGTTGGGCAGCTCATGTGAGGGCTGCGACAGAATTAAAAAAGCAAATCCACACGGGTGGTGAAGATCTGGGGCAGGCAGAGAGCACAGCTATTCTGGGCCCTGGCGAGGCTGACACACACACGCAGCATTTCCTGGCAATATGCTCAGGAGCGGAAGCTTCGTGTTCAGAGGTACAGCCACTTCTTGCCACCACAGCCAACGCAGGTAGGAGTAGCTGAGCAGGGAACATCACACAGCTACAGCTCTCTGCCTGCATGGTCCATCTCCTCCTGGAGCAACATTCCGCAGGAGGAACCAAAACCTTCTAAAGGAAAGGCAAGTGAGGAGAAGCCAAATATGCTTCAGGGCTGCAGATGAGAGAAGCGCTTTGCTAGTGCTCTCTGCGCTCTTTTCCAATCTGATTCGTGTTTCTGGGGCACAGAGGTGAACAACTGAGCAGGAGTTATCATCTCTCAGCACCCCGAGCCCTGCTGCAGCAAAGGGAAAGAAGAAAGACAGCTGCCAAGAGGTGAGTGCCCTGAAGAGCGCCGGGGACGCACAAGGAGGGGCAGCCGGCACCGTGTCCTGACGGCAGAGGAAACCAGAACGCAGCCCACGGAGCGCTGCAGCCGCCTGCGCTTTAATGCATTTTTGCCCTGCGATAAAGACATTACCCAGATTACAGCTGAACACGGAAAATATGATTCATCCGGTCTCCAAGCACCGACCCCTCCATCCATCACGTCCGGAGCGTGCGGCGGAAGCCGAGGCGAGCCGGAGTCTCCGGGGAGCAATCTGCGAGGCTCCATCTCTTCCCGGTCTTTCTCTCCTCTTTCTAAACACAGGTGACAGGACCTTGTTCGTGCTAAGAAGACTTGGGGGGGATGTTTGGAGCCGAGGGCGTGACCGGAGGCGCTGCCGGTGAGCAGCCGGTCGTGCCGGGCGAGCCTCCCCACGGTGCCGGAGCCTCCGGCGCCCGGGCAGACCCTCAGCGCCTTCATCCTCCTCTGCCTCGGGCTGCCATCGCCTGCCAGTGCCCTTCGACGAAAATAAGTCCTGTCCCATGTGCTGAAGCGCTGATGAGAGCCCATGAAGCACGGCGGATGTGCAGGGGAAGCTGTGACTTCCTTTGCTCCCGCAGATAAAAGTAACGTCCTGTACGCAAAGGTGCGAAGGTTTCCTGTAGTAGCATCGCTGTGGTTATGCCTGTAGTCGCAGAGAGTGAGCTGAAGTTACTGAGGTTCAATTCGCATCCTGGATGTGCACAACTGAAAGTGTTAATTATTTCGTTGAAGATGCAGGAGCCGCAGCCAAAGCGTATGTGTAACTCCACTTGTAGCTCAGGCAAAGCAGTAGGATATAGGATAGGATATGCAGCAGCTGGTGTAGTGCTGAGAAAATGAACAGTTCATACTTCTTATCCACCAGCACTCTCAATTTACAGTAGCCACACGAGTTTGGAGACTGCATCAAAAATCCTATTGGGCTTTGCATTCCTCTCCCAAGTCAGAGAAAGCTTTAAAACTGGGATAAGAGAGACAGATAAGAACAGAGAAATTGTAGTAAAAGCTTTAGTATTTGAAATTTTTCATTCATATTGGAATCACTACCCAATTTTGTTGTCACAGAAGCCTCAGGATCCATCAAGGTCTCAGAGCTTTTAGGTTTCAATTAAGACACTATCATTTCATGTGGTACCACGAGAAATATTTGGCTGTGAAGGAACAGACAGCACACAATCATGTTAGCACAAATTAATTTTACACCTGCCTGTTAGCCAAGCTGTCAATGTGCCATTCATAACCTTCCCCAGCACAAGGTAACATTGCTGTACCAAGCTTCAGTGAGGGAGGATTAACCTAAGGCAGGATTACTCTGTCTTTGGGCAAGTCTGAGGTTGCAATCTGCCCCTTCCCCTCGAAACTTATAACAGTAAAAACATATGGAAGTATATGACTCTGATGCAATGTTCCTCCTACATTCTCACCCCAGCCGTGTCCTATCACCTGAATTTTGGGAATAACGTGCCCTGCAGGTGGGACAAGTCAGGGACCTTTGGCACAATCCTGACTTCTCTGGATGCAACATCCAGTGATGAACTGCTGCAGGGGAGTGAAAGATGTGTGTGACTGTGTATGTTCTACTCTGTTTGCTTTGTTATGGCAGGAGGTAGCCAGGGACAGAGAGGTGGTGATAAACAGTGTGGAAACAGATGATAAGCAGTTTGAGAAGAGCATGTGCTCTGTGAATAATGCACACAACAAGTGTAGCATCCCCACAGATCAGCAGCAACTCCTAAAGCCAGAGCTCCAGGATTCACATTCAACCATGAGCCCATGCCCCAAATCTTAGAAAAGTGAGTGACGCTGAAGAACTGAAGTCTGGGGTGGGTTTTATGCCTGTCTTTAGAAGACCAAAATCCCATTTCTAGCTATGCATTGGCCTCTTTTATGCTTTTGGGAAAAGTGCTTAAAGGCACATTTTTCAGAACAATGAATTGGAAACTTCCTTTGATGCAACTTCCATGGGTGTCTGTGATTACCTCCCAGAAACTGGACCATGAGAAAGTATTTTAACTTGTGTTTGATGCAGAACACAGGAAAATGCCTCAGCCTTGTGAGGACAGTGCTTGAACATGGGTAAATTCCCTTTTTGCTCTCCATGATCTGGTTTCCATCAGAAGGAATACTTCATGTTGGGAGGGTGAGACTGCTTGCTCCACTGAGCTCTCCATCATCTGGACCAAGCCCAGCTTAGCCTCTCTCTGATGAGGCTAAAATACCTACTGATGCTGGCAGAACATCTCAACAGAAAAGTGAGCTTCTGCTAGGGCATTCAGGATTAGTTTAAGGAAAACTGCTCACAAGAAAGTGGAGAGAGAGAGAGAGAGCCATAGAGACATTAAATATTTTAGTTACACAGTCTGGTTGGGGTGTTTAAATGCATGCAGGGATCAACACTTTAACACTGTCCACCCAAACTCAAAATATCACCCTAATAAAGTTTGCAAAAGTGTATGTAAATATTGAAAGTGGAAGATTAAAGAGAGGATATTGGAAATAGAAATCTTGAATAAGTAAAATAGTTTTATAACTTGTTACTGTTATTTTGACCTTTCAATATGTTTTTCTAAGTTTTATTATGAGGCGATGTTATGTTTGGAAAGGAGGTGTATGACCTGTGAGGTAGTGTTCAATGGGAAATATTGCATAAGCAGTGAGCAACCTGCTAGGTTCCTTTTCTACACTGGGTAGGGTAAATTGAATTTAAATTTACTGTTCTGGTTTCCTAGCACATTTTGCTTCCCATGGCCCAGCACGCACACACACATATGCAGAGCAGCCATGAAGCTGTAAGTTTGTGCAGTTCCGAAGGGAGAATGCCCACATCCTTTTTCTTTAAAAAAGAAAAAAACCCAACGAAACCAAACCCTCATGACTTCTTCCTTACTTTACAAAGCAGAAGACTGGGGATGTGTGCTGATTTTGGCTGGGGTAGAGTTAACTTTCTTCACAGTGGCTAGTATGGGGCTGTGCTTTGGATCTGTGCTGAACACAGGGCTGATAATACAGAAATGT
The DNA here is from genome assembly GCA_036785705.1 of Acanthornis magna. NCBI lineage: Eukaryota > Metazoa > Chordata > Aves > Passeriformes > Acanthizidae > Acanthornis > Acanthornis magna. Next base: position 2,186,216 of record JAWUZG010000022.1, on the reverse strand, counting down.
TTCTGTTGCTGCTGAGCAGGGCTTGCACTGAGCCAAGGCCTTTTCCGCTTTTCATGATGCCACGCTGGCAAGGAAGTCGGGAGTGCATGGGAGGCTGGGAGGAGACACAGCTGGGACAGGTGACCCCAACTGACCAAAGGGATATTCCAGACCATATGACATCATATTCACTATGTAAATAATAATTATATAAAGTGGAGGGAAGAAGGAAGAAGATGGGGACATTTGAAGTGATCGTGTTTGTCTTCCCAAGTCACTGTTACGTGTGATGAGGCCCTGCTCTCCTGGAGATGGCTGAACACCTGCCTGTCCATGGGAAACAGTGAATTAATCCCTTGTTTTGCTTTGCTGGTGTGTGCAGCTTTTGCTTTCCCTATTAAACTGCCTTCATCTCAACCTATGAGTTTTCTGGCTTTTACCCTTCTGATTCTCTCCCTGATCATGCTGGTGGGTCTTGGCTGCTGCCTGGGGTGAAACCACAGCAGGATGCAATCACTGACATCCTTGTCAAGCAGCACCAGCAGATGACTTCTTTAACCTCTGAATTTGAATAATTTCTTGTTTGGTTGATGTAGTACTGTCGTCCTTGCAGTACCTACGGTACCTACTGCTGACTGTGGTTTTTTGCTGTAGCTCTGTGTCTGGTTTTGTTCGTGGATGCAACACCCATTAGAAGATTTAGTGGTCTCTTTTCTTGATGGCAGCATCTCAGGCAGTGCCTCCAGTGTTACCCTGTGCTAGTAAGAGCAGTCCTCAGGATCTACAGATTTGCCTGTAGGTGGGTATCCTTCATGTGAACCCAAACTGAGGGGTGTATCCCTTTCTGTTATCTTTATTTCTGAACCAAAACTAACCCAAAAACTAAAATGGAAGACTGCTCTCTAGCTTTCCAGATTCCTCATGCTCATATTGCAATTTACTATCCAAAATAGTTCACTTTAATTATGATATTCAATAAAGTGCAGTCTGTTCTTGGGATAGTAAATCTCCTGCTGCTGTTATTTCTGATTAACTTGTTATAACCTTGTAGATGATCAAGCTTTTTATGTTTCTTCAGTTTTATGTTACAGTCCCTATTGCTTGTGAGTAGCATTAATAGTTTTCATTGTGATTCTTTCTAATTTTACCAGGGCTGATGATCTGACTCCTTCTGTTCCTCTATCTTGACATATACATTTTTCTTGCATGGCTATTAAGACAAAGAGTATTCTTCTGAGATGACTTATTTCAAATCAAACTGGAAAACAGTGATCTGCTAGCTCCTTGTCCAGTCTGAATGGCACCACTGGGTACACTAATGCCCAGTATAGAGCTTCTAAGAAATAGTTTTTGTGCAGATATGCATTTCTTAGAAACAAATGAATCAAAGAAGTTCAATCTCTGTGCTTCTCTGGACTTGCCATGAGAGAGCCTTGTCATGTGTTCCTTCACCTTTTTCGCTGAAACATTTAAAAAAATTAGTTTGGTTTTAGATTGCAGACTGTCTATCTCCTTCAGATGTTGTAAAGATCAGCCCCATTAGCACCTTCCACTAAGCTCATTTTTCTGCAAGTGCTTCCCATTTAAAGTCTGCAGGTAACCTTGCACTGTTCTGTGTGAAAGCAGTAGTAAAAATTTCTTTCTTCTGATAAAAAAAATTGTTTTGATCCAGACTTCACAGAAATGCAGATTCACCCAGGGGTCAATGGTGATGATAATTGTAGGTAATGGTTTTCATTAACAGACTTCTTAAGACTTTGCCTCTATAGCGCTGCTAAAATAAAAGTCCTTCAGATTAGTGACCAAGCTGCTGTATCTTCTATCCCGTGCATCTCTTAAACTACTTGATTAACCCTTTGTCTGGTTGTACGTGTATACTTGTGGTCCCAGAAGCACATCCCCTGCCAGGGCACGCAGCCTGCTGCAGGCAGGGAGTCCCAGGACCTGGCTGTCAGATTTTTCCATCCCCCTTGCTTGTGTAATGCATGTTCCTAGCCTTGAGATGGGGGGAGTGCTCCCCCTGCCCTTGTCTCTGCCCACTTTTTGGTGATACTCTAATAATTAATTATCAGAGCCCTTCTGAGCTAAGAATCTGCCAAAGTGAGACAGGGCAGGGTAGAGCTCCTCTGCAATGAGGGTGTCAGGCTGCAGCTGGGGGGCGAGGCAATGTCCTGCCAGGGTCATAGGTAGTCATCCACTAAGGAGGAGTTACACAGGCGTGGAGGATAGGATGGCACATGTCACCTTGTGCTGTCTCCAGAAATCCCGCATCCCTGTAGTCACAGAACTGCAGTTTATGAAATGCCACATGTCTGTGGAAAGTGATCTGGGCAATCAAAGCCTGAGAAAAAAAATCATCTCTGTGAGCAGAAGAGTCTCTCGTGTGTCTTATTTTAAATTGAATACCTTTGCATGTTTATGTTTTCCTTCGTTTCTACTAAGAGCACATAAAGGCATTGACAATGTATAAGTGAAATTTAATTACAGGATCCTTACTCCAGTCAGAACATCTTGCAAATAAATTAATGAATTTCTCCAGGATCCTCTGAGGCAGAGAGACATTGTTAATATTACCCTTTGCAGATAGCTTACTGTTGTTTTGACATGTTTTCCACACACGAAAGATGGCAATATGCTTACAATCAATACACTTTTATTTTGGTCAGGAAAAAATGAGATAGGGAAGGAAGACTAGCAGGTGAGAGCCAACCTAAAGTCTTTATGAGGAGATACGGTCTTTCCTTTATGACGTGGGGCATCTGCTTGCCTTGGCTGAACAGCAGCCTGCCTACCACAGATCCTTTGCAAAGCAGGAGGAACCTCCCCTCTGCAGTCTCAGAAGCTCAGGAGCCTCCACAGCCTGACTGGTGTCAGCTACCAGTCCGTGTGAACATAGAGAGTTTTGAAAATGGTTTGTAGAAGTCCCTCTGAGAAGGTTTACTGCTCAGAGAACCTCTCTAGTCATCTCAGACCTTTCCAAGGGCTCTACACTAGCCATGCCTGCTGTTCCCAGTAAAGATGTCTGGTGCAGTGGTGGCCAGCATGTGCTACTCAAAGGGGCAGTGCTCTGGGGCCACAGGGCTATTTTTGTACCAGGAGACACATTGCTCCCCTAAACAACCTAGATTATGGGGGAGTCAAAGTGTTTTAGAGCTTCCTGTCCCAAGAGCTTGAGAATGTCTCAAATGACTGAGCTCTGTGGTTTCTGAGTCTGTCTGTACAGTCTGGTATTAGTCTCCAAGAACTTTCCAAAAACATCCTTGGAAAACAGCAAGAAGAGGGTTATAAGGCGGCTGATGCCAGGACTTTGGCATTTTCAAAAGTCTACCCGGGAAAAAAAAAAAGCCAAAACCATTCAAACAATGCAGTTCTACACAGAAATTTCCACGACTCAGCAGTACGACATGCTAAATATTAATAGTGATTAGTTTAGTATCCAAAAATTCATCATACGCTTCCATCCCAGCCCCAAGGAGCACTCAGCCAAGTGACATGAAATTTTGCATGTACAGTTGCAACCCTACTCCTTGACAACAGTTGAAAACAATGAAAAGCTTCATCCCTACAAATACCATGTGAGAGCATGACCTCTCTTGGGGAGAAGTGCAGTGCGATCAGACTGACCTGCTGGAGAACTTGGATAAAGCAGATGTGGAAATCCCAGCCCTGGAAAGGACTTGGGAGGTCGCTAAGGTCAGGTCCTTGTGCTTGCAGGGAGTTGTGTCCCAAATCTCATCCCAGCTCCATCTTCAGGCTAACCAGGGTGTTTGTCCTTCCTCCACCTCTGTTTTGGAAACATTTAAATCTGACATTAAAATTGTTTCTTATATTAGCAGCCATGTATCTTCATGCATTCCAGGTAAATAAGTAATGAAGCAACACACATTATGACTCACTTACTCTTTTCTTTATATACAAGCTTAAAATTTCTGTAAATGCAAAAGGGAAATAGATGCCGATCAAAAGTATTATATAAAATGCGGAGTTGGAATTTAACGTAGGTTAGGTTATAATCTAGGCTTACCAGAGTCTTCCAAACCAGTCCTTTGCAGGATGAAAATTGGATTGATTAATTTGTATGAATTAGAAAAATGAATGAATGTGCTACCTACATAGCCTGCTCCTGTTTTATGACTAAATTTTAGAATCATTCCTATTGCGGTCTTCTGGCAAATGCTCTGCCCCTCCCCCAGTGTCACATGCATGTTGCCAAAAAACTTTCCACAGAATGCTGATGCTAATGTGCAAAATCTAATGGAGATCTCAGGGTCCCAAGTACCTTCAAATAAAGAACAGGAGGAAGGGCACAAGCTGAATAAAATGTGTGTGCACACATGTTTAGACCCCAGGAGGAATAATGAAGAGTGTGTGTAGGTTCAGAGCATGTACAGCAGCCCAGCCTAGAAATGGAATCAGCTTCTGGATTTATTGCATCCATAAAATTTTGATGTAAGAACATCAAAATCCACCCAACCTTAATGTGGTCTCCACTATTTCTTATGACACATTGGAAAGGCCAGTGTGAGCAATAATCTATAAAGACATTTGAGAGAAAACCCCATCTGAGAAAAATGAACAGTCTGAAACACTGATTTTCAAACTTTTCTTCTCGTGACCTTGTTCTTCCATGGCCTCAAGTGGCAGTGTCACTGGCATGAGTGCTTCCAAGCTCATGGCTCCGGGAGAGGGAACCGCTGACCTGGAAACACCGTCTGGCCAGCAGCTCTGAGGCATCCCCTTGCTTGTTATTTATTTGTGCTGCAGGGAGGCCTAGAGAGATGCTGCAGGGCCGGGTGCCAGCAGGGTGCCTGGCAGTGGATGACAAAGAGGGGAGGAAGCGGCTCGGTGGCTGCAGCAGGACCAGTTGGCTCAGCCTGCTGAGGCTCGGAGCAGGCGCTGGGGCAGAGGTGCTCGAGGGAGCAGCAGAGAAGGCAATTCTGCGTTGCTCACGGGGCTGTCGTGGGGACTTCCTTTCACAGCAGATGCATGGCAGGGCAGGAAACATTTCTGTATTTGCTAGAAGATCTTTGCAATTATTGGGCAATACTGGGGGAACTATGCTATGACAGGAATTCCTCCTAATGACCAACATTTTACAGTTTGCTTATTCAGTTCAAGGCCCAGAAAAGAATTGGTCTTTTTTTCTTTTTTTTTCCCCCTAGCCTGTCTGCATATCAACAGTTTCACAGCAAGATTGTTTTCAATTGCAAAGAAGTCTGAGAAGGTAATGGACATGACCGGAGACATTTTGGTAGAAAGCAGTCTTAATACTCCATGTAAAACACTACCAATACTCATAGATCCAGATTGCTTCTTCCCAAAATTTGCTCTAGCACACTGTGTTCTTTACACAACACATGTTACTTTAAATGAAAATCACTAGACCAAAATAAACCCTAATAATTTTTTTCCAATAATTTTTTTCATGGGTGGGGAGAGACTTGAAGCAATGGGATGAATGTTGGAAACAGTTTCTGGTGCATCCAAAGCGAAAATGGATTCTCAAGTAGATGTTGGAAACCTGAGAAATGATCATGCTGAAACAGGCATAGGCGAAATAACAGACAGGCAAAAGCTGAACTGGACCTGAACCTGTAATAGAAAGTGTCTTTACAAAGCTGACTGTAAGTTTCAGTGGCACATGTGAAGCCTAAAAAGTGTAACAGCATACCAAATTTCAGAAGGGAAAAAATAATTTGCAGATATTTGAACAGTATTGTCAGAGGAACTGAAAAGTAAATCTTTGACTATTCCTTAGCTATGGAAAACAAGCAAGAAGAAAGGAAGACTAGCTAGGGATAAGAAAGATGATAGCTACAAAAGAAATATATAAAGCTGAGTTTCATGAAGAATGTTTTGACAGAATGCTTTATAGAGATGGAGTGATCTGTGCAGAAACTGATTAGACCTTAGGTGGCTTCTGTAGTCATGATGAGTTTGTCTCTTGGTGTGACACCTGACCAAGATGAAACATGAGTCCTCTTACAAGAAGTGAGCATGGGCATGGGCCAGGACTGTGAGATGAGCTGATCTTGCATCACAGCTGCCCACTAATAAAAATACCTTTCGCTGTCATGTTCTTGCTTGACATGCCATTTGATGCAAGAGAGGAACAAAACTGTGAAAATTAAGTGCATGGGATAAAATAATGCCAGAAGGACGTGAAATGCTGGAACTAAGACTGAATAAGGAGAAACAGCTGACAAAATATGTTGTTGTCTACTATGATAAGAAGTTCCCTGCACAGGATGTGCCACATGAAGATGTGCAAAATCATCAGGAACCATGGTTCCTATAAAGGAAACAAAACAGGAAATGTCATGAATCATAAGCAAACAGGCCCTGGACAGGTTACGTGGCTTGATCCTGAATGAAATTAATAATTTAGCAAGGTTGGAAAAAAAGATACTTAAATAGAACCATAACGTTTTGACATGAGCTTGGGAAATACAGACTGAAAATTGAGGCTGATCATCTCTACTCAGCCACAAGATGCACATGACAGAGAAGTTACACTGCCACAGTGTGGGATGCCTCATTAAATAAACAGTCCCAAACACTAATTAAGTGTATACAGAAACAGATACAAGAAGACAAGCATGCTTGGAGACTTGGGAAGCTTCAGGGTAAGTTGACTGGCACACAGAAAGCAGTGACAATCTCTCTACAGGAAGCTATTTCATTGGCATCCCATCTGTAATCCTCAACTAATTACCCACTGGTTTGCATCTCTGATTCATATTCAAATTCCTTGTGTCCATTTATTAATAGTATAGTTTGGCAGAACTTGAATGTTGGAGATAAAGGCAGCATTGGGCTTTTGGTCAAGATAAACCAACACAGTAGTACCCATTTCAGAGAAAAAACATATAAGGAAAAGGACCAGCGTGACAGAAATCCCACAGGTTGGTATAATTATTCAGTTCCAATTATTACAGCAATAGAAATGGATAAAAGTGAACTGGTGTTTCAAAATGAAGGGTCTTCATATCTGCCTTTATCCCTTTCTCCAAAAATCTCAATATCTCTCCATTTTCATCCATAGCTGAATAGGCATTATTCAGTGCTTCTTTACACTTGATACAGTATAATTCACGATGCTTTCCATCCTGAGTCACCTTATAATAAATAGGCTGCCTTAGCTGCTAGCTCGCTCTTTCCTTTATTATAGCAGTGACCTCTAGTGTACAGCTCTCAGTATCCAGATCCAGCAATTCCAGCTCGTAGAGCAAGGCCATTTTCCATCTCATGGGAAGGAAGCAGCCTAACAAAGTGACCTTTCTGTTTATTTTGTATTTCTTTCAAAGAAAATAAAAAAAACTCCCTTGAGACTTTAATAGTCAATAAAGTCAGGCTACATTAGCATGTTGGATCTGTGGCTGCCCAGCCTTCATGTTCTAAAACATTTTCATTTTGGAGTGGCTCAGGAAGAAATTTGGCACCCTGTAGCACTGCCTGTGCTGTTATTTTATATTTTGACAAGGCACATGAATTTTCTTTGTTAGAAAGCTAAATGTCAGATGCATTTTAGGGCAGGGCACACTAATCTAGTGCCTAGTAGGTAAAGTCAGCTGGGATTTCTTGGAATGAAATGTGCTAATTATTTGTAAGATGAATTACCTTTAATTTGTTTCTGCCATAGAAATTCCAGGGGAATCACTAGGACATACAGTAATAATCTTCCTCTAGCTTTGAGCTCTGTCTTTGATGGAGGCCGACAGAATGTTTCACCGCTTGCATCCCTATAGGAATACTGTGCATTTCATTGTGTGATGCTATTTCTTCCCAGGTGGCGAGGATAGAGGTTGCCCCATTCCACTGTCGCTGCCCCAAGGGAGCCCTGTCATGCAGGCCAGTTACCTGCCAGATAACCCTGCAGGGAACACTGGGGGCTGTCAGCTGAATCTTTTACTCCTCTCCTTGGAGAGACCTAGAGCCACTCCATCCTTATTTCCCCTGGAGGCAGAACTGGATGATGCTTGGGGAGGATCTTGCCCATGGCAAGTGTTGGGCACCAGGGATCTCTCCAGGCCTCGCTCTTAGCCATAGAGGGCTGGGATATGGGGCTGGAGACACAGGAATGGACTTTCATGCCCACAAAGCTGTACCAGGATTTGCCCCTGCCACAGTAAGTCCTGTCATCCAAGGTGCGATGGTACATTACACCTTCTGGCCTCCCACAACCAAATCTCTTTGACTGCATTTTCATATTCAAGGGCTATTGGTAATTACCGTTACTAATTTAACTTAAGGACATAAATGACCAGGGCAGGAAAACAACTCTTCCTAAAAACACAATTGTATTTCAATCTGTCCATCTTGACAGGCATTTCCATTCAGTAGTCACAGATGTTTCAACATAATTGATGAAAAGAAACCATAATTCAAGTAATGAAGAGGTGAAGGTTGGCTGGTGGGGTCTATGCGCTGACATAAATAACCTAACCTCACCTGTAAATTGCTTTCTAGATGGTGAAGTTACAGAAAATCATGGAGGAAGGGGTCAGGAGCTTTCAGGAAAGTAAAGAAAACACATTTCAATACTGTTGGCTTCCTGCTGCAAAACATCCAGCCTTACTGCTGAAGTGTTCCAAAAATAGACTAGCTTGCTCATTAGCCTTGTGAGCATTTAAATGGGAGAGGGATCGTTACCCAAATTATATCCCTTAAAAAGGACTTTCACACTGGGGTAAACTTAAAAAAGAACATTTACGCAAAAAGCAATTTTCTTTGCCTGCAATCTTCTGTATTCCCCTAAGTCTCGTTGGAATAAAAAACTTCCACCCTCTCCAGCCTGATTCTCTTTTTTTCCTAATCCAGCTGTGAAATCATAAAGCTCAGTGTTTATGACAATAGTTTGCTACCATGGAAACAGCTATGTCGTCACAAATTTAGCCTTATAATATGACCTCCTTGACTGCAGGAACAGTCAAAAAGGAAGATATGTTAGAAACGAGACCTTGTTTAACCAGAAATGTCTATTTTAAATCCTTTTGCATAGCACACTCAGCAGCTCTTTAATAAGAGGACCTTTGATACGAACTGTGTACCTCATTACATACTGCTTTATTATGCCGTTTGAATTGCTTTGAATGTCACCTTTGAATGCTAGCTGTCCTTTTATTGTTGAACATTTTGAATTCCCAGTGTCCTAACACAGCACTGTGGTGATTTCTACAACTTCAGATCATTGCCCTTCTGAGCAGTTTACTGTACCCTGTGGTTTTGCTTGTTTCCTTCTTTTCAAACATTAAAAAATATTAAAAGGGAAAGAAAAACCTATTCTTGAGCAGATGTTGGAGGGAATCTATTGGGATTCTGGGACACCTCCTGCCGCCACGCTGTATGTGCAGTTCTCTCATTATCATTGTACAGAAGAAGGGTCTTTTGTGTACTGGTATAGCCAGATATTTAAAATCTGATGGGCATCTGTCACGCCTTGCCACAGTGTCCCCTGCCTCCAAGTGAGATAACTCTCCCCTGTACATGTGCACTGTGGTTTCTAATATGCAGGGTGCTGACTAAACTAAACAGCAAAGTGCCTGATGAAAGACATGAGCAGCGTGACTCTCACTACAGAGAAGCAGACATAAAATTTGGCAGCTGAAGCCATGAACAATTTAGTCCTCCTGTGTCCTTGCTCTCAGCCTGTAAGATGCTTCCTCACAGATCCTTGCTCCAGTGAATGAACCCCTCTGCTTTTGCCATGCAAGCCCAGCAGCTTCGGGGAGCTGCGGAGCACTGGGGGGCTCCAAGGGCTTCCTGCTCCCCAGCCTCTGCAGAAGAGAGCTGTGGGAGGAGGCTACTGCACAGTGCAACCTTCCCCCTGAAGAGCAAAATAAATCTTTCAGAACATCCACAGTACACCATTTGGGAAAAGAAATGAAGCCCTGAAGTTAGGAAAAGGGTTACCAGTTTCTCCTCAGCATTTCAAAATGACAACTCATCATTTCTGCGAGAGACAGTGTCCAGCTCCAGCAAAGGACAGAGGGACCCTCTCAAGTGTCACATTGTGGGAAGGTCCCTCTGCACCTCTCTGATGTATTACTTTGGATATCCACACAAAATAAATTTTAATGATTTTCAACAGATTACTTGGAATATAAACCAAAGAAAAAAGAAAGCATCTATAAGCAAGATGAGTAACATTTTAAAGTGCCTATAGCTCTGAGCAAGAAAATCCTTCTAAGGTTATCTGTGTCGAAAATGCTCATTAAGATAATTACACGGAATGAAGTGTGGGAAGCGTTATCAGAGGGGCAATGGGGCAAGGCTCCTGTGGGTGGGAGGAGGAGGGAGCCTGGCCAGCACAAGCTGGGGCAGGAGCACTTGCGGCTGCAGGAGCCGTCAGGGCTGTGCTGCTGTATGAAACTGCGGTATGCCCACAGTAGCTGCAGCCAGGAGCACAGGCCTGCCTGGACTACACAGCGGGTCCCATCTATTTCCATCACTTGTGGAAATTCTCCATAGTTTCTTAAAAATACACGTGATTTCATCCTTGTTCTCTCTATTTGTGCTCTGCTTGTTGTTTTGTCCTCAATAAATGGATAGGGGTGTGGTTTGTGCAATTATAGAAATAATCTTCTATACCTCACTGACCTCTTTGGATATCTTGCTACCTCTTTTGAACACATTTTGTTTCACCTTCTTCAACTGTCAAATTATTTTCAACTTCTTTTTTTCTAATTTCTCATTCGGAATTTTGTCCAACACTTTTTTGTCAGATGTGACAGAAGGATGCCCCACAGATAAATGCTGTGCTCACACCAAGACCTACCTGTGGCAATCTGCCTCGGGAGAAGCCAAGTCCCTGCTAGTTTTATGCTTGAGCAATGTTCCTGCTTGGGATGCACATGCAGAGCCTCCTGTATGGCTCAGGATCCACTCTCCTCTTAGGCTGGGCTGTGCTGGGCAAAAGCAACATCCCTGCTTTCTGTGTTTATGCGACTGATGTTTCCCTTCAATAGGAAGCATTTCACATCTGTCTTTTTAAATCTCAGTTTGGCTGCACTCCATTTCTGCAACTTTTCTAGTTCACGCTGTATTTTAAGTCTCTTCTCCAAACTGCAATATTGACTTGACTATGAACCTTGTTCTCTCTGATTGGTGTTTGCAGAGGAATACTGACCTTAGGAGAGGCTCTTAGCCCTAAATCACCTTCATGTGTCAGACTGCCCCCGTGTCTTCTGTGCTTAAGTACTGTAGAGCCACCAGAGCATTGCCACGCTGCTCCGTCAGCCTCACACCCACCCTGTTTTGGGGTGCCTTGTCAGCTGCTGGTGCCTCCTTTTAACATGCTGCTTTCTTCCCCTCCAGTGCTAAGCAGAACATGAAAGGCTCAGTCCTTTTGGCTTCTGGCTGTGGCTTGCAAAATGCAGATGTACAGTAAATGACAAGCCTGGTGAGGGGTGTTGAAAGGAAGCAGTGGTGGGAAGTATTTCAGTTTAAGGAGAAATAGCATGGGCGTGGTGCAGCAGTGAGAGAAAATTGGACAGCAAATGAAATTGGGGAGTGAAAATCTATTTTTAACAGGGCTTTGAAAATCTGGCTGGGGCCAGGCCCTGTCTGAAATGATGTAGAGCCATAACTATTTCCTGGGGCTTGCATTTTCCATAAGACAGAACATCTGATAGCAGAGCAAGAGGTTTGCTCTTTCTAAGTACATCCAGTGAAAGCCTTATCATTCTTCAGGGAGAAAACAGAGGACACTTGTTACCCTGCACACAGCACAGATGTCTGGCTATTCTCCATGCTAGGCGAGATCTTTTGGGCATGCAGGGAAAACGAGAGCTCAGATGGTGATAGATGCATCCCTTTGCAGTAGAGCAGCGACAGCATCTCACCCAGGCAGACATTGTACTCGATGAAGAACTGCCAAGAGAGAGATATGCATAAAAAGGTGATGCATGTAATTACTATATCCACTGAGTTTATGACAAAAATACACAATTTTGTTTCTACAGTTGGGATTCTCTGCGCTCTTTGCTTTGTGAGGGTGCCCATAGGAGGAAAAACTGCTCCATGCTGAAAGCAGATCTCTGTGCAGATCCAAGGGGGGGTTTCCTGGAAGCCAGGAGGGATATTGGGGAGCACCTCTGCTGCTTGCATGGGACCACACACTGCTGGTACCCACTGCTGCCCTGGGCACCCTATGCACCCTTTCCAGCTGAAGGACAGGAGCAGATCCTTTTCGCATGTGAGTCTTCTGACTTGCTTAGACCCCTCTTTCTGAGAAGGCAAATTGCACCCAAAGAATATCTTTTATTCACTGAGGGCAAAGGAAGGGTGGATATCCTAGATGTGTATTTGGAACAGACATCTGCCTTGTTTGAGAATGAAGACCTGCAAAAAACCCCAAAAAACCCTTACAGACAGCTGCATCTGGCCTGACAAATTACAGCCCTGAGCCTTCCCTGTGGGGGAGCCAAGTCCCAGCAGGCAGATTCTGTTGGTCACTGCAGTGGTACAGGCAGATAAAACCCCACGGTAGGGTCAGCGGAAATGATTCAGCAGCAGCTCCAGGGTCACCACTGCCCTGGAGGCACCAGCAGAGCATTTAGTTGCAAACCATCTCCCCCCAGCAGCAGACACTCAGCAGCTGTGCAGTGCTGCTGAGAGCATCACTAGGTCTTTGAGGATTTTATTCCAGGCCTCGGGGCAGTGGCTGGTGCGCTCGGCTGGGAGCTGGAGAGCTGCCTGTGGGGAGCTGGTTGGCAAAGGCTGTGCCTGCAACAGCCCATGCTGATCCAGGTCTGCAGGTGTCCCTTCAAAAGGCAACAAACCTCACCCTACAGTGCTTTGGGGGCCATTTCCACTGAAGCACAGCCCTCCTTCTGCCTGGCAGGAGGGATTTGGCCGCTGACACCACAGGTACCTGCACCCAGGTGATGGACACCCGGCACCACTGCTGCCTCTCTGAGAGGAGCCTGGCCTGTTAAAGGAGCAGTTTCACGAGCTGCTCCAGGCAGTCTCCTCATAGGGGTGTCAAGGGCAGGTGGTGACATTCCCTGGGGCCAGGCTCTGGCTTCCCACTGCACAGCCTCAGTGTGAAGGACTGCCTGTAGGCAGAGGTGGGTGCTGGTGCCACTCTCGGGGGACCTGGGTTGCTCTCACCAGCCCTGAGGGGTTTGTAGAGTCCTGAGGTCACTTGTTATTATGCTGAAATGGTGGAGGGTCTGGTGTACCCTACAGTGAAGGAGATGCAAATGTCTGAAAAGCGGGTGCTGAGGATGGCCAGATAAAAGCAGCAGCATCCAGGTTTCATGCAAGCTGCTGAATACAACATTTTCAGTCTGGACAGAGAAACTTTTCACAGCAGAATGGCAACTCTCCTGGTAGTCATTGGCATTTTCTGCCTCTGTACAGGCAGTGAAGTTGGCCTTGAGGCCGTAGAGGGGCACAGCAGCAAGCAGCCAGTGTAATTATTTCGTGTGTTTGGGAGAACAACCTAATTTCTTCTTTTCACTGCTTTCTTTTGTTGTTTTTTTTTCTTTCCCCTTCCCTTTTTCCTCTTTATTCACCTAAGTAATAGCTACTAACAGTTTGGCTATACTGTGCAACACATCCACAGAAGTGCTGTGTATGTGCATGCACATGGAAATCTTCTGTTTCTGTGGTTAGTTAGCCTCCTTTGGAAACACACCTGTTACTGCTAACAGCTCATCTTTAGCTGTGCATGAAAACTGTGACACTGAAACTTCCTTCCTTCCATCCCTCTGCACACACTGAATCCAGCAAGAGGACAAACAGCACAAGAAGCTACATTGCCGATAATCCAAGGTAAATTCAGGAAGGAGAAGGAGCCTCTCAAGTTGAAGTGTATTCCTTATCTCCACATGCCTGAATATCTGAAATCACCCACATTCACGAGGAAAGCTGTGCCTTTTTGTATAAAAGACGTTTTGGAAGGAGGTAGCTCTGATAGGTCATCCTAAAGGCAGTGTGCACATACTGCCCTGGACCTGAGTGCCAGATGCCTCCCAGGTGAGTGCTCACTCAGAACTCTTTTTTGTCTGTTTCACCTTCATCTTATTTGTGAGGGGAGAATCATGTCCCTGCTCATCAGCTGCCAGCTGGTAAAACAGAGCTGCTGTGGTCTTTAGGCAGGGCAATTTCAGTTTGTGTGCATGCAGTCCCTGCACCGTGCTCCTTACAGCACTCCCAGCAGAGCCTTGCAGACAGTGCTGCAATATTACTCTTTTCTACAAAGACAAAAGCTTTGGCTGGGGAAACTGTCAGTGCACCATCAGGAGAGCTTCAACTGAGAAATACCAGGGTGTCTAAAAGCCATTGAGGTGGATAACTGTGAAGCATCAGGCTGAAGAACTGCAATACCCTTCAGTCTTCTAAGAAATGTTTACCCTCAAAGACATTTTCCTAAGCAAATATTCAATTAAGCCATCAGAGAATTCTTTTAAATTCATGTATGGGCACCAGCAGGGGCAGACACTGCAGCTATGGAAAGTGAGTACTGCCTGGTTTTCTAAAAAATGCAAGCTCATGGAGGGAGCTGCCATCACCCAGAGCCACCTCCACCACCCAGACTTCAGGTCCTTGGGGTCACCCTGGTTTGTAGACTGGTCATATGCAGCTCTCCATTTAGCCTGCCGTGGTAGTGGTGTACTGGAGGTAGGAAATGTTAGGAGGATTTGGCTCATCAGAAATAGTTTCTTGAGGGGAAAGAAGAAGATGGAGATGCACTGTAGAACTTTGTCATCTATAATTGGATTTTCCCTTAGGTCTAACTAAAAATAAATTAGCTAATAGTATATTCAATTAATTTTGCCAAATTTGAGCAATTCTTTTAATTAGGAGGGAAGAACTTAATCTCACAGAAAACAGACAATTTCCAAAGGCTGGCACAAGAGTATGCCACCAGAGTATGTCCCTATGAATTGCTGCGAGAGGAAGAACACACACACAAACTTGCACAGAAAATATAATTACATGCAAATAGCGGAGACAGCAGTGAAATGTGAGCTATTTAACCTTGAGGAAGTGGCATGTGATGTCGGGTACTGTGGAGCTTTTCAATTCTTTTAGCAAGAGATTGTCAAGCTAGTGTATTATGATAAAATCAGAATTTCATTTCAGTGCTAAGGCTAGGCACATTAATCGAGTGTCCTTACACACTGGTGAGTAGACGAGGAACTGCAGCTTTCACTGTCGTGCTTCTGAAAAGTGCATTTGCCTGTACTTTAGCAAATGCTGCAGGAAGTTTATTTACCAAACTTGGGAGGAAGCAGGAGGGGACACACCTGGTGTGATTGTGGCTTTATGGAGGTTACAGGGCAATGGCACTGGCTGCAGATGAAAATGTCAGGATGCAGAAAGGCATTGGGATGGTTGAACCTTTTACCTTTCTCTCAGCACATCCCAGCGTGAAAGGCCTTGTGGTGGCAGACACACAAACTCCACAGCTGTAAAATCCATCTTTTGGGTCTCTTTCAGTGCCTGGTACCATATATTTGTACATAATCAGACTTTGGAAAAGTGGGCGTTTAATTCTGATTTCCAGCTACTCCTCTCTGCTACCTTACTGACAGTGCAAACAGACTAAAGACAAAGTAATAAAATGCTTTACTGCTTCCCCTTTTTTTTTTAAAGTAACTGTGAGCCCACTGGCATGTTAACAGAACTGTGTGTGGGATTAAAAATTAGAAAATTTGACAAAATTATTTTAACCTATTTTACAGACTCATTTTTCCTGTACTACACATTTATTTCCATTTTCTATCTGTCCAGTTGCCCAATAAAGGAAGTCAATTTAGTATTTGCTTCTCTCTTCTGTTATCAGAAAATCTGAACTAGGGAATATGCTGAAGACAAGAGTGAAAGTTTTCCAGCTGAATCCAGCCGGATGGACAGAAAACTGCTTTTTTCTGAATGCTCCCTTACATAGATTCTGAAATACTAAGTATATAGATGCTCTAAGTACTTCAGGTACTACACTAGTAAAAAAAAAATCAAAAAAACCACACTAAAAAAGTCCCTCCCCAAAACAAAATAACCACCACCACCTACAAACAAACAAACAAACAAACCAAACAAACAAACAAACAAACACCTCCCTCCCCCCTAAAAAAAAGCCCCACAAAAGAAAAAAGGAAAAACAAAGGAAAAGAGGGAAAAAAAAAAAGTTAAAAAGGAGATCCAGTACTTAGTTCTTCAGGAGTTTCCATAAAACAAGAGAGCATTTCAGAGGATTTTGAAACCATCATTCTCCGCAGGCTTGCATGACAAATCATGTGTGATGACAAGCCCAGAAGATTATCAGGAATCTTGTGATCTGTGGTGTTTTTTCCTTACAGTCTCAGTTTGTGTGACTAAACAATTCCTTGGCAAACTTGGCTTTCAGTTTTGGAAAAAGTTTGTAGCCCTTTGGCTGCAGAGCTGACCTCAGGGACCAGAAGTCTAGAGACTGAATAAACAGAAAAACAATAAAAAATGTTCATTTTTAAAAATCATGTGCTTTTCAAAACAAGTTTATGAGTTTTGAGGTTTGTGGCATGATTATTGAGTGTGTTAATTTATGAGTATCAATTCACATTTGGGAATGTGCTCTTTCTTCCCTGTGTGTCAACATGGCACCGCTCCTTCCCTGTCTGCTGGGGATGCATAACCCCAGCAGATAATCAGTTGATGCTCCAAGGAGTTATGGCCCTGAGCCCAACTCTTTAGCTATTCCAGGCAGATTGTGGATTTTGTTGCTCTCTGTATTTTTCTGCAACATTGTGCCATTTGATGTGATTCTCGAAAAGCAGCCACCTTTTTCATCCAGCTCTTGGGAATAGGGATGACAGAGGACCCTCCCCAAAAAACCTGCAGGGATAACCGCAAGTGTTTTATCACAAAATATGTCCTAAGTCTCAAAACTTTTTTCTTGTGAAACCACAGCGATTGTCACTGTAGAGACTCCTCTGTAGCTTCTGTGGCATATTACAGCTGTGCTTAAATTAAATGTATTTCTATTCTTAGTCAAATTAACACATCTTCATCTAAATCCTTTCCCAAATTACCACTGGTCAGATGAACAGCCTGTTTTACTAACCCATTTCCACTCTGAAAAGCATCCATTCATTATTAGTATTTCTCATCTTGCAACAAATTTTGCTTACACCTTCCTCTTACTCAGCTTTTGAAAAATGTCTCTGGGGCAAGCACCACAATAATTCCCTACTTCCCTCTGACAGTACAAAGGAAACTGCTAAATCAAGGGTAGCGTGTACTTCTCTTCTATAAATTGCCCTGGCTCCCTGCTTTGCACTGGCAGCTGCCTGAAGCCCTGGTTCGTGTCACGGGCACCCTCGGTATGGACACTCCAGCCCTGTCCCAGAGCCGTGTCCCCTGTCCCCTGGCGCTGTGGCTCGATGCCTTTTCCTGACGTGAGGCATGAGTGGCACAGGCACAGGCTGGCTGGAGGTGGGCAGGGAAAGGGCAGCCCATTGCCCGGCAGTAATGGTCTGGGAGCTGGCATGCTCCCACCATTGCCCTTGCGGAAAGCACAGTTTCACCCTCTGTGATTCACAGTGTGAGCCAACAGTCGCTCAGGCAGGAGCTAAATAGTTTTTCCCTAGGAATGAAGTGTTCAAGAAGAGGCTTCCTGTGCTGCAGGGATCGCAGGAGTGCCCGGCCAATGTCAGCTGTCCTGTCCTTCTTCATCAGGCGAGGCAAGCAGCGCTCTGCCTGCAAATTCTACTGCAAACCTTCCCGGCCTTTGTGTTGCCTCGTGGTGCAGTGGGAAAACTGTCCCTCTGCGAGTCCCTACTGAGACACAACGCCTCAGAGTGGGAGGGTGGGAAGGGCACTGTTTACCTGCGTGCTCCAGCTCTGCCTTTTCCTCTCCTACCCAGTGATGCTCAGCGTGCAGCACTGCACAGAGCAGAGCCACATTTGGAAAAGGCCCTTTGCAAAACTCCAGCTTATGACCCAAATTCTCAGTCCCCATTAGGTGACACTGGAGCTGTTGTTGCTATAAAAAGAAACCTTCAGTAGCTGCCTTGCAGAGCTGTAGCCATCCAAGAATATCACACTTCCACGTTTTCTGTGGGGTTTTTTCCTGATTATCAGGATATAGGCTCCTCCACAGTGCTCTGTTTGACATTTCCAAAATGGCATTAATAACCCAAGTGGCGAGAAATGTAGGATCTGCTGGACTTGTTACTGGATGTGGGGCAATTACTCTCTCCTGCCTCCGACCAGATATTCTACTTTCTGCAGAAATAAGGATTTCTTCAATGTATAAAACCTTGGCAGGACACAAAAGGGACTATGAACCATTCAGTCTTTACCCACTACAAAATTCAGCCCAAACTCCCCTCCTGCCCCTCTGTAAAGGAGAACAATGATTGTGAACCAATGTGTGTTGCTACCCACACTTAGACAAAACAGGCAGCCTCGGGAACGTGGGCTTTTAGTCTCCTGCCAGCCTCAGCAAGGCAGCTGTCTACAAGAGCCTGAACAAGACCAGGAGACAGTGGAACTGACAGTCAAGTCAAAGCCCTGATCTCCTGGTGGCTGTGGCCAGTGGAGAGACACCCCTGCACAGCCTCCCCTGCTGCTGCTGGGCATGCAGGTATCTGTGTTGGGCTGGTTCATTGCCTCTCCTTTTCTTTCACTATCCCTGCATTTCAGTCACTCCTCTCTCAATTTCAAGAAAGACTGGCTTACCTAAACAACAGTAATTCTGAAAAAACCCAACCCATGAAGCAGCGACCAGCTCCTTTGTAAGTGCTGTCTCTGGCCAAGGGCAGCCTGTGCTGAGGATGGCAGGGGTTGATGATGGGGACAGAGGCACTCAGGCCATCCCACAGAGCACTTCTGCTTTGGGCTGCTGCGTAGCATCTAGTCTTGGCTGGGGATAGCAGTTGAGTTTATAGAAAACCTGTAGAAGCTTTTGTTCTGTTATGGTTTTTCCAATATGTGTTACTCTGACCCTGACTATCAACAAAAGCATTTCACTAGAGGGCTTCTAAATTACTGATGTGTCCTAAGTAAAAGGAGGGGTAATAAAAACACAAACAAAGAAAATATGACCCAGACATGTTTCCATTCCTCCTTTTTTCCCTTCCACCCTTTACAAGGAAAGAGATCACTTCTTAGGGGAAAAAACACACCACCTGAAAAAAAAAGTTGCAGTGTAGTTGTCCCCTTATCTTATTGTGCTGCTGACGTGCACAAGGAGTCACTTGCGGGATTTGTGGCTGAGGGAGCCCCTCACACAGCACATCTGGGACTCCATCAGAGATTGGGTGTGAGCCAAAGCAGAAAAAGAAGATAAAAAGGCTGATGGAGAAAAGGAGAAAGCAAATATAGAAGAATATACAACAAGTCCTGTAGCCTGCCCAAGAGAAGATGAATGTCGGAGTTCCTTACAGCCTACAAATTAATGCCTGGGATACCTTCAGAGAAGACTGAAAATGCCATTATTTAAAAGAAGCAAGATAGTCAAGTCGTTGAACTTCAGATTCAGGCTGGCTGGGGATATGCATTGGACTTGTTTACACAGGAGAAGGGTATTCATCAAATCCAGACTGGACAGTCTGCAGACAGAAATGCTGTAGGTCAACAGGAAACTTCTGCACCCAGTTCTGGAGCTATCTAGCTCAAAATAAAGCTCTGTGTTGGGTGAGGTTGACTATAAGGATGTAGGGATCTCAGAGATTTTAAATTATGGGTCAGGTGCCAGGGCATAAATCAGGAGGGTTTCTCTTTGTTACTTTCCTGTGTTCATAATTGTACAGCTGGACACATAATGTGAGCGACTTGATGGAGCTGGGGATGTTTGTATCTCTCAGACCTTGACAGGAGTCAAGGACTCAATTAGTCTGAGCATTTAAGAAGGACTCCTGGGTTTCTCCTTCAAAGGGATAGAAGTTACCAGTCCTAAATGGGTTTTGGCACTGCTGAGGGCCTCAGCTTTGATTTTGCCCAATCAAGATTGAACTGCTCTGCTACTCCTAGTAGTTTTCTCCAGTTTTCTGTGCTCATCAGGTCAGGCTCCAACCTTACAAATACTTAGGCACAAACCTTTATGCACATCAAATAGTCCCTCTGTGCAACTGCACTGGTCAGATGAAAGCATATCCTGAAGTCTTTGAAGAACTGAGGCCTGGGGTTCTGGACAGAAGGCACTCTCAGCTTGTAATACCAGTCAAAGATTAGGCACTCCTATGGTACGATGAAAATACTAACAAATGGTGTTCAATATTATTTTTTGCATTGCGTGCATTTGTTCTAAATGTTTTATAGCAGTGCCGATCTTCAGGAGAACTGCAAAATCTGTTTACTTTCTGAGCACAGTAATTTTTCCTGTCAGGAGGAAAGGAAGGAAGGAGAATAAAGTCAGGTATTTTCAATAGCAGTAATCACTACTGAGACAGACATCTGTGGAAGGCAAAGGGAGACCTGAGGCACTGCTGTGCTGAGGGCTGCTCCAGCCACCAACAGTGACATGGCTGCATTCTCATTGCTGGGGACTTGCACTGATTTCACAGCAGGTCTCTGATCCTATTGGGCGTCTCATGCCACTGGCTTCCCCCTTTTCTTGTGTGACTACTGATTTTATGTCTCAGGTTGATGTTTTAAGAGAGAGGGACAAACCAAGTTTTCTTTAAGCCCAGTTTGTTTTAAAGAAGCATCCATTGGATGCTCTGAATGGTTTATCACCTTTGGAAAGGCAAGCAAAGATATCCTGCTGGGCTAGGTTTCCATGCTGCCATGGCAACTCTGTTTGCAGGACCCCAGCTAGACATTTTAAAGGTATATTATACTTGGTATTTTCAAGAAACCTACAAAGGGCTGACAGTCACGTAGACACAATCTCAGTGTGCAGTTGAACACAAAAGTTGGCAACTGCCAGATGACTATAAAACTGATTGAATAAAGTGATTTTAATGGTAGTAATTTCCTGATTTAATACATAATAGGCAACTGCACTCTGGATCCTGTTAGCAGAAGGTACATAGAAAAATGACCAGGTCCATTTTAGACCCAGGGGCTGTCTCTCCACTATAATAAAATAGAACAGAGACCATTACCTGGCCCTGAGGGCTGCAGGCAGAGCACCGCTCATATCTGTACTAGTAAATTCACTTCCCCCCAAAACTGGATCAGTGTCTCCAGCCTAACTACTGCAAAGGGCGCCAGACCCATGCTGAGTCCTGACTCTGTCTGGGAGAGTATGAGCAGCTGGAGGTCCAGCATCACTGAGGACAGGTTAAGGTTGGTTCAATGCTTTGAAGATGCCTGAAGAGTATGTGGGCTGTGCATGGGGCTGAGATGCTGCAATCGATACGTGACCTGCTTAATTTAGATGGTGTGACCACCCTGCCTGAACTGGTGAGTCTTTTCGTCCTCCCCTCCGGCCTCCTCTCTGTCTGGGCAAAGTTCAGGCTGCCCATACATGTGCATGAGCAACGTGGGTGCTAAGTGAGACTTTGCTGAGATTTTAATTGACAGCTGAGCTTTACCCTTCCATACCACTGTAGTTAGATCCTCTGGGCTATGTCTGTGAGAGTGCATTTGCCCACGGCAAAGGTCTGGAGCGCGTGCTCCGCGGTTCACTTAATGTCACCTTCTCGCCACTGTCATAACGCGGGCTGGGTGTCAGGCAATGTCGCTCATCCATGCGTGGTCACCCCGGGCTGTCTCCCAGCACACTGCGACCTTGCCTTGAATTGGATACATGACTCAGGGAAGCATTTTTCCTTCGGTTCTCCGTTATTTTCGTCAGGATCCAGCTGCAGTTAGGGCAGGACTAAGTCCCCTGAAAGATTTTGAATGAGTCTGAGTCTGTTGTGGAACTGGGGAGGAACTTCTGGAGGGTGGGAAAACCTCTCAAATGCAGATTAGATATGAGCTTTTTCCTGTTTCTGTTTCAGTATAGAAACCCCACAGCATTGTTTGCAGTTGTTTCCTGTATCTGCCTGCCTCTGGCTTTCAGAGAGGAAATTTGCCTGTGTTTTGACACAGCAATAAGAGTTACAGTGTGAAACTGGACAAGACTATTGGAAGAACAATGCAAGCTCTCCACCAGGAATACACCAACTGTTCTAAATATCCTAACTCCAACAGCATACTTCAGGGAACATCTGCCATTGTCCGCAGTTGCAACAGCATCTCAAAGAAACAGTTTCTAAATCCCACCTTTCATATTTTCATAAGAAAAAAGATCCAGCTGCCAGTTTATCTAACCTTACCTGAGTCCCTCAACAAAAAACACTTGGGGCTTCTTTTCTGTTGAATATAGCTTGAGTATATGGAAACAGAAGCCAGAGTGATCATTTCTTCTGTTCAGAGTGAATAATGTGAGCATATTCAAAATCGTCAGAGGCTTGAATCAGGACAGTGACAATGAATGAATCCTCCATGCTCAGAGGTTCTCTGGTGAGTCTCTTTTATTTTTTTCATTGAAGGCCTCTTCATAGTGAAAGGGAGAAGCTGGTGGAGGGTGCTGTGCTGGGCACAGCTGTGGAGCCAGTGCTTGCTGGGTAACTGTGGCTGTTTTCTTGACCCTGGGCACTGCCAAAGCAGCACCCCCTCCCACTGCCCCTCACATGAAGCAAGGAACCAAAAGCACTTTTCAAAATCATCTGGATCATGGGCTGGTCCTGCCTACTTTTGCCAACCCTATGGCAGGCTGCACCATGCCTATGCCTTTGCAGTGGTGCCAGCACCAGAAACTCAGAGACAAAGCCAGAGGGGACTGTGAGGTCACCTGAGCATGTCTAAGCATCGAGTTTTACACTGTACCTGGTGACCTAAGCTTTGGGAATCATTACTTGTTTCATTCAAGTAGTTGTGCCAGAGAGATGCCTAGACAGAAAACGTACACTTCTCTGATCAGGTGTCACCCCAAGATCACAGCATGGTCACAGAGACAAAAAGGTACAGAGCAATTAATCTCAGGTTGAAGACGAAGTGTCCATTTAAAGAAATGAACTGCACCATGAACGTACCTGTGGCTCTCTAGAAACAGAAAGCTTCCTAGCTGACACGTGCCTGTCCGTATTGGAGGACATCTAGGGGAATCTCACCTCAAAAAAAGGCAAAGAACTGCCACATCCCTCCATATATTGTGTTATAGTTCATCTTGTTAAATACAAGAATTAGTCTGGCTTGAGGTTCCCATTGCTGGGTCTTCTCACCCCTCTCTTTGTTAGGTTAAAGGGTCTTCTGGTACCTTGGTAGTCTTCCCTCAGAAAGTCTCTCTGGAGCATAGATAAACATACATGACCTGTTAGTCTTATGAGAAAAAACACCAACATTTTCCCTTAAAAGGAACCTTTTCCTTTTCATGCATGAAGATGCCCACAGAAACAGGATGTTGCCATCGCTGAAGCTGGTTTACAGTTTTGGCGAGACAGGCTCTGAGGCAGGAGCCCAACCCTGAGCTGTCTGGATGGGATCCTGGATGAACTGGATTCCCCAGGAAATGTCAGGGTCACTGCTGGTTTCTGAATTCATTTAGGAGAGCAAACACGTATTTGACTGAAATAAAAAACCAAGCCACTGCTGTAATTTTTTCCCCCGATATTAAACAAGCGTTTAATTTAAAAAAAAAAAATCCGACAGATGGCAGGGCTGTACCTAATGCAAGACTGAGCATTTCTCCATTGAATTTAAGGTGGTCTGAAAGAGATTAAAAAAGGCAAGGGGTGGAGGCATAGATGCATTATTGAGAATATATAAAAGAAAACCTTAATATCTTTCTTGCTTTAAATTACATTGGGGAAGTCTTCTTCTCTTTTCCTAATTAGCTTTGCAGTGCAGGGCCATGCCTGGTTTATTCAGAGGCCTCCTGGGTGTCTGCCCAGGTACTCCGGGGTACTCTCCCTCTGGTAGGATAGGTGTTAGGTGTTCAGGAGAGGCAGGACAAGGTGCTAGGTGCAGTGCCTGCACCCCTCAGCCCTAGCTGAGTCTCCTGGGCAGGAGACCAGAAGAGTGATGAGGGAATATCAGCCCTGGAAGTGATCTGGCTCCAGCAGCATTAAACCTTCTGTTTCTCTCTCCTTTCCTGTTTAGATTTCCCTGGCTTTGCTTTCTGCCACTGCATTGTCCCACTTGGAGTCAGCACCATGTCTCCCACCACGTGGGGAGCCAGAATTTTAATGAGGCAAAAAACCGCAAGGTGACATCTCTGAGGTGCAACTTTTGCAGAATAAATATGGAGAGTATTGTAGCTATCAATAGGTCACGACTCATTTATAGAAAATACAAATGAAATAGTCCTTTAGGTGAAACACTACTGAAAGCCTTGGATCTCAGGCACATTATTCACTTATTTATGTTTGAACTGTCTTGGGGGCTTTTCTGGATTGGAGATGCCTGAGTCAGGTGCAGTCATTAACTATGAGACTTCTGCCTTAACCTCTTTCTGGATTTTTTTCTTTCCTTCCCCTTCCACCCACATGACAAATGAGGTCTGGGCAAGTCACCTGCTGACTTCTTCCTGCCATGTCTTCTCTTTCATCCTGGTGGTGATGGTGAACATGTTATTTGGACCAAAGAATTGGGATAAAATACATGGACGCAGTTATGCCACAGAGGTATTTGTTTGCTTTTCCCCTGATGATTTACAGAGAATTCTGCTGTAGGTGTGCAAGAGGAAAGATAACTGTATAACTGAATTGTTGAAGGGGTCAACGCAACACAACTCAGCCGCATTTTCCTGCAAGCTAGGCAAGCTTGCAAGCCCTTTGGAGAGTTTGAGTTAATGTGGGGTTTTGATTGGATGCTTTGTAGGTTTTGATGCTTTTTCTTTAAAGGAAAATGAAAAGAAACCCAGCATGAATGTTTAAACTGAGTTTCCCATAGGTTTTGCACTTTCATACCAATATGCTGAAGTGAGATTCTTAAGTAGGGAAACAAAGAAATGTCACACTTTTCTCCATACCCTTGTGATAAAGAGGTATGGATATTTTTTCTCTTGGATACTTCATTGCTTTGTAGACCCTGAAAGACATAGTCTGAGGGCTGGGACAAGAACTCTCTTATGCCCTTTCCAGAATCTTCCCTTACAAGAACCTGAACATGGACTGTTACCATCTTTGTGAACCCTGGATCTTGGCCAGATCTGCTGTGCCCACCCAACATTTGGTATTTGGACTTTCCACCACCAATTCCCTGGCTTCTCCTATTTTTAATGTACCCATACAATGAAGGGATAAATCCTTTCAGCCTTCAAACTTGGAGCAGCTTCCTCCTATGCAGGACGAGGGATGTGGAGGTGACCTTCATTCATGAGGAGAAAGAAGTGGAGAGGATTCCACCAGCAGGAAGGAGTGGAGCAGGCACAGCCTTCCTTTCCCTTTCTGGGGATTTTTCACTTCCTGAGATGCTTGGCATGAAAAATGGGCACCAAATCCAGCCAATGCCCTGCAATTTATATGTGTCTCTGCAATTTATATGTGTCATATACTTTTCCTGTAGACCAAAGACACGAGTTTGTCTTTTGGATGACTTTGTGCCAAAATAAATCTGGAGATAGCAATGTGAATGCACCAGTATTTATGTGGGATTTTTAAAAAAAAAAAGATAAAAAAGGTATGTAGTGGGAATAAAATAAAATTTTTTTAAAAATCCTCAACTGGTAGCTTGGGAAAAAATACAACTCTTTTTTTGTCTCTGTCCTATGCCTTACCCTCAAGGAAGGTAGGACATTGGCTGGGACCTTATTTTCATTTCCATCAGGAATGTTTTTTAGCTGGCACACCAACTACATATGTAAATAGCCCAGGAGTTTGGGAAGCTGCTTTACTATTTCCTCCTATAACTAACAATGGAAACCCTTTGAGAACTGTACAAGCCTCAGCAGACATTCACATGTCTCCTGACATGCAGGATTAGCTGCCCTGCTCAAATATTTATCCTGATGGCGCTTCTCCCTGAGGAGCAGCTGTCTGCCTGCTCTGCAAAGCTGCCCAGCTGTAGGGGAGAAAGGTAGGGAAGGCTGGAGCTGCCAGCTTTGGGGTGCCCACAGAGCTGGGCTATGAGGAGAAAAGCTGATTTGCAAATATGGTTTGGGCTGATCTGAGTTTATTCTGTCACAGTGAATTCAGCATCAAACTGAAAAAAGCAGAGCCGCTGCACTGTGTGCAGAATTGGCCAATTCCAGCGTGTAATAGGTTAGCTCAGCACAGTTGCGCTTCTTTGCCTTGCTCGGTGGGTCCCCAATTTGTCTTCATTTTTATTCCTGTCTCTGCTTTCACTTTGGCTTGCTTTTTGCAGCCTGCGCCTTTCTGGATTGATTGCACAGAGCCTGCCCCACAGAGCTAGGCAGAGCACAGACTGATCCTGTTCAGTGTGCACAGTTATTTTTAAACAATCTGCTAACCAGAAACATGAAAACTCAGCTGTCTTTGATGACAAATATTCAACTTACAGAATTCTGAGAATTTCTAGCTTCACATGGTTGATAGTCACAGAAAGATAGAACATTTCAGAGATGAGTACTTAGGAATACAAGCACTTTATGGCATTTTTTCCCTGTTGAAGGCCTATTAGAAGAAAATAGGATATAGAAAACTACCTGCATAAATCAGTTTTGAAAACGGGACCTTAGTCTTAAACCTGCATGTAAATATCTTCATAAATGAGGTAGCCTGTTATAGCTCAGAGAAGCTTTATGAATTGGTTTGGAAGTAGACAACAGCTAAAATAGAAACAATGGCTCACTGTGGGGAACATATTAGAGCTACCCTTGTACGAAGCATTTCTACCCCTCCAACAGCAACCTCAGTGTTGCACAGGGTCTTGCTGAAGTGGGTATGCAGGACAAGATGAACTTCTATCCATTTGGAAACAGCCCCAGTACCTCGGGAGAAGCTCCCTATTCAGCTTGCTGAGAACGTGCTGTAGTTGGTGTTCCAGGAGGAGAGGTATGGAAAATTTTTGAGTGCAATTTGTGTCTGAAACTCAATTTGAAGAGAAGCAAAAATGGCCCAAATTTACAAAAGCTGAGCAGCTGACCAGCAGAGAAGAGAGGAACCTCACAAGAGTTCATCGGCGGTGGGTGGGTGACTCCTCTGCAATGACCCCACAGCTCCTGGCCTCAGGCTTCCAGCTGGGAACTTCACCATACCTCTAAGCATGGCAAATCCCAGGACCTGGTGCATCCTGGCAACAAACCCTGCCACTCCCAGCAGGAGATGTCTGTGCCTCGATGTGCAAGTTGCCAGCAACAGCAAGCAGACCTAGTGAAATCCATCGGTGTTTTTGGAGCACTGTTGTTTTGAAGAAGACAGCTTCCTTCCAAAACCCAAGTGAGCAAAACAGCATGTGAGACAGGGTGAGCCAAGGGCAATATGCTGTCATATAATGTTCCTATCCCTTTATACCCAACTGTCTATTTATTTAAATGAAGAGACACAGACAGTAGGTTTGACTGAAACAGAGGAGTCTCTTTTTAACATCCATGCCCAAAGAATGACAAACCAGGACAACGTGCAAAAACCTTCCTGCGGAAAGGTGAGCCCCCAGCTCTGGTGTGTGTCTGGAACTAACACCCAGTTATTAGGAATGACCAAACCCAACCCTGGCTTTGATGGATTTTATTGCAGTAAATCCAGCAAGCCCAGTAGAGAGTATTGAAAATCCTAGCCCACAACAAGTATCAATAATGAATATATCTGGCATTTTGTCTAAGACCTTGTATCGAGTTAGAATGCATGATTATATTAATTTAAGGGTTTATAACTCATACTTTTCCATCTCTTAAGACAATGGATTTACATGCCATATTTCACAGATAGGAAGATGATTTTTTGGCACCAAAGAGATGTGTGCAGTATGTAGAGGTCACTGAATATAGAACTAAATTACATTTCTGTTTAAGGTGGTATTAGAATGGCACCAGATAGCAGAGCAGGTTTAGTTCAGGAAATGAATGATGCTTTATGTAATCAAATCTGCAAGGGAGATTTGGCAAGAAGCATACATGCAGACAAACTATTGCTGAGTCTGGACATGGCATTAAAATCATTAGTTTTTAAGTTGTGGGGGATCACTAAAGACCTGCAGGAGAGGAAAAGGGCACATCGTCTCCATTTATTTAAATCAGAGCCAATACTAGCAGAGGCACAGACTCCAATACTCAGTAGCCAAAGCACTGGTGGACTATTTATGCATAGGAGTTAGTGCTGCCGTCTTTGTGGTCTTATGGCTACTTATTATATATGCAGGGATCAGTACTGCAGGTACTGTGAGGTCCAGCCAGCCTCATTTAAGTGCATTTGTTAGGGAAAGGCAGTGGAGGCATGTTGTTGTTTAGGAGAGCTGAGTCCTCCTAGCACCAGGCCTTTCTCAGGCTGCTTTGCACACCTGTGAGCAATCATCCAGCCACCTAAAGCTACATTTTAATGTGTTATATCACCAGCATGTCTTCCTTGGGGAGGAGCATTCCTCCCACTCCTTCCAAGCCCAAGATTTTCTATCAATCAGCTTAATTATACTCCAACCACAGTTTCAAAATCTCACTTTCTAAAGTTCAGATATCATGTTCTCCAGGTGATTCCAGCAAAATACACCATATAAAACCAATGGGTAATCCTACAGAAATATCTTTCTCCCATTTCCCAAGACCGGGGACTATTATTCACATCAGACCAGTCTTTGCCAGCTCACACAGAGCATTCCCAGTCCTGCACGGGTCACACGCTTTATCTCTGCAATGCAAAGAGAAACAACGCACTTCAAGTGAATGCTGTGTGGTACCCTTGAAGTCCTAGGAGGACAATGGATGTGCTAGTTCTCTGACCTTCTTCACTTGTTCCAGGCTGGAGAGCGAAAAGGGTATCTTTGGGGCTGTAAAAGAAAACTGTACCTGCAATCTCCTCAGACAAGCCAGCATTGCTCATTATTATCCCTCTGAAAGGCTGCCAGGAGAGGTTTAGCAGCCTCCACCCTTGGAGCTTTTCCAGATACAAATAGACAGAGCCATGAGTAACCTAGTCTGATCTCAGAATGAACCCTGCTTGAGCAGGGGTTGGACTAGAGAACCCCTGGGTCTCTTCCAGCCTCAACTATCTTCTGATTCTGTGAAAGAAGCTATGTTTTTATAGCATACAGAGAGACTTCTGAGAAACCTGTGCTATGTTCATAAGCTTTCAAAGGGAAACAAAGGATGACTTGAGTCTGCACTGCCACACACCAGAGTAACATAATGAACTGATCTGCAGCATCCACTTGTCTCCCAGGTACTGCCTGGACTTTATCTTGAGGAATGTGACAAAGTGGTTGTGCTAAAGAAAAGCAGATTTTCAATGTTTTACAGCTGAATGCTCAAGATTTTGGAGGGGCAGTTCAGGGTGCATTTGTAACTGAGGAGGGCACGTGGTGCTCCAAATCCAGGAGCCAAACAGAATTGGACTGGATTTGATTCCCTACTCCCACTACAGCCTCTGTCCCCACATGGCTGCTGTGTGAGTGTGGTCTTTGGCAGCCTCCCCTAGTAACTCTCGGGCTTCACAGGAGGTGCCTGAGCAAGGACAAATGCAAAGCAGGAGCATTTACCAGGGCACTACCAACACCACTGCTGCAGGGCTGGAGCTGTTGTTTTACTCTGGAAACCCTCACTTGTTAGCCTAAAAATCAAAAACATCACCTTGATAGTATTAAGGGGGAGGGAATTTGGAGATTTGAACAATCTTATGCCTAAGTGGGGTGACACAGCAATAAGGCGCATAGTTCAGGGAAAAGTACATTATAGTCTGGGCTTCCCCATGAGGATTCCATGGAAAGAAGCAGTGCAGAATATACAGCAGCATGCTAACACTTCATAGCATCTCCTTCCCTCTTTAGAGAGCATGCACTGTTAATTTTTATGCAATGATTTGCTAGGCATAATACATTAGAAATTTTGAAGAACTCTGCTTTCTCTGTCTCAAAAAAATACATGTATTTAGGTCTCTGCCCTTCAGATTTCAGAAATTCCTGCAATATGGATTTAAAGACAAGTTAAAAATAACACTGCATTTCCAGCAGCAAGATTTTAAGAATCAGATGTCACCCTACCCGACCTCAATTAAGTCTGGCTGAATCTGCTGAAGCAGCTGGATGGGATCAAGCAGGGTGTGAAAATCTGTATTCTAGCAGTGGGCAGAGAAAAGAAGACCAGTTGGAAATTTCAGTGTGAAGCTGGTTCTATATGAAGTGGAGAATTTCGAGTGTGAATGTGTGTATGTGTTCGTGCATGTGCTGGGGAAAGTAGGGTTGGCAAGGCAGACAGAGGAGAGCTTTGTGTTCAGTGCTTCCTCTGACACAGCTCAGCCTGTTCCCTATCTCCCAGTTTCACTTCTGAATGTGCAGGAACATGCGGTGGCTCCTTGTTCCCACCATCTTCA
Organism: Acanthornis magna; assembly: GCA_036785705.1. NCBI lineage: Eukaryota > Metazoa > Chordata > Aves > Passeriformes > Acanthizidae > Acanthornis > Acanthornis magna. The sequence goes on along the minus strand of JAWUZG010000022.1, from coordinate 2,155,896 downwards.
TCATCCCTTGTACTCAACAGGTAAGTTCATTAAAAAGTAGAAAAGGATTTCTCCCTTCCTCACCTTGTCCTGGTTAAAAGTTTTTATTTGCTTAATGATGAGTTAAATTTCAGAGAAGTAAATTCCTCATAAAGAATAAGAAGCCATTCCCTACTCCTGACTGAATTTCATTTGCAGCTTATTTACTGCATCAGTCACATTTTGGTAATTTTTTCTCTCTGTACATTAATATGACTTGGTGGGAAGAAAAAAGTGTTAGGGAAGCTTAAACTGTCACTGACCTTGCTTTTTTTTTTAAATATAAGCACAAATGACTATCTGGTGCAGTAAGAAAGTAAACGTTATCCATGCTCATATTCCACATATATATATGCATATATATATTTGCAAATTTGTGTATATACACACAGAGGTCTGACTTCAGGCTAGTTTTACAAATGAGAAAGGTACCTGGGCTGTGTTAGACTTTGTCTTTTAAGAGAAAATTTTTAGTGATAGCTTTTTCTAAAGGTATTTGTGTCAATGGCCAATTTCATTATTTATTTCCTTAATTTTGAAAATCCACTTTTCATGCACAATGTATTGTTCCTTTACAATAAGATGAATATGAACAGGAGAATTTTCTAATGACTGTCTCTGTCCACTTTCTGCATATTTAAAGCCAGACTAAGATAACCGAACATTAGTGATATTACATTGCCTACTTTTGCTATTTGCTTATTTATGCCATACTGACCTTGTTCAATCTTTAAAACATAGGAAAACAAACAACATATGAAGGGTTCTTACACAATGGTCTCATTTTCTGATCTGCCCACAGGATCAGCAAAATATGCAAGGGGCTTGTGTGATGTGAATAGCTTTGGTATAGAAACTTGGGGAAGCACCAATTAGAAAAATATTTGACCTGTAAACTGTACAAGCAAACTTTACATTTTCATAGTAACAAAATAGATATGTGAAGATTTTTCATGTAAACCAAAGTTCTCAGTAATTCCACAGTTAAAACTGTCAGATATTTGCCTGATGGTGTTTTTCTTACTGTGTAAGAACTTTGTAGTCTCACGCCTTTCAGCTGACATCTTTCTCTAAAAAAAGGAGAGAAAACTCCCCTAAGTAGAAGTCTGTAGGTTTAAAGCATGTTTCAATTTGTAATACAAGTTAAACATATTGGTTGAAGCATATAAGATTACTTCCTGCTATACATACCCATTTTGAAACATGGCATCTGATTCAAGCCACATAACCTTATTGCTGGCATATGGCCAAATTCCTGATGATAATAATAATATTCTGCTTCTAAAGAAAAAAGCAGCGAGGAAGTGTTTCCTAAAACAACCATATTGTCTTAAACACTGCTAAATGTATAGGAACACCTGTGTGGCTTGTTTCCAGAATGATCCTTTAAAAACCTTTATATTCCAATGCACACATTCATTATGGTTTATAGGAAAGGCTTAGTTGCCTAAAATAATATACCTGAGTTAGTTGTTTCCTTATTATTGCTGCATTTAGGTAAAAAGCATTAGAAGAAATCCTTTACCAAATGACACATTTATGAAATTATCTTCTTCATACTGCATGGAATACCACATGACATTGTTTAACATCCATTTACTATATGAATTGCCTATGTAAATTAATATCTAGCTTAAAAATCATTCAGCCAAAGGAATTTGAAAGCTACTGCTTTGGAGCTTCATTAGGAGTTGCGGATTAAGATATCGTAAGTATAGTTGTAAATGACCATGAAAAATGGAAATCAGTGGTAGAAAAAAGCCTTTTAAAAGGTCATTTACCACTGCATGCAATTAAGCCAGCTCAATTATGCTGCAAGAGCTTTCCTGGGCTATGACATATAAAATGCTGAATTCTGCAGATACTTCCAGTTTGAAAGCTGAGCAGCAAGCAACCCCAGCAGAATGCCCCCTTTCCCAGCTTTCCCTCAGTATCTCTGCTGGAGGTGATTTCTACACCAGTAGAGCCTTTCAGTTTCGAGGAACAGGGAGAAACTGATAGGCTGGGCTTCATACACCCAGAAAAAAAATACAGGATATGTGGTTTGTTTTTTTTTTTCCCTTTTGCTCTTTGGGCAGACAGAGCAGTGTGATGAGCATGGCTCCCAGGCCTTATGCTGTGTAGTGGCCAAGTGCTGTGCATGTTTCCACTTAATTATGGGACCAGAATCCATGAGGAATAACTATACCATGATCTGCATTTCTGCTGAAATCAGCAGCATGAAAAGATTTAATGCCAAGATCTAAACTGCTAAGTTTTAGATGTAGTTCTTACAAAATTCAGATAGACTATAGCTATCTCAAATAGATCCTTTTTCACTGTGCTGATTTCATCTGCCCCCATCCTTCAGAAAAATAAGCCCATCAAGAATTACTTCGGTTTTCCTTTACTTAATTAAAAAAAAAAAAAAAGACATGCATTTTGAGGCAGAATGTGTAAAACAGTAAATTCTGGCTAGATCTTGACTTCCTGTTGCTGATACAAATCTCTTTAATGAGATATGTCTTTGCTCTGTAAGCCCTAGATTCAATGAAGGCTTAGTCATGCAAATAAATTCACTCTTAGAAAGTGACCTATTAAGCTCAATACAAGCCTCCCTTACTAGGATTAATTTTTTGCATCTAGCACAAGAGCAGTTGCAAAGTATTATAATGCTCCTTCCCAAGCATCTACTCAAATTTTGGAGCAAAAGCGACATTCAAGAGAGGTTCCCCATTTTAAAAGGCTTTTGCCATCAGAACCAGCATACAGAACTGTGGCTGGCCATAAAACAATGTGAGGAATCAAAAGCCAATTAATTTAATAGAAGGTTTGTAGGAAGGAGTACTTGCAATAAAACCACCATCTACTTTAAAGCATTTTCTTTTTAAACGTCTGTTCAGTTGTGTTCAATAGAAGGCCACAAGACCACTGAATTGTGTTTTGTACACACAGTAGGCCAGGCTCACTGGTGGAACAACATCTCAGCGTATGACACTCACTGATGAAAACAGTTCTCTGCCTTCTACCTGACCCTCACAGCCTGTCTCACTTCTTGATCTTGTGAGATATGTTATGCATCTTCATGCAGCTTGACAGTTTTTTCCATCTTGACTTCATTTTATGCTATTCCAGCTACACGTAACACATTCAGTGCTCAAAATAGCCCACTGCGTGTAAGTTTTTCCACAGACCGCCAGAGCAGCCTGGAGATAAACCTTCAGAAACTGGTGAAGTCCAGCGGAAGGAGGTTTGTCGCTGGCCCTGCCGATGCCCGCTGGTGCCAGCCTGCACTCCCGGGGTCAGCCTGGTGAAGGATGGCTGTGGCTGCTGTAAGGTCTGTGCCAAGCAGGCAGGAGAGCCCTGCAATGAAGCAGACGTCTGTGATCCCCACAAAGGGCTCTACTGCGACTACTCGGAAGATGAACCTAGGTATGAAACAGGCGTGTGTGCATGTAAGTCGTTCTTTCACATTCCCTTCTTGAAATCCAGGAGGGCAGGGATCAGCAGGTGAATGGTTTTGGAGGAAAACTCTGCTTGCAGGTGCTGCACAGCTCTGTACTAAGGAATGTATCCTAATTTAGTCCTCCACTTGATCAGTCAGAGAATCTGAGAGTAGGGCTGGGACTGTATTTAAACTCACCTGCATTAGTTAGACCAGTTCATTGTGCACAAGCCTGTTATTGGCAGACATATCAATGGCTGATTTAAAATGCTGTGGATGCCGTAAAGACTGACTACATTTTAGCACTCTGCTTAGCAAAATGCATGTGCTCCTCTGTCAGTAACTGTTGTTCACCATTTTCAGATCTGGTAGCTGTAGGATGTGAGCTCAGTGGAGTTTATTATGCCAACGGGCAGACCTTTCAGCCTAACCCGCTTTATAAGTGCCTCTGTGTCAGCGGTATAATTGGATGTACCCCTGCATTCATACCAAGATTAGCAGGAAGTCCCTGTACCAGGGCCACAGGCAGAAAGAAGCCCGGACAATCCATGTGTGGCCTGGGACAGCACAAGCAACTTCAATCAACCAACTACAGACTGATGTCAGGTGAGCCTGGCTACACTGGTAGGCATTTCTGTACATGAGCCTTTCTGCATTTAGTGTCCCTGGCTCCAGCAGCCAGGCAAGCAGTGCACTGGCACTTGACCAATTCTTGCTCAAGGCCTTTGCCAGGGTGACTGTTGAGTCCCACTTACCCCTCTTACTCTCAGGTCACAGACTCATTTCTCTAAACCTAATGAATGTGAGAAGAAAAAAGGCTTTTGGCTTCTGTCACCAGGGAATTGGCCAAAGCATCTTTCTGCAGAGGTTTACTAGTCATCGGATCAGCCCAATTAGGGATGCTAGTAGACAGCCGTTTTACAGCCTGGGAACTGTCCCACTTTCTCCTGCTTTGTGGGGTTAAGGAGTCTTGGTTTTCACATACATACATTAGCATGATGCAGGCCTCTTCTTCCAATAGAAAGCAGAAAATTACAAAAATTGCCTTAGTGGCTTTCCCACATTCACAAATTTTACATCGCTGCAAGAACAATACTCTCCCCAGTTTCTTCTCTATTCAGTCTAATCAAAAGCATTCATAAGCTTGTCCGTGCAATTCTGCTGGGGTCAGTTGACATTCCCTTTAACTTCATTCTTGCTCTGCTGCTAACACTAGTTCTCTTTTCCACTCTAAGGAAGTACCATTGCCAGAAGCAGCTATGCCAGCCCTTCTCTGGCCAGAGCTGCCTATGCTTGTGCCATCTCCTTCCCCATGCATGTACAACTTTTCATGGTGAAAGTCATCTACGTTACAGCTAATGCAGGTACCAGAAGGCAGAGCCATTTATTTGGTGGCAGCTTGAATCACCATCATGGATCCATAAAATAAAACTAAAAGGATTGCAAAGCTTATCAGAAAACCTTCATCAAAGGCTGTTGAGTAGATGCACATAAGTTAATCAATGTGCAGATAAAGGGACCTGCTTAAAAAATCTGAAGTCCAATTTGGACAATTTCTCACATGTAAGCAGTGGTTATGCAAGTAAGCCAAAGCAAAAAAAAGAAGTCCATCTTCACTTCAAAATTAGGATACAATACCTATATCTAGTATCAAAGCCTTTTAACAGAAATACACTTAATGCCATTGTATAAACAGGCACTTGGTAAAGCAACAGACTTCTTCTAGAGAACAGTGCTAATCTGAGTGAAGAGAGACCATAGCACATTGAGAACAATGGCAACCAAACCATTTGAGTGTCTGAAATATATCTCACACAAACCTAATTAATGTATTTCAGATATCTAGAGAACAGCATTAAGCCATTTACTTTGCAGTCCTTCAGTGGATCCAAAGGCTGAAGTCCAGCCTTCAGTAACTCCTTCACTGACTGCAACACAACAGCATTTATTCTGGAATTTGGATCAGCTGCACAGCATAACTTTGAGAGAAGACACACAGCTTGCAAAGCATGCTTTCCACTGGGCTCCATTCAGGGACCCAACACCCTGTCCCTGTGGTGGCTGCACATGCTGTAGGATGCTGTTCTTTGGGAATCTTCTGAAGAAAAACACCTTGAAAGTTTTTTTCAAAGTAAAGCCTTTCCCCTCCCATTTCCAGCAGAAGTCCAGCAGAAGTACCTTGTCAACTTGTCCATGAATTCCATGGATGGCTCAATGGGCTAATATGTATTTTGAAACGTACTTTTTCTGTTAGAGTGGATAGTAAGTGCTAAATTTCATTTCACTCCTCTTGCTTTGTTTTCTGGCTTTCCATTTCAATTTGATTTACCTAATTCAGACACACAGGGATGTAACTAGGTCATACTTTAAAAATGTACCAAGTATAAACAACCATTTAACTTCCCTTTATTTGTTACAGATCTATGACAGGCTTTTAAACTGCTTACTTCAATGAGATCTTTAAATCGCTGTCTACTTTCCAAGTATTCCAGAAAGTAGACAGCAATTCCGGTAATTTCAGGTAATTCTGCCCGTGCTCTTACATAAATGCACAGATTCCACATAGTTTTTTTGCAGAACTTTTCCACTGCAATTTCGTTTCTTTTTTTAAGTATACTCCACCTAATGGAGCCCTCAGCCTCTTTAGTGGCATCTAAAAGTGATGGGAGAATTTTATTCCTCAATACAAAACTTAAAGTCTTATCAATATCTACAAAGACACAAACATTAATGTTTTCAGCAGCCTTTACAAGCTATGTGTGGCCTAAAATAAAATAAAAATCTGGACATTTCATAAAAATTCCCCAATTAACTCTCTCCACACAACATTTCCATCACATGAAACTGGAAGGTCATATGATACATGCAATTTCATAGTACTTGCTAGGATCTGAGTATCCAGTGTCAGCAAAGTTTAACTGCAGCTCAGCTGAATTTTGCATAAATGTTATTTATGTCTCATTTTTAGGTTTATCTGCAGAAGTACCTTCATGAACAGAAATCCAATTCTTACCCTTGTATTTTCAATTCACCCTTTTGGGGCTGCATAAATAAAATATTGCTGTCTTAGCTTACAGAAGCTTACCGCTAGTTTTGAAGAAAAAGTGCCTCACCCAGGCAACTCCCTGGACACCCTGTTCCAGGACCTGTGGCATAGGCATATCCAGCAGAGTGACCAACGACAACAGAAAATGTGAAATGAAAAAAGAAAAGAGATTATGCTTCATCCAGCCTTGTCTGACCAATATGCTGAAGAAAATAAAGGTATTTTCTAGCATAAAATTAATTCCTAATAGAAAATTAAAACATTGGATCTAATGGAAAAATGGATGTATTAGCAAGTACTAATAAAACATTTACTTCTTTGTTTTTTATGGGTTTTAAAGTAACTCTTCTGTGTTTTCTACCATCAGTCTTCAGGTTTCAATAGCAAACTACAGATACACAATTTCAAACAAAAGAATGTAATGTCCTGAAGTATAAGTGCTGCTAATGCTGTCCTGATGTACAGTCACTCCAAAAATATTTTCTATTTGTTGACTGACAAAGGAAAAATCAGGCAGCTTTCAGACTGAGTAACTTTCAAGATATTTCTAAGTAAATGTTGCAACTTTTTCTTACATGATCTGCTTTTAATGTTCAGGGTTTTCTTTGTTTTAATATTAAAGATTCCAAAGGGAAAAACATGTCAACCAACTTTCCAGCTTCCAACAGCAGAGAAGCTAGTTTTTTCTGGATGCTCAACTACTCAAAGATACAAACTAACTTTCTGTGGAGTGTGCTTGGACAAGAGGTGCTGCATTCCTAATAAGTCCAAAATGATCACTGTACAGTTTGAGTGTCCCAATGAAGGCTTCTTCAGGTGGAAGATGATGTGGATAACATCGTGTGTGTGTCAGAGGATTTGCAGTGCTCCAGGAGATATATTTTCCGAACTCAAACTCCTATGATGAAATTACACCGTTGACTATAACACATGGAGTGCAACAGCACTTTCCCACCCTGAAGAATCAGCATAACCTCCTGCCACAGCAGTGCTTATAATGAAACTACATACGTGAATATTCACTCATTTATTAAATGGCACCTGGAACACGCAAGAAAGCATCTTTTAAAATGTAACTGTTTTTACATGGGCAGATACATTCTTGTTTGTGATAGTGCCCAAACAGGAACTTTTGGTAACTAAGAAAGGCACAGCAGGACAGTGTCAATACCCCACTATAACAAGTTGTTGCCCACAAAGACAAATACATGCTCTAACCTGTTAGGAAAAATACTGTAATATTTCATCTATCATTCTTTATTCTTAAGTGAACCCTTTCTGCTATACATCTGCAGTAGTCAAACACATCAATGCTGTTTTGAAACAGAAGTCATCAACTTTAAACTCAGACCGCTTTTTGCAACAGATGGTCATTCTCTAGTGTTGCGGAGATAAACACTGCATGTGTAAAGGAACAAATAAGGGGGCAATTGCAGATAATAGATGCAAGATTTTAAGAAAATTGCTATTTTTAGAACATTTTCTTTAAAGATGCTCTCAACAAATGTTATCACAATACTTCATTGAATACTTCTGGACATACACATTGGAAATTGTGTTTACTTACATATCTACTCCAAGTCTGCTAGAAGGACTTCAAATTTCCAGAAATCATTGTATCAATCCATTCTGATCTGTAACAGTTCACTGACAAGCAACTGGAAACAGCTGTACATTCTATTTTGTAAAAGTTCTTACTGTAATATAGAAAGCTGCTTACCCTGACAACTATAAATATTAAAACATCTATTTCACTTGCATTCTTTCAAGGTTATAAGCTTTTTTCTCCAAATGGTCATTATAACTTCATTATAAGTGCATGTTTTGCTCAGAGGTATTCTGTATTATCTCATTATCAAGTGCAACTCAGCATTCATGAATACGATCATGAAAATGTTAATTAATATTCCAAGTACAATACTTGAAACAAAATTTATGTTTTTGAATTTTCTGTTATTGCCAACTTTCGTATCAACTCAGAATGCTCTAATATAGCTAAGTACAACATAGAAGCAAAAATATTCAAGCGAGGAACATAGCTTAGAGCATTCTGAAGTATCTACTACAAAGTGTAAGAAAGCAGTTTCATTAGAGACTTGCTTTCATCTTTGAAAAGACTTACACAGGCTTTTCTTCTCTTCGGAATAGTTGCTTGTTAAAAACTAAATCTAGCAAGGCTGATCCTTCTTTGAAGCACGACCTACCTTTAGTTTACCGTAAGTTGAAAGTCTGAGAAAAGAATTACGTTTATGGCTGCTACAACCTTCCCTCCTTTTCTTCACAGCATATGGTGTGTCAATTTACTCCTCAGTCAGGATTACTGTCCTTGCTGATACCAGCCACAATTAGGTGCCTTCAAGTCTTTCTTACAGGCATGGCTCATCACTTAATGACACCTCTTGAGGTAAGGAAGCTGTTGTCCTGGTCCCACTTTGGAATTACAATAGTCAGGCATGATGCAAGTCATTCTGGTTAACTGAAGGGGCTGGATGCTATGGGAAAGTGCTTTTTTTTTTGTTTTTTAAAAAATCAGTTCTTCTTTCATTAAACAGCTATCTTCAGTCTTGAAGGATCTATTCTAGGCTCACCTTTTGTAGCATCCAGTTCATTGTACTCTTCTATTAGGTCAGACAAAGAGGATATAGCTTCAGAAAAACAACTTTGCTCCATCCCATCTATTTGCAGATAATGGTGCAGGTGAGCCTATGAGAATAAAAAAAATTCAGTGTTATCCTTTTCTTGGCACCTAATTGCTTTGGCTCAGGAAGTACCATTTAGCCTGCACTGAAGGGGGGAGTGTAAGCACTTTAGAAAGGAGACTGAGAGACTAATATCATGACATCCCTTGTTTAAATACTTGGCAACTTTGGTAACAATCCCCCAGTGAATTACAGTCGATATTACTGATTTCTTAAACACCCATATTTTCATATTGCCTTCTTCAGTACATCTGACAAACTGTGTATTGTGTTTACATGGCAGGGTTTTGGTAGCAGGGGGAGTGCAGGGCTGCAGGGGTGTCTTTTGTGACAAGGTAACAGGAACTGCCCCCATGTTGGACAGAGCCATTCCAGCCAGCTCCAATATGGATCTGCCACTGTCTGCAGCCAAGCCCATTAGTGATGCTGGTAATGCCTCTGTGACAATGTATTTAATGAGGGGTAAAAATGCTGCACAACCGCCTTGAGAGAGAAGGTTTAGGAAAATGTGAGAGAAACAGCTCTGCAGACCAGACACTAAGATCAGAGAAGAAGGAACAGAAGTGGAATTCTGAGGCTGGGGAGAAGGCAGTGGGGTGGGGGTGAAGGTGTTTTATTTCTTGCTGTATTACTCTGCTATTCTTTGGCAATAAATCAAATTATCATTCCCTATGCCAAGACTGTTTAGCCCATTACAATAACTGGTGGGTGATCTCCCTGTCTTTATCTTGACCCACAAGCTTTTTCACTGTACTTTTCTCCTGCTCTGCTGAGGAAGTGAGAGAGAGCTCTGGGGTTTAGATTAGATTTTAGGACGACATTCTTTACTGTGCACTAGAACAGGCTGCCCAGAGAAATTGTGGATGCTCCATCCCTGGAAGTGTTCTTGGCCAGGTTGGATGGGACTTTGAGCCACTTGGTCTAGTGGAAAGGGCCCCTGTCTGTGGCAGAGTGGCTGGAACTAGATGATCTTCAAGGTTCCTTCTAACCCAAACAAGTCTATGACTCTGTGATGTTGCCAGACAGGTACAGATTAATAAGGGGTTTATGCTTTTTAAGCAGCAACTGTTGGAATGATTTCTTGACTGGTAACATGAATAAAACCCTTGGGCTCTTAATTATAAGCAGTCTCTTTGCGACACTAAGATTTGATTTCCAATAACGCAAGATGCTAATGATTTGTGACTATGGATGTTATAATGATAAGAGTTGCACCTTTTTCTTGTAGAGCTTCATAAATCTGTCTTTGAGTTCAATGAAAGTTGGTTTTACACAGGTGTTGTTTGCTAAAGCCAGAAGGGAATGGGAATGGCCCACAGGAGGTACTGAACACAAACCAGTTTTCCAGCCCTCTTGATTCCAGGAGACAAAGTGCAGAGAAGGCTTCAACCTGTGATACAAAAATTTAGTTATGTAAGGAATATAAGGAACACAAAGGCTAAATTTCCTTTCTCAACTAACAGTCTGAAAAGGTTAACATTTAAGCACTTAGAATTAGGGAGGACAGTTATAACTAACAGTAAAATAAGACATTTTAGACTTCAGACTAAATCATTGTGTCTCTATTTTAAATTTAAATTGCGAACATCAATTTTGGTTTTTTAATTTAATGTATCGAGATTTGAAAAGCGAAGTTAAAAGTACCTGTTTCTATAAGAGACTGCAAGCACTCTGAGATTTAGTAAAGGGGCACAAGATGGGTGATAACAACACAGAGTTGTTAAAATAAGGATGATTTCCTACCTACATCAAAGTAATTATGAAATAGAGGGGCCTTCTGTTCAGCAAAAACAAATTCTTACTCAGAAATTCAGTCCTCCAACATCCTTTAACTGTTGGGAGACCCCTGGAAGGCTGGGCTTTGCTTTCTTTTGCAGTTTTGAGAGAGGAGAGCACCTCCCTTTATTCGGAATTCCAGGAATACTATGACTTATTTTCACTCATTACATAAGTTAATTATGTTTTCTTCCCTTCTAAAATTAAGAAAAGTATGTTGGAGTAAACTGATTGGGTATTGAAACTGTTCAAATGAAAAACTGGAATGCTGCGGATAACTGCCATCAGTTTCAGTACAAATCCCATGACTATTGTGTGGTATTACAAACCTTTCAATATTTCTGCGGAGGTCTGAAACCTGCACGTTTCCTCGAACAAGAAGTGCACAGGCGAGGTAGAGGCTGTGCTTTGGATCTGCTTGAATTAGTTGATGATCTCTGCTAAATGCATCTGAGAACATCTGATCCAGCCTAGGTGAAAAGAAAACAGTTATTTACTCTTACTAAAGTAGTATACAAAAGTTCTTAAGAATGCCCACCTTCAGGGTTCAAAAGTTCATAAAATTCTGGATAAAGGTACATGAAACCTGGGACCATAAACGATAAATTCAAACCTTTCTGTTTAGAAAGTTTCTGGCATTAGAAGTTTCTAGAAACACAATGGATCAATTTTTTTCCTCTCTTCTTCCTCAGTTTACAAGCCACTGTTAAGTCAGAGAAGTTGCCTTTATAAAAGGCAATTTGAGGCCAATGGTTACAAAGTCTTAAAATTATGTAAAGGAATTTAACTACTTGGGGTACTGGTTATGTGGTGATTCGAGAGGACAATCTCACTGTGAAGGATCTGACAAGGAATATCAAGGTGCTGCTGACCCTTACAGAACTGATTATCTGCCTGTTACACTTCATTATTTAAAAGGATCAATGAATCATAGAACTGTATTAATTTTGATTAATGATTTGGGAAAAGACAGGCTATACATACTTGTCTAGTCTACTTATTCTAATTTTAACACACATAACTGCTTTAAAAGATGACACTGCAGATCATATTCTTTCTCTCTTCACTTCCTTAACCAAGTTTCACTGTACTGTGGGATACCAAAGATGGTGTTCTGCAGACCCACAACATCTAAGCTATTCTTTCCATTTGTCTCAAATGCTCTACCATTTATCATCTCTATTTCTTTTTTCTTATATCACCTCTGCCACAATCGGCCTATTACAAAAACCAACTAATTAAAGGAGACAAAAATTATTACTGTTCCCACTTTATTTTGAAACATCTTTGACTGACCATCTCCCCATAGTCTGCTATCTTCCTCTCAGCACTGTACTGTCTCCTCAAGGTATCTTTTCAACAGATCTAACTGTCACAACTTGCTATTGGAAAATAACGGTGGTCCTGTTCTCTTCTCCACTTTGCATACTTCCATCACTTACCCTTCGCTGTCTCTATCACTATTTGGACCTCTTGCTGACTGAACATAATCCACTAAACCCAGTAAAATCCATTTCAACTGGTTATTTTTCTGCTGTTAGAGGGATAAATATCTCACAGAATTTGACACGTCAGTTTATCAGTACAATAAGATGTTAAATAGGCTCACTGCACTCCCTGCATCTCCAGACTGAAGTAAGATGCCATTATTTCCCAAAGGGTCTAGTTAATCCCTTGTTTGTCTTTAGAGTATTTTGTCAGTCAAGTGCAAACTGTTACTCAAAAGAACTTGTGGTGCGGGTTCTAAGTAATACATTTTCCCAACAGAAACACTTCCAGCAGAGATTAAAAGGATGTCAAGTTTACTGGCTCAACCATTACAGAGAAAAGGGATGACAGATGTTCCATAAATCAGCAGGATAAATTTGAAAATGTGGCAGACGTACAAGTTTTAGAACTTCCACCCTTAGTTTTGCTACAGAATGGAATTTTTTAATGAAAACTATGGAAGAGTCAGAAATTGAGCTTTAAATGTGAAGCTCCAATAGTATTTTTTCTTACCTTCTAGAAGGTACATTAACATCTGCCAGTGTATACAGAGGCGTCAAGCTTGAAACCAAATAATGAAGTCGAGGAAATGGAACCAAATTCATGCTGATTTCATTAAGATCCATGTTTAGGGAACCTTCAAATCTAGCAGAGCTAAAAAATTAACAAACTGTTATGAAACTGCTAGAATCTAAGTAAATCACTTCTATAATGGAAACTTCTACGAAATCTATTTTTTAGCTGTTCTGTATAATAAAACTGTAAAACAGCATAGTATTCAAGCAAGTGTTCAAGTATAATTACAAAACTTTCACAAGTGGCAGTAACACTTGTCTGCTACGTCTTATTTACTTATACTTCCCATTAAAGAACAATAAATTACCAAGAATGATTCCTTGTTTCCCAATTGTAGTCTTTAGCACTGATTTTCAGTATTAATAGTGATTAATACCTGTTAATACTGGTTAATTAATACCACTTTTACCAAACAGGCCATAATAAAACACATATGACTTACCATTCCTGACAAGCCCTTTAAAAGAAAAACAGGCCAATACTCCAGAAGAATATTTCTTGCAGCAATAGACAGTTTAGGACCAAAAATGATTTGACAATATTTATAAAATAATACAACTGGCCTAGAAAGGCAAACCTCTGTGCGGTCCATTAAGCACTAATGGAAGACAATATCCTTCTACCTATAAACTTACTTTAGTTTTAAGACTGTCACGGCTAAAGCAATACCACTCCAATCTGAATACTTCCAAATACTTTAGCATTTAGTAACCAATTCTTAAAAGTAGAAGACTCATATTGAATGAAAACTAATTAATATTATTCAAGCTGATGCAGGCCTTTGTACTTACAGCCCACACCACCTCCAGCAATAGTACTGCGTTACAGAGGAATAACCAGTAACTTTACCTTGTCAGGTTCAGCAGCAAGTTGGCTACGATGTTATTCATTGCATCAAATGGCTTCTCTTGTAGTGTTTTTGCACTGCCTGCACTTGATGTTACCAAGCTGTTTTGCTTCACAGTTGATCCTAACTTCCCAGAATTGATCATCTGATGAATTTTATTAACTATCTCAAACAGAGACTTTGAGAGAAAGAGGAAAAAAAAGCACAGAAGTAGTTGAGTACAGAACTTTCAAATTCAGTACCCCAGTTTTTCATTTCTAATTATCTTGAAAGCTCAGACATTGTACTGTTAGCTCAAAGATTATACCTTTGATACATCTAAGTCCAACTTTTAAGCAACTCCAGTTGACTGAAGTGTTTCTAAAAGTCTGTGCCATATCATAAATATGTACACAGCTTGACTCAGAAGTTTGAATTTTATTCAACTATTCAAAATCCTTATGAAAATTTAAAATGCAGTTTTAGAAGATAACACCTGTGAAACAAAAAATATAGTCTCTAACTATATATCACTTTCTCTTGCGTTTTTCATAAACCAACAGCAAGACAGTCACCAAAGCTAGATTAAAATGAGTCTAGCACTTTGCAAGATCAGGTATATCTATGATTCCCATATCACTAATCAACACAGTTAAGTTTGTTGGAATCTGGAGAAGTTAGTAATTTGCCTTGCAGGATCCTACTAATACTATGCACAAATTGATTGCTAAAAGAATAGAAGACACTCTGTCTCAGTAAATAGAAGCTTTTCACTATTTACCTTGAAATAGACATGAAAAAATTCACTCTGCCTTACTTTGAAGGAGCGGAGCAACTTTTTAGTGATACCCACGTTAATTTCAAAAGCCTGCAAGTGACTTAGAAGTTCAATTATTACTTTAAAAAATGAAATTATGCTTTCGGAGACTTGGTACTCAAATCAGTACAGAAAAGGAAGAGACACTTCCGCTGTCTAATAAAAAAATTATAGGAATAGAATATTATTTCTTACTTCATTCTCTACTGGTAGCACACAGTCTGCATGTTCATTAAGCTCCTTCATAGCCAGAACACTGTTATATGGAGAAGTAATAACATCGTCTTCACCAGAGGGATAAACTGAAGTAACAAATCTATATACTTCTGGGAATTCCTCCTCAAGCAAATTTAGGACAAAAGTTCCAAGACCAGATCCTGTCCCTAATTATGAATGAAGATAGAATGAGAGAAGACAAGGTCCCCACGTTATCTTTAGGCACTGAGACTCATGTAGGAGACATAAAACGTTTCAATTTTACATGCTAATGAATATTTTCTGAAGCATTTGGATGACAGGCTACTCAACTATAATTAAGGTAGGAAGGTTTTTCCCAGACAGGAAAATAATTAAGTAATAAAATTATTTCCCAATATATCAGTCAGGATGAAGTATACAGTCTCAAAAAATTCTGCAAACCATAAAGTCCTATTACATAACAAATATTTTTCTGACCTAGTATTTCTTCTTATTTTCAATTCTTTAATTTGAATTATGAAACACAACATTTGCTTAAAAGCATTGAACTGCCCCAAACAATTACTTATTTTCCTTTTAGGATTTCTTTATTATGTTTTCTTATTCTCCAGTAACAATAGAACTGCTCCTTCCCCCCAGTACACAGACTTTTTTCCCCTTTAACGCTAGAGAACACAGCCATGAGTTCAAAACAGAGAACTGAACTGTGGTATTTTTCTGAATATTCGGCTACATTCTCAGTGGCAGATAATTTTATCTATGAACAAGACAGCAGTTTTCACAATAACAGAAACAGTATCTGCAGGGTCTCTGAAATTAAGCAAATGGCCACAAAAAAGGCATTTGACAAAATACTTGCTTCATATTTAGAGCTATTTTCTGTGTCTTTTTCCACATCATAACCATGGTGCTCTCAGGTTTCTGGGGTCAGAAGGCTTAGTGGCAATGCAATAATGACAAAATTGTTACTGCAAAGGAGTCTCCCTTTTGGCTTATTAACAAAGTAACTATATTGGATTCAAGGGAATTATGTGGAAGGAAAACAGAAAAACAGAGTTTTTCTGAAGTTAAGCAACATTCTAAGTCTTCTTCAAAGCCTTTTTGGAAAACTCTTTCCCTGCAATTAAAACCAACTTGATTATGACAATGCTGTCATTGTTCAGAGGTCACTGACCCTTCTTCTGATCAGTAATACCTCAGTGTTCGTCTTTGGTACCTGTGTTGATCTACTCACTGCCTCATCTTTAGAATTTCAGCTGCATTTTTGTTGTGGGTAGCACATTAGAGCTCCTCAGTGCTCTAACAAAACAAGTGATAAATAATTACTGGTCCACTTAATTGGACTATGTTAATTTCTTTAATCTGCTTTCTAAATCATGTAGATTATTATATTTTCTTTTCAAGATCCATGTTTGTTTTTTTTTCATCAGTGGCAACTGCAATCATATTCACCATAAAAAGATTACTTACCACCTCCCATGGAATGAATTACAAAGAAGCACTGTAGACAGTCACAATGTTCAGCAGTTTTCCTCAGCTTTTCCACTATATTTTCACGGTACTGATAGCCATATATCTTATGACCTACAGCCCTGAGAATATGAAAAGTACTTAAATAAACCCCTCAACAATGAAACTTCCAATTTTTTATTTTAACTCCTTTTATGTGACGTTTTAGAGTACAGAGTCCAAAGCTAGGTGTATCACCTCATCTGTGACAGTTTCTAAGCTGTAACTACATAATGAGAATATGGGAGTCAGGACACAGTTTTAAGTTTGGGGATGCAAACTGCACTAAGTTCAAAACTTTGGAGTGTACACTTATTATTCTGTACTGAGAAGGAAATAAACTCCCACACTGGATGATCTAATTGTAATAATGAAATGAAAGCTATATAGTCCCTAACAATACAGATACCGCTATGCAATATGTGTACAGATTCATCTTTTGAATACTGAGAGTCAGTTGCTACTAGTAATAAAAAACCCCCAAAGAGCTTATTTTCAACACACTTGTCTGCTAGATGGCAAAGTTACAGAATGTTTTATTCCCTGTATTACACTCTCTTTTGGTATATTTACTGGTGACTTGCTTTCCAGTCTGTAGTGCATTGAATATTATTAGAGTATGTTAGGGTCTCCGTGAAAATTTGGAATTTATTATGTTAATCAATCTTTTTCTGAATTTCTCTTTTGGTAATGTAGTTTATATGCACAAAACCAGACTCGGTGGTGCTTAGAAATCAGAAGTGCATTTATTCATATATCTCATTTCCACAGTAGTTGCACAGTTTCAAACTAGATTATGGCTTTGACTAAGGAACGAAAGCAGCTGAATGCCAAAGAAACAAAAATAAAAAGCATGTTCTTTTGTAAAGAAAATCAAAAAGGAGGGAGGAAAAAAAAGATGAAATGATACATCAGCAGAATTATTCTTCTGTAAGAGCCTTTTCAAAGCCCTCCTCCAGGCAACAGTGACTCCAAGCTTGCTGGTAAAATGCTGCAGCTCTCCAGGTGCAGAACGAAGCAGAAAGCTATGGTTATCATTTCCCCTTTCAAATGCCATCTAATTAGCTGCTAAGAAATGTGTTCTAAAGAGGTTCTCACCAGTTGTTTCCTGAACCAGAAACATCTGTGATAAGCTGCTTGCTATCAAACACATCCCTCAATGGTCCCTGTAGAATTTCATTTACCACACCCTCCTCCATGTCAATCAACAGTGCCTTTGAGAATGGAAAGAATTAAAATTCAGTCAGTAAGCAAACCACCCCTGAAATAATCACACAAAGAAATATAAAATTATTTACAATAGAAAAGGAATTCTGTTTCTACTCTGCTCCAGAGAAACCTTTTCTCCGCCTCAGTTGTTAACTACAAGACCAACTAGACTTACCTGAGCTGACTTGCTAGAAGTTGTTCGATAGGACAGCATCTCAGATGATGAAATTTTGTTAAAATTTTATAATATTCTACCCCAATACTTAGGAATAAAGAAATGAAAACTTTTTTATGTTTCAAGTTTCCTTGCTTCTTAATAATTTAAAGAGGCTCAAAGGATTCTAAGGATTTCTCCAATCCTTAGAAAATTCAAATAAAAACTTAAAAATATCTGTAATAATTTTATTAAAATTTCAATTTAAATTACTCAACAAGACTGGCAGCAAACTGCATTACTGAATTAATAAAAGTTAATATTAGAAATTTTACTATTCAAAGTAGTATTTAAACCTGTATGTAATTTTAAGAACTACATGAGAATTCCCACACAGTTGGACATAAATATTCAATGTAAAAAGAATGACCTTTATAAATTGCCTTACTCGTGCTTTTAAAGAGCAGATTTTTCCTTTGTAAATATCAGGTCCATTATCACCACTTCTGAAAAAAAAAATAGTAACAGAAATATCTAAGATCAGATTTGTAGCATAAAATATATACAAGAAAATTTTATCTTTTCTATTTTGTGTTTGGAGGACCATGACAATGCAAACAAACAGAAACACCCTGACATGCTGCTAAGACCTCATAATTCCTGAAAGTAATATGACTACAGGACACGATCTCCATCAGAAACATGCTAAACATTACTTCAAGAAGCTGAAAAGACAAGTATTAAAGTTTACTCTCAGATATAGCCTCTGCTTTGCAGGAATTCTATAGGCATTGCCAAACATTGAAAGGATTATCTTTTATCAGCACGTGATATGTGTATCCACATCATACAATGGAGAAAAGCTCCCCACGAGCTTTTCAGTGGGGCTAGTACAACACTGTGCTTGTGCTCGAGGTGTGAAAGCTCTGTAAGAGCACCAGCACAGTGTTGTGCTTGACTTATTCTGCTTATTATGATTTACCAGTTCAGCAATCCTGCTGGGCTGACATAGCTAAATCTTCCTTCTTTCCCAGGACTGGTTGTACTGAGCCAACATAGCAGACTATACATTATGTTACAATCACATTTTTTCCCACACAAAGGATGAGATACTATGGTCTGGCTAAACTATATTCAACACAAGGGAACAAAGGCAGGGGTACTGGAAAATGGATCTTATTTTCCCCTCCATTAATTACCCAACCTGGGGGCTCGCCAAGCCTAAATTTAAAGTATGTCTTAGACCATTCTACATTCAACCACCATTATATTCACAAAATATCAGCTAAAATTGATTGCAGTACCAATGTTCTGAGCCTGCTGAGTCCCATCAGGAACAAGGGGAAGAGAGTACAGGGCTGCACCAGATTCCTCAAGGATTTTCCACCTTCTCACTCAAAGATGGTCTCCAAACACTTTTCATTAGGTAAGCAGCTCACAGAAGCCTCCAATTACCCATGTGATTCCCCTAGCCTACACAACAAACTATAGGAGTACACTACAGCACCATTAAATTCACCAAGAAATTTTCTCTTTAGGGCCTTGGAAAATTCAAAGCAGAAATAAAACCAACCCCAAAACATTTATTTTTCTTACCATTGCCTTTGTGGTCTTTTATGACAGACCATACATTCAATCACTTGGATTGAATTGCTGAAAAAAATCCCCATGGTCCTGGAACCATGGGATGGCTCGGGTTGGAGGGGACCTTAAAGATAATCCAGTTCCAACCCCCCTACCATGGGCAGGGGCACCTTCCACTAGACCAGGTTGCTCAGAGAGAAAACAGAGGTTTCTATCGTAACCAACCTGTCAATTACAAATTTGGTGGCTTCATCTGGCACCTACAGAAACAGACATTTTTTAAGATCAAGTTTTCTTGGTTTAAAAAAAGAAAGAAAGATATTCTAGGAAATACCCATAAGGAATGACAATAATAAACTTCAATACATTTGCAGCGTTCTTTCAAAGAGGAAAAATTTGAGACAAAGCAATTTGGATTTCAATGCTGTTCTAGTTAAAATCACATACTGTACTGCAACCTTTTCATATAATGGAAGGAAACAGAGGTTGGACAAATGTTTTTTTATTAATTAAAATGCAACAGGATATCCCAAGTACACATTTTCATCTTGCAAACTGCAAGGATTTTTGTAACTGGACAGATAAGACCTGACTAATGCTTTTAAGGTATGAATTGGTTAACTTATAAAAAACAATTACAGCTACTACTCTGTGTAATGCAATAGTCAGATAAGATTTTAAACTGTCATTCTTCTCCAACTATCTCATATACAATTCCTCTTAGAACTCTTGAAGAAATGCTGCTCTGTTGGTATTCAGAGGGCATACAATCTGATTGTGATTTGCAATGGCAAAAGCTATCAGATCCTGACTGTCCACCTTTGGGACAAAAGGAAAGGAAAACAAACCCAAACACTTTCAACACATTTAACTACTGAAGTATGTATAGATAAAATGGAAATGCAAAGATAAGGTTTTGAGGAGAATACAAAAAAAGCAAAATCTTTTTCTAGCACAAGCTAAATATGACTTGAAACAAAGAAAACTATAACTTAGGTTAAGAGAAGATACTACAAGTGTTGATCTACTGTGTTAAGCTCTTGAGCTGCTTGGTAAGAACTTACCTTGTGTCTACGTTCCTGAAGAAACTGCTTAAGGCTTCATCATAAATTCCTTTCTAAAAGGAAACAACACAAAATTATGTGTAATGTCAAAAATTCCCAGTGCTTTTTCATGGAATAATTTAAGTAGGAAGGGACCTCTGAAGGTCACCTGTCAAATCTTGCCACTAGAAACTGAGTGAACATCTCTGTTGAATCTGGCTAGCTCTAGTCAGCCCTAAAAAGAACATTTCATTGAAACATCATCTTGTTATTAAAAACTGAGAGGAGAATGTAATTAGGAAATTAATTTTTCAGCACAAGATTAAGCAACTGGAGTAACTTACTGAAGACCCCAATGCAATTATTAAATTGAAGAGCTGCTCTTTAGCTGACTCAGTTCATCACTGATACAACTCTCCGTTCATCATGGGCTCCAAGACTGTGATACCAATGCCCATGGAGTTCTGTGAAAAGGACAGCACATCACACTGATTCTTGAACTCCCTGTCGAGGGATAGCAATTACTTACCCCAACACAAAGCTAAAGAGATCTGGCAAGTTTAAATACCTTAAGTGCTTTATAGTCACAGCAAGAAAAGTGTGTTTTTGTTCAGTGTACTCAGCACAATCCTATGCCCTCCTAATGCTGCTATTTTGTTCAGTAAAACTGTGCAGCAAGCCATGGCATGAGCTAAAGTGGAAAACAATGATGGGCTTTGGGGGTGTCCTCTTTTGCTTTACTGCCAGCTGCAAAGAAGCTGCACTGAAGAGTCCTCTCATGCTGCTAACTGCCTCAAACCTGGTAATGCCTGGCTGCAGGGAGACATCCTGAGCCTTTCAGGGTAGAAAGGCTGGAGAAAGCTGACCAGAATTAGGGATCACAGAATCACAGAATATTCAGAGTTGGAAGGGACCCAGAAGGAATATTGAGTCCAACTCTTAGCCTTTCAAAGGATACCCCAGGAGTCACACCATATGCCTGAGTGTGTTGTCCAAATGCTTCTTGAGCTTTGACAGGCTTGGTGCTAGGGAGTCTGCTCCAGTGTCCAACCACCCTCGGACTGAAGAGCCTCTTTCTAATCCGTAACTTAAATGTTCCCTGACACAACTTCAGGCCATTCCCTCGGGTCCTGTCACTGGTCACCACAGAGAAGAGATCAGTGCCTGCCTGTCCTCGTCCCCTCATAAGGAAGTTGCAGACTGCAGTAAGGTCTCTCCTCAGTCTCCTCCAGGCTAAACAGACCAAGTGACCTCAGCTGCTCCTCATAAAGCTTCACGTCAAGACCCCTCACTATGCTCACGGCCCTTCTTTGGAGGTTCTCTAATAGCTTAATGTGTTTTTTTATATTGAGGCACCCACAACTGCCCCCAGCACTCGAGGTGAGGGCACCCCAGTGCAGAGCAGAGCAGGACAATCCCCTCCCCTGCCCGGCTGGCGATGCTGTGCCTGACGCCCCCCAGGACACGGGTGACCCTCCTGGCTGCCAGGGCACTGCTGACTCATGTCCAACTTGCCATCGACCAGGACCCCCAGGTCCCTTTCCACAGCGCTGCTTTCCAGCATCTCATTCCCGAGCCTGGACGTACATCCAG
Source organism: Acanthornis magna (assembly GCA_036785705.1). NCBI lineage: Eukaryota > Metazoa > Chordata > Aves > Passeriformes > Acanthizidae > Acanthornis > Acanthornis magna. The sequence continues at coordinate 2,133,936 of JAWUZG010000022.1, read as the reverse complement.
GGTTGCCCCATCCCAGGTGCAGAACCCGGCACTTTCCCTTGTTAAACTTCATACGACTGGTGACTGCCCTGCCCTCTGATTCAACCAGGTCCCTTGACAGTCAACCTTACGATTTGTTTCACGATTAGTTAAAAGGCACAAGAACCTGGAGGTGGCTTCGCTCGTCGTGAAACGGCCTTAAGTTTAACCAAACAAACTCAGCTCTCTGTAGTCACAGCGACGAACGCGGAAGGCAGCGACGGGCGGCTCGCCCCGGGCCAGCCCCGTTACCTTGTTGACGGCGGCGTGTTCCCGCAGCGCCAGGTCCCAGAAGCGGCATCCCACCTGGTTCCCGCACTGTCCCACTGCAAAGGGGAGAGACACGGCTCAGGCACGGGGAGGGGACAGCGGGAGGTGTGGGCGCCACGACCCCCTTACCCTGCACCACCACCGACTGGGTCATGGCGGGGCCGACGGCGCACTCCTGTTTCGAAGTCGGCGCCCGGAAGCCGCGCCCCCTGAGTTCCTGCGGTGGAACGCCCCAACCGTCGCCTCAGCTGCGGGCGCTCGCCGCCGGCCCGCCGCGAGTGGAACGTGCCATTAGGGAGCCGGGGGGGGGGCTTAGGCAGCGCGGGGGAGTGGTGAGGGACTCAGACACTCGGTGAGTCCTGAGGGGAGCCGGAGAGAGGCTGCAGGGCCTCGGCTGAGGCCCAGATGCAGGTGGCCTGACAAAGACCTAAAATAAAGTCTCTGTACGAGAGAATAGAAGTATTTCCATACATTACAGTTCATTATCCTTTATGGCTAAAAATGCTGCCATAAAGAAGTGCTTTATTTTCCCCCAATGTATAATTCAGGGAGGTGGTGTGAAATGTGCGAAACGGTATGAAAATACAAATTAAAAATTAAATGAAAAAACGGCCATTTGGAAATGCCGTAATGTAGCCTCCCACCAGGCTTGCACATTAAGCTCAGTTTCATATTTCTTGTGCACATAATTGTCCACAGTGAAAAAATGAGGAGTGTAGAGATGCTTTTGTCTCAGCATGGCGAGACTGCTCCGCAACACGGCTCAGCTGCAAAATCATGGAATCGTTTAGGTTGGAAAAGACCTTTTAGACCATCAAGTCCAACTGTCAATCCAGCACTGCCAAGTCCAGGACTAAACCAGTAAAGAATGTGGAATATGCAAAGCTTGCAGAAAGCAGTCTTGTGACACAGATGGCAGTTCTGCTTCCTGTGGGAGGAAAAAAGCATTTCCATGCAGCTCAGTCCATTAGGTTTTATGGCTAAAACCATCCAACAAAATACACTTTTCCCAAATATATTTTTTTCCTAATGCTGGTGTGCAAACAAAATTTGCTAAATGAAATTTTTAGTCCTCTGTTTGCTCCTAGACATGACCTAGTAACCTGTAGAGATTATTTGTAGATCCACAGGAAAATAAAGTTATAGCAAATGACTATTTAAAACTTTCCTGGAAAGATTATGTATGTATTGCAGCAAATAAGATATTGTACAATACAATATAATAATGCATTGTGTACAAGTAATAGATAGACTAATTTTGTAAAACTTAATTGAAATTCATATTGTTCTTAAGAAAAAGTACTGAGTGGCCCAAGCTTACTCAAGTGTCATGTATGAAATGTGTGAAAAGGACCAATGGCTTTAGTGTTACAGACATGTTTAGCATGAATAAAGTGATACTGCCCCAAACATTTAATTTCTGTAAACTGATCACCAGTGTAAAACTACATGAAGATTAATCAGGAAAGAAGGTAGTAATTCCTTTCTGGACAGATTAGATGTAACCTATATCTTAATTTGGTTCCCTGTGGTTTTCTGAACTGGCCCAAACTTGTAGGTTTTGCTATGTTCTAGCTATTAGATGTTAAACTGTTTCTATACTTCTTGCTTACTGTCCTGTCTTTAAAGTCTTCTCTTCACATGTCTTTTTGGCCTTACTTACAACATTGTACAACATTGCTTATAATCATTCTAAAGGTTAATTTAAATCCTACAGAACTTCTTAATGTTACTGTATCTGGCTTGCTTTCTTCTTGTGTAATTAGCTCCACTTTCTACTTGTTCTTTAAGTTAGTTGCAGTTTTTGCATTCTATGTCCCATCAAGATTCAGCTTAGTGGGATTCACTCTATTGAACATGAGTTTGCAGCAAGACACTCTGTGCTTTGGCTTCTGGTGTTCTTTAAGTGGTCTGGAATGGCAAATGTAAAAGGATTATTCCATCTGAGCTTGCAAACACTGTGAATTGGAGATGCAACTGAGATTCATGTCTATGTGGGGATATTTTTTTAGCTGCCAGAGGAGGTCCAAGGGCAGGAAGTTGGTGCATAGTAGCCAGTTTGGCTTGATGCATATGCTCAGAGGTTTAATGAAACAGTCAGCTCAACTCTGTGAAAGAAATAATCACACACCTGACTTTTTGTTTTGTTATAGGTGAAGCTCCACTTCATGTACATAGTATAAAATGCGTGAATCTATACAAGTCCTCCTGGAGACACTTTTGTCTATGTTAATCATTTAATCAACAGACTTATGCTAATGTGTGTTTCTTACCCTTAATTTCTCAGTAACATTCTGTTGATGTGTTATACAGGAATGGTGTTCCACAGCTTTGGAACACAAATTGAGTAATTGTATAAATAACTTACTGTGCTATTAAGAGGAAATGAATTGCCGTGGACCACGGTGAATCTGTGAATAACCCTTAATCCCCACACTGTAACAAGAGCCAAAAGTACATCACAAGTTAAATATGTGTGCTATGCTTTCAGCATCTTTTTAATAACAGTCATTTGACTATTTAGGCCACATACTGCTGTAGGGAGAATAGACTGGAATTCGGACTAATGTTAGCCTTTGATTTATATCAGGTCTTAGTTCACATATGAAGGTTTGTTGGTTTGTAATTTTAATTTTTTTTCCATTTATGTGTTTGGGTTTTTTTAAAATTTAGAATTGTTGGATTTTGGGAACTTACTGTCAGGCTTGTAACACTTCATCTTTCGTTCTCCTGGTCAGGCTGCTGTCCATATTCTGAATTCTTGAGGAGAAGGGAGTTCTCTACACATCTTGAGATGTAAGAGATAGAGGGGTCTGAGATCCCATTTAAATCCTCTGTTTTGAAGCAGCTTGCTGACCATTTCATCTTGAAATTGGTTTCTTTCTTATATAGTCATGCAAATGTCCAATCTCAGAATATTTTGGGATATAATAACAGTGTAGTTGCAGCCCTGATTTAGATAATGGCTATAACAACACTTGTTAAAACCTTGAGCGTGGCAGAGAAAAGTTATAATCTCCTTAGGGTCAGTGCTCATTTTTTGTAGGCTTTCTGCAGAATTTAGATAGTTATATTCATGTTAAAAATGGAAATGGACAATCTGACAATGTAGCTCAGAACTTGAAGGTTTTCCCCAGATCTTTGTAGATGAAGGGTTCTGTACTTTGAAGCTATAATTTTTAAGATAGATACAGAAGACAAATTGAATTCTGGGAAGATTTCTGCTTAGGCAGTTGCCATCTCTTAAACACCAGCAGCCTTGAAATGAGTGCAGATGTATGTGCAATATAATGCATCACAGACAGACTTTCTTTGGTGCATATGAAATGGTAATTTTAAGGTCTATGTGGATGTTGGGGGCAGGGAAATTTACATTATTTTTTTTGCTCTCTGAGAGTCTGCAAGTCTCTGAGTCTGCAAGTATTCTCTGGTTTACAGTCTTTTCCTTTGGAAACCCTATTCTGCAGAGGAAAACCTACACCTCTGAAGCCTAGAAGGGAAAATTGAGGAACATACCCTCCGCAAACACTGCTGTGTTTGATTAGCCGGTGGTATACTAAAGAGAAGTAAATTGAATAGTAACAGTTTATGAATTTTAATGTGGTTTTTATTCACATACTGTTTTAGTGTATTTTTAGTTTTCCATATATAAAGTATGCAAAGGAGTGATTAATCAGAAAAGTCATTCTTAAATGTAAATCAACAGAACGAAACCAAATCACATTGCAGCAAATATGGCTAAGATAAATATTGTTTATTCACAGAGCTTGGATGTGGATATGAGAAAATACACTTTGGTTTGAAGTAGGTGTAAGACAGGAAAACATTCTGAGTATGTGTGTACCAGTTAACATACAATGCTCCACTTAATACCAGCATTCACTAAACTCTGGTGCTCTTAGGGGGCACAAGCATATGCTATTCCTGGCTATCTCTGCTGAGCAGCTGCAGGCAACTCAAAAGGAATTTCAGTAATCCTTGTAACGAACATATCTAAGCAGGGAATCTGCTGTTCTTTTCTCCAGCAATAGGGTCCTGGAGACTAGGGCATGAAGAAGCTTAGCTCAGGTTGTGGTGTCATGAGCTTTTTTGAGCCAATCTAACAACTCACTGGCACTGGGAGGAGAGAGACTTCCTTTTTTACCACTGCTCCCAGCTGCACTGCCCTGACATTATCCGTGGCCTCTGTAACCACTGGGAACCCAGCTCACTGGTCTGAGGACATTTGCCCTCAACACCAGTAATAAAAAAATCCCCAAAGCGAAACCCCTAAATTTCTGTTCCAGGTCTCGGTAGTAGCTGGGAGCAGGAAAAAGCTGGGCAAGCATACTGGTTTTGGTGCCTGAGACAAAGGCATTTGAAGGCAACTGGATTTAGGGATCCATGCCTGATTCAGAGAGATTGAAGAGGGATGCTTTTACTGCTTGATTCTCAAGTATGAACATTGGGCTGTGGAGTGATGAAAAGAAGGGTCTACATATCACTTCCGGAAGTAGGGGGCATCTGTAAGGAGTTGGAAAGGGAATCATTCTTTGGAGCATATTGCCTAAGAGTTGCAGGGAACAGAATGGGGGACATGTTCAGGAGAAGGCAGCAGAACAGGAATGGGGCTGAAAGTATGAGCAGAGCTGACAAGGCTGCTGAGAGGCAGTGGCTGCTGGAGCCACACTGTGTTCACTTACCACCCAACACTGGACTCTGGAGACAAGTGGGGAGTCAGTGGTGGGATCCCAGCTGCTGGAGAGTTCCTGTGCCTGTGTAGCTAGAGCTTGCAGTTCTTAATCCAGAGTAAGGCAAGTCTGCTGCAGTGTGTCAAAACCCTTTTCTCACCCTACTGGGAGTAGTAAGGAAGCTGCTTACATATGTGTCTTATTCTGATGGTTCTTCCAGCTGTCCATACATTCAAGATCTTTGGATTCCGGTTGTTATTTGTGTGTTTTCCAGATGAATTCCTATTAATTTTTAGTCTCTAGGGTGTTGTCCTTTATTTTTGCATTCCGTACTTTCCTGCTTTGCAGCTGGTCATGTCTTGAGTTGGTTCCAACAATAATTTACTAAGCAACCATAAAACTTTTTGTGACAGTACTTTATTCTTTAAAGAAAAGAAAGCTAAATGGCTTTGATTCCTTGTAGGTGATCACTGAAGAGACTAAGTTTTGCAAGTGACTTGTGTCTATTTGATGGTCAAGCCTACTGTGAGTTAAACCCTACCATTAACTTCCATCTACCTTCTGTGGTTATAACATAGCTCAAATTTGCAGCCCTTTGTCTTCTGTTTACATCTTCCTATTTCACTCCCAGTTCCTCTGTAGCAGCATACCATCTAAAGGAACACATTCCTTGTTTGAGGTTTACTTCTGTAAACTGAAGTCCTGCAGGAGTCTCACAGGGAAGTGATGGTTTTGTATGATAAGGGTGTCACCTGAAACTGTGGCTGTGATTCTGCTTTCTACGCTTCACGTTTGCTTGTGTAACATTAGTGCAAATGAGATCACAATGAGATTGTGAATTTAGTGCTCTGTGTGTGTGTAAGTGCATTTAAAAATTCAGAGGAAAAACTTGAAATTTCGAGTTGACTCTAAGGCAAGCATTACTCTAAAATTACCTAGTTTAGCTAAACGAGCATATGTATAAAGCATCTATCTTAAAAGGTATACATCCTGTCTTCATATTGTGCTAGAACATACCCATGAAGTCTAGAAGTGGAATAAAATTTTTAATTTTTCATTGTAAGCTTACATAATTAGTATACTCTCTTCCCCCATTTTATTTGAGGAATATATAAATGAGTTGAGTGGAAAATTAAAATATACAATAAAATCTTTGAACAGTATTTGCAATGTAGATCTATTTTCTAGGTTTATTCTTTAAATGTGCATTAGCAGATCTTTTTCTGTGAAACAAAGGGTGACTAAGATATGGAATGAAATTATGTAGAGGATGTATTTTGAAAGTAATATATTTAATATCATTTTAATTTCTTTTATATTCCCACAATTTCATATAACAAGCTGGCCACACATACACTATAAGAAAGGGTAAAGCTCACTCTTGTGGTATAGTAAGAGAATTGCAGAAGCAACAGCCCTTTATTCTTCAGTGATTTCTGTTTACGTGTAATTATTAGAAGTGACCCCCCCCTTCCTGCTTTCTGTAGATGTAGCTGTGATATTTTCATTCTTCTTGTCTTGCTGAACATGGTTTCATTAGTTCTGCTTTTCTTTCTGTGGTCTAAGGAACTTTTCAGCATCGATGCAGTGCACTCTCAGGCTGCTGGACAGGTATTAATGCTTACAGCACCACTAACCAAAGCTGCTTTACTAAAACGCACTGGCTTTTCATCAATCATGAAGTTACGAATGCAGCCAATGAAGGAATTGCGTGTAGTCAGGCTTGATGTTAGCAGAGACTCTGGAAGGAGATTAAAAAAATTAAATAAGTAAAAATGTAGAGCTCATGATGGGCAAAATAATCAGTTTGGTGGCAGAATCTTTTAAATTTGCTGCTAAGTGCAACTCTTCTGAACCTTCTGTGGTTCTTTTAAAACATTTGGACTACTGCCAGCGTCCTAGAGGCCATTAAAGTATGGTTAGTTATCTACAGTTCTGTAAAACTCTTGATACTACATTGTCAATAGAGACACAATTTAACATTTTTTTGACAAGTACATTATTTTAAGTAACAGAGTAGATGAGTCCCAGTGTCTGTTTTTGTAATTTAACATCACATGTATTGTCATCTGTGTCTGATTTGTTAGTTTGCATCCAGTTTGCTGTATCTGCATGGCATTATTTAGTATTATATCTTGTTTCTTGTTGTGAAGTTCTGTGTAAGAGTTTCCTGTGCCAGGCTGATAATAGCATTATAGAGCCAATGTATGGCATTGCTTTAGTATTCTATAATTAATGTAGAAATAGAAGGCTCTATTATGAAGCAGAACAGCATTTGCAATTACCACTTTATACTACCTCTCTGGGAAGAGTTCTGCCCTAATAAAATTCCAGTTTGGATTTAAAGAGTGAGCAGACATCTGCGCATAGATTTTATTATTCCCTTTAGGCTCATTTTACCTCCTGGTAGCGTGGGATGGATGTGAACACCATGCACTCAAGCCACTAATCCAAGATAAGCATTATAATGAATTTTGTAGTTAGAGCTGTTAATGATTGACATGTAAGGCTCAGAGAAATAATGCTGCATGTTTTCAATAAGAAATGTACTGGAGTTGACTTAAAAATTGAATCACGTAGCATTGATTACACTTTGTGTATGAACCCCAACAGAGTAGCTCTGTTGAATGAGGGAAGGAAACATAGTAATCTTGGCCCATGCTACCCAGATGGTCTGTGAGTCACAAATATACAGGAGCAGAAATCTCTCTAATAGAAACCCCTTCTCAGAATCTCCATGTTTTGTGTTCAAAGATGCCATTTCCTGAAGAAGAGGAAAGAAGCCTACTAGCAACGTGGGACCCAGTTCCAGTGACAGTGAGTTTCCAATCCCATAAATAAATAAGTCACTCCTTTAAAAAACAGTAAGCGCACATGGGAAGGTAAAAGAGAAAAAAAAGCATTTTTGTTTGTAGTTGGGTGACTTCTCCACTGAGTCCATACCTAACCCTCCAGCAGCTGTGAGTGTTTTAATTTTGATGAAGCAGCACATCTTTTTCTTCGAGAACTTGAGGCAGAACATTTCTGATCAGCCATTGAGCCTTTGAATTTTACCAGGTTGTTCATATGTTTTGTTCTTTTTTGAGGGGAAAACAGTCTTTATCCTTTCTCTGGAAACAGGGTTGAAATCTTAGAATAATGTACCACAAAGCTGCCAAAAACGTACCTGGTACACCTCCAATGAACACTGGCTCCCTGTGGTCCATTGCCTTTGGATTTAGTGGCCCTACCACATGGTTGACTTCAGAGTCTACGTCCAGCTGCACCACATTTGCATCTCTAATAACTGAAAGGAGAAGGAACAGGGGTCAACAAGAAGTAGCACATGAGTTTTCTATGACAGATAGGAATTATCTGTTCAGTGTGAGTAGTTGATTTGGTGTTTGCTAGATTGGCTGTGAGCCATCAGTGACAGTCTGTGGGCAGATTCTGGCACAAAGTCAGGCCAATGGAAGATACAGTGTGAAAGTAAGAGTGCTTTTGAGTGGGGCTCTTGATCACTGGTGGCAGTGTTTAGGCTCCAGGTTATGAGCATACAATGTCAAGTGGCTTAGGAAAACTGTTTGCCCAGTCACTCCCAATCGGGGATGTATTAGAATGCAGTGAAGCTTCTCCCTTGCTTGTGTGCCTGGATTTCCTTCAGAATGGAACCAGAATGCTTGTGGAAAGGGTGAAGACTCAGATCTCTTCTGCAGTGACAGCGGAAGGCATCCTAAATCAGCATCTAGACAGGAAGGTGAGGGGGTTCAAAGCACCCAGGGTTCAGAAGTACTTTTTGACTTTCAAAACCAGAAAAGAAGGATGACTGGCACAGAGGCAAAAACCCAGCTGTAGACATCTCTCTATTGTGACATCAACCTCTATTGTAAGGTTGTCCTCATCTGTCTTGTTATTTGACTTTTAAGGGCAGCATATACTTGTGCCTACTGAATTCTATCAACTTTTTCAACCTCTAATTGTGAAAGGAAGAATATAATCTGGTATATGAGTTACGAGATGTTGCTAGCATTTCAGTTAGGCTGCTTTCTGTTCTTTGAACAAGGAGCTTCCATCTTTGCTTGTTCTTCCTATCTATGTAGGAACCTGTGCTTTTCTTCCCAGGAAGCTCTGCAGTTCTCTATCTGAGGGATACGTAAGACTGTGTCTTTCACACAAACTTGAGTCTTGACAGGTGAAAAAGAACTGAAAACACCATTATATTCCTAGTGCTCTAGCCCATGGAGGTGGATATCTGGGGAGGGAAAGATGCGCTCTGCCACCTTAATTAGGGGATGATCACATTTTACTGACCTGCAATTCGATGCCACCTGCCATCGCAGAGACTCTGTTTCAGTGTCACTGAAGTTGAAAAATCCCTGATTCCATTATTAAGTTTCACAGTAACCTGAGGGAAAATAGAGAATCATGAGAGAAATTGGTTCCTTAATAAATCACTCAGACAAGCTGTACTGATAGAGATGCATACATTTAAAAAATGAATTAAAGTTGCTGATCTTATTTGCTCAGCAAAACAGTTTTCACAAAACAGGTCTTTTGAAATGCATTCAAAGACAGCAGACAGTTAATAGTAAAGAAACACAGATCCTTACAAAGAAGGTACTGGACTGCTGCAGTGACAAGCAGGGAAGAGCTGCTTTTCCAGGGTGAGTTTTGTTTATGAATTGCATATGCACTATACAGGAAGTGAGGTGTGAAGTGGTAAGTGAAGCAGCACCTTTTGTTAGACCAACTGATACAATTGGGAAAACCGGACAAATTACTGGACATGCAGGACCTTTGGGTAGAACTTTACATAAGAAGTACTATACTGGACGCGTTCTATACAGATTGAGCTTTTAAGTGTGGCATGATACACACCAGCTCAATGTACTTAAGAATTTCTCCGTTAACTCACCAAGAACTAGACAGAGGGGTAAGAAGGGGCTTTGTCTTGCCTATTCAGCTGTCAAAGTTAAGTGCCTAACTGAAGCACCTGTTCTCTCTATAGCCAATATAGAAAAGTAAATTCTCTGAATAACAGCTCATTTAGTCACTTAATTAGACACCTGCTTTAGGATAGGATGAATCATGATGTTAAACAGTCACTCTGCTGTAGGTTCCTGCTTCTGTGGGAGAGGTGAGAGTGTTTCCTCAGGTGTTGCATTTCTAACTGAGGTACAGCCAGCCTCACTTAACTACCCTTCCACTTTGATTGACAGGTAGTGCATTGCAGTGGTTGAAGAATATCCACACTGTGGATAAAAATCCACAGGCTGTGCCCTGGGTTTCTCCTCTGCAAGAAAAGACTAAAAAACTGCCAAGCATTCCCATGCTCTAAATCTTTGCTTGTGTTGTCCACTTAAGACTGAAATTTATTACTGTATGTGTGCAGTGCATAGCATGAAGAGATCCAGATTTTATCAATTAACACAATAAAAAAATAGCAATAGCAGCAACTATCTGGTGAGTTAATTTCAAACCTCTCTCTTTCATTTGAGATCCAAAGCCTGTAGAAACCAGGTCAACAGACAATCAGAACTTTTCCTTTCCCTCACTCTTTCCATCATACACATATCTGATAAAGGAAGAAAAGACTGAGTGTAACTCAGACTTATCTTTTAAGAAATAAAAAATAAAAATTTATTGATATTTACCTTACTTTAACTGTGATTTTTAATGTGTGGATGAAAGAGCAATGCCAAAGAGTCAGTGCTTTTGCTTCTTTTCAGTTGATAATGAAATATTTATAGCTTGTATCAGTAAAGTGATCTGATCTTGTCTCAGGTGTTATCTTTAGTTTTTAAAATAAATATGTGGTTTGCCTAATCTAAGCAGTTATTATATTTGGGAGAGAAATAAGGATCAGTTAATGGCAAATTTGTAAGACAAAATCTGCATGTAGCAAAGCCCCAGTAGGTGAAAGAGAAACCAGTCAAGGCAGTGGAGGAGATATGACCTTCGTGATACCTGTCCATTTCTCATGTGCATATTCAAGTACTCTCCATTCACGCTGTGACCATGCAGTAGGATTCCTGAGCTGCTTCGGGGACGTATTTCAAAAACAACTTCAAATTTCAGGCCTAAACTGAAGGATTCATCTGTGAGGTAAAAAGAATAACATTCTTTTTTTACTGAGTTACTGATGAAACTGGACATTTATTCAAAGTCAAAATAGAACATCAAACACTGGGTGGATTTTATTTGTCCTTAAAACCCTTGAAATGTGAGATAGCATGGTGTGCTGTCAATAACCCATTTCAACTTTTGTTTTGATTGTGTTTGCATGGAGTACTAATAAAGGTTTATTTACTTTTCTAATTATTTAAAAAAATGTATTTTGTTTAAAAATATTTCTTAGCACTGAAATGGACAGCAGAAAGTAAATGATCTGTCTTTTTTGGCAGTTTCTTATTGTGCAATTTCCTAGACACTCAGCAGTCATTATTGAGTGAGTGGGAGTTCTCTTGAACTTTGATGATTTAGTAGGAGAAACTCCCTGTTTCAATCTGGTGACAGGCCAGGGAGCAAACTAGAAACACTGGTCTGATTCTTCTTGGTGCTGCCAGTGAATAGGGTTGTGCAGTTTCTTTTCTTGTTCAGATCAGAGCCTATGTGACCAAAACACCCTCATAAAACTCTTCCCAGAACACAGCAGGCCTAAATGACAGAAAAGATGTGTTCTGTCATGCTGTTCTGTATCAACACATGCAGAAACTCTTTCTGCAGGATTTTTTAATTGCATGTTTTTTTATTAATTAAAAAAAAAAATAAGGGATGACCATTTGATGGTGTACTTGGTCTTGGCCACATTGAATTCTATGATAATTTTTTAGCATATTATGGTCTGTTCCCTTGGTAAATTATTCTTGTTATTTGAAATACATACATACAGGTGTGTTTATGTAACAAATTTTTAAGTTTCACAGTGACATGGTGACCTGTCAATATCATCTGCTTGCCTCAATAGTGATCTGTTTCTGATAATCCTTACAGTTCACAACCTCAGAAATTACCACACCCTTTAGTGAAAAATGACATTCTGTGAATACTACAGTGAATACTACAGTCCTATTTTGGAATACATTTGTTTAGGAGTATATTACCAAGGACGACATATCCTCCTTCTGATGAAAAGTATGTTCCTGCTTCTGATGGGCTTTCAAAGCAAGGTGTTACACTAAATGTCTGCGAAGCTGAAGTAAGTGATCTTCCATTGAGCTGTAAGTTGCTGAGACAACCACTAAAGCTGTAGACAGAGTTAATCTGAGGGGTAAAAAAAACCTTGATAAGTAAATAAACTGCTTGTGGAAGGAAATAAATTCTTCTGTCCTTATTTTTACTTGTTTATAAGCTGTAAGGCTGTGATTGTCTGGTGGATCAGTTTTGAACTAAAAAACAATTTCCAGAAAAGGGAAGCAGGAAAAATGATTCTCATAGCCTCTCATGTCTTTTTGATATCTTCAAGGTAATTCCAGCTTGTGCTATTTCTCAAACAGTCCTTACTGAAATTTGAGAAACATAGCACATCTAGGACAAGGCAGTGCTATACATATACCTCATAGCCTCAAGGCAAGACAGGGGTCTACTTTTTCAGAGTAGTTTATCAGTCTTGTTAGGCACATAACACTAAAGATTACCTTGAAAGAGACTCTTTTGTTCATTTTTAGTTTAACACTCCTTTCCATATACTTCAGTACCAAGCTGTAGAACAGAATCCTGACCTCTAGGTACTGTCTCTTAAAGCAGAGGTACTAAGACAACATCAAAATGTCTCCAAAACTCATTCTGTATCTTAGATCTCAGTGTGAAACTGATCTCGCCTAATGTTACTTGTCTCATCTAATTTTGGACGTCACTAGGATTTCTCTGTTCCTCATGGACCATTGGTTTCCCAGCTGCTGCTGCAAGGCTATGGAAGCCTAACCCAACTCCCACTAGCCCAGCCCTGTGGGAGCTTTGCTGTATACATGAACTGAGCTGTCTGCTGCTCAGCAGGATGAGGGTCCAGATCTTAGTAAACTTTTTTCTGATCTCATCCCTACAGTCAGCTTTTGTATTAACTTTACATAGAGGCATGGGGTTTGTACATAGAGTTCCGCTTTACCTGGATGTTTTTTACAGCTTTTCCGGGAGCTACGCCTCCAATGTAGAGTGGTTCAGTGACTTGCCAAGTATTAGCATTCCCATGGAAAGATTCTTCTAGTACTCGGAGACCATCAATTATCAAGCGACCAATATTTTTACCCCTAATAAATATCACCTAGGAAGGAAAGAAAATTGTGGAAGCTTACTTTCATCTCCTAAGGGATCACTGCTGGGCAGTGGAAGAAGATGAGATATTTGAGAAGAAAAGTGTGTGAGTGATACTCTACAAGGCTTTTTTGTTAACTGCCAGTATTCTTTGCTGGACAACCCTCTTTTTTCACATTTATGTGAAGGCTGGATAGTAAAACTGCTGCCTTTCTTACATTTTGGTGTACAAGACAGAGGTAATCAAGGTGTTTCAAGGTCTACTGAGATCTACCCATCTTGTATCTGCATACATGATCCATTGCTACCTATCACTGTTAGCATTTTCACAGTCTTCACTAGTTTTATGGTATGGATTCATCCAACCTGCTTTAAATACCTAAATCCCCAAGTCAGTAGTTTAGTAACTGTAGATTTCCTCTGTAGTTAATGAGGAGAGAGAGATACCTACAGAGGGAAATTCACTTTGACTCCTAAAATTGTCTTTTTATTTTCATAGACTACTGAGGTAGCCTAAGACAGCTGTACTCCTCTTAGGCACTTCAAAGACATTTGCTGAACACAATTATTCTAGTCCTTTCTTTCCTAGCTCACTTAACTCTTAATTGCCTTACTCTTCTGCATGTTTTTTTCATTTCTGTTTAGCTGTTAGCATTGGAATTGCTGAATTTTTATAACTGACTCACTGTCCTGTCCCTAGTTAATGGCTTGATAAAATTCTGCATGGAAGATTTAAAAATATTGATGGAAGTTTCTCAACATATAGCTGTGTTTATGAATACATGAATGAAAACTTCCTGAGCTGTCACATGAGCAGTGTCTTTACTGCAGCCTTGATAGCATGTGACATCATAACGATTGCTTTCTTTTACTTACATTGTGCCACAAACCATCGTTGTATTTCTCTTGGCTCTTAATCCTTATCTTCTGATGACCGGCATTAAACATAAAAATGAGTCGGCCATGAGCAACGAAGAGGGCCATGAAGTTGGTCTCTTTTTGATCCGAAACGTAGAAAATCATTCCGTGAGATGAGTGAGTTTTCAGACTGATAGAGAACTGAGCTCTGGAACATAAAAACACAATATTAACATTAAAGCAGCAGATAAGTTTGATTTATATCAAACATCAGGCAGAGGAAGACTGAGATTTTCCTTTCATCCAAAGAAATATTCATCTTCTTTATGGAAGTGGTGTTTCTGAGAAACATTCTGTGATGATTTTTCAAGCAGAAGTCACAGTGGAGAAGAAGTTGCCTTGCAAGGAACTTGTTTGCAAAAATTAAAATCTCTGGAGAGAATAAATTCAATGTAGACCACCAAAATCTGACAGTATATACACTACATTTCCTTTCATGTTAAACAGCAGTGTTGGGGGAATATTTAAGAGTGATGGCATGGAGACCTGATGTTTAATGTTATTCCAGACTTAGTTTAAACTTCCCCTTCCTTGTAGTTCCTTGTGAAGTCCAAGACAACATGGGAAGTTATACCATTATTGGTTTGACATTGTCACAATGAAAATTTCTTAGGTGATTGCTATTTTGACTTAGGATCTAAAACATGGCCAAGCTGTATTTGTGTAGGACAATGCCAGAACTGAGTCCTTCTTATTCTCATGTCAGGTGACTAACCTAGCTTCCCTTCTTCATATTGTCTCAAGCATCTGTACATTCCTGATTGCATGTGTGTATACATTCCACAGACACTCAGTCCCTTGCCAATATCAGTTGTTTTAAAATGACACAAGTAACTGTTTTCTTCAAATTAACATTACCACAATGAAGCTTTATTTACATTTGGAAAATAAAGATGTGTTGTAGGGATGTAGGGATGAAGGTGGGGTGAAGATACTAGAGTTTGTGTTTTCCTCTTAAGGGGTACCATCAGGACTGCCCTAAGTAGAACACTATTGAATTAAAATGAACATAATGATTTTTTAATTTAAATCAGGAAAGAACACTCTTCTTTTCTGAGTTAGTGGTCTGGTATGCTTCCAGGAAGTGCTGTGTTGCTGAATTTGTGATCTTTAATGGAAAGTATTACACCAAAATCCTTGTTAGATTTTGAATATTGTGTGACGTATTCTGTGGGAGCATGAAAATTAAATGTCAACAGTATCTGGACTGATTATTATTTACATTTTCATTATGTCTTGAATTGGACAAGGTTCTCATAGCTTTATGTCCTACTGCACTGTGATGATTCCTAACCATTAAACTACTGACAAGGTCCACTCAGCATGTTACTGCTTCCTTTCTTGGTGAGCTTTTGTGTTCTTTTCCAGCTCTGCTCTAATGCCTTTTCTTCTTGTAAAGAGCAAAAAGACTGATTGTGCATTGCTTGTATAGAACTAACATCCTCAAAAACTTCATATAAATAGGAAAGGAGACATATTTGTTAATATACAATGCAGATGAAGACTCCACGAAAGGGATGTAAGTAGAAACACATTCTATGTATTGCTCTTACTCAACTAAAATACCTTTTGATATAAGTTACAAACATGTTCCATGCATATTTTCGCCTAAGATATAAAAGAAAAAGCCAAGGTAGCAGCAGAAATATGTCCCTTAAAAAAAATTAGAAATACAGCTTTCTCCTCTCCAGTATATTTAATTTTTATTTCTAAAGTCACTTTACCTTTGACTGAAATCCTTTGGTACATGATCAAATTCTTGCCGGCTGTTTGCTGTTCCTCCAAACTGATAGGCATGTTCGGTTGCCTTGGGATTCATGGGCAAGTGGCATTGAGGGTCTCTTTGCAAATTCACTTGATACAGTTTTTTAAGGCCAGATGAAGGCTGTGAAATCTTGTCTTTATCTCTTCCCACCTGCATAGAAAAAGAACTATTAACCAGAATTTTAAACTAAGATTGGACCTAATAAAATAACAGTATCATTCATATATTAACTAGTAATATATTATTTCCTTACATAAATACCAGGATTATTTCCAAGTCAAATTTTCCATGAACAGATCTACTGTGAATGCTGATTTAGGACAGAACAAGAGATAAACAAAATATTTGTGTAGCTAACAGAGTTACATTCTTTTTTTTTTCAGTTTTCTGAATTAAATCTTTTCCTCTCTGCTTTTGGTCATATCAGCTATACTACAGGCATAGGAGGATATGCTAGGACTAAAAATTCTGCATGCTGGAGGAAGGTATGTTCCCCATTTATATTACTATGTGCTAATTATACCCATTAGAGAGAGCCACATAGAAGCAGCTGAGAACAGAAGCAAGCTTATTGCCTTTAGAATACAGAAGAAATCAAAAAGGCTTGTTTCTGAGGTATTTTTTGAAAAAAGTAATGTATTTTATTTTAGAGTTCTAGCAAAAGAGAATGATGCAAGTGTCGGCCAGACAGATCATGTCGGGGCAATCATTTGCAGTGATGGAATAGATAAAGGAACAGGATCCTTTCCTTCACATATGTGACATTGCCTTCATGCATTTGAGATCCATAATTTGAAGAACTTTGGAAAACTCTAGAGTGGTACTGGAGCAATTTTTAGTGGACCTTTTTATTACGGTTTCCTTTGGCTTTTGATGAGTTTTTTCCTTTCTTATGGAGAAGAGCAGCTGGAGGAGATTCAACAGGGCATCCATACAAAGATGCCTGAACTTTCTCAGAGTACTTCTGGAAGTCTTCCACTTCAACCTCTTCATCCAACCTGTGTTTCAGAGAGGAGATGACAAGAACAGCTTTTTTTTCCCAAGTGTTGGAATTATCTTCATAAAAATCTCAGAATTGTACACTTACAGTTTAAATTATATTTGAATGGGCTATTTTTCATTCTTGGATGATCAATAAAAGTACAGATTGATCAGTCAATGCATGGGTAACGTGGACAGCCTATATTACCTTTGCTTGTTGTATACATGCTGGCATGAAAAGAAAATATCAATCTGCAGCATCAAATTCAATTTTAAAATCTATATAAGAATATTTCATAAAGCAATTAAGATCAACACAGTCTGACCATTTTCACATGACCAAACACCTAACTTCCCCAGCTTCTGTGAGATGCCTTAATAAAATTTTGTTTCAAAGGCAGAGCAGAATGCAACGTAATATAAATGTAAATTACATCTATGCAAATTATTCATTGCAGCAGCAACATTAGCAGGTGCAGTATTGGAAGCTTATTTCATCAAGTTATTCCGACCTTAACAATATCTTAACCTAGTGGATCTGTGCCAACAAATTCCACGGCAAATAGGGTAAGAATCATATTCACACATACTGTCTAGCCTCACAAAATGAGACAGGAATTTTTATTGTGACAATAAGTCACTTCTCATGAGCTACTATTCAAGCTGTCAGGCAGGGACAGTGACTGCCTGTTAATGTGTTTGGGAGGATGTTACTCACCTAGTGAAGTAGGCGTTGCTTATGCAGCCAGTGAAGTTGGCTTGCTGCGTTCTGAGGGGAGAGCCACCAAAATAAAACTTCTTGTTGCTGTCTGGGCTTTTCCCTGCTCTGTCCCTTGCTGGGTTCTTCTTGCTCTGTTTCTTGTCATCGACAGTCAGCTCATACCTGCAAAGGCAAAGCATCCATTTTGCAGGCTAGCTTTAGAAATGTCAGTGCCAGTGATTGACAGCACATTACATGCACCCAAAACACTCCACTCAGTGCATACGTCACTGAATGGTAGTGCTCAAAGGCATGAGAGGACCTTTTTGCTTTCAGCTGTGCAACAAGTTGCTACTTGTGCAATAAACCCTTGGCAAAGTTGTGTACAGAGGCCCATGGATTTAATATTACCCCGAGTTAATTGTGAAGTCTGAAATTGTACAGTGCTGAAAGATAAACTAAGGGATTGCTGATGAAGGGATGGACTCACCATTTGGGTAAAATAATGTCCAAGCACATGCTAATCTTTCTTGTATATGCCCCTATCGCTTTTTCCTTCTCTTTCATCACAGTGCATTGGTGTTTGACCTTATACAGTGTTTTTTACCTGATCTGATTTTGCAACCCATTACTTGTTGCAGAAGTCAGGAAGGATTCTATTGCTTTAATAAGAATGTGAGTATACTAAAGCATCAGACACAGATTTTGTTTGCCAAACTCAGGGAAACATGACAATCCCCAAGGTTATTCCAAGACACCTTTTCACACCTTCAGCTGTTCAAACTATGATTCTTGTATGTCAGAAGTCATAGGTACAAACCTTCATTTCCATTAGGAAAGTAAGAATGACCTGCTTGTATCTCATAGGCAAGATTCTTAAAGAAAGTTGGTTTGATTATGTGACCTTCTAAAAAAAATTAAACATAGAAAACAATAGTAAAACATACCAATAAACCAAAGCATTCAAGTTTTTCAAGGAGCACAGAGAGAGACTTATTCCCTACTGCTGTATTTAGTCTTACATTTGTGGCTGCCAGTGCTAAAAATATTTTTAACATGTTCCACTGTGTATATCCCAAATGAATGCTTTATGTGAAGATGCCTCAATTACTTTAGGGTCAACTGGGAATTGTTTTTACAAATTAGAAGAATCAATCCTGTTGAAAAATGAATCTCACGCTAGTCTTAAATGTTATTAAACTGTTTTCTTACCTGAGGACAAAAAGGACTAAACTTTCAGGAAAACTATTATTTTCATTTTATTAAAAATTCCCATCATCTTGTGCTCAGGCCAAGCTGACCAGTTTTCAATCCCATTTAAAAATCAGTCATGTAAAAAAAGCCCTACTCAAGTGAGTGAGGTTTTAAAAGTGAGTGTTAAATGATAATGCACTTTACAAGAAATATTTATATTCTAAAAGTAGGGAATAAAAGATGGTGGACAGCTTTACCTTTCTGGGGTGACAGAAGTAACGATGAAATGGGTTTTTCCATCATTGTAATTTCGGTCTGGTGACTGAATTTTGGTTCCACTTGCATTTAAAACCACAGCACCTCTCTCCATAGAGATAGACAATACATCTGACTGAAATACAGACAAAAGCATCTTCATAAGCAAGTATTACACATAAAAACTCAGACTTCTGTGTATTTTCCTGTTGTATTTATTTTCCTTCTGGCTGTTTTCCACATTTGTGCCTTATTTGCAAAAAGATAAACTCTTGAGAAGCAAAACAAGAGATGATATCATTAGAATTTATATTCTTGCCATTTTATTAAGCCTGAATTCTGGGAATTCTGCTACTGATTATGTCTCATGTATCTGTCACATGAGCTCCTTCCATGTAGCACAAATGTATGATATTTACATTTCATTTGTGTTTCTGGTACCCTGGTACTGTATTGAGCAGCTGTTACTGCGGGATTCCTGCTGTCATAAGACCAAGACATTTTTTTTTCTTTTTCTAATTCCCTCTGATCAGACCGTTCAATCACTCAAAATTATCTCAGAGATAAGATGTGCTATTTGGGTCAGGCATACAGGATCACTGTGCCACTAGTAGGAATACTCTCGGTTCCATTTGAGCAACACTGCCACTGTGCACTGGTAGGAATCATTCTGTCTCATTCTGCCAAGTGCTAAATAGCTGAACTTCTGTTTGTTAAGTAGGGCACTTGGCACCTCATAGGATTAGAGCTTTTGAGTTAAAACCTGAAGTGCTGTGTGTGAGGCCTCATTTATGCATACGATGTGGGGAACTGACACGGTTACTGATTTCAATTTAAGGTAATACTCCAGGCTGCAACACGTGAAAGTTTAGAAGTGGTTATCGGTGTCACACAGCCTTCTCTGCTGCACTGCTGATGATATTCTGCAAGCATAGCAGAACAGACATTTGGGGGTGGTTGCAAATGTTCTGTCATCTGAGCTCATGCTTGCTGCAGATGTCAGTCTGAGCCGGCAGGATCTTTGGATTGCTTTGTCTCACACAACATTTTGAGTGCAAGTCCATATTTCTGCCCGTGTCACATTTCTGAGGGGGTATTTAGAGCAGCCTGGCTTCCCATAGCTGTAAGAAGCCATTCTCAAGTGCAGCTTTGCCCAGTCACACATGGAGGTCTGAGTGCCACCTGGGAATATAGGCAGCTTTCTGACTGATTTCTGTCAGTTCAGCAATGCTCAAAATACCATGCCACTAATTCAAACAAATTTTGCTTCTAGGTGATTCTTTGGATGGCAAATGTCAGATCCTTGATATTATTTGTACTTTGGTAGCACCTGCAGGTCCAAACAGGGATTGCAGTGCTGCTGAGCATGGCAAGATGCTCTGTGCATTTTTCCCCTAAGGACTTCACTGAGCACAAATGGATGCATGTTAATTCTAGGCATATCATCCAGTTCTCGTCTCAGCATCAAAATAATGTCTAAGCATTGCTGGTTTTCATCTGTAGATCAAATAGAAACTGTAAAAATGAGGTCACCAGTGAATGCTTCTATATTGTGGACTGCTTTCTCTATTGTGAAACAATTTCCCTAGTATTCTCCTGGGAAGAAAATGCAAAGGTAAAATAAAACAAACTGCAAAAAAAGAAATACTCACTCCTTCAGAATAGTAAAACAACAGCCCGCTGGGCTGCAATGTCCGGAAATTGAAGCCTCCTTCAAATTCAGCAAAGAGGGACATTTTTTGGCTTGATGCAATGAAGCTCTCTCCATTGAAATATGCGTTGCGGGACATCTGCATATTAAATAAAACATAATTACAAATAAACCTCAGAAAACATTCCAATAATACAAAGAATGAGTCTATTTCCTTCCTTTTCCTTTTCCTTTTCCTTTTCCTTTTCCTTTTCCTTTTCCTTTTCCTTTTCCTTTTCCTCTTTCTTTTTCCTCTTTCTTTTTCCTCTTTCTTTTTTCTTTTTTTAAAGTTGCAGCTAGTTCAGTTCTAAAAAAACTTTCTATTTTTCCTGCATATCTTAAGCCAATTTACGTAGGCTTTCCCTCACATCATGTGAAAATCTTGAGAAAGTGTAGCAATTTTAAACAGTGTTAAGTCAAATTATTCTCAGCTTCCTGGGATCTTGGCTTCATCCTAAATCTGCTGATGTTAGTGAGCATGAAAAGTAGAAGCAGAGGGGCTCACACCCCTGTTTGAGCTCTGTGGTACTGAGTCACAGTTCCAACACATGATATATTCCTTTGTGTGCTGTGCTGGGTACTGGGGTAGGGTGAAGGGTGCTGGACGTGGTGGTCTATAACTCTATAACCCTTTGAGTCAGGAGCAAAACTAGGTGCAAGGTGGGACAAATAGCACATAGCTTCCTTGTTGACAGAGGGTGAGATTGTGTGATGAGTTCTACAAGTGGAAGGATCCTTCTTCATAGGTTTGCAGCATGGCTTTTGATAGACATGGTGGCACGATGAAGATTCCAAACACTGTTTGGAGTTGCCAGCCTTGCAAATGGACACATAATGAATGATGGAAGGGGCCAGAAGCAAAATAGCAATTTTCTCAGTGCTAATGCTGGTACAGTTTGTGAGTCACAGAGGAAGAGCTGGTCTTGCTTAAGGGGAGAACTCATTGGAAAGGTGAATATTTTGCTGTCTTTTCCATTTCACACATTTGTACTAGAATGCATGTAAGGACAATTCCCCTTGTATCTTTAAGAAAAAATGAATTACATTGGAATATTTACTTTCAGAATGCAGCACACAATTTATTTTAGATCCAGCTTTCACACTGCAATTTCACATATGAGGAGAATTTTAAGTGAAAGACCTTGAGCTATAATTCAGAGTGAAAATGGGGTATTATGTCAGAAGACTTAACAGGAACACACAACCAGCGTGTGTCCCCCCCAAAAACCCCATGTCTGCTGGTCAATGAGTGCATGGCCATTTCCTTGGTGGAAGACTCTCCTTCCATTGTTTGGAGTAAAACTCAAGCTCCCAGCTATATGCATTGTCAGAATTTTGCTGTTAAGTCACACATGATGTTATGCTTACCAGTGAATCCTCTGGGCACCCATAGCTGATTCCCAGGGTTCCTGGTTCTTCCAACAAGTTGAAATCCTTCTTTTGGAACTGGAAACCCTTCATGCAGCCTTTAAAGCCAATACTTCCTGCCAGATGTGAACTAACGCTGTTGGAAAACAATGCCAAACAAGCTGAAGTTAGATAGCCCTTGCCTTTCTGAACAGGCTTTTGTTGCCAAGATGTTCTAAAAGGCCTGGAAAAACTTCAGTCATTTGCTTCACTAGTGCCCAGTTTTTGCATCTTTATGTAAAGTAACTAATGAGCCACATTCTGTGTACCGAAAAGTACAGATGCACCAGTTATAGTAAATATTATGTATTTACAACTACTTATAGTGAAAATAAATGGATTTTTATTTCAATTTTTTTAGCTTTGAAGAGAAGTTCTGATTTAGGTTTCCTGTCTTGGTTTTACTAGCAAGCTCCATTCTTGCCTTTGCAAGCAAATGGATCTCTATTTCTTAATAAAAATACTAACAGAAGTCAGGGAAGTAAGAGCAAATTCTACTTGCTGATGTGTGGGTTTACATAATTTTAAATGAGAGCAGTGGATGGGCTTCCAGCATCCTTTTAATGTCAGATTTGAGGTGGAGAGCACAGCAGTGTATCCCTGCTCCTACTCATTACTCTGAGTTTTTCAACTTCACACCTTACCAAGATACCACAACATTACAGCACAGGGTGAATATAATTGATTTTATCCTCACAATTCTCAAGGTGCATGAAGAAGTAATTTGCGTAAAATCACAGGGAGTCTGTGACAAGGCAAGGAAATTACATGGGAGCTACAGGGTACCAGTCCAGGAGATAACTAGGGAACAAATACACTGAAGGAGTGAATGTGAAACCCAGAGTTTTGACCTGGCTACCTGGAAACAGTCTTTGTTCTTTAAGCAAGATGAACCTTAACAGTTGGATTCTCTTCACCTCATCTGACTTGATACTGTTGACATCTGCTACCTGCACTGGTTGTCTGTGAGTTACCTCACTGTAAGACAGACTTTGGAAATGTGGGAGATGACGCAAGATCCAGAAATGCTTATTTTTCTGCACTGGCAAAAACGACCATCAGTGAAGCAGTGCAGATCTACATGTACATGTCTGAAATACAGTGAGAGAAGGAGTGCTGTAGCGGCTTCATTTGCTCCTCAGTGAAATCAGCAGGAAGGTAAAATCAACAGGAAGGCTCCTGCCATCCTTACTGGGATTTAGACCAAAGTGTGGGGTATCAATCTTTACTCTGATTGACCATGAGGCAGGCTGGATGACACAAATATGGCTTTCTGTTAAATGCCACATTTTCTAGCAACAGGAACTACAGAAGAAAGGCTTTCCCCTAAAGAAAGGCTTCTGAGTTTATTTCTTAACTCATTTAAGAGTTAAGTTTCCAGAACTCCTACCTACCCTTAGCTTTCTGCTTTAGGCAGTGACTGAGGTGGGAGAAAAATAACATATAGTGGTACTTCCAGTTTCATTTATTTGGAGAAAAAAAGCAATTGACAGAGAAAAGTGCATTTGAAGTGAGTGAAAATATGCTGCTTTAGAAGAATAATAAACTATTCTAAGGCTAGAGCTAATTTCCCCCTGCTGCTGCCCTGCAAAGTCAATTAAACGTGAGTTTGTCTGCAAAGAGGAAGCACCAATATCAGTAACAGATAGTAGTAGTAGAGAGTAGAATACTACTCATCAGTAGAATACTAACTTATGCTCCAGATGAAAATGGAATGATATTACCACATTTGGCCCATACCTGTTTGCTATCTACTCTTTTTGTGAAAATGAAAGCTGAGGACAATGTCAGACACAAAGTTTCAGCTCTGCTTAAATAATTTCTGTATGTATTTTTTAGCATCATAATTGATAATATTTTTACAATGCCTATGGTCTTTTTTTTCTGATAGAGCTTGTTAACTGAGATGTTATTTTTCCTGCTTTGACAGTACCTTCCAGGTGTTTTTCATGATAACCACAATCTGCTCAGAAAACTGCAGGCATAATTCACGTGATTCATCCTTTATCCTACATTTGTGAACAAGTCTCATCTGCCATTGAGTTGCTCAATTGCCTAGATTTCTAGGCCCTTCTGGGCTTTTTCAGTGTTCTTTAGGCTTGATTAATGAAAGTAATTTTCACCATCCTTCTGTACTTTCTTTCTAGATCATTAATGTATTTAATACCAACCCTGAGAGAGATCCTTTGAGCATGTGCTGTAGACTTTTTATACTGTGAAAATTGAAAAGTTACTACTATGTCCTATTTTCTCTTTCCCAGCTGCTTTCTAGGCCACTGCAGCCTTTTCTCTCTCCACTCCACTAGCTTTCTTAATAGCCCCTTGTGACAGACCTTTGTAAAGAACTATTTGAAAGGACAGATAAATTATATACTCCGTTTCTCCCTTGCTCACCACTTTGCTTGCATGTTCAAATAATTACATGGGATTGAAAGGCATCATTTTTCTTTACATAAAGTTTGTCCCTATCTTAAGAGCTTAAAGATTAAGCATTTTGTACCTCAGATTTATCAATTCAACAGTTTCTTCTGAAAATAAAAGAAAGAATAAAATTTCAGGAGATTTACCACTATGTCCTAGAAACTATCATGCAACATTTGCTTTTTTTTTTTTTTTTTTAAAACATGGAAGGTATTCCTGTTAGCAGTTGTGACACTGGAAACAGCATCTGGAGCCCTTCTGAACATTCTGGACTTGCTGTCTGACCCTGGGAATGAATACTGCCTGTCAGAAGAGCATACTCTTCTTCAAGCAGCCACTTTGCTCTCAGAGCATGACCCTGGGGTCCAGCAGATTCCTATGGCAGGAAATGAGTTTTTGCACAGTCTACTGAGATTAAAGTTGGTTTCTGTCAAATGGTACAATGGGAAAATTAGACTTTTTTCTTTTCTTCCCACGCCTACACAGAGCCAGCTGACTTGGATCCAAAGAGAACCTGAGATGAATCAGAACTGAAATGCTTAATGGGAAAAAGATCACCTTCAGATTTGAAAATGCAGTTGGTAGAGGGTCTTGGTCACTTTTTGCAGTGCAAGGACCAATAGCAATTTTATACACTAGCATGTTCTTTGAAAATGCCTTTTATTTTAAGAACACAACTGTTTCTTTTACCCTTACTAACACTGGGCCAGTTTCAGTAGAATTTAACTGTGCTGGATCAAGTCTACTCTTCAATACTTAAGAGCTCTGAGAAACACTGAGAAGAGTGTCTGAAGGGTTGTTTTATATCAGGTTTGTGCCAAAGAAATTATTTTATTGTTACCCCTTAAGGACAGGCCATACAACTTAACTTAATTATGGTTATTACTTGAAAATAATGATCTAATCGCACTTGTAAACCAACCTGGAATACAAGATCTCAGCAGGTGCTCCTCCAATGTAAATATCTGTGAATGGCATTGCTGTTCTTTCATTGTCCACACTCTTTATATGTCTTCTGTCTACTACCAAGATCATCTTCTTAGAATTGTGATATATAATAGAAATCTGAAAAGAAAAGCATGTGCTTAAAAATATAATCTTTTGTAAGATGTTACAGTGATCTTGAAAAATTGATTGCATCTTTATGTCTTTTTGTTTGAAAAGTTCCTCCCATTTATCAGAGAAGTTTTTTTTGTGAATTGGGAGAGGCTGACAATGATTACTTGTAGGGAGCTTATTTTGATGTCACTATTTGATGACTGAATCCTCAGGATATTTCAATTATGAATAAACCAAATGAAAGTACTCATGTCAAATTCTGCACTGTGGCAAACAGATAAGCTCCATAAACTTCAGAATGCTTTCTTGATTTATCCAAGAAGCTAGGGCATTACTTCTTAAAAAATGATTTCATTGTCAAAGCATAAAAAGCTTAATTGTTCTCTGCTTTAAAAAGAGCAGAACTATAGCTGTAGTTTTGGTCAGGAATCAGACTTTGAATTTACACCAAGTAAAAGGCAGAAGACGCAATTCACTAAGGGGATTTGCTACTGTTACAGTTACATTTGCTTAAAGCAAATTCCCTGAAACCAAATATGAGTAGATATTTTATATCTGCCAAAGTCCCTGAAATACTGTGCATATATAAAAGGTTGCTACCATGTCAACTCTCTTTTCTAATCAAATGGGAAGTGCCATAATTCTTGTAATACAGTGCATAACAACTAAGGTGGCCAAGTTAACATAATGACATGGTTTTAGTTGAAGATAGTTTTGTATTTGATATAGAGAGTTGTCCTTGACATAATTTCATTTTGAATTAATAAAACTTTCTCCCATCCTGTCCTTGGCCACTAATACACAGAACCTGTCTACAAGCACTGATTTATGAGGAGGCAGGGAGAACCTTCCCTTTCCACTGCTTGGTAGTGGGGGGACTTGCATACACTCTGCCCTTCTGCATGTTCTACCATATCACCACCTGCACCTTCATCCTTTTGCTCCATTCATGGATGTCAGAGCAATTATTGCTCCTTGGAGCTTCTGGGATAGTTGGTCAAATGGCTGTGATAGTAACCACAGATATACCTCATGAAATTTTGCATCGTTAATCTGAGCCTTCTTCATGGAGTCCTCGAGAAGCACGGGGCCGGTGCTGAAGCCAAAGTCGTAGCGGAGGTACAAGAAACCATTGTGCATCTCTAGGCTGAAGAACATGCTCTGTGTAAAGAAAAACAGCAGTCAGAAAAGGATTATGTGGCAGCAATTTCAAAAAATTAATAAACAATGTTATGAGACTGACATTGTGAAAAGCATGCTGGGAAAGATATTTTTATTTGCAAAATTATAACACAGTTTCTATATTTTTATATTTATAATATATGTGTACATATGCACTTGCACATGCACACATAATTGTTTATATGTGGCACTTTTTGGAAGAACTGGTGAACTGTTTCCTTATAGAAATATTATTTGGTAACAGAGTAATGTCACTATTCTTTATCAGCAAGATATTCCTGATGCAAACACATCTATTCGCTGTTAAAATAATACCACATGGCCTAAATGAAAAGATCCTATACTGGTAAAAACAATGTTGTGCTAAAATGGCTGTATCTGCATTAGCAGCTTCTACCATGATACCTGTAATCACTCAGGATTTTGTGTTTTCACAGCCCTGATCAGCACTGGCATATTTACTGAAAGGTGAGCAATAGCTAGAGTGTATTTACTCTGTATTTAGTTTCTAGAATTTCTGACTGTTTCTACTCTATGATTCAGTTTCTGTTGTGTGTCTGGGTGACCTAAACTTTATAAACAGGAGCTGTACTTCAGAAAATATTTAGGGAGTGGTTGAAATGAAGACCTGCACCCTAGAATTAGTCTTGTTCCAAAACTGAACATGAAGAAACAGAAAGAAGAGTTTACAGCAAAACGTGCATCTGGGTTAATGCTTTCAATGCTAATGTTTGCCTTCTCTCCTAGTTTTCATGCTGTTGTTCCCATGCCTAATGGAAACATGGGAACAATAATTCTCGAAACACTACTGCAGGCCAAGAACTGCTGTCTTTGACATAAATGCGCCCACCTTCAGAAGTCATTACTTAAAGAAGTAAGAGCAGGTTTTTATCTAGCACTTTTAAATGAAACTTCAGCTTGGGTTTGTTCTGAACAGCTTAAACTTGAACACGAACAAGGATTACATTCAGAAAATGCATGAGCTGTCTTTGCAGAACCTGAAGAATGGACCAGCTTACAGTGATTTTCTAAAAGTGCCTGTGAGCAGGCATGGTCTCCCACAGTTGATTGCAGTTTCCACTGACAAAGTGCATACATCTCCAAGAAACCTCTAGGTGTTTTTGCTTGGAAGAAAAGTAAGTGCTCTGCAATAGAGGCTCTTAAACTTTAACAGTAGCTGCTTAGTCAAAACCTCCTAAGAATGAAGGTTAGTGGTAGCATGCTCTGCTGCAAATTGCTTCCCACAGCCCTCCTCTGGAAGTTACTCTAAAGGCAAACATTAGAGAGTAGCTCTTCTAGTAAGAGTGGATTTATTTTTCTTCTAAATATTCAAAGCAGTGTTCCATGGAGGTGTCTACACAAGTGTCTGTCTGTGGTCTGCATCTGTGTAGAAAAGTGTTTTCTGTGCCTTTACTAGGTAGTAATCCACACAGAACTTGGGAGCTTGATGTGGAAATGCCCAAAGACCAAAAGAAAAATCTGAGTTTGTCTTCAGAGGATATTTTCATGTGGAGTCTACTTTCTTCAAACTCTTAAAGTGATTGTTTCATTCTAACACTTCAGAAAAGCTCCTGACATTTGGATCAAGCCTTTTTCTTTGGACTGCTTTCTATTTCCAGTAACTTATATATTTAACTCTAGTACACCCTGAGGCACAGTTATAAAGTGGCAGCTACCACAAAGTGGCTGCTTTTTGGGAGTTACTTCACAGAAATTTCCTATAGCTTTGATTGTGCATTCACATTTAAATAAAGGTACAACTACTGGGCTTAACTAGAGTCTCTCTCGAAGTATCCTCACAAGGATATGAAGTCCTGACTGTCTCTGGATAAATGCAGAGTCCAACTCATGGCCTCAGCTTCCTGAGGCCTTTGCAGACCAAGTTCCAGCTCCCTCCTAAAGTATACATGCACCAGACAAACAAAATGTGTTTCCTCTTTCCACAAGTTAAATGTGAGGACATAAGATTTTGGACTTTCTGTGATATTCTAAGTACTGGTGAACTTGTGGTGCTCATGGGTAAAGGGTACCAGCAGGACTTGCTACTCACCCCATTAACCATCAGCAGGATCAGTCCATTGTCTGTAGGTGTTCGAACTTCAATATCAAATCGAGTCACCTGGCTGAATTTTCCCCTTCTCTCAATGTTTCTTGCCAAGGCATAGCCAGAGCCATCAAAGAAATAGCTCACAGCCCGGCTCTGAGTGAAAGCCAACTTATCTCTACAAAAAAACAAGCAGGGAAGGATTAGTTGGCATATATTCATTTTAATTTAGGGGAACTTAAAGGCATTTACATACTTTATTGAAATAATTGTTCTGAACTTCTGCTTCTGCCTGGAAATGGTGAGACTGATGACTTTCTTTTAAATTTTTTCTGGGAAATTTTTTCCTGAAAAATAGTGTGTAGCTTTGAAGCTGCATCTAACTCCTTCATCATTACATCATGCTTTTATCCTGTGCTATGTGTAGAGGACAGGAAAATTCTTTGCTCATCCTTGTAAAGTGAAAGCCCACAGCACTTCCTCATTATAAAGACACACAGATATTTCTATTAAGAGCTTGCCAAGTTTATGCAGAAATCCATTTAAATTCTGCAAGAACTTTAGCTGAGCATGGACAATGATGGGGAGCCCAGGAGCAGGTTGTATGCTCTGTTCTGGAGCAGCAGCTTGTGCTCCCTGTGGGAATGGTGTTGAGAGCTCATTTGCTCTATCCCGACACTTCCTTCAATTCATCCCAGTGCATGCTGCAAATTACACTCCTGTTTTTTTCCAAAGAGAGGTTCTGCTCTTGCTGCCTGTTGTGTGAGCAAAATGCCTTCTGTGTCTGTGCTAAACAAACACCGCAGTTGATGATCACTTCGGCTTTAAGGAGCTGCGTTTCCCAGTTTGTGAACGGCTTATCTAAGGAATATCTGTTGTGGGTTTAAGAGTGTATGGCAGGAAGAAACTCCTGTATGGGCTTTGCTGGCTGGGGATGGGACTGCACTCAGCGTTTCCAGGCCCACTAGACCCGGCTGGCTGTGGTTGTTTCACTTGGAGCAACGTGATTTGAGTCAGGAGCAGCCCGGTCCTAGGCAAGCAGTGGAGTAAGGAAAGAGCCTGGAACATGCCCCAGCTAACGTGGCAGTTTCCTTTATGAAGGCATGAACAAGATAGCTAGTGCAGACAAAAAAAAAAAAAAAGTAGAATATCTCGTGTTAAAAGGGACTCATAAGGAGCCCAACCTCCATATATATATTAAAATTGTTGATGCAATTAGTAGCTAAAAGCGACCAAGTTCCTTCTGGGACAGCTCAATAGCACCTTCACTTTTTAAATCTAGAGCAGGAATGAACCATCAGGACTGGCTGCCACTTGTAGCGGCAGAGTGAGGATGGGACTGTCCCCTACCTGGCACAAGGTGGCGATGTGGTGGTGTCGATGTTATAGACGTGCTTGAAGTTGTACAGGCTGATCACATCATCGTTCAGGGTAGCCAGCTCCAGGCAGCCGATGAAGCCAGGTAGGTCTAGGCTAGGAGGGAGCTGTGCAGAGGACAAGGAACAGTAAAAGGAGAAAGGTGACACTCTTTAGTTGGGTATTGTGAGAGCATTTGTGCCTCGGATCAGTTTTGTCCCTGTGCAACTTGTATTTTCAAAAAAAAAAGATTGATGCTACTGTGAAGAGTCTTCACAGTCCTTACCATGATGTGGTCTTTGGGCTGTAAGTGAAAAGGGAGCATATTAATTTGTCTCACAGTGAGAAAATCAGGCCAGGTAAAGCAACTGCAAACAAAAATTTCTTTGTAGTTTTGACGGGAGCATGCTTGGAAACAGGGAAAAAGGCTAAGATTTGACTAATAACAGAGCTTACTCAATGTATTTGAATCGCTCAGTAGATATTTCATATCTAATGTATAGATATCCTTCACAGCCAGATAAAGAGCTCCATACCATAATTAAAGAGAGAAATGAGAGCGCTCTTTGAACCCAGGAGACTGGGATTCAAAATCTGTGCCAGTGGGTAATCCTCAGTAGATATTATTTTGAACAGTTAGCAGGATGTAGAAACTCCTTCTTTTAACAAAGGTCACTGCAAATAAAATTTAAATAGACACACCGGTGAGGGGAAAAACACAAAAGAATAAAGCTGACAGACCTAGACCATTCTTTTTATATTAAAATACTCAGTCCTGTGGAACAGGTGTGTTAATAATAACACCTCTTGTACTTCAGAGTTTGATCACTGTGAGTAGCTTTTCTTCATCTTCTCATTATTTCCATTTTCTTATGATAAAATAGTAATGGTAATACAGAAATGCAGAATGTAAGTAGCTGTAAAAGAAAATTACATTCTTATCTGCAGCACAAATACATTTGGTAAATGATCATGATTTCTTTTTTTCATTTGTTTCTTCTACTATTCTTTTAAATTATGTTAAGCATGAGACTTCTAACGGCTAAGTGGTGCATTTCATATTTGCAAAGTATGTGAGAGGGAAGCAAAATGTGTTTAGCAAATCAGACTCTATGTTAATAAATGAAAATGTGAGATGTACTTTTTGAAGGGGGAAGGGATGCATATGCCTATCAAATAATACCATGAATCCTTTTCTTCCTATTTCCCTTCCCATTTTCCTTCACTCTCCTCTTTTGTTTTTCCTTTGCTTTGCTCTGGAACAGACCTGGAGGCTTCATTTGTTGGATGACTTTGTGTGTGTGTGTACACGTGTATGCAACTGTTATTCAGTCTTCAGTCCTATTCTCAGGCAGTTTGCGGCCAGGGCTCAGTAACCTGAAATTCAGACCATGGCACAAATCTAGTAGTCACAAAAATGCAAAGCTCAGGGATACCTAAGTGTGTTGAGGTAATCTTTCTTTGTTTTTATATTGTTAGGAGAGCTGCTTGTGGATCAGTATTTGGATCTTTTTAGCACCTGCTACTATTAGCTTAAAGAATTTAGCCTTCTCTAAAGTCTTTTTAGGTACGTTTTTATCCAGCCATGCAATTGTTGCAGCCAAGATCATTCACAGCAATTTTTAAATCCCAAAAGAAGAAGTGGTATGTTCACAGAAGCAGGTAAGTGAGGTGCTTATTCATGCTGACTATTAGCTAGGCTGAAGCAACTCTCTCACACCGGTCTTCCGACATATTTTGCACAAGCAACTTATCATGATGTTACACGGCTGGATTTAAACCATTGATAATTTAAATTCAAACAAATGACTGTGTTGCTAGTTTCCCACAAGGTCCTAATGTTAACGATACATTACTTTTTATTTTTGTGACAGCTGTAAAAGAGAAATTGTAAGTACCAAGAACTCATTAGCATTGAAAAGAACTAGTAGCCTGCAAGCTTTGTTAAGTGGGACTACTAGGCCTTTGTTTATGCATGCTGCTTAACAGCTAGCAAGCCTTCCTTTCATCACTTTGCAGGAAACTTGAACAGCAGCTCACAGAAATCTGATCCTCTTGCTGTATGACATAATATGCTACAGAACACTTCTTTGCCATGGCTGAAAGATGGATTCCTAAGATGATAAATGACTAAATAAGGACTTTATGTACCATTTCTGTGTTGAAATGGAAGTCCAGCAAGATTAGTTTGCACTATTTAGTTTTGAATAGAGAATACTTATCTGACCAACCTTGAAGCCTGGAGGCACTCCACCAACATAGAAAACAGCATTTGCAGGTTCCAAATTAAGAAGGGAGCCAGGACCGAGGACCTCACCCTTTTTGATGAATTTTTCTTCAGCTGTGCTGCTAAGACTGGGCACAGTTAAAAACATTTTGCCATGTCTTCCGATCCTGCAGGAGAGAATTGTAAGCAAAGAGGATTTCGTGTTGGCTAGACCTACAAAAGAACAAGCAAACCTCCAACTCTAGGAAGGTCTTTTATTTCCTTAGTAGAAGACTAGTAATCAGGATGAAAAAAAAAGGGAGGGACTACAGACACTTTGTCTTCCTCCTTGTGGCCCCTTGGGTCTTGGCTCTTCAAAAGCAGAGAGAATTTCCATTTATTTCAGCAGGAGTGGAACCAGGCACTGAAAACTCCTGATGGGCAGTTCTGACACAGCCTTTTGTGCTTGATTTTTCCTATTAACTCTTTGATTTTGGGGAAATACACATTCCCACTTTACCTCTCAATTTTGATGATGCTGAAGTAAGAAGGCCAGGTGCTGACTGGCTTGGCATCCAGAGGTATCTCCACGTCTTGGCCCCCCAGATTATAAATGTACACAAGGTTGTCATTTTTAATTGCAAGACCAATGTAATGTTTTGCCTAAAACACCAATGGAGAGGGATGTTAGAAATATAACATTGAAAGAAATTTAGTGCAGGACATTAGAAAAGGGTAAGCTTTGATAAACTGAATGATACCTTTAAATATTACTGAAAGCTATTTAAATAGAAACAAAAACTTCATTCTTTAATTGGTTGCTTTCACCACATTAAACTGTACAGAAAAAAGCCTCCGATATTTCACTTTATATCTGTTTTGACTGAGGTAAATTCAAGGTCATGAGATCTCTGCTGAACATGAATTAGTCATGTTCAATGGGAAGCTGTTCATCACTATTTAGTGTGCAGTGCCACATGCAGGAAATAGTCTAAAGCCTAGGTATTATGATACAATTAAATATTCTGCAAAGAGGCATTTCACTTGATTTATATTCAGTAGACCTTTAGGAAAGCTTAAAAATGAAAGCCTGCCTCTTTACCTTCCTAAGTAACAGATTGCCAGGATGATACCTGGCTTGTGAGTTGTGATTTTTTTTCTTTTCAGAACCACAGTTTAAAGAACAGTTATTTCAAAGTAACGATCAACAGAGTGTACAAGAGCAGCACAAGCCACAGATAAAGAAGTCTGCTTATCTTGTGGGCCTGTGACCTCAGAGATTTGGAATTGACACTGTCAGTGGCATAAACTGATTAAAGCATATCTCACAGAAGCCAGGCAGGTGACATTAACTGCTTCAGAGCGCCTTGGTACTGGCAGAGGAGATAGCAAGTGTGGCTCACAGCAGTGACAATCAAAGGAGTACACTGCCAGGCAGTCTAATTAATTTGCTCTTTAGAGAGAATCCTTCATTGTTTGGGGTGACAAGCCTCAAGGACAGGGGTCTCAGCAACCCTTGCTCTTTTGCTTGTCACAAAATCAATGATAGTCATACAGGAGATACCTCTAATTTTGCAACATGCAGAAACAGTGAGAGGAGAAACCAAGGGCAAATAAACTTCAAATCTATTTAATAAAAAAAAAAAAAAAAAAGCATAAAAATTAACTGGGTTACTCTCTTACGTTTTTGTTCCCGAGGTACAAAATGAATCTGTCCGGAGATGCTGCCAGTTGTGGGTTGTCTTTGTCAAGCTTTATGTACAAGCTCATGGAAGTGAAAGATTTCAGTTCTTCCACGTTGATCTTTGGATTGACTTCAACAGCTGATTGGCCTTCAAACATCATGGAAACTTGGACCTGAAGTTGCAAATACGCAAACTGAGACACATTTTTGTTGCCTGGGATCATTACTTAAGGTAAGTGTGCAAGAATACTGAGCCAGGAGCCTTGCAAGCATGGAGCTGGCACCTAGCATGTAAAATTGTATGTTTATAACAATCTTTTCTGGAAGACACTGTAAAGAATATGGAGGGAATTAATTTCAAAATTAATTAAAGGTCCTAATTAACTCCGCTTAAATATGTTCATAAAGTAAATTACATTTCCGTGGGAGATAGATGTGTGCTTAGTTGAATCAGGGCTACATTATTATGTATGGCACATAATGAAATTCTTACATAGCTATAAAACTTCTACCCATAATTTATTTCTTTGGGAGTAGTATGACCATTTTCTGTTCATGAGTAATCCTGTTATATCACTGAACCTACAGAGATATTTATGAGATGCTAATAAAATTGTAAAACCTGCTCATTTTAGTTCAAAATGCCTTCAACATTGAAGTAATGTTTTCCAGTTTAAACACAGTATACCTGAATGACGAAACATATTTAAAGGACAGTTAAGCACTGCGCACATAGAGATTTTTCCTTTTCTAAGTTATACTCCAGCACTGTGAACATACGATAATGCACTGAAATTTTTATTTCTCTGAAAGAATTCAAATACACTGTTTTAATTTTTGACCTTGGTGTTTTTGTTATGGAAGAAACCCTCATTATTTATGTATGATAATGAAAGTGCTTTTTTTCCCTATTAAATATGTGTGAGCTAAAGATTCTCTTACCCTGCAGAAAATTAATTCAAAAGAAAAAGCAAAAAAAAAGAAATGTTGTCATGTCAGAAAAGCTTACATAAAATTGCTGTAATTATTACTCATGTTAATTAATTTTGTAGGTAATTTGCCTACAAATTGTAGGTAATTAGGTTTTGTTGTCGTGCCCATTCTATACACTGTGCCAAAATCTTTACTATGAAGTTGCTACTGCAGTAGCAATAGTCTACCATGAATAACATGATAATGTGAACTGCTTGCAAATAGTAACTGTAAAGATATTAATGACCTCCATAGTTCTCTGTTATTCCAGTTTTGGGGAGGTGATAATGTCCAGGTTTGGCCTTCTAGCATAGCCTAAGAAAATGGAGGTTATAGTAAGATTTGATTATTAGCACTAGTGACCAAAAGTCCCATCCAAAAGTTTTACCTTGCTTGCTACACTCCTGGTTTGAGCAATTAACTCTCTGATCCGCTGAATGCTGGAAGAAATATTGTTTGCTGGTGCCTTCTGTTCTACTCTGCGCAGTTTGTCCAGGAGTTCAGGGAAAACTTCTGTAAGTTTCTTCACTGCAGTTAGAAAAGAAGAGACAGCTTTTTCTTTTTTTCTCCTTGAAACACTGGTTTTGCACCAGGAGAATTCCACCTTATCCTCTTAGGTTAACTCACCTATTTCCTTCTGCTTTCTGAACAAGTCATAAATATGATGTGTGAGAGGCAGCGATTCCAGACAGGATAGTGATTTCTAAGAATTTTGCATTGTTAAAGTTTTTGGAAACAAGTTTTCACAAAGGAAACTCTGTTTTCTTAGGACTCGTAGGTAATACTCTAGTGTGTTACCTCTGTTATATGTTCCTCAAGGAGCTCTGCAAATGTTAATAGTTTTAACCTTTTCCTCTTCCTTCAAGACAAATAAACGTTAAGCCTGATTTTACAGATATGGCAACTGGAGCAGAAGGATTACTTGTTCAATATCTCACTGGATATCTGTGGCTGACCTGGGAACTGCATCTGGCTGACCTCGTGAACCATAGTGGTTATGTTTCATGAGCTCTCCAAATTCACTCTAGGGGAGACACATAGGTTGTTCTCCTCAGCTTTCAGCTGTGCATCTCTCCCAGATGTGTCAGCACCCAGAGAGCAGCATTGGCTGCACAGATGTGTTTGCTTTGCTCACAGCCCTCTCTCATGACAGGAACACTGCCACTCTCATGCTGGGGTAACAGGTCTGAACTGTACAACAATACAAGGCCGATGATGATGATGATGATGATGATGATGATGATGGTGATGATGTGTGCACCTAAACTGTGCTCAGTACCTTGTGAGGACTGTACATAGTAAACTGTGCCCCAGCCCTTGTGATCGGTAACCTCGTCAGCTTTCCTGCCTGCCTCTGCCAGGGGCCATGAGTTAGAGCCCTGGACCTTTGGTCTTTCTCTGCTGTGCCTTCTGGTGGTACATGTGCAGGTGTCATTGTTATCGGAGGGAAATGTGGGGCTTTATTGTGATCAAAGTGGAAGAAGTCCTTTCCCAGAAAGATAAGCAGAAAAATTATCAAGAAAGAAAAATA
Organism: Acanthornis magna; assembly: GCA_036785705.1. NCBI lineage: Eukaryota > Metazoa > Chordata > Aves > Passeriformes > Acanthizidae > Acanthornis > Acanthornis magna. The sequence continues at coordinate 2,097,384 of JAWUZG010000022.1, read as the reverse complement.
ACTACCCTTAATTATAATCCAATTTCATCACATCAGATTCCAATGACATGTTGCCCTTTGAAGGATATTTACACATCACATCATTTTTCATCTTTAATTAAATGTAGGTACAAGTTGCTGAGTATAATGAAATGTGATTTTAGCTGCAAGCTACGTGCATATAAGAAAGATCCAGCATTCGGAGTTAATTTTTAATGACATAGATTCACTATAAAGGTTAAGACCAGATTTGCAGGGTTTGCAGTTACACTTTAGGGGTTGTCAGCTTACATCCACCTGCTCTTGTGTTCTTCCTGTCATATTTTTACCTTAGTCTGAGAATCATAGAATACCTTGTGTTGGAAGGGACCTGAAAGATCCCCTAGTTCCACCCCCCTGCTCTGGGCAGAGACACCTTCCACTAAACCACCTTGCTCAGAGCCCCACGCAGCTTGGCCTTGAACATTCCCAGAGGATTGCAGAGAGGCAGGTGGAGGGGCTGATCATCAGATATGAGAGACTGTATAGAAAGTTGGGAAGGAGGAGCAGACTCCAATCACTTTTCTGTGCTACCAGTCTGTAGCGAATGAAGACTGAAGCAGCTCTCAGCCTCATTCATATCAACCCAGAGTATGAGAAGACTCCATGGAGTCCTACAAGTCTGCTTGTTTTTGGATAGAGTGAAAAATCTATATTTGCCAGTCCTGTCTCTGCTTGGCTGTTTTAATTTTTGTTTTACTTTCCAAGTTCAGTCTGGGAGTGGGTTATACAGAACTTTAGACTCTCCAGTTATTCTCATTTAGTCCTGGAAGTCTTTTTGTGCTGAGAGTTGGTAATCAGCTGTTCCATATAAAGCTCACTGTACATTAAAATAGCATTATTTTAGTGAATCCTCAAAGAATTACTGTAAATTTTGGGTAAAATGGTGATTTCCAAATGAGTTAAATTTTCTAATTAAAAAACCCCAACAAAACCAACTAGTACAATAATCAACTCATAGGAAGTTTCTTCTTCCTTCTTCCATTTTTAAAGCAAAAATACTGCAACCTCAGAATATGATTTAGCAAATTTCAATCACTTAAAAAAAAATCTGCAACTGAATTGGAATTGTGTTTGGTTTGATAACTTAAAACCTGTCTTTTCTGTTTGAAATTTGATGTATCAAACTGGAAATGTGACTATAACATGAAAACACGAAACTAATGTCTATAACTACATAGACTATTCTATAACTACTAGAACTATTTTGAAATCTCAATGTAAATCTCTTCCTTTTGTCCTTTATAATGGCATTCTTCAACACAGAAGAACATTGATTTTTGATTTTAGTCTTTGGGGTGAATGTGGGAGTGAGAAGGAAAACTATTCCTACCCGGTCACAAAATATAAAAAAGAATAGAAGGGAGGAAACTGTCAAGGAGGAAATACCTTGACTATAACCTTCCAGACACTTTCCCCTTTCATGTTTTTCTTCCCAACTGTCCATCACCCCCTCTGTTGAAGCTCACCACTTCCCTGAACTATTCTCAGACAAACAGCACAGCCAAAACATGCTCTCACCCTTCCAAACACCAAGTGCAAGCTTTATTCAAGGGCAATGCAGACATGCCAGCCTGGAGGCTTCAGCTGCTCTGGTAGTGTTACTGGCATGAAGATCAGGTGTTTTGGTGTTCCAGGCACCTGTCTGAGCATTTGTTGGGACTTTCCTTTGGACTTTGATGGACATTCCTCCTGTCAGATCAGCCTCTCCTGGCAGAGTACACAGCTGATCTGGGAATTCTCCACCATGCCTGGCATGTCTACATCTGTCTTCCCAGGCTGTGAATCGCAGTCACATCTGTCTGGAGAACTACCTGTGCCAGCCTCCTGTGTAGCACTGATCTCTCTTCTCAGCTATTTCCACCTCATCCTTCTGGCAAAAAACCCCTCATCATACCTTAAAACAAACAAAATAATCAAATGTCTTCAGAACAAAAATGCCATGGAAAAGCCTCCTCCACAGATGTCCTAGGACACACTTTGCTGTAGGTTGCATATTAGCACCTCTCCAACAGTTAGTTTGTGGTCAGCAGGCCCTCCAGGCACTCGGATATGAACACAAATTTTTCAAGGTGACTCCCTACTTGCAAACTCCCCGTCACAGAGAAGACATTTTTTCCAAGCTGTTCTTGTTCCTTTTTGGGAATATAACCAAGGGAGAGCTGGGCCATTTTAACTCTGTTCACTCTTATGGAGCACCTCAAATGCTGCTGGAAATATTTCTTCCAGTACAACAGCTAGTATGAGCAGATTTTTTTGAATCTTGAATGTCTGCTGGCATTTTGAGCATGAAGAGCCAAATGCAGTCTGTGTTGCTGCTCTATCTACTAAGCTGGCACTGGTAAATGTTAAATGTAAATCAAGTGTAAAGGTGAACAGAAACAAAAACCTTTATGTATAAGCTGTAGCACACTGTTTCTCTTGGATGTGTTTCATCATACCATTCACTCCTGGCAGACCAATCATATCCACATTTACATTATTTTACATGGGAATTAGAGCCTGTAGCCTAAACCGTGCTTTGTGGTGATCAAAAACATTTTATAGCAATGCAATGCAACGCAAGTGCTGTTACATTAACTACACTCTTGTGAAGCTCTGTGCAGTGACTAACAGTGAGCTTACCCATTCCCAGAGGGAGCGGTTCACTGCTTTCAGTGAAAAGCTCAGAGAAATCTGAGTTTCCTCCAGTTCTGGAGGCAGAAATTTGGATATTGAATAGCACTGAATTTCTACTTGTGAAGGGAACCACTTCTACATGAGTTCTTGGGAGCACTCACTTAACCAAAAATACTAGGGTAAGGGTCTCACTGATTGTGGAATTCTGAAAGTAGCATGACTCTTGGAATTCCCCAGCCGAGTGGGAAGACTGTGACTATGGGACACTAGAAGCAATGTTGGGTTTGTTACTCATAACACCATTTGCAGTAAAATGACATTTGAGTTGCAAAGTTCTTGAGTTGCAAATTCCTGATAGAAGGAGAAGGGATAAAGGGCAGTAGGTCTGCGATTCAGACTTTCTGGGGACAGAGTCAATGGAGCTATGGACTTTCTCTGGTTCACTTTTAGGAGTCAAAACATCACTGGCCAGGTCTGCAGGTGATGGTATCATCAAATGGGTGAAGGAATTTACATGTTCTGGGTTTCCAACTTCCCTAGCCATAAATATCTTGGGATTAGTGAGCCTCCTGAGCAGAGTTAAGAATACATTGAGCAATAAATAGTGGTGCTTGTAAACAATTTTTTATTACAAATATTTTCATTTCTAGATTGATTCTTTTCTTTCCAAATTGTTCTTTTCCTTCTTTCTAGAGTCACTTAATTTCAGCTTCATCTTCCTGCCTCTTTTTCTACTCTTGCCTATCATCTTCATTTAAATTTTGTAGCCTGTCTTAGTTCTTCTTTTGTCTTTTTATTTATCTTAAATTTTTAATAATAAGTTTTCCAATGTTTTCAGTGTTTCCAATAATAAAAGTGGAATTAATGTGATGTTTACAAGCTTCTCCAGAAATCACCCTGCTTAAATATTTTATTTCCTCCTTTATCCTCTTTGACCCCTTTGTTTAGACTACAAGTTCATCAAGCGAGGGACCATTTCTCCTCCATGTTTGTACTCCTGAGGACAAATGCGCTCTGTTTTCAAATGACTCTTAATGTTAAAAAACAAACAGACAAAAAAACCTAAATCACCAATCATAATAGCAAGAAGTGTTTAAACAAGATGTCTACCATTCAGTGTGACCTTGGTACCCTGATAAAAATGAATTAGAAGTCAGGAACTCTTCAGTACTTAAGTGTTTAAATAATTTTTGGAAATTCCTGAGTATCCAATGTTTTTGAAATACAGTCAAGACTCTAGAAAACTGCTTATTTTTGAAAATTTTCAGGGAGGTAAAATGCTAGAAGATTATATGCAATGAATATGCTATGTAAACTATTCATACAACATGATGCTGTGATGATTCCCTGATTTTTTAACACTAAGCAAAGGCAAAATTCAGGTCACCATACCTGCATCCCCAGCTGAATTCACAGCACTGTCATAGGCCTCTGAATTATGCTGGAAGTCTTGCAGGTTTTGAGACCACAACCTCACGTTCTCATCCATGGGGGTTGTAGCCTGCGTTACTGTCGTGGCAGCACTTACAGCCTCTGCAGTCTTCAGCTGAGCTTGCTCCAAACGCTCTCTGGCCTCCACTAGAGAATAAATAGGGAATGTTAGGAAATGAACTCTTTCAAATATTCAAGTGTGTTGTGTGTCTTGTCCCTCCCCGCTCTCCATCTTCCCCCTCACTTTTCCCTTCTTCCCTCCAGTTTATATACACTGAGCATGATGTCACATGAAATGGAATATCCTTTTGGTCAGCTGGGGTCAGCTGTCCTGGCTGTGCTTCTTCCTAACTTCCCATGCATCCCCAGTCTCCTCACCAGCATGGCAGTATGGAAAGCAGGAAAGGCCTTGGCTCTGTGTAAGCCCTGCTCAGCAGCAGCAAAAACATCTCTGTATTATCAACTCCTTGTTCAGCACAAATCCAAAACATAGCCCCATACTAGCCACTGTGAAGAAAATTAACTCTACCCCAGCCAAAACCAGCACAAGGTTCAAGAAGAATGTTAATACTTCCAGTGACAAAACATTTAATTTCATTATGAAAGTGTTAAAGCTGGGTATTTTCTATCTAGGTCTAGTAGTTTCAGTCAAATTCCTTTAAGTGTCCGTAGACCTGAACTCTTAATAGCAACTTCAGATCCATATTAAAAGATAAAAATATGCTCTTGAATGTATGAAGATAATGCATCATAAAGATGAAGTTCCTCTTCCAACCTGTCTCTGCTGATTGCATTTTTGCGATGGCTCTCATCAGTTGGCTCCGCAGGGCATTCATTCTGGCAAAAGTGCCATTGACCTGCCAGCTGGTGTCAGCAATGGTATAACCACTACCTGTGGGGAGAAAAGGGGAGGTACACCTGAGTGGCATCAAAGTGGCATCTAAAACGGTATATTCAATCCGGGGGAGGTATGTTGTTAGGCATTTAATATACCTGAGATGGTATACCTTGGCCACTTTTAATTTAGGACATACTTGCACTCTTCACATACTCTAAAGGAAAAAGCAGTCTTGCAGCTCCCAGCCACAGGGTGCCTTACAATAATCTGAGACCTGTATTTCAGTCAATACTCTTTCTCCTTGCTTTGCCAGAAATGCTGAGAATAGCTGCAACTAATACACGGGAAATGTTTTAAGGAACTCAAATGATCCTGACAAACTTAAAAGGTAATTCTGTAATTCTAGATCTTTCTTTCCTTTACAGCGCAGACAGGCCAAAATCCTTTAACATTTATTATTATCCTCCACTGGAGAAATCCAGCTTTCTGAACACTTAAACTGTTGTGATTTGATTTTAGTCAAACTGCTTAATTGAGTATATTTACCAGTGACCAATGGTTTGCAAGGTCACATATGTAAACACATAAAGTAATTTTATCTGAAGTGGACCTTTCATGAATGAAATAAACTATCAGTATCTAGCAGGATGACAACACATGAGCTACTCAAACTGTGCCCATGGCCATTTCAAGTACTTTGTGTGGTAAATTCAATCAATAACCTATTCTGTTACAGCAGTAGTTCTGCTTAGTGATGTGCTTTTGAAATTTATTTTAATGTGCATGGCTATAAGCTGATTGGGAAAGTAGAAAGGATGTATATTTACTGTCATGTGCTGTCCGTTGTAGCTGCATGGCTCGGATGAGAAGTTCTTCACTTTTACCTTTATGGTAAATGACCTGAGTATCAATTCCAACTGCAGCCTACAAGCACGTTCCAAAAAAGAGAGTCAGAATAATGCTTATCAAATGTTCTGCTTTACTGTGTTTAATTGTGGACAACATAATACCTCCATGTAAATGCAACTGCAAAGTCACTGCAGTTTCACTTGCTTTGTTAACATTTAAGATTGGCAGTTGGACTGGAAAAAAAGTCTGAAAAGAAAAATTTTCTGTTTTAAGAAAGTTTAGAGAAATGTATGGTTTTCCAAACAACACCACTGAATAACAAAGATGCAGAAAACACAAAAGTCCTCTTAATTTATCAGCTTCAGTTTAGTCAACGTGACTAAATGCTGCACGTTATTTAGGCACTGTGACTATTCATTTCTACTGTCATCTCAGATAGTTGATGAATGCTTTCACTTCATGGGGAGCTGCCTTGCAGTCTGCAATAGTATGCTGGAAACAGAGGGCTGGACTTAAAATCCAACAGCCCTCTGGGGTACAGGCCCCTTTAATCCCCAAATCCTCTTGTTATCCCACTAATAAATTGCTGGTGAATACCATGAATACAGATTGTTAACTATTGGTGTACAAAAAATATGTACAAAGTATTTTACAACAGTAGGGCCAGAGACAAAATTAGCATCCTTATCCTTACACTGAGTGTATGAGTGGGCTTTGTCCCATTTTAGCCTGATTTTCTATGAGAGGCAGTGATGTCTTGACCACCTTTCCTGCCCCATGGCACTGAGTGAAGTAGGAGGACTCAAGTACTAAATGCCAGCTCAGGATCCTGCAGGAGTAGGGAGTTGTCTGGAATTTCACAGAAATGTCTTAATGCGAGTGACAACACAGAGCAGCATCACCCTGTGGGATAGGGATAGAAGAACCTCTTGTGTCTTTGCAAATACCAGGAGACTTCATACTGGAAGAATAATTAACTACATGGGATTTAATTCAGGAAATAATAAAGGAAAAAAATGTGCAATGAGAAGTTCAATGCTGTCAGTTAAGCTAAATTTGTTTTTTCTTTACACTTAGGTGCCTGAACTCCCTGAAGCGTTGTAAAGTAAAAGCTCATATTATGAAAATTACTTACATCCTTGACCCGGTTTGTTGTGTTCAGTGCCAGCAATGCAACTTTATTGGCTTCTTCAATATAACCAGCAATGTTTTCATACACATTTGAAGCATTGATTGCCCTTTGTACCAAACCATTTGAATCAACACCATACAAATTCCTGTTAAAAAGAGAGTAAAAGGTGAAAGAAACCAAACTGAATCAAAGTAGTTTCTGACTACATAATCACACACATAAATGTACTTGGCCTAAATGGTATTCTCTTCATTGTGTTTGACCAATCTGAAGCAGGTGAAAACTGTGGACAGAGGGCACTTCCCAGTCATTTAACTCTGAGAATTTTGCCCTTGGCATCTATGTGAGCAGCAACAAATAACTACTGAGCTTTTACCTTTTTTAAATCTAGATTAGGTAGTCTATAATTTAACAGAATAACAGATCTTTCAGTGATCCTTCTTTAGGAATAATTGCTGTCCATGAATGGAAAGACCTGTGTGTGCCAGTGACCAGGATAGCTGTATCACTGGCTTGTTTATATTTTCCAAAGGTAGGTGGGAAAATGGGGAGGATCAGATGGAAAACTACCCCTAGTCATGAAACTTTACAAGAAGTTAGATTTAAAAACCAGAAGAAAACTTTGATGACATGGTTTTGATCTGCATATTAGGTGATAACTGGTCTTCAGGGGAGATTCCAATCAGGAGTTGGCTCAGAGCTCAACATTCATCTGTTAACAATTTTGAATAAATACTATTTTTAATGCTCTGGTGATAAGCATATTTCAAAGTATATGCTAGATATAGATTCTAAATATAGATACATTTGCACATGTCTGCATTCACTTCAAAGTGTTTGCACACTGAGGGATTCTTAAATTTCCAGATTCAGCATTATTACAAGAATTTTCTGCTAAATTCCCCTAAGGGAAAACAATAAACTCTATTAACTAAAAGCCTAACAGGCTAATAAAGCAAACCTATAAAACCAAGATGCTTTGAAGACAGGCTAAATGTTTTTAAGGACTAAAGTTATACTTCAGGACAATCTTCTCAAGAAATAATAGAGTCGGCGTACTTCCATCTGAGTATTTTGTAATTACTTTTGTTTGTTTTTTGTGAAATTCCTAATGTGTTAGACTTAGTAATAATGTTTAAATTATTTTGGTAAGGGAGGAAGGCTAGCCATATGGGGTATTTTCTTTCAAGTTAGTCTGCTGCCCCCAGTTAGCTGATCTCAAACTGAACATATTGTTTGGTTTTTAGGTTCCTGTAGTTTCTGCGGCATTATGGAACAGTTTCAGATGTCGGCTTTATACAATTGCATAAAAGAAATCCATCTGTTATTTTTTTTCTCTGTTTTAATCTCCTATGTAGGACATATGAATATTAAGAAACAACTGGTATTTAGATAATATACTTGAGGAGTAGTTTTAAACTTGTCTTCCAAAAGCATATGCCCGTAATGTTACTTAAGGTAGAATTTGGTGACATATTTTATTTAAGAGTTCATTTACAGCAGTGATTTTTCCACAGATAGTCCCAATTGCAAATAAAATAATTAAATTTATCTAGAAGTGACGTTTTAGTAAATTGGTGCAATGTTGATGCATTTAGTATCTTCCAGCAAAATGGAAAGACTTACAATAAGTTTTTGATGCTACTGTGAGCCACTTTCATTGGGACACCACCTATTGAGCATCTATTGAGAACTACTCCATCTGTAAAACAGTTCTCGAAATAAAATTATCTCAAAGCTCATTTTGTGCCCTGTAATGCTAAACATTTAATGAACTCACTGACATGAGCAGTTTCTGCAAACCCCATTTAATCTTGCCTGTATTATTTCACTTTTCACTAATCTTCCTTTCCTGTTCTTTTGCTACAGGAAGAGGAGAACATGGCCAGTTAGACTAGAGAGAATGTTGTGCAAGATATATGTTTATTCTTAGAAAGGTTTCACAGATTTTGCTTAGCTCAACTTCAGCTGTTCTCTCTGGACCATGACAAGTCCTTCTATACAGGACTTAAGACTGATTTGTTTAGTGCCTATTTATTGTCACTTTGTTTCTTCTTGTCTTTTCAGCTGCTCAGTAAGTGGCACTCCTATGAACACAGTCTGCTCAAGTTAAATTTTACCCATCCAGCTCATCAGCAACTCTTCTTAGGTTGTGTGCATGATCCATAGCCTTTTCTACCAAATCATCATCAAATAGGGACAGATTGGCTATTTTTTCTTGCAGCTCCTTTTTTGCTCCATCTATTTCTGCGTAGAATCCTGATGCGTTCTGAACAAAATAGGGAAGGAAGGAAAGAAGATGAAAATTGCAGAAAATCAAGTCTGTATTTTGATTGTTATACTTAATTTTACCCTTTATATTATTATAATGTTCCTTCATTTCTAGTTACAGTTGTTTTATTTTACATTTTTAAGAGAAAAAGAGGGAAGATCTAATGGCGAATGCCAGTATGGAAAAACAAATACCTGAGGATAAAAATCAACAAAAATTCCAGTAATCACTTAAGAAGGTATTAGAGAGAGATGCATAAAGTACAAAAGAAAGGTGAGAAAAGTCTTACTTTATGGCTTGTATGTTTGCTCCAGAATTGTGCCAATGACAAGTCTTTCACAGTGAAGTCCCCTTTCTGCCTCCTTGCACAAACAGATCCCTCATGCTAAGATGTCTTGGATTAGTCTAATTCGTAAATCAGTCCTCCTAAATACTACCTATGTGTACATATAGGCAAGGAGAAGCAATATCCCTTTGCCGTAGCCATGTTTCATATATGAAACACGGGCCTGCATTCACCTTCTCTCCAGTACCCAAGCTTGCTGATGTGTTTTAAGATTATAAATGTGGCCTCAAAATACATGAAAAAGGATGACAGCGAGGGAGAGGAAAAGGATGAATGAGTGAAACATGAAAATAATTGATGATGATGAGGATGGACAATGTATGGTGTTTGCATGCACTTCCCTCCCTCCAGTGTGAACATCCTCCATGTGTGAATTGATTCACAGCAGTGGGGAACCCGAAATGATAAACTCAAACAATTCATTTTGCACAAAACACTGAAGAAAAAGCCCAACGTACTGCTTGATCACAAGGATGGTTACAAAGTAAGCTGTCTTTTTGTTTTCTCAAATTACTTTTTCAAAGAAAGATTAATGACTTTTGATATTTGCTTTTGTGTCAAGAAGTAGGCAACTGTGACCAAAATTAATGCTTGTGTAAATTTTTTTTTTCTTCAATTATTTCAAAATTTTAAAATAAATCATGAAGAAAGAAAGCAGCTTTGGTAGATATTTTAGTTAACAAAATCCCAGTTTTATTTTCTTCATCTTTTCGTAGAAAAGCCAAATGTCTAAAACTTCTAAAAATTTCCTCCAGCACCATGTCTGATTCAAAACACTGCATAGTTATCTATAGTTTCAGAAAAGTATTTCTATACAACAATCTGTTTGCATATGATTGACATGGTGCCTGGTTTTAATGCTGATACCTGGGATGTTTAGTGTTCTTTCATGTGCACTTGTAGGCACTAGAAAAGGAATTTAGCACATAATCCAGTCTTTTACCAGAACATCTTTTGGCAGCTGCTTGTAATGAAATAATTGAGAACTCGACAGCAAAATATTTTATTAAGCTTTACCTACAGTAAGGTATTTTTTTTTAGGCAGTAAATTGTAATTTCAAAGATTTTCGTCCAAGAAAACCATCTACTTTTTCAGGGAATATTAACCAGTATTTCACTGAAGCAGCATAAAGGAGAGTTTTTTCATTAGTGATCTAAACACATGATTTAAAAAAATCAGGATGTATCATTTAAACAAGCCTCTGAGGCACCTACCTTTATTACTTCACTTAACTCAGAGCTGACTGTTTGTGGTCCTTCCAAAATGGTTGTGGCACTGACCAGAATGCTGTTCACTTCATCTATTTGCTCTTTTATCTTCTCATGTTGTTTCTAAAAAGAAAGCTCAAAACATAAATCACATCCAATACCATTCATGCCTTGATAAAATATAGTGTCACAATTTTTGTTAAATGTGCTAAAGTTAATTCAAAAGATAGTGGTGAATGAAATAGATTTTAGACAAACCAGAAGCCTGATTTTCTCAGACATCTCTAATTGCTACATATTGTGCTGTGAATTCTTTGCGGTTTTTTTGTGAAGGAAATGTTGGATGATTTAAAAAAAAATATTAATTTCATTTTATATTTCAGCATAAGACGCTATTGGAATGAAGCGTTATGCAGTGCACAGCAGAGTCAAATTAAACACGGATTTTTGATAGCCACCTGTAAACTATTTTTTCTGGATTTTAAAAAAACCTACTGTACAGGGATCTCTTTTCCTTGTGAGTAGTAAAGCCAATCTGAACAATCTTTTTTGTACAGCATCTGCCTCCATTGTGAGGAATAATGGAGATCCAAATGGTTAAAAACTGAACAAATGCAACTACACACTTCAGGCCTTGCTTCATAAATGTGAGACAAACTGCAGCTTGGCACTGTAATTATGAAACAATGGAACAACGGAAGAGCCTTTGTACTTCAGGATCTCAAGCTCCTGTGAAAGGATTCACTAGAGGAGCATGTCTGATTTCTCTGTTGAATTCTTACACCTTCCATATCAGCATGAACTTTTAGCACTGCAAATTTCAAGAACTCAAAACTCAGCCACTGATGCTATGAAACCGAGAGGCTGGCCTGAATTTGCAAGATCATTCTTCAAATCACAAAACTGCTCACTTATGAACTCTCCTCCAGAATCCAAATAATTTTAGCTACTGAAATGAAAACAGTTTCCTTCAAATGGACCCAAATTGTTCTCTTTGTAATTTTATTTCTTGCTGAAAAATAAATGAAAAGTTTTAGGCTGGATATTCTGGTTTTGCATTCTTTAAAAGAAACTTACGAAAATAGGGAAAGAATCACAGAACTGCTGTGAGCAGAAAAAATAGATTCTTTGGTTTGGATCATGGATTGGGTACTCCTCTGGTATATGAAACCTGAAAATTCAGTTTTCTCATCAGCCATGTGGAATTTGAACCATATGTCACCACTTACAGGCGAGGGTGCCTCAGTTCCATGCCATAAAAGACAGGCCACCTCTGAGCTCCTCCAGAGTCACTACTTTGTTCAAAACCCTGAAACTATTCATTTGAACAGGGCTCAGGGGAAAACTCTTGTAGCCTTATAGCTGGGCTGTTCACCTAGCAAGAAGGAAACCTAATTTCAAGGTACCTATTGTGGAATAGTTAGACAATGGATTTGTGCTTTAAGATTCAAGGACAACCATCTTTGAATGGCTGAAAAAGTGGGGATGCATTTTGTTTAAACGGGTTCAGAGAAAGTTTGGATCGGATAGTATGAGTGCGCCCAGCCCAGGGCACAAATGCATTGTGATGTTGTAAGTAACAAAATAAATAATTGTTTTCTTAGAATATAATTAGTTTTGTGAGCATGAGGCCCTCCCACATTACAAGTCAGTACATAATAGGATGAAACAATCTCATGACAATATTTATAGCAGCCATGCTACATGAAATTTCAAGCTTGTGTTTTACTGTAGCAGGCCTTTCTAGTCTAGGCATGAGTATCCATCTCTTCCTTGGTCTGATGAGGCATGACATGCCGAAACTTCTCATTTATTGTCCCTCCACAGACAGATAATAGTACCTTGCACTTCCACAACTTGCTTCTTAGAACTGAAGAGTCAAACTCATCCTGCTGAGTGGTCCAAGAAATTTATTTTTGGTGTGGTGATTCCTGAATCTAAATTGTGTGCAATTTCCTGTTTTAAGCAATGGCAGAGATGGAGTGTTCGAAGTCAACACTTATGATAAATGTAGTGCACAGTACCTCCTGCCTTTGGAGCCTGGCTGTGTTTTCCCTATTTATATCCTCCGTTTGTATAACATAGTCAAGTGCCTCGTCTAATGCCTCCTCCAGGTCTGACAGCTTCACATCCTGCTCGCTGAGCTGCTCCAGCACATCAATTACCAGGGATCTGGTGTCATTGTACTTCTCGTGAAACGCTTCAATTTGCTGTAGCACTGGGAGAAAAATAAGAGGCCAATAAATCCAAAGCTTGGATTTCTGACAAAACTTACCTATACAGCAATTCCTGTTGCTGTTACTCAGGTGACAGTAAAACACGTTTTGTAAAGCTCACTTGAGAGATCATATGCCTAGATTTTAATTTTCCCTCCTCTTTTGAGAAGGAAAGATGCCTCTCATTTTACTATTTCATTTTAATCCTATTAATTCCCCCTCTGAAATACATTTTGTTAAAAGAAACCAGGTCTGTCTTTCCCTGCTTTTCATCTGTTTTCGCTGTTAAACTGAGGCAGCCTGTTCTGGAGAAAACAGTCCTTATGCCTCACATTCTGACTCACGTTCACCAAGCTGTGAGAATTAGGCTGCCACTCCTTCCCATGCCAGCAGTTTTTCTCTCTCTGCTGGAGTTTGCTGTCCCCATAGCAGAGCTGGCAGATAGGAAGACATTTACATGAGCACTTCCAGCCCTGCCATGAACCTTCCTAAGCAGCTGTTGCTGAAGTGCTGCAGTGCACAGGCACACAGACCTTTTTCTCCCCATTCTGCCGTGGGGAGCACTGAGCACCAGCAGGGACTTGGGGCAGGAATTTGGAAGCAGCAGCATCTGCAGCAATCAGTTGGTGCCTGCCAAATGCCTGCTGGTCCTCCCCAGGGGCTCAGCAGTACACCCAGAGTAGCCCAACACCTGCCAGCTGAGCATCAACACGTGGCTGAAACAAAAACTGACTTAAAACTCACACTCCTCTGCTGCATTTTCCTCCTCATCTGCAAGTTGCTTCAGATTAGTGAAAGGCTTACGACGTTTGATCTCCTTTAGCATCTCCTCAGCCACACTCCGCTTCTGGGCAATTTCTTCAGGGCTCAGCTCTTGTTGAATTGCATAGTATTTTGACTTGCTGCTGATTTCTAGGGGGAAAAGGGAACAGATGGTTAATTCTGTGTGACTACAGAGAAATAAATACCGTGGACTACTTTTACTTTTGTAAATCGTGATGATACTGATGGCAAAAGAAAGTTTTAATTATCTTTAACTCCACAGTAGATAATTATTATGTTTAATCCAGTCTTAAAATTAAACCTGTAAATAAATCACACTTTCTGGCATATGTGGAGGTCTCATCAGAAGAGGATAGGATTAAGCAGACATGGGTTGTGTGCATTATTTGGGTTGACATTTCTTATAAGCTAGAATAATAATTTTATTTTGGGTTCTGTGGCATATAGCAGGCTGGGGCTTTCATCTAGGATCATGGTTTTTAAGTGCTGCTGTTTATTATATAACAACAATAACAATGTTAAGGAGACTGAAGTAACCTCTTTTACCATCTGCAGCAATCTGAGGCACCCTAAAGAGGTAACATATGGCTTCTGGCCTGATACTGCCTAGCTGGTTTGGAGATAGATACTATTTCAAGGTTTTGGTCTCAGTTCAAAAAACATTGTTGGATCCCTGCAGCTCAAATTGAGTTTACCCATTCCCAGTGCAATCATTACAAAGTTTACTCCCTTCTCCCTCCCTGGCCTTGAATACCAATCACCTCCTCTTTTATGCTCCGTGATGTGTGTGCCTCTGGCTTGCGCTTGTCACTAGTTTTGTGGATAGCCAAAGCTGGCAAAGCCAGCACTATTCTTCTGGAAGATTTTTATAAAAAATAGATGTGTAATTGTGGCACCACTGATCCTTTGGCAGAGTGTCTTTGTATGCCTGCTCTTGCTGGGCCCTGAGCTCATTAGTGAAGCTTTAAATCTCATACTGAGCAGTTAACTGATCACGGGCTCCATGGATTTCTTTTTCCTTATGCTGGCACATGTGTGTGTGCGTGCACATACACCTTCTCTTCAGTAAAGAGAAGTTCGGATTTACAGTTCGACTTTTCTCTCTCCAAAAGAACAGTTTTGAGCATGGGGGAAACAATTTTCACCTACTTGTTTCCAACTGTTTTCACTGTCTTTGTTCACAGCCATGGATGTTGCTTCTTCTATAACAGCTTAACCTGATTGTGCTATCTGTGTGCCAAACGAGATGCATATCTGCCTTATGTGGCTCCTGTCCTGCTCCAAAACATTAATGATACAAAAGGATGATCCACAGACATCAACCTTGATTGTTAGTGATATACAATGAGGCTCATGCTGACACTGCCACTCCGTAATTGCAGAAATGAAATGTGATGGATGGCCAGACAGTAAAAAGTTGTTTAGCATCCGAGGTGTAAAATGAGAGTACAAATGTAACATCCTATGAGCCTGGTCTTAGCCTGCCTCTTTTGTGTGATGGGACATATTAACCATGTTTGCTGAGATAAAGTAATGGCTGGAGCACCCATGGAGGTAGGGATAAGCAAGGATAACAGCTGATATGTAACCACTCTTCCTTACACAAGTTGCCAGATGGCTTGCACTAACTGACAAGATAGAGCTACTCAGGTCTATTAATCAAATATTTCTGTTCAAAAATGCTGTTTAACCTCAACTACCAGTCACCATTTCCATTCTTGGTGCCATAGACAGCTTTTGTATACTGTTGGCTTTGCCAAAGACTGGGGGAAACCAGTGTGTTGTGCAGCAGGATGGAGGCTTTTGTGTCTCAGCTGTACAGGAGACAGGGATGGTTTTGTGTACATTGATTTGGGGTTTTATTTCTTTCTGCAGGTATTGAAGAAGAGGCTGCGATTGGTTTAATCTCATTTTTATATTTCAGGATGATAATGATATGTCATAGATATTCCAGATGAAGATGATTATCTCTGACTAGGAAATATTTTCTAAATGCAGTTGTGCTTGAGAAGGTGTTCACCGTTGCCATAAATTACATACTGTCCTATATATCAAAAGATTTTCCTTTGATATATAGGACAGTAAAAATTCTTGATGATCCCTTAATACATGAAGGTGTCATTAACACATTCTTGACACTGAGATGAACCAGAAATGAATCTGTTTACCTTCAATGTTATCTCTTATATTATGGAGCTGCTGCACAAGCTGAGAAGCACGACTGTTGATCTCTGTGGTTTCCTTCTGCACCTGTCGGCCTTTGCTGGATGCTTCGTTTCCCTATGAACAAACCATGCGAGGTAAACATTAGATTTCTTTTCAGATGTGAGGACGAGCAGTATAAACACACATTTTGCTTTCTCCTGATGAGCATGTGAGAGTCCTTTTTATCATATAAAGTGGTATTTAAAGGTGTTGTAAGTGAATCTGTCTTGTCAGTGTTTTCAGAATTGCAGAGTGAGAGATTAAAATCTGTCCCATTTTTATCCATCATTTGCTGAATCAAATTTTCATAAATTATGTACAGCTGTAAAACTCTGTCTGCTGAGTCTCCTAGGCATTCAGTGGGGCTGGCTCATTTCGCTGGGTATGGCATTTCCTGAGTAAGCAAACAGAATGAAGAAAAAGGTACCAAGCTCACAACTGTTTTTAGATCTGTGTCTCCCTCAAGTGAGGTTCCCAGCTCTGCAAATTGTTAAAAATAAGGAAAAGCTCAAGGATTGAAAATACTCTGGAAAGCATAGACACAGTCCTGTACTACACTGTGTTGGAGGCTGCACTCTGCATTGTGTTTCCTTACTTAGGGTTTGTGGAGGTGGCATTTGAAGGCAGGGCCAGGGTGGACCGCACAGCTAAAAGGGATAGGCACACTCATGAAACAAATGCAAGGGTTAGCAGACTGATAAAACAAGTGTAAGGCTTAGTAGAAAGGATTCTGGTTCCCGTATTCCAAATATTCAGGATCAAGCTATGTGCTGTTTTACTCAAAACTCATCCCATGTAGACTTGGGGTATTACAGGTCATATTTAGCAGGAGGATTTGCCTATAGGTGATACATTCACCCTGCCTTTGTGGCTTAGATCAGAATCTGCAGCAACCCCTGAGATATGGGGATGTGCACATAAAATGCTCTGAACAGAAAATGCTGCATATCTCTGCAAAACCCACTCAAGACGCTAGCATTCATTTTCCATAAATGTGCCTTGAAATAACAAAGAGTTCAATATATTCAGAGTTATTATTGTGGCCTTCCTTCCACTGTCAGAGTCTGGGGCCATTATTTTCCTGCCTTTACAAGCAACCACAAATACTGATGTGGAACTAACATTAGAAGTAACCAGGGAGAAAAGACCAGAGGAAACGCTGAATTTATTTGTTCAGGGACAGTAAAATTGAGGAATGAGGTAAGAAATCCCCAGACAGTACTGCAAATGAAATGTTATTATCCAAACTCACTAAATATTCATAGAGAAACTAATGCCTTTAATCATGCTGTTCACCAGCTACAGAGAGGGACACTGAGGCATGTGAGCTCTGATGGATATGCACAGGTACAGAGCTCTGTGTGTGAGTTGATTTAATCAAAGCTCTCTTGAACACAGGCATAGTCTGTATAATTCCTGCATGCCCTTTCTGCTAAGTAAGTGCTGATTAAAACCACACAAACCTGCATTTTCTCTTCCACTTTCCTTTGTCTTGCTTTTTTTGACCCCTACTTGCTCCTGTATGTGAGTTTTAGTCTAAGGTATAGTTTTAATTTGTCTTGTGAAGGAATTGGTAAAGTGAATGTAAGGTCTGGCATTTTGTAATAAGCGTGGAATATAATTTTGTTCTACAACAGCTGTGGCTATCTTTGATAATAGCATAGAGTGATGTATTTTACTAATATAACAGAAAGACGTTTAATATTATCTTTTTAAAATAGAGGATAAACAAATTTGAACCCTATTTCTTCTCTTAACATATATCACAGTAGTATTCCTCTAGGGTGCAATGAAAGTGTTGTGGGAGCTGAGAGCTGCTAACCTTAATTTTATAGCCTGGCAGTGGATGTGAATGCAACATTTATGATTGCAATTGTGTTAAAAATATCTTGAGTGCTGATCAAGCTCCCATCTCAGTGGGTACATGAAAAACCTTTTAAACTGGAAGTTTTGAAATATATTTTGAAATGTCTAATTGGGATTAATTTAATTTTAAGAGAGCATACATATAAAATAGATATAGTACAAATGCTCCCGAAGTCAATCTGCATTGGTTTAGTGTTGGTCACTTCACTTAATTAGAAATCAAAACGCAAATGAGAAAGGTAGTGTGTCTATCCCAGATTAAACATATTGTGTAGGGGGTAGGTGGGAGCTCAGATCCTCCTCAGGGGAAGCTTTTTGTGACTGGTGACGAACCTCCAACCACACTCAACACAATTTTAACTCCTTCCTTTTCTGAAGAAGACTTGATAAGACATTTATGCTTTTAATTCAGATATAGAGTAGAAAGTTATAAAATAGAAATAGAATTAGGGGAGTCTTCCAAATGTCAGGGCACACCTGCTCTTGTTTGGTGAACTTAAGGGGTCAGACACAGATGTTAAGAAATGTTTTTTTACCAGGAGGGGTCAAACACTGGAATGGGTTTCCTAGAGAGGTGGTTGATGTCCCGTGTCTGTCAGTGTTTAAGAGGCATTTGAACAATGGCCTTAATAACATGCTTTAACTTTTGGTCAGCCCTGTATTGCCCAGGCAGTTGGACCAGATGATCATTTTAGATCCTTTCCAACTCAAATTATTCTATCCTTGCCTTTTATGCCAACAGGTGAATATGACAAAGGGTAAACCCTCAGAGCTTTGGCAGAAGGCTGTAAACAAACCTGTTCATCAAGTGTTTCTGCTTCTCTGAGTAGATCATTCATTTCATCTGCAGCATCATCAACCTGGATGGTCCAAAGCACAGCATGGTTCTTTTTTTTGGACATCGCCTCCTGTGTGTGGGGAAAAAAAAGTCAGCGCATCTGAAAACAAACTCTTTCTCTAGTGAGGGCAGGGATTGAAATTTACAGGTGTGGAGTGGAAATTTGAAGACTTGAACTACATTAAAAACCCAAAATGTTGTCATGATTGTACCTGGAGATGAGTGGTAGTGAGGTTCAGGTCATTCAAACGCTTTTGAGCTGCAACACCTGTAGAGATGCTCAGTAAAGTGGATTTGCTTTCATCGATAGCCAGAACTGATAATCGGATGTCATCTGTCAAATCCCAAATACATTTATCGCAGCCTGATAAGAAAATAAGAGAATTTTTTTTTTTTTTTTTTTAGTGTTTGTGTCAGTTAACAGCAAATATCTTAAATTCACGTAATAGTGTTCTTGTCCCATGGTGTTCCCTGTCTTTGTCATTGATGGATCCTGATGGATACTCATTTTCCTTTCACTTTCATCCTCCCACTTCCAAGGTCCCACAGTACAGTTAGAACATTTCCAGCTGAGCAGCACCAGATGGGACTGCTCAAAGAGGCTGCCACAGCAATTCTGTAATCAGTAGGGAGAGAGGGAGAGATATTTCCTGGCTATTCCCTAGGCTCCGCATGTTTGTGGCCCAAAGGACAACAGATGGGGGTCAAAAAAACCCAACTGCATTTTGTCAGAACTCCAAACTCTGTATTTAAAATTTAGTGATACGAGAAATAAGATGTCCAGCACATGGGCTCTTGGCTGCCTAGTTGATTACGAGGGCAACTTCTAAAAACACAGTTATAAGGTGCTTGGAAAGTGCTTGTGCAGAGCTATATCCTTGTTCCTGCTGAATGATTGCAATGCCACCTTGTTTTTAGTGACACTGGTGCCATCACTAAACGCAGGAGGCTTCAGTGAATGTGAAACACAGGTTCCTACAGACACTTTTGCTTGGTATTTTAGCAGGCCCCAACTGTTTTCCTTCTGGTTGCACTTCAGGTACATGACCCCTTTTCTTGGGAGTTGGTTTAGGAACCCATGTGTGCTACATGCTCTGCATTATATACAGGTATAAATACACGAACATTAAAAAAAATCCGTGGTTACCAATAGTTACAACACACTGCTCCTGGAAACTCTCCAGGCTTCCTATCATTAGAATATGGGAGATAGTGGGAAAGGAACTGACTGATGGATTAATGCCAAATTGTCAATAGCAACAATCTATGTGAGATGTTGTGCTGGCTTTGGCGGGGGTAGAGTTAATTTTCTCCACAGTGGCTGGTATGGGGCCACATTTTGGATTTGTGCTGAACACAGGGTTGGTATTATAGAGATGTTTTTGTTATTGCTGAGCAGGGCTTACACAGAGCCAGGGCCTCTTCTGCTTTTTGTACTGCCATACTGGTGAGGAGACTAGGTGTGTGCTGGAAGCTGGGAGGAGACACAGTCAGGACAGGTGACACCAGCTGACCAAAGGGACATTCCAGACCATGTAACATCATGCTCAGTAAATACACTGGGGGGAAGAAGGGGGAAGGGGAGGGTATTTGGAGTGATGGCATTCCCAAGTGATCATTATGCATGGTGGGGCCCTGCTCTCCTGAAGATGGCTGAACACCTGCCTTCCCGTGGGAAGCAGTGAATTAAATAATTGTTTTGCTTTGTTTGAAAAAGTGTGTGTATCTTTTGTTTTCTCTGTTAAACTGTCTTTATCTCAACTCATGAGTTTTCTGGCTTTTATCCCTCTGATTCTCCCCCTGTTCCTGCTGGAGCGAGTGAGCGGCTGTGCGGTATACGGTTGATGGCTGGGGTTAAACCACAACTAGAAAACCATAAATTATATGCAAGATGTCACAGGTAAACCTGTGAGGGCAGTTTTTCGGGTCAGAATATTATTTTGCAGTCAGTGTGTCTCAAAATCCATGGAAGTGGCCTTGGTGATGCTTCCCTACTGCTCTGCAGTTTGTGCCTGAATGTGCAGTCCCTATCACAGAGTTGGAAATATTCATGTACTCAGGCAAGTGTGTGAGAACATGCTCAAGTACTCAATCAGCAGGACATTGTGTATATTCACACACTTAAGTGCCCTGTGGGACCACGGTCAAAATCCTGAGCCCACTGGAGTAGCAAGATCTTAAGTTAGTATCCGTAAGCTTCTAAATATAAGAGCATTTTTAATTTTAGGTGTTTTCATGACAATATTCTTACTGATGGTTGGGCAGTCTGTGTCAGTAGAAGCTTCAGGACTGTCTGCGAGGCATTCTCCAGTCTGGCTGTCACACATTCTCCCTCCACAGTTACATGCTGGGGGAAAAAGAAAGGACTTTTCAAAGAGAAATCTTCAAAATGTACAACTCCCCTTTCCCCTCCCAAGACTAGTGAAACTATTGTCCTTAGGATTGTGCATGGATATTCAAACCAATATCAAGGACTTCTTGGACTAATTTTCCTTTCAGTATGGGGAAAAAGGTGTGTTCTGCACTGGGAAAATTTGACCAAATGAAATATGAAGTGGAAAACAGAATGAGAGCACCTCTGCTGCAATTACTTGTTCAAAGCCTGGTCACAAGTAGAGTCAGCGAGGCCAGAACTGCCCAGAAGGGCCATTAAAGCTGCACAATTGAAGTTAATTATTAGTTACAAATCTCTCCACAGCCCTGTGGAATTTATCAGCACTGTGTCAGGCTGTCACTAAAAAGGCTTTGCAGCTATCAGGGATTGATAGTGGACTCCAGTTACATCATCAGCCTGAACATACCAAAAAGTAAATATCTCCTAACACTTACAATGGAGAATAAATGACATTTTACATTTTTTCAGACTTGAGGAAGCAGCATTTTTATTGCCAGCACAAGTGGCTTTTTAAAAAGTCCAATTTTTAATCTAACATCTCTAAACCTCCTTCAAGGTTTAATTGGCCTTTTAAAACATATTATTTTAAAGATTAAAATATTCTTGGAACACTTTGATACAATAACAAAAACTCAAGCAGAACATAAGAACAGCAGCAATCTCTCTGGAATTTTTTTTTGCTCTTGTGATTCTGCAGAGCCTCACATAACAAAATATTTTACTCCCTTTTTATTGCAGCCCTTTCATTTTTCTCTATGAATTGCCCTTTTATTTACATTTCGCATTACACATTCAAGGATTTGTCAAGTGAAAATGTGTAATACAACTTCAAAGACAACATCATGCACTAACGTCAGAATAATTTTGTGCAAGTGGACTAGTGTTAGTAGAACTAATCCGTTTTTGCAGTAATGTAAGAACAGAAATTGGTTATGAATTTCCTGATGCAGTCGGTATTTTGACTTTATCACAATCTCTGCCTCCCAGCTTTCAGATCTACGATTTTTTTTTTTTTTTTTTTTTTTTTTAAGAAGTGGAGGAAAAGTCTCAGTTTAAAGTAGAGATTTCCCTTTGCCTATATCATGGGAACTAGGCTATCCCCAGGTAGCAAGATTAAAGTTAAGAGGTTAAAATTTTGATGAGATCAATGCTCAAGAAAATAAAATTGTGTCTTCTTAAATGAATACCTGTGAGTTTGCTACACAAAATGGTACAGCAAATTAATTTCAAAAGCAGTCCAGACCATTTTTCAACTACTGGTTTAAGAGGTACCACATTTTTAGTAGGGAATTAAAACTTCCAATGCTACCATAGTTTGCTGGTGGGGAAAGCTTCTAAATTTACCTTTATTTCTGAGGGACATTTGTGGACAGCTTTGAAATCTGGCTAAAGGATGCGTGGTTAAAAAAAATATTCAAAAGCAGCTGAGAACTATTGTTCACTGCTACTTAGGTTTTGTATTCTGCTTGAAAGAAAAAAACCCCATGATTTTTGACTGATAGAGCTGTTTGTACATTTAGTTCCCTTACCTTTTCTGTTTTATATACCCTTTGAGGTGATCTGTGGGAACCATGTATGCAGACTGTCTTGATCCTTAGGCTAGTTTTGTTTCTGTATTTTTAGTTTAAAGAAGGTATTTGCCTTATTTCAGAATAAATTCTAAACAATTGTTGCTAATTGCTCCACAAAGACAAACAAAGCATAAGCTTTCCACGTGAACTACACAAACAGTTTGAATATTACGGATGTATTGATGTACTGCAGTCTACACAGAACTGTCAAGTACAGCACATTGTGGTTCTCAGCAGAAATGAAGATGAAACGAGAAGTGTGTAATTCTCTGAAACATAATACTGCAAAATCAGGATTTGCTAGAGTGAACTCCAAGATTAAATTCACTTCTGAAAAGAGGAAAGCTGTACTTCTCACAGCATATTCAAGTGCCCAAGCACTTTTTATTTTTAGCAAAGATCAAACAGCACAAGGAAATCTGCTAACGAAGAGAATTACCATGCTGATTTACAGTCTGCGTAAAAAGCCTGTATAGAGAAATCCTGTGAACCTCCTTAAGGGTGCAAACAAAAAAGCTGTACTGAGGCAATGAAAGTTTGATTTGAGTTTCGAAACTGTATGCTCAGAGATGCCTTCCAAAATCATTTATTGCATAACCTGCCTAGGCACTTGGAATGCCCTGCAACTCAGGCTTCTGCAAAATTACTCTTAGGTGCTCAAAGCTTTGGGCATGGCCAGGGCATGATTGCTGCAGTTTGCAGAGTTGAAGTGCTGGGTGTGTTTCTCCTGCCTCATGGAATTCAGGAGCTACAGACTGGATCCTATTATTCCTTCCTGGACAACTGCAGTTAAGTCATCTCAGGTGAAGTGAATTAGGCAGTGAAGTTCATAAACAAGGTTTCCTTTTACAATCTTAAAATCACAGCCATGCTGAATTTCATGCATGTCTTGGCTGCCTAATTCCAGGCAGGAGGTGAATTTTGGGGCACACCATTTGGGGCACACCATGGCTGTGGCTTTTGGGATCTGAGGTCCAAGTTGAGTGCATGTCTTGTCTGCCTTACCTTGAGTCAGGCTGAGAGCTAGAAACCATCTGTCTCCCTCCTTTGTGTTCTGCTCCTTGAGAGACCTCTGCCAAAGGGTTTGGAAGGGAGTTCCAAGTCCTTGCTCTGAGCACCTGCATTTTGCCTTTAGCAATGACTGCTCCTGAATGCTTGGAAAGAGGATGTAAACTTGTCTTCCAGAGCCAAAGCAAGGACAAAAGGTATGAGGTCAAAGCCCTGTTTGGATCAAACTCCATGGAAATTACGAGAATAACTATATTAGAGGACATAAACCTTTGTGACTCCTCTGTAGAGGTATGTTTTGCTAAGGTACTCCGGGTAACACTTAACCAGACTCTGAAACTACAGTCATCTCTGGTGTGAAAACAGTAACCAGCAAGATTACACAGACTCAGGGAATTCAGACTATATTACCAGTGTGGAAACTAGCGGAAAGAGAGAAGATACAGGGTCAGGATAGGAAGGATGATTCTGTTCCCATAAAAAACCTTTCAAGTCTTTAAGCACCATCAGTCTGAATGGTCATGGTGTGGACAAGCAGGAAGGCAAAGTCTCTGCCAAAAACTCATAGAGACCCTTATTTAAAACGAGATTCGGGAGGACACAACAGTGCTTACTTTAAACCTGCCCGGGCACTATAGATGTTGCAGTCTGGGGTCTGAGACTTGCTCATGGGAGATGGAAAGAGATATTTCCCTGGCACCTGGGATAATTCAACTGAACAGGCATCCAAATTATCCCATCACTTGCCTCCCAGAGCCACAGGTGTCTGCTAACTGTTCAGGCACCTCTGATCTCTGGGAGATCATGCACAGACCATGCCGTGCTGCTTTTTGCTCAGCTCTGCTGTGCTAAACTACAGACAATACCTGTGCAGTTTTTAGCGAATCTGGCGTCCCCATAGTAGCCTGGAGCGCATTGCTCGCACCGGAACCCGCTGGTGTGGTGCAGGCAGTTGCGGCATTGGCCGGTCACTTCATCACAGTCTTCAAAAATCAGATTGGGGTCTGAGTTGCCGTTGCAGTCGCATTTTTTACAAGTGCTTCCGATTAGCAAAGGGTTCCCATAGTAACCAGGGGCACACCTGAAAGGAAGAGCAATGCCGGCAATGACGAGCAATGACATTCTTATCTGCGGCGCCTTTTTTTTCTGATCTTATTTATGTTACCAGGAATTGATCACTGTATGCAGCTACTAATGGACAGAAGGTAAATTAGGAGCTTTACTCCTACGGAGGCTATTTTGTGCTCCAATCTCAATCTGTACTGTTATATATTTTTCCCTTCTTGAACACCCCTGGTATCCCAAGCACACCAGTCTGCATTAATTTATTTTTTGTGTGTGTCTTTAGCAGTGAAATTATTTGCTCCCTATTGTTTTAAAAACTGTGACAGAATTACTTTGGCAGGAAGGCAGCTCTACAGTGTTTATTTTGGTTTCTTTCAGCTCTGCATCTCACCAACTATATTGTGTTATATAGGAAACTGGGGTAAGAGACTGCATTTCAAGATGCTGAAATGCAGAGGAAGTTCAGACCTTGTTTCTATTATAAATGTACATAAAAAGTACTGACCAGAAAAGGTTTATAGAAATATTTCTATGGTGAGGTATTGGCATGGTTTCTGGTTTTTGCAAAACAGAGTAGGCCCTCAACCAGACTCCGTTTTTCAGATCTGTTTGACGTTAGCCTGTTGGATGAGGGTAAAAGGCTGAGAGTAGTCAACAGGAAGGGAGGATTCCTCTCTTGGTTTGCAGAGGGAGAGAGGGGAGTGTGTACCAAGAACCACAGCGAAGGCCTGAAATGGCCTTCCAAATTTCTTATCATGTCTTGTCATGTTTGGGAAGCATTTCAGTTGAGAACTTCCATATCTTAAAATGAGAGAGACGTTGATACTGGAGTGGTTTTTCAGAGTATAGACACACCAGTGATGTGTAACATTCCTGGATGATCAGTGGCCCTAAGCTAAGAGGTAGTAATGGATTTGGTTATTTGGAAAGAAAGTGTCTCAGTTAAAGATGTTTCTGCTGATACCAGGGAATGTGATTAATCCTACAAGCAAGGGGAGCTTTTGCAAAACAACCATTGAGACAAGGAGAACTGGCACTGGGGTGGGCACAGAGCACTAATGAGAGTGAATCCTTGAGCAAGGGATTCTCTGGAGGAGCTGGCACCTGGAGCAGCATGGAGCAATGCCTGATGGACTGGAGGGGTCAGCTGCAAGGACAGGAATCCACACTGCTCACAGTGTCACTGCGTGGTGACAGGAAGACGCAGAAGCCTGGAGCACTGGGATCAGGGACTCATACACCAACACCGGAAATGAAGAATTACTGCCAGGAGAGGAATAACTAGCTGGTGTAAAAATTGCTGGCTGAAGGAATTGGAGGACTGAATAATTGCTGCAATGATTTAGGTAAGGAGTATTTATTGTAGTTCATTCTGTTTTATCACCATGTTGTCCTTGTCTCCCATCCAAAGCCCTGTTTAAGACGCTGTTTGTTCTGTCTGCTGTTGGTGAGCAGGGAGGGTGAACACACAGGTAGCTCAGTTTAATTTTCCCAGATTCTGACTGGGTACCTTAACTAAGGTCTGTTGTCTCCTAAAATCTGAACATAGTCAAATCCAGCTTCTGCCCTGTCTGAGCCATAAAAATGTGGGAGATCTGATAAAAGCTTCGAGTTTTGATCTGTTCCTACAGTTGCTGATTTTATTTTACTTTTTTTGATAATTTCCTCAACACTGCTTTGTTCATGTTCCAGTCCTGAATCCTCACAGTAGAAACACATAAAATTTTAAGCATCTTAATATAAACCACTTGGCTGCCTCAAATACTGCTTTTGTCAATGACAAAGGCTCTTTTTGTCTCTTTGCAGCACTGCCAGAGTCTTTGGTGCAGATTTTATCATTTGGGTGACCCAGATGTAAAGGATTAAAGTGTGACCGGGAGTTCTGTGCACCCCTCGAAGAACTGTGAATACAACACTGAGTGCAGAGTGGCATTTATCTGACTTCAATTGAATCACTCCCCATTCCCGTGGGAGGGAATGGGGAGTGATTAGAGCAGGCAGTGATGGGTAAAGCTACTATTCAACCATGACAGAAGTCTTGCTATGATTTTCTAAGATTTCAGTTTTTTGTTTTTCTGTATTTAGGTGATTTCCAAATGATTATCTGTCTAATGTGGCCACCAACTTCCCAGAGGCCACCGAGTAAGGCTGGGGTCAGACCAGCCTTTTGCTCACTGCTGCCCACACCAACCAACAACAGCGTGCTATCCCCGCTGCAGCGTCTGCCCTCTCATCAGGACAAGTCTGTTTCTAAACTTATTTTCTGAAATATTCTGTTCAGTTGACTTGCCAGGGATGTAGAGGTCATCTCCTCACATCCCCACAGATATATTTTATATAAGTGCTGCTTTTTATGACCATCTGAGGCACCGGAACAGGTTGCCCAGAGAAGCTGTGGATGTCCCTGGAAGTGTTCAAGGCCAGGCTGGTAGAGCTCTGAGCAATCTGGTCTAGGGGAAGGTGTCCCTGCCCATGGCAGGGGGGATTGGAACCAGATGATCTTTCAGGTCCCTTCCAACCCAAACTATTCTATGACTCACTTTTACTAGCCGTAACTTCTCACCTGGAGCTGCTGTTTAAAGCAGAAAGAAACTTTCAGAGCTGAAAATAAATGTGTCACCTTCACTTTCCTCTTCCCTTTGCTTCTCAGTGCATCTCATAGTCCTGAGGTATTTAACCTCTTGAATAGTGGGTGGCATGTGAGAAAAAGGGAGGACATGGGCTGGAATCACACTGCTCCATCTCTGCACTTTATGGCCTGACAAAGTTGAGTCTTGCAGTAAATATCTTTCCTAGATTGTATCAATAAATGACTCTTTTTTGCTAACAAAGAATATATCCTCTCCCATAATAAAACTGCTAAATTATCTTTATTTCATTGTGCAGCTGTGGCTGTTTCCTGTAATTATTGGTAAGAAATTAACTTCCTCCTCTCTGGCAATGCCAAAAGAACCTTTTTCATCTATTTACTTTGGACACTCAAGTGTCATTTGTTCGATTATCTTTTTTAACATTTGGTCATTAACAATACCTGACTTCATCAGTTACCGCCCTGATGCCTTATTGCTGAAGTCCAGGAGAAAAATGATTAATTCCTAAATTTCAGTTTGGGAAGCTGGTTTTCTCAGTTCCTAGCATGGGCCTCTGTGAATTCACACCACCTTTTGTGGGCACACATGAACCGGATCGGTTTGTGTCAAACCTCTAATGCAGCACAAGAAAACCTCCTACACAAATGCCAGGGGAAGTGGAGCAGATTGCCTCCCAGCGAGCAGCTCTGGAAATCCTACATGCTGCCTGTGCAGGGGTGTCCTGCAGCTCACTGTCACCGAGTGCTGCAGGGAGCCAGAAGGGAGAGTGGGCAGAAGGATGTGGCCTTCCTCTCCCTGGGGCACGAGTTGTTCTCTGGGCTGCAGGGAGGGACAGGGAAAATGACCCTTTTCGCTCGGGATCCTGTGCCAGCAACCTGAGGGCACAAGAGCTGCAGCGGGAGAAGGGAGTGGTGACACTGCCAGCAGCAGTGTGCCAAGGAGGGACTTGCTTTTTAGCAAAGGGGCAGGGACAAGCAATGCATCATCCCGCTCTTAAAGACTTTTCCACGTTTCTGATACAAATGGGAGTAGGACCAGGAGCCTACCAGAAGGCAAGTCCTGTTTGTCACTGCTTGCAGCTTACCCCAGCAATTAGCTGAGGTCTTAGTGTGGTGACCAGGACAGGCTGATTTCTTTCTGTAGCTTTTTCTACACAGCTTTGCCTTCCTTGAGACAGATGCACTGTGTCAGGCTGGGTAGTGGCTATTAGAAAGCTGATGCTATTTTCTGCTGTTTCTATGCTACTGCTGCCCATTTCATAGGATTTGTATTGCTTGTAGTCTGGATTGACATTTTAATAACCATTAAGAAGCCTCAATGACCTTTTAATTGTCTGCATTATCCTTTGTGTGTAAACCTGACATTTTGAAAGAACAAAAGAATACAGCCATGGGCCTGTAAACAAGGGTGAGTTTTTTATTTTTCTGCCATCTGTTTAAAGGGCTTTCACTGTTGCTGTCATCATTTTAGTGATGTGGAGGTAATAGAGTGATGTTTTTGCATCATCTGTAAGGCGAAAAGCCTTTGCTCATTGTTCCTCTTGCCTTTTTCATATTGATTTCTCTTTGCATCTTAAGCATCCCTTTTCTCCCTTTTCTGACGGTTACATTAAGTATGATTTGAATTCAAGGCTTGCCCATTAATGACAGCTGAAAAAAGGCTTAAATGCTCCAGGGGCTTTAAGGGAAAACAAAAGGAGATGTTCAGGAAGCCATTGTCTGAGCCATCCTATATCCCTCAGTCTTTGTGTTAGAGCTGTTTTAATTTATTGGCTGCTCAAGGACAATTTCTGAATTATAATCAGCTCCTGACATTCACTGAAACATAATCCATGTGTGTTCATAACAAGTAAGACAGCCTCTTAAAGGACATGAAGTTATATTTCTGATGTACAGTTCAATTTATTTGTGTTCTTTGCTATTTAGGGAATATTTACTGGAAATTGTTTATGGACATAAGGGAAAGTTGAAAAGCGATGCTGGCCTATGGTTGTTTGCTTGACTTTATTGAATTATGCCTGTGAAGTGCATTTAAAATGTAACTGAAAAATGCTGCATCTACTTTAAGAGTTTGACTTGATAGTGGATTTTCTCCTTTGCTTTTGTAAAAGTTATTTGGTAGAAACTTGTTATATATTTTAGAGGGGTGAATTGCAAGAGGAATTGATGTGGTGAATATTTTTCACTTCAGCTGATGTTTCTGACTTGTATTTTGTGTTTTTAAACTGCACTCCTTTTAGGAAGATCACCACATGAAGGTACACAAAGCGCAAGACCTAGATCAAAATACGTCATATATGGATGTCTGTCTCATGCTTACATGTCTACACAGCAAATTTCAGTGCTTTGTAGTAGGAACTGAACGAGATAATTTAACTGACATGATTCTACCTAACGAAAAGTAGTGCATAAGATCTCTCCCCAATATGGGAAGATTCCCTGAAAAAATCCTGGACTTCTGTATTGCTGACCAGCAAATCATCTTATGAGTTTCTTACCTTTCACAGTTGGGTCCTGCATAGTTTTCCTTGCAGACACAACGCACGCTTCCACTTTTTCTGTAACAGGAGACTGCAAAGCTGGAATTTCATTAAGATGATTTGTTAGAATACCAGGCAATGACAAACACTTGGGAAAGTTTCTTTGTTACAGCATGGACATTTGTTGTTAATGTGAACTCTGGCTCTTGCTTATTCATTACTGAATAGGTACTAAGCTCTTTACGTAATTTACATTATACCCCTTGTTTGGACTTTAAATTAGTTTAGGAAGCACTAATTAGTGTATAGCACTATGGAGCTGTATAAATACAGATGTATACATATGAAAGTTCTTGTCTTGCACAATCTTTCTTGTCTACACGATCAGACACATCTGCAGGTTTTGAGACAGACACTTTAGATAAGGGACTGAGGATAAACAAACCATTAGTGAACCTAATTGATACCTGTCTATTATCCCAAGGGGGAAAATATTATTTGTGAAAGACACTGCAGTGAGCACTTCAGGAACTGAGATTCTGGAATGGGTGCAGCAGTTTGCTATGCAAATCCTATAGTTTTCCTCAAATTCTGATATGGAAGTACCTGGTGGTGAAAACTGACCTCAGTAATACTGTTCTCATTCACAATAACTGAGTTTACCGTAACCAAGGCTGCTCTACCATCTTTCCAAGTAAGCTGGAAAAGAGTCCATGGCCTCTTCTGGTACTGACATGCCAAACAGTGATGCTGATTGCAGTAATGGCTTGGGCTGTAATTTCTACTGCCATCGTTCTAAATCATGGGTTCTTTTCTTATGTTTTCAGGTTTTAAAAAATATTTAACTAAATATGAGACCCAAAGAACAGCAGTAGCCAGATGTGGAAAGTGCAAATTGTACACGCATTTCAAACACAGTGATGGACATGGCTTAAATACGTTTCCAGGAAAAAAGAGATACAGTCCTAACATGTTTCTAGTTAGTTTGCAGGATGTGTGAATCAATTTCTGCCAGCACTAGAATGCAACCAGAGTAATGAGTGGCAGCAGTTTGCAGCTGCAGGCCCACGGTTGTTGAAGTGCAGTGGTGCTGGGCAGACGTGGCTGGGTTGCATCGCTTTCACACAGGACAAAAGACTCAGAGCACTGGGAAAGTGCATGATCCATGCCCTGCTTGTTCGAGGAACAAACAGCATTGAAAGGTGATGAGAATTTCTGCATAATTTCAGTTCCTGCCAGCATTTCTCAACTGGTTGCACAACCAGAGACAAAAAATCTGCCTGGATCTTTGCTGCCTCAAAACATTTCCTATAACTAGAGAGAACATAAAATGAGATTCTTCTCACAGAATTTACCAATTAACTTCTGTGAGGCTTTTACAAGAACATGTTGAGAAAGTCATAATATTTTGGCAGGCTTGCTCTTCTTTAACAAAGTCTAATTCCTTTACGTAGTTGTAAAAACCACATTGTGGATCTAAGATATGAAGTAAGACTGAAATCTTCCTCAAGTTTCATGCTTTTTGTGAACTTTTAGGGGAAAAAAAAGGGCTTTATAATTCCCTCGGGCTTGAAAAGAAGTAACATCTGCTGGACTGTGAAACAACCTCCATCCTCCTTTTTTTATTCCAAAGAGATGACATTATACTTCATGTGTAATGTCCAAAAGTTATTCCAAAAGTTCCCAGGATAGAAGAGATGAAGACAGTTTGGTTAGAAAATCTAGAGCCACTGCTGAATTCCTGGAAAAAATATCTATCTGATGAGTCTGTCAGTTTACAGATCTGGTAATCTATTCCCAAATTAAAACAGAGTACAAAACAACATCCTTTGGATGTTCTTTTTTTAAAGCCATTTAATGTTTCTCTGCTTCTGGTAGAGTTATTATTTTGCTTTACTCTTTATATGTAGTAGGATTAATGAAGGAAAATTGAAAAATAAAATAAATCTAAGAAAGAACATTGTTTCTTTGAATTTAGTTATGCAAAGCTTAAAGTTGCTCTATTGTTTTTTGACTGCTCCAGCCCCAGCTGAAGACTATTTCTGTGGTCGGTTCTCACTCATGCAAGAAGCTGAACAGGCAATTTGTGCATACTATTTAAATAGGGGTATGAGGCAAATTGGGATGAGATATTCCTTTAATTATTACCTTTCAGGACTTTTCTGAGGGAAAACCAAAGAAGTGAAGTGGATTTTTACTGAGATAGTTTCAAAGGAGAGACACACTGTAGAATGTGGAATACCCTGAGAAGGGAGAGACCCCTGAGGCTCATCAAGTCCAGGCCATGTACTGCTGCTGATGTTGAGGCATCTGCATTCAGGCTCCTTGCAACATTTTTTCTCCTTTCCCAATCCCATGCTGCTGAGTTTTGGGTTTGGGGTTTCCTTCTTTCTACTAGTCTGCAATGAGAGGTAGCTAAGGAGCCAGCTAAGCTAAGGAGTGTATTAAAACCAGGAATGCTCCTTGGTCTCTGCTTGTGTGTCCTGTAGCACTGGCAGAGAAAGGCTGCAGCTCAAGCCCTTGCTGGTCCCACTGCACAGTTCCCAGCCAGCCCCCTGCTCCTGGGAGCACAGGGTGAGGCAGGGTCTGGGTGAATGCAGACCCAGCCACACTGTGTCAAATCGAGCTGTAGGGGCACAGAGCAGACCTTGCCTGACTGAGCTTGCTTGGTGGAGGTGGTGCCTCGGGCATGTACAGCCCAGGCTGTGGCTCAGAGAACAGCTTCTTTCACCAAAGTGGCTGCTCTGTGCCCAACAGGTTAAAAAAAAAAAACAACACTTTGCTAAGGAAAAAGCACCGCTCCTGACTGTGGTATTTCTACTTTTTTAGGCATTACAGCTGCTACTGAAACTGGAGGAAATAGTCTGCTTCATCTCTGAGCTTGCTCACTCCTAAGCCTTTCTACGTGTGAGCAAAGCCAGGTTCTACCACTGTCTCTGGAGGATTTTCTCTGTAATCCAGGCAAAGCTGAAGTTTTTCAAAAATAGCTGTTCTTCACCCCATGGCCCTTCTCACATGTCTGCAGCTCACTGCAAAAGCCAGGAAGGGATCTGCAGGAGTTTGGCCAGAGTGATTTTGTCCCATCGCCAGTTTGAGCCCTGAGCAGCTGAGCAAAACGCAGCTCATCCCACCTTAAGGCTGTGTGAGTAATCCTATGGCAACAGCAAACAAATACAGTAAGGACGAGGTTCCCTTCGCTGTCCTGCTGAAAGCAGAATGGGAAACAACACAAGGAAAACCTAGCTCCCTGAAAAATAGCTTCAGCCTGTTGGCAGCTATTTACTAGCATCTCCTCTATACAATTTGGTGGGATTTGCACAGATACCTCTCTCCCAGAGCGTGAATCTGAGCAAGAGGAAGTTGATAATTTCTTTCAGCTGCATTACTGACATGCCACTAACAGTTTCTAATGGCTGGTTGTGGCTTGTAGCTTTGTGGTTTTTTTTTTTTTTAAGTTTTCTGTTTCTTTTTTTTTTTTCCCCCTGATGGCACAAAGCACACAACATCTGGAGTTCTTCAACTTGGTCTTTGTTTCCTGACAGGCTTCAGGCTTTCTTACCCAAAAGTAGCTGTGCATCAGCTGAAGGGGCACTGTACCTGTCACAGAGTCCTCCAGAACTTTCATTTGAACTGTTACTGTGCTAACTAGATCCAGCTGCTGTAGACTCAGGGGACTGCAAAGTCATGCTTTTTTTTGGTCGGTTTTACCCTCCAGGTGACATGGGTTTAACTTCTCGTCTGTCTTTTTTTTTTGTTTGTCTCAGCCACATCAACCCCTGATGCCCCCTTTCCTGAGAATTGTTCTTTAAGAGATTTTTAAAACCAACCAGACAACCAAATAGTCTCTTCTACATAAAAGGGTGAATATGACCTTGCTCTTTCACCTCTCTCTTGGCAAGAATTTATATGAACATTTAAAGATATTTTACACCTTCTAAATGAAAGTCTGTTTCCTGTGGTTATAAACATAAGCAGCTGGTAGACCTCTTATTTTCCCTTGTATTTGTCAAGGGAAGCAGCCCTTGTCTCCTACACTCAGGAAGGGATGCTGACCCCACCTCGGAAAGGGCCAAAGCCAACCCAAATCAGAGAGGCAAAGACTCTTCACATACTTGGCCAGTGCTGGCAGGGGGCAGGGGCAGGGCTGGCAGACCGTGGGTGCTCCTCTGACAACATCACCGATGAAGCCATCCAGACACTGCTCACAGTGCTGTCCTGTGGTGTTTCTCTGGCAGTCCTGCAGAGGAAAGAGACAGAATAATGAAAGTTAAATAACAGTAGACTCAAGGCTCACACTCGAGAGGGTGGCAAGCATCAGCAGATTATTATCCCAGGGCACCACCTTTTATACCTTTAATTTCAGAGGCATAACAGTTGTTCCTCCTTACATTACAATTGGTTAGCAAACTATTCACACGTGCCTTTTCTAATTGGTCATACACGTCCACATTCTTCCCTTGTTTCTCCCACAAGGTTGTTTATCTTCCTTGATTAAGGACACAGATGTAACTTGTCTAGGCTGCCTGCAGCCTGTTCCTATCTGCCCACAGTTAAATGGAGATGCTGCCTAATTCAAAAAGAGATCATTTAGCTGACAACCTGGCCAAGAAGAAGAGTGGCTGATGCCAGACCTTGACCTTTCAAGGTATTGACAGATTCGGGCAAACAAGCTGACACAGCTGCAA
Source organism: Acanthornis magna (assembly GCA_036785705.1). Lineage (NCBI taxonomy): Eukaryota > Metazoa > Chordata > Aves > Passeriformes > Acanthizidae > Acanthornis > Acanthornis magna. The sequence goes on along the minus strand of JAWUZG010000022.1, from coordinate 2,062,968 downwards.
ACAAAAATGCTACAGATGATTGCAATGACCAGCAGCAAGTGTTGACAAGGTGCAATACAGGACAAAACAGACATATGTGGCTGGCAGGTGCTGGAGCAGAAGTGTCAGAGCTTCTCAGGCAGAGCTGGCAGCTCTGTTTTGAACTGTATATACCAGAAGGGAAAAATCCCTTTTAATGACTCCAAAACAAAACAAAAAGTATCTGCTGGTAAATGCTGCCAACAGACTTCAGCCCAGGTACAGGTTTCAGCCAGACTGCTTCTGGGACTTGGTGACTGGAAAAGAGCACTGGGAGCTGTCTCAACAAGCTACTTTAAAAGAATAGGAAGGATGGAGAAAGAATTTCCATTATTGCAACTGTGCAAGGAATTTTGCAGAGCCCCTCAATCAGAAGTCTCCAGTTAGAGCACTTTGTATGGATACAGTACAGATGTGAGCAGCTGTGCGAGGCCTGAGGCAGCACGGAGACAGATCCAAGGCAGACATCTGTGGAGAACTACTCTGTCAGTGCATATCTGCTGTGGGTTTGGGTTAGCTTCCTTGATTCTTTCCTCTTCTGAGCTAAAAGCACCAATCATGGAAACTGCAGATGGACAGATGTGATTTCCATCCCTGGGAAGATGACAGTGTCTATAATAAAGAAGATCTCTGGGTATGTGAATAAGCATCATCTGATTTAGGAACTCCTGCTTCACTAATCTGCTGCAGAATGGTACAAATAAGCAAGGGTATGGAGGGGAATCAGAGGATGTAACCACAAAAAGCAAACTAAGTTGACAGGAAACTCAGATCACCTAAGCCTTGGTGCTGATATGAGTTTTGTTCAATATTCACTAGTGTCTTACAGAGACCAAAAATGCAGGGCTGCTCCGCTGGGGCAGAAAGGCAGGAGGGTGTGTTTGGGTTATGTGCAATTAGAAAGTCTGTAAATAAGCTGAAAGAAATACAATAGTTCACCCAAATTCTGCAATGCAAGAACTGAGGGGTACTGACTTGAAAAGGCACTTTCCTATACAGAAGGCAGACTTCTGCTACTTGTTGCCAGGAGGCAAGAGTACTTGCAGGGACAAAAAGGGATTCCTTAGATGAATTAGTGGGCAACAGATTTATAAATAGATATTCAAAGGATTCAGGACGTATGTACCCTGTGACAAACTGTCTAATACAGCAGTTGTGGCTGATGGTGGAGTATGAAACAGATTTCAGAAACGGGCCAGGCTAGGTGCCCTTCCATCCTGTATTCCCATTGCCTCTGTTGGAGATCACAGATGGGCTGCAGAGCCATTCAGTCAGGCTCTGCACAGGATCTCCTGTGCTATCTGGCCCAGGTGCTAGGAACTGGCAGGGAAGCTGTGTGTGGCATTTGAGGAGTGCCCAAAATGGGAGGGAGCTGCCCAGCCTGGGGCAAGGGGCACCTTGGTGTCTCTGTGGCTGGAACTCCTTCAACAGTGCTGGGGTGGGGTGGGTGAGCTCAGCTAACCAATTTTTCACCTGCGGCAGCCCCTGCAGATTTAAAACACACTTTCTTCTCCAAACATGGTGTGTTCTTTGAAGAAAGGAATATGAGAAGAGAGGAATGTGATTAGGGAAGACATTTAATGAAAATAAATAGTCAAACTTCACTTGCACAGCCATTCTTAAATTACTTTTGTATCCTAGTGTTGTGACTTTGATTTAGTGGCAGAATTTTGTCCTGGCAACATTGATGTTTTTGGTTTTGCCTGTGGAAACACATCTGATTTTTTTTTTTTAAACCAGTATTTCTTATTTGAATTCCATAAAGGCTTCCCCATTAGGACTCTTTATTTTAGCTCAGTTCCTTTTTTATCATAGAAGACTTTGCTTGTCTTGCTGCAAGCTTTATAATCATAAAGAACCTGTTGAACAGAAATTATTTGTTTCTACAAGGCTGTGATTTGGCCAGAGAGCTCTACAGCAAGAAGAATGTGATGAGAAAAAGGAAAAAACATCTATTTTAATTCCATAGATCTTTAAACAGCTTAGCCATTGATAGTTTTAGAGCTAAAGGTGAATTTTCTTAGTCATATTTGCTGTAAGGAGTAAAACACTTAGTATACAGAAAACCAGGTTAACTAAGAACCTATAAAATGAAAGAATACTAAGAGGAAGTTTGAATGGGAGGAAGAGGAGGAGGAGGAAAGAAATGCACTTATCACAGGGCACGTGGTGAGAGCCAGAAGGCTAATGGAAGGCTAATACCATTTTAAAAATATTTTGCATTTGTCATTGTCCAATGAATAAGTGATGTTCATATGCCACCAGAGAGACATGAGAGCATGGGCACTGAGCATCTGAAGTGAGTGAACCACCCTTGTGTCCGAACCACTGGCAGGGGCTGCAGGTGCTCGGTTGTAGCCTGCACTGTGTCTAATCCATTCACTTCACCGTGTTTGTCCTCAGCTCTCCAAACAACACACGCGTATTAACAGAGTACATCTGCTACTGGTTTCCAAAGCTCAAATACTATTGCAGTGAACAGAGCAGGACAGCAAATGTTGCTCCTTAAATCTGCAGTTTTTCATCTTCTAAACTGAAGTGAAAAAGGGCTCCTTTACCCCAGACACCCTGTTTGCTGAGTGCTGGAGGCATTTCTGTAGTTTTTCTCTGATTAGTGATTATGTAAAAGTAACTTTACCTTATTTAGCCACTTCTGTGGGTATTTAGAAGCATGTTTTTACAGTGATAGAAAAAGTGTCCTAAGGTGGGAATCTGCCCCACCTTCACTTAGGAACCTGAACTTGCAAGAGAAGAGCTCATTCTAATGGTGCTCAAAGGCACTAGCTTCATTAAATCTGCCATTTATGCAGTTTTAGGGAAAGAATTTCATCTGAGGAATAATAAAATGCAATTCAGGCAGTCTGGACCTTCTCAATAGGAAAGAGGTGGCAGCTGGCTTTCTGTGTAGCCTAAAGTTAAAGAAGGACAGGACCTGCCACAGAGAGGTGCAGAGCACCTATGACACACCTAATGCTGGATGGTATGGGGACACCCCAGGGGCCATCAAAAGTTAATAGTCAGCCCTACCTCTGGTGAAGCTACTGCAACATCAGCCACCCTCTAAAACCACAAATAAAAACCCCCAAAATCACAGGGTATTAAATATTGTCTGTGAAATCTGGAAGGGTCCTCAAACCTTGGAGATTTCATTACTTTGGAGATGAAAACAGTCATTGTTACAGTGTATCAGGAATTTTCAGCTTGTTTACCCTTTTTCTTACTTATTACTTTTCCTTCTGAGAGACAGTCTTTTAACAACTGTTAATGCAGAAGACTGCACAAGGAGAAATAAATACTATGGGTAAAAAGAGATGCAGGTGGTTTACATTGCTGTGCAGTCTCTATTTGGAGGTAGATTTAGACTTCCTCTCGTAGCTGAGGTTACAGAACTGCATAGCATTGCCCATGCCAGCACACCAGAACTTGTTGCTGTCCCAAAATAACAATAATAAAAAAATGAGCGCAGCATAATGACTTGAAAGCCAAGAGTTGTACATGTTTTATCTTTTCCATCTATGAGGTTTATGATTTCAAGCTTTCGCTCTCCAGCTATTGTGGGTGAGACACAGTGTTAGTTTTCAGAATTTCATTTGGAAGAAGGAGATGAGGCACTTTAGGTAAACATTAAGTATTGTGTCATTTTTACTAAGGTAAAACTAACCTAACTAAAAAAAAAAAAAAAAAAGAGAATAGCTATAAAACTCATTTCCTGATGTCAACGCACCCCCTTAATGTCAAAGTTTTGATTTGTAGACCTTGCCCTGTGTTAGTGAAGTGGGAGCTGACGCCTTGCCAAATGCACCTGGCCCACTACTTTCCCAGCCCATCACTTGTGGCAGCTGACTGTGACAAATGTGGCTGAGCAGGTGGGAGAGCAGCAGCAGCCCCTCCTCAGTCCTGGCCTGATTTCCTTTGTGCCTCTTGCAGCAGCTGTGCAGGAATGCCAACAAAGTGGTCGCATGTTGGGGGTCACTGTTGCATGTTTTGAACAGTAAACTGGGTAGGACAACTAATACTAAGTTTAAACATAGGTAAGCGGGAGGGTAATATCTATACCTGAGAAAATGAGTTGACTAACACTAATGCTTTTGACAACGACTACATTCTAAAACACTCTGGAGAAGAGAAGGGCTGCACTTTAGCATGAGATTGTTGCAGTTCTGGTTAGATTTGCAAACATTTATCACCAATGCTGTACAGATATCTATTGCCCATCTTTACAGAAAGAAGCAGCGAGCTATAAGCAGCAAGGCTCTTTGTGAAGGCAGAAGTACCTATTAAGCTGGGGAGTTTTGCTAGCACCCTACTGCTTTTGCTCGTGCTTGATGGATGGTTGTAGATCCACTGGCAATTCTCCAGACCAGCCTTGGCAACCATGTGGAACATATTATCCTCTTGGGCAGAACTGAAAATCTGTTCCAACCTTTCCACTCAGCTGTAAACCCAAACGCTTAAACACAAATCACTTACACGACAATATCCTCTATTGTAAAAAATTCCATAAAAGGCTGGAAAGGATACCAGTGGATTTATCCTCTCCATTGTTAGGATCATTTGGTCTTTCTTGTTCCAAAATAGTCACATTTATTTGTTTATTTATTTACTTATGAGTATTTGGATGCCTTATATAAAGACTGATCAAATATATGGAACTGAAATGATAACAAACCACTTAGAGATTTTTAGGGAGACAACAAGAAATTTACCCTTCACCTTTTGCTATAAAGCTTCCTTCAGACTTAATTGTTCTGTTCTGTGTTTTCGTGCATGTAGGAAGATCTAATCTCCATTAACAGTAGAAAACTCACATAAGACATTGAGAACTCAGTCTAACAAAAATTTTGCCTGGATAAACATCTTAGTATCTTTTAGAAACCTTTCAACCTTTCAATCCATTTTGTTGTACTCATTTGGAGTCACTGCCACAGTACATTGCAGTCACCCCAATCAACTTTTTTCCCTGGACCGTGCAATCAAATTTTTTTGTATGGTAAGGCTCTGCCAATTGTACTAATTGCATAGAATATGACAGCTCATTGCTTTGGAAAAGCTGCTTCACCTCCATATGCCACTCTTTTCAGAGGTGACCATCACAGCCCCTCTGATGACCAGTTGTTTGAAGACCACTCCCATGTCTGAATTTTTAAATGTTGAACCCTCAGTGGAGGTGCTCTAAACAACTACCTCAGCTGTAGGTTGCTGGTGGGGTGCAGTCTGGGGGATGGTGAAGGAGGCAAAACATTCCCTTCATATCTTCCTGTCTAATTAGCAGCAAAACATGATGGGCGTTATGCAGGACAAACACACATCCCTGGGTCTGCAGATGGCCCCTTGAAGCTCTTGCAGTTTCACCCAGTTAACACCACATATACGCATGTTTCCAGAAGCAAAAGCCAAAGTCTGACAAGAGACTTAACTTTCTTCTCTTAGCCAGAACTGAGAAAATTATGTCAAAAATTCAAAGGCTAAGATCAGCACAATGAATTGGTGTTTCTTCCCCTACCAGCCTTAGATGCATGACCAAATAGTGCCTTTCAAATGAAGCATTATTTGATATCTCTCTTTTAATATATCATTAGTAGAGCTTACGCTGTGCTGGCTATTAGGCTTCTAACACTTGGGTGATTTTCTATCCTAATGACATGGACTATGTGTCTCTTCAGTTTTATTCACAGGACCACATGACTGATTTCTGCACCGGTTGTGTGTGGACATCTATGCAAGAAAAGCTCTATTTCTAATAATTTATTCTATCTGGTTACCTTAGGAGACTGTTGATTCATTGATTGTGTCATTCAATAAGCTTTTAATGACTCTTGGACTTGATTTACACTCTATGAATAAGCTGAGAGAAGTTTTAAAACGGAACCTCAAGATATATATGTCAGCAGAAATTAAAGATATGAGCACTCTACCTAAAGGCATCATTTAAAAGGGCTTAATTTTAGTTGATTTTGAATTCAGGGCACAGGCCAATGAAAATTTCATTAATTTGTATGCTGTGGGAACTACATTTACCAAATTGATTTGAGGGATTTGCATAATATTATGGTCTCAGAGCATCATATGGTCTCAGAGCCTGACCCTTTTATTTCATCCTTTTTGAAGCAGAGTACCTTTATCTTTTATACTGTCTTGTCCATTTATTCAGGTCTTACAGCTTAGTTATTACTTCGACTGTTAAAAAAAAATCTACCAATCAAACACAGTGTTATTTTCACTTTCATGTTATTGCTTCCAGCATTGTTAGCAGAGTTAACTTTAAAAAACGATGTTTTTTTTTTCTAATGTTTAAACCATTCCATTATGTTGATAAACATACAGACATAAAAAAACTTTAACTTTGGGGAAGATGAGTTCTTCTGCTAAATCCTCTGCTAAAGACATTCTGCATCGATGGCTCAAGGTTAAGCTAAGGTGTGGTTATGGTGGAGAGTCCGTAAGTGCTAAAACTTTAGAATGGTGCTGCATCTTTGAAGCAGGGAGATAGCAAATTCATACTCATAGAAATAGAGTATGACAACAGTAATAATGTGGGAAAAGTACAGATTTAATTTTTAACAGCCCATTAAAAACAAACTGAATGCAGAAAATCTTGTCTTACTGTCAGTTGTGGTGGTTACCACTGCAAGAATCATTAGAGTACTTTGCCTAAAATTTTGAGAACAGAGAAAATGGTGAGCTTTCCATACCATGTGGTCCCATCTTTTTACAGAAAATCTCAGTTATAGAGGTACCAACTCATTTCTGCCCCAGCAGGCTTTGGCCAGATCCATACATGTCCATCTCCAGAACAGCCCTTAGGGAAGGCTGCACTGTCCACTGATTCTAACAGAAGTCACATTACCAACCATCAGGTCACCTTTTTCTAAACAGAATTAATTTATTCATCTAACATGGTTCTTCCTGCTGTAATTCAAATTACATTTTTCTTTCTTTAAGCTTTTCTTCTCCCAGGTTTTCTCTGTCACATTTTGCTGTTTACCAATTTCATTACTCTTCCAACCTTCCCGTGAAACTCCCAAATCCTCAGGAAAGTCCTGTTACTGCAGTCCACATGGACACCTCTGGCTCTGTTTTATGCTATCAAACCTTTAAATGTCCTTTTCATTCTGCTCTTTCCCTCTCCTTTCACTCTTGTTTCACTTAAGCCTTTTCACTGTTCCTCTTTATTCAGAAGCAAATGACCTGAGCTTAATAGCTTTTTAAATCATTCATATAAGCTATCAAAGGGCTATTTCCTCTCAAACAGTAAACTGGGGTTTAGCTTTTGGTTTTATTCCTTACTACCTAGCTATTTCCAAGAGTTTCGTATCCTGAAGAAACACCAGTCAGGAATGCACATTTACTCTCAGATAATTTCTTCCTGATACTGTAAATTTTCCATTTTTGTTTGTTTGTCCTGAGCCCTTGACATCAGCCTTATTTTTGCAGAAGGTGGGAAACAGATCTTCTGTTTGTAACCTGAGGATATAATCACTTCCCTTCCTCCTATGTTCTACTACAGAAGCTCTCTGGTGACCAGAGTCACCAGAAGGAGACATTTGACAAGCTCACCCTCTTGTTCCCAAGTCTTCCATCGGAAGTTTCCCCTTGGCATCATTGTCACTTGATACCAAAGGGACAATCACCCCATGAGCAAAAGCCTTGTGCACGTAAAAGAGAATAGCTGGGAATGCCTGGCGGTGAACAACCACTTTTGAACATTTAGTATTAACAGACTAAGCCAATATGTGTTCTGCAGAAACCAGCCAATTCTAAGCGCATTACAATGGCCAAACCACAGTAATTGCTCCTGCACTGAACAGCTCTGCTGTCTTCTTCCCACAGAAATAAAAATGGTAGGAAATATGCCATGGAACTTGACTTTATGTATTTGTGTAACTGAAAACTTGATAGTGGCTGCAACAATGCAAAGTATGTGAATATTATGAGTCCATTTTATGAAGAGATAAACTGAGGGCAAAGGTTTATGACTTGTCAAAAGTAACACATGGCAGAGCAAGCAGTTCTGGGCTCTACTCCTGCTTTACAAGCCTGCAAAGAGTATACCAGTGCCTAGCTCTTGTTTAAATACAGTATTAACTTCCGTCATTTTTTTAGTGTATTAGTGCCCTGATTGCCCACTAGTAGTTGGGATTAGTTTTATTGGTCTGATTTTTGCTCTGGAGCTACAAATGTTTGACTACTATTACTAACACACAGACTTCTGTATGTGCTGATTCTGAGTCAGACTGAACATATGGGAAATCGTAACAGTACCTTGGAATTCAACACACTCTTCCCTTGATGTATTGTTTCAGCCTTCTCATGTTGTTCCTTCACAGCAGGAGACTGCCATGCAGCAGGATTGCTATGGATAACACATGTATATGCACTCACAGGGGTCACTCACCATTGTAAATTGTTTATATTATACACAGCACTGTATTCATAAAGGGGAGAATGAAATGTGTTTGAATTTATACATTTGTTTTCTCCAGAGGTATACAAAACTCTTTCCATATTTCTGATGGACTAAAAATTTTCTCCAGTGTATTAACTCTCACAAATACTGCATGAGGAAGTGTTTTCTGCAGAGATAATTTAAATGAGGAAGAATTTTGGCCAGGATAATTCATTAATGTATTGATCTAGGCCCTAGTTATGATCATTCTTCAGCAAAAAGCTTCTATGGTACAGACACTGCTTTTGCTGTATGTTGAAATTGAGCATTGATGTTAAAAGAAAAGTCAGACAGTCAGAGAAGACAGGAATTCCTTACCACACAGATTCCAGATCCATCAAGGCATCTGTTTGCATTACCATTACAGTTGCAAGGAGAGCATTTTCCTGAGCTGGTACGATAAAATCCCTCTTGGCATCCCTGCAATGAAAAAGAAAGTATTTCTTATGGATATGTGTTTGGAGAATTAGGTTTGGTGAGAGGAGGGGAAAGAAGACTACAACCATCAGGTCTCCCTGGAGCACACTGTACCCATCATAGCAGACCACACACACACACTCTGAACTTGAGTCTGTTCTTTCACTCTCTGTCCTGGTGCTTGCTTTTTTGCCTTAGAGTGTTAAAGCTGTCAGCATTCCTGCCTGTGTCCTGTCCCTGACAAGCAACGGGTGTGGAGCTGGCAGATTCTTACTGCATGTTGTACTAGAGGATGAGTTAACCAGAAATGATGATCCTTTTTTGGTAAAGAAGGTGTATTTATAGGAAAGGAATAGCTTTGAAAAGAAAAAAGAAAAGAAAAGAAAAGAAAAGAAAAGAAAAGAGAAAAGAAAAGAAAAGAAAAGAAAAGAAAAGAAAAGAAAAGAAAAGAAAAGAAAAGAAAAGAAAAGAAAAGAAAAGAGAAAAGAAAAGAAAAGAAAAGAAAAGAGAAAAGCTTTAGAAAATTTACTTTACATCAAAGCTCTGATGAGCTTTGGATCAATAACCTGAAGGAGACAGAAATATAACTACAAAGATCAATGCCCTTTTGAATAAATGTGTGGCTGTCCCTGTTGTATATATAATTTAGTAATTTTGATAACTTACCAAAGCTTACCAAAATTAAAGAGAAATTGTAAATATCAGGATCACCTTCTTTTGAATAATAATTACAGCAATAAGGAATCAGAAACACAAAGCTATAAAGATGCCCTTCAAAGACTGAAAACCAAAAGTAAATTAAAGATGATAGTTTTTGTTTGATGCTTTATGTGTAAATTCTTGCTCTTCACTGAGGAACTCCCTCATTATGCAAAGCTGATGAGACATGCTCAGGTTGGCCTCAGGAGCAGCCCCTGTTAACTCGGGCACCTGTTGTCACTCCACTTGCCCTGTCCAGTCTCCCTGTGTCACATGTATTGTGTTAGATCCATGCAGACTCATGAATTTTTGAATCCTAAATATCTTACCCTTGTCTAACTCTTGCAATGTCATAGCAGAGCTGATGCGAAGGCACTGGCAGGACAATTAGCTCTCCAAAAATTATTTGCCACACCCTGTTTCTGCTATTACTTACGAGCAGCATCCCTGAGGTGGCTCTCAGAGCTTGAGGTACACCAGGCTTTTGTGGAGTATTTTTTGTGTCTCTCTCTCTATAGCACTTTTTGTATTTTGTGGCTCTTGAAGTCACCTGCCCTTGCAAAAAGTGGGAAAAGTTCAAGCAACTCAGAAGGATGTTGGTCTTCTGGCTAAGAAGGTAGGTATGAGCTAAGAGGCTTCTTATTGTATTGTACTGGTCAAGTTAGGATTAGCTTTCCTTTGTGTCTTCCTATTTTTTTATTTTCCTGGGTTGCCCTGAGATCAGGGATGAGTCTTTTTCTGCACTGTGGTACCCACAGCTTCTCATTCCCACTGCAAGCTATGGCAGGAACAGCAGGTCTGCAGTACCAAACGCAGAGCCGCGCAGCGATGCCTCCCCTGGCTGCAAAAACTGCCCTGTGAGCAGGAGTGACAAATGTCACTGCTGGTGGCTGGGGCTAGCTAGCCCTGGCACAATGCTGTGGCCATGTCACTGCTGGGACGCGCACTCCATGTCTGCATGGTGCTGTGGTCACAGCCGTGGAGCGCTGGGGAGCAAGAGGCAGCAATCCCGAGCCTCGTCTGCATGTTAACTTCCATTCCCAACTGTGGGTAGGTCCTTCTGTCCAGCCAGACAAGCTGCTTGCTTAGAAAACAATGTATCTTAGGAGATGACTAACAACAAGCTTTAAAAATGAGGTTTAGAGATGAATCATTAGTCCAATCTTATCCCAGAGAGCTCTGAGAAGTTGAGATGAACATAAATGGAAAACTCAGTTGCCTTTACCATTCTTGTGCACAGAATTTTATCTGGTTTGCTTTGGAAACACTTTCTTTGATAATAGTTCCTAGGAGGCAAAGTCTTCAGACCACAGACTCTTTGGGACAGCAGAAATACTGACTATTTGTACTGCTTGTTTTTTTCAGTTGTTTAGTCTTAGCATACAGTGGTAGGACTGGCTCCCGCCAGACTAAGGATTGCAGCTGAATGATTACACCACACACTGTGGAAGGGAGACAGTTAGTTTCTAAATTGAAAACAGATTCTTGTCCCAATGTCTGCCTTTGCAATATTTCTTTCCACCCATACAGATCTAAAGCTTGTAATGCTCTCTGATGCCTCAGAGCTGGTGGGTGGTCCTAGCTGTGTTCCTTTAGTGTCTGCCCAAAAGCTTTATTGGTTTTGCAGGTCCAAGCAGAATAATTTTTTACTTATGATAGTGAATATGGGCAATGGAAATGTAGGAATGCATGTAAAGGTGTCTTTGAAAATCCTTCAGTCAGCCATGAAGATAATCTCATTTATACTTCAGCTAATGGTATTACCTGCATTGCAGCCATGAGTGAGCTTCGTGCTAGTCCATACACCCAGCAGGAACAAGTTAGTGCAGTTCAGTGCTACATCCTTGGTTTGAGCGTAAGGGCAAGGGCTGCTCAGTCTTTGCTGAAGTCCACTGGGAACCAGTTTACCTCCTATTATTAGCAGACACAGTTCTCAGTTCCTCAAGACATCTGCCTCATTTCTGGGTCCCTCTATTTTCATTACCAGAGCCCCTCTTCAAAATGAGATTCGTGGAAGCCATCTGGGTATTTTTTTCCACAACTTTTTCCCCCCACGTTATGCAATTAATCACAAAAAAATTGGAAAGTGCTGATTATCACTATTTTAAAACAGTACTTTAAACCATGGGTTGCATCAATGTAAACCAGAAATGAGGTATTGACAATCAATGCTATGAGGGAAGAGGGAATGAAGGGAAAATGGGATCCAGATTGTTTCCTTTGGGCTCTGAAGTTTTCTCAGGCATTCTCAATTATTCTGATATATTTTTGTTGCTCCTTGCCCTAGTAGTGATAATGGAGTGATTGGTTGGTTGTTCCAGACCATGAGCCAACATCCTGGTTATAAAAAGAAGTGTCAGAGTGTTGAGCTAATTGAGGGATTCAAATTGCTGAATGTTCTGGAAGCACAAAATTATTGCACACAAAGCACAAACAGGTCTGGAACAAAATGGAAATACCCTCCCTGAAAAATTGTTATGCAGGCAATTAAGTGAGGAACATTTCCGTCCACTGCCTGTTTCTGAACGGTGTAGAAAATTAGAAGGCCAAAATGTAACGTCTGCATTAGCAATTATGTCTTCACAACTATTAAGTATTTTTTTCCCCGAGGGACAAAGTTGGTTCCAGTTCAAGTTGAAAAGTCCAATCAAACGTTGACCTTGCTGATCTCCTGAAAATCTTTGCACCCGTGGGGCATTTATTCCCCCCCTCCCACCCTGCATCTGGATTTAATGATTACATTTCTTAAAAACAAGAACCAGCTGCATGCTGACAATGCTGTGGAGCCTGTAGTGATTTTTTGCTTCTTCAGACCTTTCTGCTGATCTGGGTGCAAGATGGGACTGAAGATGGAAGACAATTCCCATACAAAGAGTATGGATTTACTCCCATATTATATTCAAGCAGTTCCACCAATTTCATTGCAGCTGTTCCCAATCTGCGCCTGCAAACTGAGGGCAGAGCCAGGTCCCCCATTCCCTCCCTGCTGCCAGCTCGCAGGAGTGGTACAGCTGTGCTGGGGTGGCTGCTTGCTGTCAACCTGCCTTTTCTGGTTTCTTTCCCCAAAAGAAGAGTGCTGTGCTGGTAACACACGCAGAGTGTGCTGGCTGACTAGGAGGTCTCCACACTGCTTTATTCACATGTAGCCATTGACTCTCTCATCTAATGGTAAGAAAACACAGCACTTATCTTTAGTTAGTGCTGGAATTGTGACGTTCTTGTGAATATACGAACACACAAAAGGTGTCTTTCTTCCATAATAAAAGGCTCCCTCGGATCCACACCAGTGCTTGTTATTTCCAGAGTTTTCTCTCAAGTGCTGGGGTACACAAAAAGATGTGTATTCAGGGTTAAGTGGTCAGCATTAAGACATTTCAGCCTTTGTTACATCCATTGTATTATTACCAGCCTTGGACCAAGAACCCCATTACACTGGGTCCAAAACAAACCCAGAAGAAGAAGGTGATGCTTTCCTCCGGGACCATTGTAAAAAAGGAAACAGCTGCTGCACGTGGGGAGCTGAATCTGATGAACAGCACTCAAAGGAGTAGTCATCGCACATCAGCTGCCAAGTTGCTGCTAAGTTTAGTGCCAGCGGAGCCTTGGTTGTAGCTCCCAGCAGTGCTAGAGAGAGAGTCCAAAGGGGTGCTTCCTTCCAGGTGTGAGAAGGATCCTCAGGGAGATACATGGATGTTCAGGCATGAGGGCAAAGATCAAACATTATGGCATTACTCAGTAGATTCTCACTTCAAAGGTCTGTTCAGGACAGTAAAAGTGAATGCAATATGGGCACAGCTGAACCTGATAAACTCATGGGCTCCTGATGAAATGAAATTGCCTTAACTAACATAATACCCCAGATCTATCTGCAAAAATACAAAGAAGTTCTATCCTGTATTGCAAACACACGTATTTTGTGTAGAAGGATTATTTTTGATGGCAAGAGGCAAAAATGCACATTTTCTTAGTTTCTATCAGCCTCCACACATTACTTCTTCATATGCCAAGAGGTTAGATAAACGATTCTAGCATAATTTATGGTATGCTATTCAATTCTTAGAAACTGTTTCTGATCATGTTGTTTTAGCCTTCAGTGGAAGAGAATTTAATTAATTCTTATTACCTGTCATCTGGTGGTGGCCAAGTACATACACAGATAGCTATCTCTGGTTAAGCTGACATACCACAACTTGTTTACAGGCTTTATCTTGATGGTGTTGTAAGTTGATTTGCCATACAGTTTAATTTTGCAAATATATTTGTGCATTCCTGTTTTCATTTTTCTGCAGTCTGATCTGTTCTGTAAAGGAGGTAAAAATATTGTTGGACGACATAAACCTAAGGAAGTCATAGTTTGCAAAGTGTGAAACCTAGCTTGAGAGGCTATCTCTCAATCAAAACATTTATGGAGAACTGTGACACATATTGTGAATTATTTGCATAATAAAATTTAACATTTGACATAGATTGATTAACAATTTTGGAACTGTGGGACCCTTAGAAGTTCCCATTCTCTCTTATAGAATGAAAGAAAAAAAAAAAGAAATGAAGACGAACTCTTCCAAATATTATAAAGCTTTGCTTCAGAACACAGGGAAAAGAAAATAGAAGAATGTTGCTCCTCTAATAGGCAATATATCAGCCGGATACCTGTAAAAGTAGGACGTGGATAATTTAAGTCCAAGTTTTTAATGCATTGATGAAAACAATCAGACAAATTGAGTGGAGCAATGTCCCTTCTCGACAGCTTCACACCAATGTGTAATGTTTATCTGGAAGGAATAGTTTAGACAATCAGAAGTTTAGGACTCCAAAGAATATCAAATCTCTGAAACTCTACATCTTTTGCCATACAGAGATGAGTGAATACTCTAAAAAACTTCCATCCATTTTAAAATCCTTGTGTCTAAAGCAGAGACCAGTCTGCTGGAAGTGCATGGCATTACCATGGAAACATTAGCCCTCTGCTCCTTGAGGACATTTCCAAAACCAACCCAAGCATGCTTGCTTTTGTTTGTTTTTCTTTATAAGCAGTATTTGAAATTGGCAGCTACAGTTCTGAGGCCTTTTTGAAGATTGTTTGCTTAGGCCAACTTGGGATAAATAGCCTATTGCCCTTCCTAAAAATAAAGATGTTTTCCTGCTTGAATATCTCCCAGTACTTTCATTTATGTAATTGTTTATTAGAAATAAGAACATTAGAGAAACAAGTCTGAGAAAGCAGTCCTCTACAGTACATTTGATGTTATTTCAGTTTCTCTGGCTTCCTCAGAATAGGTAGGAAGGACTCTTTTCCAAAGAGATTCCTGGTTTTGATCACCTACAATAGGGACTTCGCTTTCAAACCCCAGCCAAGAGCTCACAGAAATCTTGCCAAACATTCAGCATTCAGCAGGTCTCACCCAGCCCTGAAGACAGTCCGAGGCTGAAGCCCTGAGGAGCTCTGCGCCCCAGGTGCAGTGCTGAGCTAACACAGCTCTGGCCCTGCTGGGCAAACTGGCCTTGGCAGCTGCCTGTGCAGGAAAACCAAACCCCAGCAGGCTGGGAGTCATCTGCATGGAGACATCCACATGAGATGCCATGTGGCCAGCAGCCAGCTGGACACCCGCTGCATGGTTTGATTCCTTGTATACGGAAATGCTTCTAAATTAGGTCAGCTGTGCCTGCTGCTCGCTCCTCACTGCGCAGAGGGACGTGGAGGGGTGGCTCTCGTGTGGTGCCAGCTCTGTGTGCAAAGCCTGGGAGATGGAATCTATTGCATGTCAGATGTGCTGGGCCTTGTAGAAGTGTCCAGGCTGCAACAGCTATGCCATAGATCTGGCCAAGCTGCTGGGCACCATGTACCCTTGGAGAGGTGCAAAGGCTCCTTAGAGTCTGTTCCAGCAGTCAGTATATTCAGGAAGAGAAAGTGGATGCATATAAAGGAAATCTTGATGTCTGACAGGCCAAATGATTCTCTCCATACATGGAGGAAAGATCTAGGCTAGAAAGAAGAATGACCCCATTCTAAGGATGCCTTCTGGTTCCCTCCAAAAGGCACACTAAAAACACTTCTTCGCCAAATTTGGATATAAGTAATCAAAGTGTTTGAATCTACGGACATCCTATTTAAAACTGCTCTGGGCAGGCACAAAATCTATGGCTTATCATGCCTAGGAATCATTAACTACAAAACTGTCTTCTTTACCTTGGGCAGATATACAAATCTACTTCTGGTATTTCATTCGTCAAAAGGTACTGAGGACAGCAACGACTGTTACATCTGCTTTTCAGCTCGGGACATAATTGACTTACGGTGCATTTAAGCATGGATTTTTAAAATCCAGACTTCCAGTTGTAGACTGGTGGTCATTTGACCACTTCTTGCACCCTGGGAGCAAACTAACAGACATTTCAAATTCCTCAGCTCAAGGATGTGTTATTCATAAGCATAGACACAAAGATTTAGTTCTTCTTCAGCCTGCTGGGAAACTTTATGCAAACAAAAAGAGCTGTGATAACACTGTATCCCTTTCTCCTGACCTTCCTGCCTTTGGTGACCTGCAGGAGAAACCTCTCTCCATTTGTTGCCAAAATATAAAATCTAGCAGATGTAAAGTAAGCACCATGTGCAACACCAGCTCAGTGTCAGCCCCTCTACTGGTGTGCAGCACACTCAGGAGCCCCTTTGCCATCTTCCACCGCCAACATGCATTTACTGATCACAGAAAAGGTGCTTAATACCTGGAGGTTAAATTTCAGTTTGAGAATTCAGTATGTGTAGTTTTGGGAGTATCTTTTGACTGCATGGGGTCTCAGAAGTGTGTGTTTACAGGGGGATGGACAAGGGTTAAGTGGGGGAAAAGAATATACCTATATTTGCTCTGCAGGGCCCTGCTGCTGACTGAGCCGTGCTGGTTCTTGCCCTGGTCCCAGAGGACTGGATGGACTTGCATGTTCCTAGAAAACATCTGAGCTGCACTTGCTGTGTAGGGTCAGCAGACAGGAAAACCTGCACACATTTCCCCCTTTTCAGAACGTGTAGGCAGCTGCTCTGAACCCATCAGAGATTGAGTTTACCACACTGATAAGGTGTTTATTAATTAATGCTTTGTTTGAGTGGTCCATGCATCCACATGCCTTTATGTTATGGAGATGGAGCCCTATTTTTGATGGGCGATGAACTGCCAAAAGTTTTTGTATCCATCTCACATCTCATCCAGCCTATGCTTTGCACATCCAGGTGTGTGATGCTCTGGTGTTCTTCACACCCAGACTTTTCCATATCTGTGATGAGGAACTCAGTGGTGCTAGCTCACCAGTCCTTGCTGAAAATGCTTTGGGACCAGGTATTGACTATAGCTGAGAAACACTGCTAAGGAAATTTTGGAATGCACTGAAAGTTAGAACTATGCTGTTTTTATGTGTGCCCAGGGGACAGTACATATTTTACAGGTACATGTATGGTATCTGAGCAGTGTGCATCGGCAGGTAATCCATATTTCTAATTTGGCCTCGCTAACCATGAAAAGCTGACTTGCCACATTTCTTAACTAGGAGATAGAAAAATCCCTGAACCCAGCACCAGATGCTGCCAGATGCCTCTGTATGGTTCCTGATTTCAGTTTTCCAAAAGAGTAGGCCCACCAGAAACATGAAACAGTTTGCATGAAACAGTGCTCGTAATATTATTTTCTGTTTTGAATATTATTTAGCATTGCTCCTCTGCAAAACAGTTTTTATCTTCATCTTCTTGACACATGAACACTAGACTGTTCACAAGATCATCAGCAATGTGAAATCAAGAAATGCAAGGATAAGGTCTGCATTTTTTCACATAATACCTGACAAGAAAGAAGCTTGAGTAGGTGGTCTTTGCCTCTCAACAGCTGAAATAGTTGAGATAACAGATGGCTGTATTGAAACACTTTGATTTTTATTGCTCCTACAACAATGCCAACCATGGCGGGGGGGGTTGGGATCAGATGATCTTTAAGGTCCTTTCCAACCCTTAACATTCTATGATTCTCTGATCTGATGGGTCCTGAAGTATGTGACTTGTGGTAGAATTTGTCTAATCACATTTGCTCTGCTTTTTTTTGTTCTGATTTTTTGAGACATGAAGGAGAAAATATTTCTAGAAAGTGTCCTTGGGCTCTTTATATACAAGTACTTGATGACAGCTCTGATATTGTCCTGACTGTCATTCACACTGCTGCCACATTTTTACAATAGTAACTATGTAGTTGTGTATCATTTGTTTATTAATTTCTCCTACACTTTGTGTTCCCAAAATTTGTACGGATTTGATATTGCCAAAGGAGAAAGAATACTCCTATGGATTTGTGCAGTTACAATTTCCTCAAAAGCAGAGTGAGTACTCATAGCAGTGAGGGGTTTGCTCCAGAGAGTGTGTTCCAATAAGTCCGTTTGTATATAGTGAGGCATTGATCAAATCCATGGCTTCTCACTCTGTATTTATAGCTCACCCTAGCTTTTATTTATAGGTTACCTTTTAGTCCTGTCTATATTATATGTCTCTCTTGTTGGCAACGAGGCTTGAATGTCATTTAAACAGTCTTACAGTAAATGCCAACCAGATGAGATGATTGTTCATTGGCCCTTCTTGGGGGAGGCCTCTGTGCTTCTCCTGGGCTGTATCTATTAATGGAGCATCTGAAAACTACACTGATGGGTTTGGATCTCCACCTGCCCCCACTGGCTCCCACAGCCATTCTGTTGTTGCCTTGTTCTCTATTCATGCTTGTTCTCTATTCATGCTGTTCTGCTCTCCCTTTGTCCTCCTGCTCCCCTTCTCCTATCCTTGCTATCCCTGCCTATCCATGCACCTGCTCCCAGCCACTCACCCACTTCATTACATATGCTTCACCCCTAAACTACAAAAACTAAACTACACCTCCACAGTAAGATTTTCATTATACTCTTTGATATTAACAGAACAAAAAATATTCCTTCTTGCTGAACCTCAAAGAAACTCATCACCTTGTTTGCATGCATGAGCTGCTCTCTCTCTAATTATGTTCACAAAGGATACCGGGACTCAAGAGAATACATTCTTCTGCTCATGTCTCGTGTGATGATGGGTATTACTCTTTCACTCAGTTTCTCCATCAGTTAAATGGAATAATGACCACAGCCACTCAGAATCACAGAATAGCTGAGCCTGGAAGGGACCTCTGGAGGTTGACTGGTAGGGTAGGGCCTCTGGAGGTCTAGGAAGGGCCACCTAGAGCTGATTATCTGGGCCTGTATCCAGGTGTATCCAGTGTAATCCTGGGCAGAACACACAATGTAATCCCAGTGTCCTGGATGTACCCAGCAGTGACACTCCTCAACAACTTCACATCTTTTAAGAGAACTGGTTGGAACCACCAGGAATACTGAATATCCCTACGTGGGCAGACGTTTCTGGTAGTCATGTTTTGCTTGTTTCAGATGCCTGCAGTGAATATAAAGACGTTTCTGGACCCAAGACTTTTCTTAATGTGGTGCTGAAAGAACTATTTTGGCTTTCAGCTAAGCAGCCATGGTTTGAAGACATTTTGATATGTACACAGCACTGCTTGGCACTGAGCTGCCTTCCCCATTTTTCCCACCATTCTCTCCTAGGGCTAGACCTCACTCTTGTATTTGAGGGTAACTTTTATGAGTGACCTGCAGTGATTTGCTGCCAAAGCATACCATGTGTATATTCAGATGTATCAAAAAGATTAGTCAAAGAGTGTAGAGAGAAAGAATTCAGTGATAAAATTTCCCAGGAAAGCTTGAAGGAAACTAACTTTGTAAAGGAGCTTTTAAGATACTTCATGAAAATCTTTGTTTTTTTTTTTCAAACAAGGAAGGAAACATGAATATGGAAAAATCTATTTGATATAGAAGTTGCATTTTAAAAATACCTTCTATGGCATTTGTTTTTGTTAGATACAATGATGAAAGCATTTTTCTCTTCTTGAAAAAACAAATTAAGAGCAGGAGCTCTACCTCAAGGTACAAAGAACATTAGTTCTGCGGGTGACTTGCCCATTAATCCATCCTATTAATTTCTCCTACTTTTCTACATGCATCTTCCTAGACCAGGTCTTGGCTAAGGAGATTTCTCTGAGTTCTTCCAACCACTGAGATAAAATGTAACTAATTTTAAAAATAAAATGCCCTTGTGGTGCCCTTTCACAGAGCTGTCATACTTCACTCTAAGTTATCATTTGAAGAAATAAATGGATTTTAAATTCCCAGACTGTGAGTAATAAATTCAAGACTGTCTTTGTGCTTGAACCTATAAATCCCTATAGAGTGACATTTCAGAAGGATCTTTGTCTTCCTCTGGAGAATGAGGCCCTCAGAAGTTAATATACCTGTTGGCCAGACATGCTCTACCATCAAAGTAATCGTAGAGAGAGATGGACAGAAATTCTGCTCTCCACCATGAGGTACTCCCCAGTGTGCAGGCAAACGTGGACATCTGCTCTGCAATTTTATTTATTCTCTGTTGATTTTTGCTATATTTGTCTGAGCTTTGAAGCCTTACAAACTAGAGAATCATAAAACAAACAAGCTTGCTCACCAGCTTCCCCTAGGCCTCCAAGCTCTATTTATAATTTCTATAAGCCTTCATTACCTCTGGTCTACAGTATCAAATTCTTCTGAAATAGAAAGGTCACATTCTAACTATTATTACTGGAGAAATTAATTCAGTGTGTGACATCATAGCTAGACAGTTAATTACCCCATTTAATAGGACACTACAGCTGTTAGGGAACTGTCTGCATGCAAAAAGCCACTCTATAGTATTTACCATTTCAAAGGCAGACAACTCATGCAAATTATCCATTTGCAAATTCAAATTTTTAAAACTGTAAACATTCCTGAGAAGAACACATTTTTTAGCTTAATACCCAAATCAATGTTCATTATAGTTTTATAATAAGCACCCTGGTGCAGTACATTAAATCCCCATATTGTTCTTTTAAATTTTCTGACATTGTTAACTGTGAAATATTTATTATGTCCAGTGTTGCACTGCTGTTGTAAATCAGAAATTAACCAGAAGTTGGTGAAAAGATCTGGGCACAATGCTGGTAATATTTTTTTATCCACTTATCTTGACAGGTATCTCAGTTCTAATTGCATTTAATGAGACTGCAAACTAAAGTAATTATGTGAATTGCACACTAACAAGCTTTCTGTTTTGTTATTTAAGTTGCAAATGTAAAAGCAAATTCTTTCCTGCTTAAACAGTCATTCAGTGGAACCCTCCAATATTTTTGCATATTCTTACTTTTTAAATGAAATTCTAAGATGAGATAGGTTTGACAAAAAAAGCTCAGTGAGTGCATTTGCCATCGATCTGAACTAATTAAGGTAATAATGTGGTGTTCTAGATAAGTGATATGAAATGTTCATTAAATCTGCAGCAGTGTACTTTTGTGAAGCTCAGTAATTTGAATCTTCAAACACCAAAACAATGATAAATAAAGCAGTGGCACCGGTTATGAACCTGTAATCTTTTTCAGTTAATGAACTGCTTAATAAGTGATGAAACAAATGAAGCATTATTTGCTGTTACTAGTGTCCTTTCTGCCATCCCCTGTGCATGGATCTCGATATTGTTCCTGTATGCCGGTGTCCCCAGTGGTTGTACCACCTGAGAGCACAGGGCTGATCTGGAGCCACCCACACCACGTCTGACCAGTCTGCAGCTGCTAAAGAATATATCTGATGACTGAATTTAGTCTGGTTTTCCTACTGCTGCTGTGTTAAGCAATGACTAAACACTAGAAGTTCTCCATTGTTTACATATACAGAGGGCTCTCCTTGAGCTCTCATCAGAATTTATTGGAAAAGTTGTGATTGCCTTAAGGGACACAGGACAAGACACTAAATTCATAACTTTCTAACTTGAAAACTTCACTTGCTGACTTATCCATGACAATTGGTATAATTTAAGTATTACCTGATGAGTTATCAACTCATCAGCCTCCGAAACAGAAGTTTATTTTTGTTGATAATACAGGAAGGATTATGATGCTGGTGGAAACCATCTTCTGATAGTTCTAGACACAAAATTCTGAGATTGCTAAAACTAAAACTAGCAAGACTGAAAACTAGTTGCTACAATTCTAGATAAAATCTGGCTGGCAGGAAGACACAGAAAAAATGTTACCTCTGTTTCTCCCTACTGCATGGTAGAGCTAGAAGTCGGAGAGACAGTGAATATGGCTAATGGCATATGGGTAATCCCCAAACCAATAAGCAAAGCAGAGCATGGTGTGCAGGAAAAAATTACAAGGAACCTCCTCCCCAGCCCACTGTCACTCTGTGTTCTGGCTCCTTGGGTGGGCTTGCATGTGCCTCCACTGCAGTGACAGACTGATGGGGACTCCACAAAAACAAGAAATAGCTGAAAGCCAGATGGCTTTATGCAGAACAACAACATTAGCTATTACCTTGACTAAGTAATTGTATTAAATTTTTAAAAAATTTCCTGTGTTGAAAAAGTTTCCAGACTGTTATCCCTTCCCCAGTTCAAGTGGAAAACAAACTGCCATTCAGCAACAGAGATGGGGTTGGATCCAACATAAACATATCTCAGCTAGGCATTCTCCATAGAACTGCACAGTCATTTTTTCCATACACAGTGGGAAAGACAAAGCCTCTGCTTAAAAGGCATTCTTCTCTAAAAAGGGGCAGGGCTAAAATGTTTTAGCTGTCTGGGTGCTGGGTAGGAATTGGAGATTAATACCAGTCTCTACTTATTAGTACAGCCACTGAGTGACAAACTTACTCTTACAGATGCTCACTGTTGGAAATAGAAAATCTGCAATTGAAAGGTCAGCTAGTTGATTTTCCTCTTTCAAAAAGATGCCAAGTTAATTCAATTTACAGGAAAAGGGATAAATAATTCTGCATTGTTTCTTCATTAACCACCCTCCACCCAGTCCCCACTTACATGAAATGTACATTCTGAGTCATTGAGTCTCTCAGATAAGGAGTCATAATCAGTTGACCAACTACAGTACTCCCTGACAGATTTCCAGATAGACACAAAAATTTTCAAGGGATGAAAAAGAAAAAGTGGGCTTTAAAGCAGGTACAACTGTGTTTGTGGGACACTGTTAAGACTGAGAGGGTAAATCTGAAATTTCTTTTGATTTCCCTTTTGCAGCAATTTCTTCTCCTCCCCCCAACCCCGGCCCCTGAGATTTCTAATATTTCCTGGTTTGATTTTGCAGCTATTTGAAATGTTGGAATCACAGCAGAGAAAAACAGTGATCTGCTTGACCAATAGCCATAGCATCAATTTAGAAGTCTGTTAGAAAGAAACCCAAGCCAATGTGAAAATCTTGAAAGATGAAGAGATAGAGCTTTCCTCCATCTCTGCCTCCCAAGGGTGGCCCAGCTATGGACAAGACAGACAGCTGATGGGGATGGCTGAGGCGAAGATCCTGTGTTTCTGGGCTGCTCTCAGAGATAAGGCTTTCCCCCTGGATTGTCCCAGCATTTTGCAAACTTGTGGGAAGGGAGTGAGATAGCTCAGCAAGGTTAACGTTGTACTGTACGCCTTACATTCAGGATGAAAAATCCAACAATTTCTTTTCTTCTGCCTCATGGAAATCCATCACCAAACACCCTGCTTCCAGCTGACTTAAAAGCAATTAGCTGGTGCCTTAGAGACCCCGTTGAGCCTCTGCAGACTATCCTTGCCATTGACTGGAAGCAGAGAGCCACAGAAAACCACAAACTTGCAAAAAGCTGAGCAGGGTATGCAAATTCCCCCTGACCTTACACCATGTCTAGACCTCCAACACCTCTCTCCCTCTCCCTGAATGGATCTGTGCCAGGTATTGGTGATTTGGAGGCCCTGCCAACCCTCAATGGGCCAGGCTGTGTTAGCCTTTCTGGGACATGAAGGACTCCAAGAGCCAGGGTAGGGAGGGCTATGCTAAGTTTTGTCCTGACAGCTCTTTTTTTATTATTTTCTTTTTTGGGTACTGGATCTGGACAAATGCTTGCTTCCACAAAGTGCTTTTGAGGAAGGGTCCCTGGAGCCAGGAGTGGGGAGCACAGCACAAGGGAGTCATGAATGGCAGGCTCTCTGTGGCTCTCCATGGGCTACCATCCAGGCTCAGAGGTGGAAAACCACAGTAGGAAACCCTGGGACATACTGGCCTTGCATTAGCCTTGGCAGAAAAGTCTGCTAATCTCTTGCCACTTAGAAGGTCTTTCATAAAAGAGTAAAAGGATGCATTGTAGGGTGGTAACAGGGTGCTACACAACTCAGAAAATATCTGGTTTAGTAGCTACTTTTCCACCTGACAGCAATGGTCAAAGACTGAATGAGCTAATTTTTATTCATTTTGTTGGGTAGACAGAGTCAAACAATGATTCTGAGCCTTGCAGTTTTAGCTAAAAAGTCTATTTTTACAGAACATATTGGAAGTTGTTCATCCAGGTAGAGTCTTTTTATTCAATAATTATTAAATAATGTTTCAAATTAACATTCAGGTGTGCCAGCTCTCATACTCCCTGGCGTCCGTATGTCATGACTTAAACAATAACATTTTAGTTGTTCTTACAGTCTTATAAAGTTGGAATAGTAATTTCTAAAATATTTTTCACCGTCCTCTCTCATTCTTTGGCTCTTGAATGCTGGGGGTTTAGCACTGTTTCTTGCTGGTTTGTCATTTAAAAAAACCTAAAAAACAATTTCTTGTATTTATTTCAAGAATATAACTATATAAAGAATTGCACAATAGAGCTAAACAGGAATGACAAAGCTAGATCATATTTACTGCATTTTAGTCAATCTGTTTGCATTGTCAAATATGTGCTTTATATATCCTGACTGACAGTTAGGAAAATCTCTGAGATCATTTAATGACAAAGAATTAGATTTCAAAAACTTTGGAGCTCTAGCAGCTTTGTATATAATGCTATTCAGCAATTGTTGAATCTTGCATAACCCAAACATCCCCAGCTCATGGTGGTGTGTGAAAAAGGACTGGGATCAGATCCAGACATTCAAGAGGACCAATTAAATTATAAAACCCGAAGGCTGTCTATATTTTGGTGTTTGAAATCTAAGTCCAGAAGCAAGTTGTAAATTATCAGTGGCTGGTTATATGTTACTCAGAAACTACACCTCTTTTACACAGCTCTTGAACACTAGAAGCTCTAATTGTTATCAGCTTAAACCAAGCCAAGTTTTCCAACAGAAAGCAGTTCTTTTATTTCTTCTCATGCTCCCTGGAAAAACCGGACTTCTAATTCCTTCCTTGCTTCCCATGTTGTGAATAAGAGTTGGCATAAAATGCCTTTTATTGGTTTTCACAGCCCTGAGTAAGCTTTGGGGCACTTTGCTGGTACTTGCCCAAAACTTTGTGGGAATTCACTGCAGTGGAGTTTAAATGTGTTTTCTGATGGGTGTTTTATCCATCTTCTTGAAATGGAGAACATTTCCAGCTATCCATCTGCTCTGTCTTGTGCTTCCATTTGCTTCAGCTTCTTATGATTTAAAAGGTTTGGGGACTGGCCGTGCTACTCCAAGCAGCTGATTTTCATTAAAGTTTTGATGAGAAACTTAAGCTGGAATCACAAACATCTGCAGTAAAACTTCCTCCCCGCTAATAGATGTTTCTCAGAACATAACCTTGTTGTACCAGAAAAAACCAGCAGCTAGAAATCCAAATTGCCCATTATAGGAGTTAACCTAACATAACCTTCAAGGGCCTGAAGTAAATTAATTTAAAGATCTGCTTTTTTAAAGTAGATGCAGTTCACATTAGCTTAAAAGTATATAAAGGTTCCTGTCAGACTAAAACCCTTTTTGGCTCACACCTCAGGATTAGGTCTTCAGCTGCTTCTTGTAGTACTAGTTTGTTTTGAACAGAATAATGCTACAAGTAAGGACCAAATTGTGGTTTCTCTCAACACTTTGCAAGATTTTCTGTTCCAGCCTTTTTGGGGAAAAGGAATGAAGATGATTTGGTCATAGTTTGAGTCTTTGTTAACAAGTGGCTGGGACTTATGATTGCTGTTATTTTATATACTTAATATAAGCCATTTTAGAGAGGTGAGTTTGTCACAGGTCCCATGCTAATTATTGCTTATCACTTTGGAGAACCAGAAAGCAAGCACCTCAAATACTGTTTCTTGCTTTTTATCAGCAGCTTCTGGTAAAAGTCAGGTGGGAAAAAATGATTGTCAAGCATGTCATTTTAACACACAAGCTCCATCAGATAACTTCTGCCTCTTGCTTTCTCTTATAGTAAATGGCTAATTTTGACTTGACTATGATAATTGTTTCCTTTAAAGAACTTTTGCCCCTCTGCCTTTTCCCTGAGCCAAAAACACTGATGCTGGAAACAGCTTTCCTCTTCCATCTGTCCAATAATATCATACCTTCCTTCACTCTGGGAATTGGCTTCCTGCCCTGTCCCAACTTCATTTTTTTCTTTACTCTTAAGACTCTTGATTATCTCATTCTTGCTCTAATTTTTTCCTCTCCTTTGTCTTCCTGCTTTAGTTTACTTCCTTTCCCACTATTTACTTCACTTCTTCTTTCCATGGAGGATATCTGAGATTATCTTTTTTTGGCTTGGCAGATGTCTCCACAGAATGTCTGTCTTCCCTTTCTCCCCCTAGTCCTTCCCACACTCATCTCCGATACAGGTCTCTGGCCTCTTTTAGTCATTTACATCAGAATGAAATGCATGTTTTATTGGATGTCACCTTACATTCATTTTACATTAACAAGAGTGACTACACAGTGTGGATCACAGGGAATCATTTGCCATGCTCTCTAGTATTTGAAGTCTTGTACCATTGTTTATTCTCACCTTAGACTCTGTAAGGAACTTTCTTCCTAATGGGGAACAAAACCTATACCTATATGATTAAAACCATTATATCAGTGGAGTTTACAAACACAAATGTAAGCTTCAGACCCAAATGGTAATGTATTATCTTCCTCTTTAGCTTAGAGGCATGTGTTTGACAGTGGTATATAACTGTTCTCAGAACTTCTGATTTTCAATTTTACCTCTGTGCCTCACCAAAACTAGAAGTGTCTCACCACTCCCTTTCTTTCTGCTGTGTCCAAGCTAGTGAGTGGAACACTAAACCAAAGATCTCTGATATTTGCAACTTGCTGTTTGCTTTCATTTGATATCTACCTGACAGTTTAAAATCCTTTGCTTCCATCTCTTACGAATCTTCCTTATAAAGCATTTTAGTTAATCCTAGTTTGGAAAAATTGACCTCTGACTTCATGGCACCAACTGCTGCTGGGTTGCACTGATGAGTTGGATCCAATGCTCTGTGGTCACTCTTTTCCTCACTGTCTCCCCGCAGACATCAGGATTCGGCACTGTGACATCTCCCCACCTCCCCTTATTGTCTTTATGAGCCAAGAAACATAATTTTCCTAAATAGCACACAAGAAACTGAGTACTTAAGAGTGCTTTTCATATTGATCTTCATCTTCAAGGCTAAACCAACACAACTGAATAAAATCTCCAGTGTTAATCAGTTTTGAAAATAAAATTTTTAGCTAACTCGTGGTCTCAACATAGTCACCTTCAGTTCGCAGTTGTTGCACATGACAAGACCTTAATTTGTTAGACTAACAAGACTATTGTTAATTTTTTTTTTGCCTGTGTATGTACTCACACAATAAGTTTGAATTTTTTTCTTAACCTCCCTCTGAGTTGGCAAATTGGATTGAGAGTCTCTCAGCAGTCTTCAAATTCCTAACCCTGTAATCCTTCTCATGATACTTTTCTGAATAATTGTCATCAATTTATAAGAATTTTTCTTGAAACAAGAGGCAGATATCTTATTCCTTATGGTCACTAACGGTGCTCTTTATGTAGGTAACACAACATTTCATTGTGTGGAATCCAGTCCAGTTAATTTAAACATCTGCTTTAGCTGATTAATAAAGCGGTCCTGAAGCAAGCACCTGACAAAGTCCTTACAGAGGAAGAGACTCCTTTGAGCATTTCCAGGGAACACTGCTAGGAATTAGAGGCTTAAAAAATCTAGTGTCTCCACTGCTATATGGGGAATTTGGGTTTGTACCTGAAGACAGTGTGTGATTCTGATTGAAACATCTAGGAACAATTTATGTGCCTAATTTAGGTGTACTGGATCACATAATGATTAAGAACCAGGGCACCTTGTAGATGTTGCCTGAAGTCCAGCTCAAACCCACAGTCCACTCTGTGCACGGACACAGCCTATTAGCGTGGCATTGAAAATGTAGTTAGTTCTCTTCCATTAAGAGGTTTTCATTCAAATCCAAGAGAAAAAAAGGCAAAAAAAAAGGCAAAGCTCCACATTAATTCTGATTTCAGTTCCTCCCAGTTAACGGTTGCCACAAATGGTAGAGGACTGGAAAGCTGAGAAGTATTCACTAATATGTATTTAAATTAATTGAGATCTCCTGCTCTTCTACAGATTCATAATATCAAACTCTTAGTGGGATTTAAGAGCATCCCACCAGTTACATCTTGGAAACTCCTACTAGCCTGTTTCATATTGCAGCTGACTGTCACCACGGACCACAATGAAGCCCCATCTGTGGCTTTGTATCTCTGCCTTATGAAACTTCCCTCTTTGTATAATTTGGCACTATTTGACGTGACTAACAGCCTGTGTCTGCTCGGGAGAGCTGTAGGCCTGAGTCAATATTTAGATGAAGGAGCTGAATCAAACCGCGCTGTGTAAGGGAGTTTACTCTGTGGTTCACTGTGAGCTGTGGGTTAAGAACTCAGGCTTCAAAAGAGGCTAATTCAAACCTGCTGGGATAACCCTGATCCTGAGACTGAGGGAGGGGAGGTGAACTGTGGGAGGGAGAAGCTCTTTGAGGACCAGAGGTAATGTTCCTGCTTTGGATGAGAGATTACCAAACCATCACTCTCTGGCCCCTGCATTAACCTCCAGGCTTAAAGCCTGTTCCCCAAATCCTGTTAACAACCACACACATGGATCCACGGGTAAGCGAGTCCTCACTGTTACAGAGCCATCAGTCCTATCCCAAAAAAAGCATCCTACTGGGCCTCCTTGGAAATTGCCATGGAGATGGGTAGTGAAATACGCAGCTAGCAAAGGGTGCTGAAGTCCCTGCTTCTTCCTCATGAAACCATAGCATCCTGCAGCTAAGGGCCTTGGTGTGATGATACCAGGCACTGTCCTCCAGCTGTAACATGGGATCCAGAGTCTAAGTGCTGCCATTGCATGGGCTGAAGTAAACTCCCAGAGGAAGCACCAGTTACTGAGTCTATTATGTTGGCCTGAACAAATGAAACTTTAGGAAGGATTAAAATGGTTGAAGTAAACTAAAGTGTCATTCCCCTGCAGTGTCCAATATATCTCACAGCACTTTCCCAAGGTAAAATCAAATACATTTAAGTGAAGAAATGTGATCTGTGTCTTTGGGAAAACCATACTATATTATCATATCAAGAAAGACTAATAATCACTTATGCCCATTATCCCATGAAAAGCAGTTACAAGACCCATCCAACTCTTAAATGAGGCATTTCATTGAGTTACTTTCCATGTTGTAAGCAACAGGTGGCAATGCAGCTTCCCAGGGCTGATCCGAGACCAGAGGAGAAAATCTGTACATCCCACATCATGGAGCCTATCCAAAAACTGGGATGGCTCCTGAGAGTCCTTATGCCGAGCAAAGCAGGGTTTAACCTTCAATTTTCTCACACAGGTCATGTTTCGTGCGGAGTCTCTGGCAGGGTGGGCAGGCGTTTCCTGAGGCTGTCCAGCTGCTCAGAGCAGGGGAACGAGCTCTGCCCAGCCCTGCAGCAACCCTGGCTGTCTGAAGGGTTTAGGCACTTATTTCCATGGCTGTTAATTCTGGCAAGTGGAGTGTAGGTGGAAAATCAGCCGTGTGATATTGGAGATTGCGATCTTGATATTGTCACAGTGACACAGCTGTGCTAATTGCACCTCATTTTTGCATGTTATGCTAGAAGAACTTCTCTTTCCCTTCCCATGACCTTATGGAACTCAATTAGTCTCCTACTTTGCATCTACCATGCATGAGATATTACTGTCATGTCCTCTGTTCCACTTCCAACCTTACCCCACCCCCTGTGTATGCTGGAATAATTTATTGTTTCTTCAAGTTTTATTTTTGAGTAGTCCATTCCCAGTGCAGTGTTACTAAAATGAGGAGTATAAATCAATCCCAAAATACAGAGGTTGCAGGAAAATTTTCCATTGTCAAATTACTTTTCAGATCTCTCTAATTTTATTTGTCACTAATCCCAACCACATAATTTTCAGAAGTCTTAAAATCTCTGCAGGTGTGTTCTCTGCAGGCAGTTTCCTAAGTGCATTTGATTTATCATCCCCTGCTTTCACTGTGAAAACGAACTTCAGATTTTGGAGGAGGATGGCATTCAGAGGCAAAAGCACAAACTTCTACAGTACAGAGTTTGCAATCAAAAGACAGACTCTTTCGGGAAATTTAAGTGAATTACAACTGCAGGAATTACAAGGCAAGCAGAAAAGTGTTGTGACAATTAACTCTTGTAAAATAGCTCTGTTTGGACAGGCCTGTTTAGTTATGTTGGCAGGAAAGTCAGAGACATGCTAAGCCAGCTTCACTGCAAAGTACAGCAGCTGTCTGCTCACAGCAGGCAGGGCATGTGTACATTTTGAAGTCTGAACTCTATCTCTCCAGTCCCGAAATGCAACATCTCAGACCACCCCCCTCTCCCCCCCACCCCCCAAATCCTCCTGTATCGCTTTAAGGATCGAATGATTAAGCTAACGTTAACCAGATGGGAGCTTTGACACAGACAGGTGATAGCAGAAAATTGAAGGCACTAGAGAAAGAGAAGGGAATTACTGTACCTCAGCAAAAGGCACCCAACTTCCAGTAGCTACTGCCTGCTGCTGCCCTCTGATAACAGTGGCTTCTTGCGTGCTGACCGCTGAGCTACCTTCAATGTCAAACTGAAAAACGCTTCCCTCACTCGAGGCTGTGCTGGAGGAGAAGCATCTCAAAAAGAGTAATATAGGAGAAACGAGGGGCCAGGCGGAGATCAAAGCCATTTCCTCCCCTTACATCCAGCAGTGGTCTTCTAGCGTCTCAGTAATTGTTTACCCTCTTCTGCAATCAGCCCCCCTTGGCTTAGTGGTGCCTCAGTTATTTTAACTTTCTTTCAGCATTCAGTTTCCAGATGTGGCACTTCAAGGCAGTCTAACCGGATCCTGATTTAAAAGAGGGGGAAAAAAAAGGGAAAAAAAAAAAAAAAAAAAAAAGAAGGGAAGAAAAACGCTTTTGCTGCCTCCCTCGTTCACTCTCCGTGCCTGTGGCTCCTCTTTTTCCCCAGAGGCTCCAGCACAATAACATACAGATGGGCAGTGCTTAAGCGGAGAGTGTCAAACAGAGATTGTATTCCAGGAAAGCACCGCTAGCTCTCCAGCCACCTTATCTCCCCCTGCCAGGATACAGACTGACGCTCCGTGCAGTGCTCTGGCTTCCTTCACATGTTCACATCATTCCCTTTTTTACCTTTCGTGTGGAGACCCTCCCACTCAAACTTTGCTGTTCAGAAAGTGAGGTCACCCTTTCCTCCCCCTCCACGCCAAGCCCCCGCAACTCCATCCGACTGCTCCAAACAGATCGGCTCTCCTGACTGTTTATTTTTTAACATCTCCAGTTTATTCAGCAGAAGGCAGAAAGGTGCCAAATTTATTTAAAAAAACCCCGCTAGACTAGCCATTCCTTGTGTCATGGGGGAGGGGAGGCTGTGGGCGGGAGGAGGAGGAGGAAGAGGAGGAGGGAGACAGCCTGGCTGTGCCATGGGCTAATAGGGCTAAGTGGTTTCTCTAACATGCTTCATTCAGTTCCTTTCCTTCAAGCCCACCTCTCAGCTTCTCGTTGGCTCGTGAAAAAGAATATCGTTCACTGCGATTTTGGAAAATGACTTCATTCCTCAGACTCATGAACTTTTATTTACAAAGAGCATCTTGTATTCCTTTTTCAAGAGATGCTTTGTGAGGCCCTGGTAACAAGGCTTGCAGTGTGTGTATGAAAGCGAGCTGAATACGTTGCCCACAGCTCATTTCTTTTTGTGACTACAATCTCAAAAAGACAAGACAGTAATCCTTGCTAGGTTTTGGGACGAAGTCAGGGTATAATTATACTAACGCTCACTGCTTTAGCCAAGGGGTCAGCACCCTGTCCCTCAGTGGTCCTGTGTGCAGGGAGTGGTAGCACCATCGGCCTGTCAGGCTTCGCTCTTAAATCTTCACAGAAGTTGGCTTACTGGGCTTCCCTCTGAGAGTGGATTTTTTTTTCCCTCCCTTCACCCTTTCCTTTCTGGTTGAAGGTATTATCAACCAGTGAAGCAGCTGGTAGAGATTTAAGGGTGAAATAAAGAGTTTTGGGGATCTGTTAACTTCCCACACACCTGTAGGCACAGTTTTGGGCACATAAATGCTGTACAAAGGAATATAAGAAATTTCAGCATGGAGAAACTCTGCCTGATTCTGAAATGGTGTAGCTGAGCAGGCAAGGCCACTCAAGCTTGTGGGACAAAGTATTCCCCCAGCAGAGAAGAAAATGCTGTGTGAAACAAGACTATGAGGTTCAGGACCAAGGTTGGTAGGAGGAAATAAAAGATATTAATGGCAGTTGTGGGTAATTCCATCCTGAGAGGAATAGAAACATCTCTCTGTTTGCTGAACCCGATATGGTGGGAAGCACACGGTCCTCCTGGAGCCTGAGAGTGAGAAGTCACAGCTGACAGGACTTTTCTAATTCTTTCTGGTAATGGCAGTCCTGGAAGTGGCCTGTAGCAGGTCTGAAGGCTCAGGAAGCAGAAGACCAGGGAGGACCCAGGCCAGGACTCCATGAACATCCCATTAGGCCTCCTGCTACAGGGACAACCTTGAGGTGTAAAGATAGCTTTAAAGGAGGGGCAAGAAAGAGAGCAAAACTTCTTGACGGTAAGTGCCAGAATCTCAATTCCCATGGTGGCAGTGGTGATTTTTAACTAGCCAGTGAATTGTGCAGCAAATTACCATAACGTGTGAGACAATTTTTGGGATACTTTTTGTTTTTTGAAAAACCAACCATCACCCAGTCTTCTACATCTGCTCCCAGGCATTTGGCAGCAGGCTGGCCAGCTTGGTGAGGCAGGCTTTAAACTGAAGGACTCAGGGGATGGCGCCCAAAGTGGCAGCACTCACAGCATCACATCCGGCTGGGGAATAAGCAGGCCAGCCCAGCAGCGGCAAATGCTCCTTAGTTGCCACTCAAGCTGAGAACCAGCAGGCCAACCACCTCAAGGGTGTGAGTAGCTCTTGCACTCCTCCTGGGAACCTGGCATGCTCCATTACCCCTCTGAAATGCTGTGCACCAAGGCGCTCAGCACGGGGAATAAACACAAGGAATGAGAGGTCTGTGAATTCGCAGGGCCATGACTTCATTGCAGTTAGGGACACAGTGGGATAGCTCGCATGACTGGAGTGCTGTCAGGGCTGTCCATTTATTTTTAAGAAAGACAAGGCCAGCAAGGTGAGGTGGTGGAGCTGCTCTTCATGTGAGAGAGCAAATCGGATGGATGGAGCTCTGCCTAAAGAGTGGATGAAGAGTGAATCTAGAGCTTAGGAGTAAGAATTAACTTGGGTGGCACTGTTGTGGGTGCTTCAGGCCACCTGGGCAGGAAGAAGAAGCATCATGGGCCTTGCTCAGTGCAGCCAGCTGACCATCCACACCCTGCATATTCCATTGAGGGACTTCAAGTATTCATCTGCTTCCCCCGAGGAAGAAATACCATTAGAAATGCCATTAAGGATGCTAAGATTACAAATTCTTCAAGTAAAGTCTGATATTTTTGCACATATGTAGCAGGTAACCAAATAGACTTCAGAGTATGATGAAAGTGTCTCACCTATTAGGTTATTAATAATGCAAAATGCCTGAAACACATTTACAGAAAAAATACCATTCTTGAAATGGGCAAAAGTTACTGAGTGAAAACAACATTGTTACCACCCATCATATTTCTCTATGTAAAATCAGAAAAAAGATATTCATATCCTGGTAAAAGAGCTCACCATGCTAATTTACAGCAGTTTGAGAGAGGAAGTATTGTAATTATTCTCAAGATCAAAGTCCTAAAAGGAGGAAGACATCTACTTAATGTCTTTGGAAAACCCCAGACTGGCTTAAGGCATTAAAAATCTGAAAAATCTCATGTTATGATTCTATATAAAAAAGAAAATACAACTTAAAAGATAACTTCAAATGGTAGAATTATTAAATAATGAATAATTTATTCTAAAGAAATAAAAAAATAGAACTCAAGAAAAACAGTTTATTACAGCTCGCAAGATCTCTATCACAAAGTATATTTGTCCCATACCAGAAAAATTATAACCAAAATCTTTTGAGCAGTACATATTATATATAATAATTTCCCTAAATATCACTATATAGTAGATATCTTACTAAAAAACAACTGCTTCCAAAAGCAGTTTCCTGCATATAATTTTAAATATTTTAGAATAGATTTATTTTCAAAAACTGCAGATTTGTGTAAAAACTAAAAAAAAAATTAAAAATATGCATAGAGTGCTTATGAAATATAAATCTTTAAATATCAATTTATGCTGTGATAGACTTCCAGTTTCTTTATCGTTGGCAGAGATTATGTGGCTGTGGCTATTGTAAGCAGCCCGAGATTTGGAACAAGACTTCTTCAATATGGCAGGGTGCAGTAACAGGAGTTTCTGTTTTTGCTGTATCATCTTCTGCTGTTTTTACGAGTTCTTTCCCCAGTCTTTAACATTTGCTTTTGATTCACTGTGATAGACAGTAGGACTGGTGAAAGACAAAAGGAAGAATCCAGAGGAAGGCTTATTACAAATAACATATTCCAAATTAACCAATCCCAAGCTGTTGTGTGGGGGCCACTGCTGGTTTGTCAGTTCCCAGTAGGACATCTGCAAGCAGCCTGTTGAGCTGGAGTGCCAAATGTTACCAGTTAAACATTTGATGATGTTTCACGGTGGTCCAATGGAAATGTTGACTGATGACTGATGTTTGCCATCCAAAATGTTTTGGAACCAGTGTTCAGAGTACCTTTGTGAAGGTTAGAAGACTTTGGGAGCATATCTATATATCATCAATTGAATTAGTTATCTACAATCAGAAACTTGTGGCAGATGAGGAGCATCGAGCAAGAATTTGTCACAATTTGTGCCAGAGAGAGATGCTAATAAAATTGTAGCTATGCAAAAACCCCATCACTTTTGTTACCTTATTTCATGTGTTTTGGATTATGTCATACTAGGAAAGGTCTCAGTTTGCAGGTACAAGGTAGAATTTATGCTGTAGGGTTCAAGGATGTCAACTGTCAGCTTCAAGTTGTAGATCTGGTGCAGGGAGACATAACCATGTTCTTTGGTTCTTTGCCATACTATTTTAGGGCATCAACTGATGGTTTTCCCACATGAAAACCCTTTAAAGCCAACAGCTCTCATCCCTCATGTTATTAGTTACTGGCAACATGGGGATCTGGCTCATTCCAAGTCGCTTACAGCCAACCTCGTAATGTTTCTGTGCCACAATACTTGTCACTGCCCAAATTTTTCCATTGTAAAACTCTTCGATTAAGCATGTCAATATCTTGCAATTCTGATGGAAATGCCATTATTGCTTAGTACTATAGTATTCAAGGCAACCTCGTTTACCAAGGAAGATGTCAGAAGGTTGCTACCCCCAGAGTGTAACAGGGAAAGAGCTGCCTCTCTTTCTTGCTAAAAGTCTTGTCCTTGGGAGCTCGATGGACCTTGCAAGAGTAGGGATGAACCACAACATATCTAATACTGGATAACTTGAAAAATCTAACCCATGCTGGCTGCTAAAAGTCCATCAGATTTAGAATAGTGTTTTTCCAATCCAGTGTCTTCTTCCCAGAGGCTACCAGTAAGTAATAATAACATTTCCACTGTTTTTCAATATGAAAGTCTTCCAGTACTTCTGGTAATTTTTAACATTCTTATCTGAACCTCCTGGTATTCTTGCTATATCATTATTCCTGTTGAATGGCCTGAACTATAGAGGTGCTATATTAATGATAATATCTACTTCATTCCTCATGGATTTTAATGTTCTGTATGCTTCAGAGACAGCTTTTCTAGGGAATTACTTAGAGGTGAGTAAGAGGTGTTAGCCTAACTTCAACTGTAGAAGGGTGCATGAGGAAAGAAAACACCACCATATATAGTGTTGCACAAACCCCAAAGACTCACAGATGTTATAAAGTGAACTAGAAGAGGTGGGATCAAGGTGAAGAGTATTTGCAGGGATGGAGGCTGTGCTTCTTGTCTTTTGTGGATAAACAGTTGAATCTTTTCATTTCCTGTTACAATTCTCATGCCGTCTTGGCAGTGGCAAGAGAACCATTGTAATATTCCAATCATTCAGTTTCTTATGACCCAGTGTTTTGCTCTGATACCTTGGCTTGCATGTCCAGAACCTAATATTTCCAGATGGTCTCTCATATAAGTTCTGGGCATGTCTGCTTATCTGTTAAGATAAAATTAGCCACAACAAATCAATTCAGTCTGTTATAGCCAGGAAAGTGATACCTTGTGGTAGAACAAAACGTTATATGCGACATTTTTTCAAAAAACCTATTAGTACAATATAATTGTCCCTAATTTTATCAAATATACTTGTAGGTTTGTGTGAGTCTGGAGGGAATTTGATTAGGAGGAATAGGACAGGTGTATTTTGCTTGTAGATAATGACAATGCTCAGTATGAGTATGAGTATCAGTATCAGTATCAGTATCAGTAGATATATTTTTGGAAAAAGATGTGGCATTTTAGCATAGCATGTAATTTACTTGGGTTGTTGACAGATCTTACAGATAGCAGCAACATATCCCATCACACAGAAGAGAATGTCTGGCCCTGACTAACAATGATGCCATTTAGGTAAAACCTTCTCTTAACCTGTCCCAAGCTCAAATTTCTTATATTATTTCCTTTTGGTCTTCTCCTTGTAAATCTTCTCCAAATCTCCAGAAGGGTAATTCTTAATTTGTTAATTCTTTGTGATGTCATTTGTGTCCTTACTGCTTCTGAAAATTAATTGGAGAGTCCCCAATCTACAGCAGTTGCTTTGCAAGGCTACTCTTAGTTGAGGGGTTCCTCCTGTTCACTGTGTCTTGTCTCCTTCACTGAAACCTTGGGCACAAGGGGCTAGCTGCTCTTCCTGGGCAAGACAGGAAGGGTTTACTCTAAAAACAGCAAAACCAAAGAACATTAAGGCAGAAAAAACCCTGTTTGCTTTATTTCTAAGCAGATATTCTCAACTTGTTTATGGTACTCACACCCTGATAAGCTGACATACTTAGTGTACTCCTCCACAGTTCAGTGTTTCCCCATGCATTATGCTCTGACCTAAACTGACCTTTTTCCTCTCCGTCTGGAATCTTTAGACATTTCCCTTTCTCTCCCAAATTGTGTGCCTAATTCAAGCTGCATATCGCTACTTCTTTTTTTTTTTTTTTTTTTTAATTCATTCTCCCTCCTGGGAAGCTTCCCCACCCTTCCTCATCGGTTGTTTGATCATAATAATGGAAAATTGGCTAACGAAAACGAGTTGCATAAAAATCCACACTGAACTTTACGACCTCTGTAGAAGTGCCCATAAAACAGCTTTCCAAAACTGAAAAAAGCCCCACCCAAAAGCCCAGACCCTGCAAAACTGGCTAACAACTTTCCCAAATCCAACAGTGCTTAACTTAGCCTTGAAGTCACACAGAAGTAAAAATTCCAGCTCACTGGCCAAATGCTTCCCATGGATCCTCCTGGGTCAGCACAAAGAAGAAATTGTCTCAGATCCCTTCAAGTTTATCCTATGCATTCCAAGGATATGCTGGTGGCCAAAAAGGAGTAGGTCACCTACAGATGACAGCAAAAATGTAATCTAACAGAGTGAACTGAAGCAATACTGAGATCACCAACAGTTTAATTAGGGCAGCAAAGCTCTCACTGAAGCTTCTTTTCTGGTGAGTTTGGTGGGTTTTAAAGCCTCCTCTAAACTCAGAACTTCCCCTGACATGTCCCCTTGTGCTAGATGAAGCAGAGAGATAGTAGACTTACAAGAACATTCTTTTCCAGCCCGGCATGTCCCATAGGAAGGCATCCCAACACCAGTCAGCTCTGTGTCCTCAGTCATTCCCTTTTTAAGCATTGCACCAGTTTTAAAATTGCTCTGTGCCAGCAGTGCTTGAAAACCAGCCTTAGTTGCCTTGCACAGCAAAGCTAAAATGCAGTCAAAATTTTTTCTACTATGATAGGAAATAAGAAGTTTACCTGTAACACAAACAGTTCAGCAGGGCAGATCCAGACTTATATGTCTTGATTATTGTATTGCACCTATTACCTCTCAGTATGATCTGATGGGGATATTTTCAAATTCTTGGTTTCCCTAGTTCTGATTTTTTTTGTTTAAGTGGAGGGACCTGTGAAGGTGCTCTGTCCTAGATTATTGGACTTTGTTGCTAAAATTACTTCCCCTGAATGGCCCTGTAAGTAAGGAGGAGGAATAAATTTTGATTGCACTCTGCCACCTGTATTCCTGACAGCTGAATTTGTTAATGTCGAGTCTGCAGGCACTAAATGAATGCTCATGAAAGTCTTGACTATCTGATGAAGGGCACTGGCTAGTATGATACAATTAGCTGAGCTCATCAATTATGATGGACAGCTGGAACTCTCTGAGTTTTTCTGAAAGAGCTTAATCAAAGGCATCAGAATAATAGAAGCTCTCTACATGAGAAAGGCAATGAACTAAGGCAGTTAATTAGATTTTTAAAAAAATTGTTGTGTTTATTATACTTCCCATTTGTCCTTGACGTTTAAGTCTCAACCACAAGTGAACATAACTGTACTGCTGATTTCACTGCAATCAAAAACAGTTTTAATTTGCATAATAAGCTGAAAGTATTTGTTTGAAACTAAGACCTATAATAAAACAAAAAGAAAATTCTGACACAATTTTGCAGGAATTTCATATTTTCTCTTAACAGCAAGGATGATGAAAGTAATTTTCATGTACAGTAAACACTTTTCCAGATTTTTAAATTTTTTTTTTTGTATTTTATTGTTATTTTCACCCTGGCCAACTGATGGATTCAATAGAGTAACAAAACAATTCCCTTTGACAGGAGGCACAATACCAGCTCACCCAACTTGTCCGTTAGCAGCAGAGCTGGCTGAGCAGCTGTCCCGTGTCCCACTGCCAGGAAATGCTGACAGCAACAGCTACACCATTTCAGCTGCTAACTGGCTCCATAGCAAGTTTTGATGGCTAATAAATTGCATAAGTGCTACCCAGATCTGAGGAAAAAAACCAGCAGCTTTGGGATGTTGGCTGCTTTGAGAGACGCCCAGCACCACAGAAAGTTTCTTTCAAACGTGTGGGTCATGCCCTGCCTGCAGTGACTTTACCTGGTGCCATAACACAAATCAACCATGCTGTGTTTTCTGGTAAAGCAGAATGAACAAGAATTTAGGAGACACCAGCATCTTTCAGCTGGCACAGAGTGTTTTGCTATGACAGCAGCCAGCCACGATGGAGCCAACAGACAGAGCAGTGTGCATGCATGTTGAAAATTGGCTGATTTAGTTGCTTACCCACACGTACAAATGATTCCTGGTAGCTCCCTAATTGCCAAGCTATTAGCTATGCAGTCAGGCAGCTCCAAGATTAAGCAAGTCCCTTCAGTTTTAGACACTTGCTTTCATAGCTGTGAGGAAATCCACGTTGCTTTGTCCACTTTTATTAAGCTATCGGAGATCTGAATGTGTACACGTGTGGACAGACATTGTGTAAATCTCCGAGCAGATCAGTGCTGCGCAAGGTGCACAGGCTGTGTGGATGACCAGGGGCAGCTGATTCTCCTCTGGTGTCTTGGGCAGGCTTTATTTGTAACAGGAAAAATCATTTGCCTTTTAAAGAATCAGACGCTTTACTTGGTGGCTTTTTCTCAGTAGCAGAAAGTTATTAACTTCAGCCAGGATGATCACAAACATGATATGGTGAGTTTGAAAGGCAAATCTGCTACACATTGATGAGGGTACAAGCTATTGTTTTTGGGGAAAACTGCCCTTGTGATGTCTCCTGAATTGTGCACTGGAAGTTCAGGCCTCCTTGGCAAGTCTCACTGCTAGATACCTGACATTTTGAGAAACAGTGCACTGTTTAGATACCTTTGAAAATGTTTCTTTGGATTTCTCTAAGCTTTGCACTGAGCTCAGATGATTCTCCTGGGCTGGGCTGACGACATCTTTTTGAGAAACTGCTCTTTTAATTAGGGTGAAGGACATAACAAGACCTGGTTTCTGAGCTGAAAGTGTTTAACAACCCTAATAAATGGGTTGCCCTTGTCTGTACTGGATCTGTACTGTAAACCAGCCTGTAACTGCAGGCTATCAGGCCAGCTGGAATTAGAGCCCTTAACCTATGATGAGTGTGGATGGGTGCCACCTGTATTCCAGTTTCAGTGCTCCCCTTCTGCTCCCACAGAGCTCTTTGCCGTGTGCTGTGTGAATGGAGCAATCCAGTCAAGCTGCCATCTGTGGTGAGGAAGCAGTCAGGACCACTAGACTCACCCACACAGAATCAAGTGACTTCACCAGTGATTCAATTCTGCACCATGAGGTATAGACAGACTTTTCAGGTTCTATGTGTATTTTAAAAGCAACACCAGTGGATGTGTCCTAGTCCTCCTGATTCAGTGTCTACTGTATCATTCCATCACACATTCTGTGTCTCCGTAACATCAGCCATTATCCTCTTGGGTAATAATTAATGGGAAGTCCAAACGAGGCTTGTGTAGCCAGTATCATTCTGGTAACTCCTGACAAAGCTGCAGAGTACAAAACACTATATATTTTTGCTTATGACCAATCTAAATAGTTTCCATAGCTGAGAAATTACTTCTAGCTGCCAAAAAGTTTTCTTCATTTTCATTTAGGTTTTGTTCTTACTTGCAGATGCAAAAAGCTGTCTTTAAGCTTCTATTTTCTATTCTGTTTTCTTTAATTGATGAGCACAGGTAGAGGTTTAGACTGCTTTCTGTTTCTGTGGCAATCTCTCATAATCTTTCCCTAGCTCCAGATCTTATCAGGGTTTGCAAGTGCTTGAACAAGACAATACAGTGGTTTCTTAAATTTTACTGTTGTGACAGGACTATTCATGGCTGCTGAAGTGGCTGCACTTACTGTATCCATAGCAGCCAACATCACACTTGACGGCTTTGGAAATGGGCTCTGTGTTTTCATGCAAATCCAATGATTTACATGAAAGACTGGATTGTTCGTGCAGGCCATCAAATTTAATGAAGGAAATTTCCCTTTTTGATAGCATTTGCAGAAAGACAAAAATAATTGCTGTGGGCCTCATACTGTGATTTCTCAGTGCTTGCTGGGCCAGACAGGTTTTCTTGTGGACCAAATCAAGATATCTAAAAGTATTTTGTTTTCCAGTTTCCATGAGACACTCCAGCCTGAGTCCTCTCTCAGAGCAGTTGATTTTGACATTGTTCATCATACAAGATATCCTTTCCTTTCTGATTCTTTTACCTTCTTATTCTGTCAGTGTTTCCTGCCCTCTCATGGGTGACCATGTGACTGCTTTGATCTGAGGATGTTATTCTGTGCTAAGATGCTCCCTTAGTTATCTTTCTTTGATGCAGCGAAACCAGAATAATAAAATATTAAATAAATATTTTAAGATCATAAAGTTTTGACTGCCATTTTCTGGCATGAGATGTCCAATTTTTTGGGCTACATCTTGACGCTACATGCTTTAGGCTAGATTTCACAGTTTTTGGACTTGTGCATCAGCACTGAAAGTTCAGCTCTGGAACCTGTGGCTTGTTGCCCACCTGTTGTTGGTTAATGGTGAATTTAGGCTAACCTGGGTTTGGTTGGGGGAACCTGAAGTTATTGCTCTAGGCAGCAGAGAAAAAAAGCAAACAAACTCCAAACAACAGGGTTTTAAACTTTCATTACAAATTTGCCATTCAGTTTTAATGGTGCTATCAGGAATAGAAAATTGTATCATGAAAGAAAAGAAGAATCTTTCCATAGGTTTCCTTAGAACCTCCTAAAAATGATTTGTAGAACTATTCCTCTTTTATAGGATTATATGGGATAATAAAAGTCCCAAAACTGTTGAAAACAAAAGGAATTTGCTCTGGCAGTTCTTTTCATGAGTAGTTTCTGAACAAACTTGCTGCATATTTACATAGGTCTGGTGACAATTTCATGGTGTTTTACTCCAATAGTGCTGTTCAACATGATGAATGTGATAAGGATACACTGAATGCAGTCATCAAATGTGAATTTAGTCAGATTCTTACTGTGCTGCTCTCGCTCTTCTACTTAACTGCCTTTGAGCCTTATTTTCAAATTCCCTGAGAATTTATGCTGATCTAAGTCCATGTGCTCGCACTGGCCTCTTTCTGATGCTGTGGTGAACCGGTTCAGGGAGCTGAAGAGGAAGAAAACTAACCCTGCAAAGCAAAGCAAATTGCTTTCAGTCCATGTGGCTCCCTGAACTTGGTTGCTAAGAGATCAGCAAGCACTAGTGCAAGTTTAATGAATACTCTAGGAAAAAAAGCTGTATTTCAGGAGCAGGGTATCCTAAATCTTACCTGATCCCTGGCTTCTGAATGAAGGGATCATTCAGAAACTTTAGTCAGGATCCATCAATTTCTTTACTCAGATAAGTTGCCTGTCTTTTTCCCAAATGCACAATTTGTTGTGCCTCATTAAGGCATACTTTGATGAAATAAAATGTAAACCAAATAACTGAACTGACTTAGTGGATAACCTCATGTCATAAGAAAATACAAGTAAAATGCTTGAAAATATGACAAAACTGCAATATTTTAACCAGGTCATGTGGGTCATTTTATAGTTCTGCCAAATGAACAGATAAGGTGATGTCTTGACCCTTCTGGAATCCATTGGAATCTTTTGATTTCCTTGAACCAGGATGTGACTGCAAAGGTTTTGTTCTTACAACATAAAGCAGAAGAGAAGACCAGAATTTACTCTCTTTACATTTACAGTAGCCACATATTTGAATCTGTAAATATATCTGTTTGTATAAAAGGGGCTCAGAAATGCAGAAACAAAATGTGATTTAAAAAAAAAAGAAAGAAAAAAGTAAAGGGGATAAACCTCTAGAATAAAATCAGAAGATATTAAGTATATACATGTTGATCATTGCAACATGTAGTCCAAGAAAACGATCTTTTGAAGGAAAGGAGTGTTTTGGGAAACATTCATTTAATCTTAATAGATCTTAATAAATTTAGTTTAATAAATCTTAATTTTTCAGTGCAGTGCCTTCATACCATAGGCTGCAGTGGGATATCTGCAGTTGTGACCCCTTGAAACACTCAATATTACTCCTCACCTGCTAAAACAATTATCTGTATGAGTGAAACACTTTACCAGATGATTTGCTGAGGTACAATATTATACAGATGATAAAGCCCAGAATTTGCATTCCTGTATTCTTACATTTATTTGAAAAAATCACTGAAGGATTCAAAAATGTGTAAGGAGATTACAAGACGACAGACAATATCTGCTGTCTGACAGAGACAGCTCTGATATTGTGGCTGATCCCTTTCTCTGATAGAACATTGTCAAGGTCAGGCTATTAGTCTGACACAGCATTGATTGTTTGGGCAGAAGGAAAACAGCCTTTTCAACACAGCCATGTCAATTTGCATATGTTTCTCAGCACTTAATCTGGGAAAAATTCTCAAAGGTCAAAGCTTCAATGTGGAATAAAAGAGGAAGATTCAGAGCAGTTTGGCAGTCAAGACTGAAAGCCGGAGCACAACTGAGACTCAGCAAATGTGATTGATTCTGTTAAAAACAACAGAAAGAAAAGAAAAAAATGGTTTTAATAATTAGCTGTACTTAGCAGAGTGTATTGTTGGTGTTCACCCTGTATTAATCCACCCCAGAGACTGTGCCAATACACAACACTGCTGTTTGAAAAAGCCTAGGGTTTGGCAGCTGTTTTTCTTGTACAGGATCATGGAGAACTGGGATTACATCTTTTGCACCCCCCCCCCCCCCAACCTGAATGCATTAATTTCCTTTCAGCAGTATTGCAACTTAATTCTCTTAGAAAAGGAAGAAGTGGAAATGAGGAGGAGGAAGAAGAAGAGGAAAATGCTATGGGTTTAATTTGGTCTAGAAAGAGACTTCACATGTCTGGAAGCACAATAGCTCTTTCAAGGCCAAAATTATCCTTGTATGATGACCTTTGAAACAATCTCCAAAGTTTTTTAAGAGGGATCATGTA
This sequence comes from Acanthornis magna, assembly GCA_036785705.1. Lineage (NCBI taxonomy): Eukaryota > Metazoa > Chordata > Aves > Passeriformes > Acanthizidae > Acanthornis > Acanthornis magna. The sequence continues at coordinate 2,018,995 of JAWUZG010000022.1, read as the reverse complement.
ATGGCTTGGAATTTGAATGCATTTTCAAGTGCAGTGACAGCTTCATTGTTAGGTTTTTTCCTGCTACTTCTCTCTGGGTCCTGATGAATTCAGAGAAAGTAGGTATGAGAAGAAACTGGAATTTTCCACCATTTAGTGAAGGTCTCCTCCTCAATGGCCATCATTAAATGTATGTGGGGTCCTGGGATATGAGACATGGACTTCACTGCAGTCACTGGGGCTGCAGCACTTCACAGCAGTAATGAGCTGCAGTAACTGACTGGAAACATCTTTCCTACATCTCTCAGGCAAAAATAATTTCATCACATGCCCTGGATCATGGGAAAGACAGAGATTCACAGAGATACCAGCATGCTAAAATAATCTGTAAGTGATTGCATTGTCCATAGTGTAAACATTTTTGACCTCCAAGAAGATGCAATTCCAAACTGGCTTTTAGGTACCGAGTGTAGTTTGCCTCTTTTTTGTCCCTCCTTGTCAAATGTCTCTTAATATCCTTTACAAGATCTCCCTTTCAAATGGTCTGACGTAAGAAGAGCAAAATGAGGAAAGTATTGCCAACTATTTTCTTAATTATTTACTTTGCATTGTGAGGGAGAGAAAAACCAATATAAACTTAGAGTATTCTCTAATATGTATTTTATCCTAATAAAGGATAAAAAAGGGGGTTGCTTTGCCGTGTAAGAAGAAAACTTTGGAATATTTGGACTCCAATATACTGACTGTAGACATCTTTTGACTAAATGTTTGCTAAAATAATTTGTTTCATTCCTGAGGTAAACAGGCAGGGAAGGAAAGCAGTTCACACACATACAAAGATAGAATGTACTCGCTAGTTTGTTTCCTTGTGTAATGCAGATCTCATTGCTTTGTCTGAGGCTGACAGTAGAAAGTGCTAGCAGCATCAAGAGTTGTGTGTTTGCTCTTAAAATAGAACTCACATCCATTTAAGACTTCAGCCAGAATGGCCCCATGGCTACTTGTTACCTTTAACAGGCAAGTTTCCCTGACTTTGTGCACTGAGTCTGCCTAAAACACAAAAACGGGCTGTGCAAAAAAAATATTACTTTTATTTGGAGACAGAAGCAGCACAGCATCACCTTTGGAAAAAACTCCTGGCACAAATGAAGTCTGTATAAAGTGCTCTTCCTTCAGTATGCTTGGCTAAAGACTACTTCCTGCCTGGCCATGAAATATTTGGAGGGTGAATCACTTTCTTAACCAGTACACTGCTGCCTCTGTCACACTTTCTCAATTGGAGAAATGCATGAGGATGAACTCTGAGCATCTGCGCTTTCCCTTGTTCCCCCAGAGAGGTAGTGACAAAAGTATTCTCACACCAAATGTATGTCTCCCTTTTGTAGGTGAGCAGACTTTATGAAGGCTCTTCCTTTCTCTATGCCATTAGTAAGCTCCTTGCTCATTTGGCAGATATTCAGATCTCAGAGATTACGTGCACAAAGACTTCCTTAGCTTCACACATCAATGAGACACATCAAGGAGACTTCAGCGCTGAGATGCCTTTCTGCTCCCAGAGGAAGGGCTGCCTGCCTCTGCAGGGTGTGGGGAAGGGCCCTGAAGGGGATGGGCAGAGGTCAGACTCGGACAGGCAAAGGGTACATTCCTTTTGTGGACGTGATGTGCTCCTAGTCAAAGGGTAAATACATTCCAATGAACTGAAAGCTTCCATTTTGTGGTCTTGCTCATGTTTCAACTACCAGGATATATATTATAGTATTCAAGCATTGCACTGGCCTCGCAGGGATGCTTGCAGGTAGCTGCTGACCCTGCCACCACGCCGGACAGCCCGAGAGGACTTCAGCCACAGCAGCAAGGGCTCAGTGCTGGCTGTGTGGCAGCCAGATGTTGGACATCCTGATCTCTGACACCAAGGGGTGTGCATGCACAGATGTGGAACCAAGTAGGTTCTGCTCTCGAATGTCTCAGAAACTCTCTATTTAGTATTTGAAACTAAATATAGTACATTTTTTTTTGCTATTTATTTATTACTTTGGAAACTCTCTGGAAAGTACAAACTAAGCTTAAGTACAATGTTAGTACTGAGGAATAGCCCTTACTCTGTATATGCAGCATGCTGAAGCAGTTGATTCTGAGCTGGTGGTGTTATTGTCATAATAAGTCAACATTCCTGGTCTACTGATCTGCAAGGGAAATTCAAGACAAAAGCTCTAAGAGATACTATGGCTGACTTGTTTGTTCTTCAAACTTCCCCCTTTTATTTATTTTGTTATAAAGTCTAAAAAGGGGCTTTGGGGGACTTTATGTGTTAGCATTCTGTTGAGGGAAGCGAGTGCTCAATGGATCAGACAATATTAAAGCTGCAGCGAAATGAATGTTTTGAAGCATTTCGTGTGCCTTTCAACTCTAAAATTTGCAGTAATTGGTTAGTGATGATAATTCAAGTTGCACAGGAGTCAAAAGCTATAAAGAGATTGATTTTAGACAGGGAAAGAGAAATGGAAATAGTATCTGTATTAAGCTGTGAACTTTACAAATTGCTGTTTGAGTTCAGCTTGTCCAGGTTTGGAGGCAGACATGAGAGAAGATTTTTAGTTTTATTATTTCTAGAGAAAAAGATCAAAGAATTTTAATAAGAAAAAAATATAAAAGAAAAAGCATCATCTTCTTTCATGGACCATGACTTTTCCATCAGCATATGCAACTATTTCACCTGAGAAACAAAAGTGTTGAAACAGAGAAGAGGAAACTTGGTGGAAGAGTAGTGGAAGGATTTGAGAGGAAAGATGGTGATGTTAGTGCGTGAGGTTGTACTGGTTCTCTTTTTGTCCTTTCTGGTTTCGTGTGGCTTCAGATGAATTATATCAGTTGTGTCTTTTGTCTTTTTTAGTGCAATAATATTTCTTTGATTATTGCAAGTATAAGAAGATTGAAATGAATTATGCCTTAGGCTGGGAAACCTGTATGTCTCTTCCCTTGGGGATAGCAGAGTCCTTTCCTGGCAGAACTCATCACTCAGTAAAATCTTTCTCAGTTTTATTTCCCTCTTGTGTTTAGCATGGCTTGTACACATGCTAGCAGCAAGTCCATAGCATTGGATTTTCCTGTTTATTCCCAAGTTTGCACAGATGGACAGGTGACAACCTGGGCTGAGCCTGCAAAGGAAGTATCAGTGTAAGTTGTAAGTCTTCTACAAGGTGATGACTTTTTCTATTTTCCAATGTATTGCAAACAAATATGCTCATCTTGCTAGTAATATGTTGATAATAACTTAGTCTGATCTGTTTTGTTTGATACTGCTCTCTTAAACCTGTGTTGCATTACAAATATGCACACACATGAAGACACAGTCACATGTGCATGCACATAATCGGCTACAAAATAGTCTATTGCCATTTTCAGCTTCTGAAATTGCTGGAGACATCAGTGCTGAAGAGTGTCAGCTTCTTCATATGGATTTGGTCGGATGCCACTGCTGACACCTCTGGATTCCGGGGAACAGGTCCTTCTGGCATGGATCTGATGACCTCTAAGCTCTTTCCTCAGCTAGGAAATCTTTTTACCAAATCTTCCCATGGGCTTCCACCTTTCCCTGTAATCTAGTGTGATCTACAGAATAAGGCATTTTTCTGGCTTCTTCTGTGGTATTATTTATGGTGCAGGGAGAAAGGGAACAAACCCTTCAGCTTGACTCTGCTCCCCAAGTCTGTCACTCAAACCTCCATCAGCATCAAGCATCACTGAGCTCCTCTGGGAGCTGCAAGGAGACGGGATTGGAGTTTATTGTCTGGAAAGCAGTTTTGAACTGAAAGATCTTGGGGATCTGGTATACAGAAAGTTGAGCATGAGTCAGTCTTTGCAGCAATGAAAGCTGTCTGAATTTTGGGCTACATTACCACAAACTTTAGATTGAGTGGAATAACTGCTATTCCTTCTCCACTTTTTGACAAAATGGGACTGCATATGGAATACTCTATCCAGTTGTGGACTCCCAGTGCAAGAAAGAGGGTGTCAAACTGAAAAGAGTCTAGCCAAGGAATATGTTTAGGAGAAATATGTGGCATGAGAAGAGAGATGTAGGGAGCAGGTTTTGTTTTGCCAGGGAAAGCAAACTGCTGTCTTCAGCTGCCATAATGAGGTTATGGAGATGGCAGAGCCTGATGTCCTCAAAGAGTGCACTGTGCTGGGAGTGTGAGGCAGTGAATGTTGGTTGCAGCAAGGGAAACCTCATTATACGTAAGGAAATAATTTTTCAATAGGAGGGTGTTTGAGCTTTGGGAGGTGTTGTCAGAACAGGTTGTGGAATCTCCATCCTTGGTGAATCTCCATCCTTTGCTTGATTGCAAGCTCAGCTGGGCACAGGGCATATCTGATCTAGCTTTATAGGTAACCCAGTGTTGAGCAGAGTTTGGACCAGATGGTTGAGAGAGGTCAACCTCAAGACCTAATTATTCTGTGATTATGTGATTCCATGGCATTGTCATGAAAGTGCACACCTGAATGCACACACACACGTACGTGACACAAAAAATGTATGGGTAAGGTCCTTGTAATGATCAGACTAAGGACCTGACCTTTTTTTTTTTTAGGAAATTTAAATAGTAATGTGACTGTAAGTACAGTCCCAACAGGTCTTACCTGTAGCAGCAAGAAAGAATTACATTTAAGTAAACATTTCCTTCCACTGTTCCTCTTGAAGAGAGGTATCTGGGTGACAGCTGGTCCTCCTCTCTTCTGAACAGCCCTCTTCATTCAGAGCATCACCCACTCAGAGGTAAATTCTTGTCCTCTGTTGCATTTCATGTACATATTTTGCAAAAAGCGGAAGTCTCTGCCACTAGTGGGGTACAATACTAAGAAAAGAGACAAAGACATGGAGATCAGCTTTTAAATGTAAGCTTATGAATAATTAAGGGGTATTTTCCCTGCGAGGCAAATGTCTGTAGCTGCTCACCCCAGAGAACCTGCAACTGAGATTGTTTGACAGAGAAATGTATAGATGGGGAAACAGATGGCAAAAGGGAAATCAGTGAACAATAAAATAAATGTGTTTTTACTCAATTGCCAACACTAAACTGCCTCAGATGCTTACATCCACACCTCCGTGGTGCAGAATTAACATGATTTATTTTTGAAATGCAGTGAGTAACATGTAAAAATGGGATTACACAAACCTTTCACAGGAAGACAAAATTTCAGAAAGTGATGGCGTTACAGCGTGTTTCCACAAGCTTGGCAAAGCTTAGAAATTAAGGACAAGATTGTCAAAATAACTTCAAAAAATGTCAGGGAGGCAATTTGCTGAAGCTTAATAAAAAATGATGACATTTGCTCTTTCAGAGTCTGACTGGTACTGCTAGCTACCTTAAATTGTACTTTATTCTCAATCCTGCAAAAGCTTTTGCCTGGACTCAGCTTAATGACTATTGATTTCAGTTGCACTATTGAAAATAAAGAAGTAAGATAAGGACATATATTTAAGCTCTGCAGGATCAAAGTCTTATTTTGCTGAATTTTTATTGCTCCAGATGAAATATATGAGATGGGGACACCATGAGACACAGTTTGATTACTTTTTTTTAGAGATTCATCATTTCAGTAAATTGTTAATTTGTAAAAGAAATAAGCATCATCTGCTCTTTGTTTCTTTATGCTGATGCTTTAGTGCAACAATGACAGAGTTTCTCACATAAAACCTTGCCCCTAAAAAATATGTCAAAATGACTATTTTCTCTATGCAGTTCTATTAACAATATTTTACAGCAGGAAACTATTCCACTGACATTATCTCTTCAATTAGGCAAGCCTGCTGTGCTGTTGGTAATTGCGAATTGGATTTTTGTACCAATACAAATAAAGCTTTTCTCCAACATGTGTATGAAAGCATAGTAGGTGGGAGAATTATGCCCACAGTTTGGCTCTTCAGAGTTTATTAATGCTTTATTTCAGAAGTTTTGGGATATTCAGTCTGTGTTCAAGTGCCAGGATAAGCTGAGGAAGAATGACTATAGGATTCAGAAGCAGAGCTGCAACATACTCCATTTTAGGAATCCATTCTGGTTTCTAATGTGGGCAGAAAATTAAATGGTTGCCTGACGGTGTCTGGTCATAATGTACAGCGCTGGGCTCCAGCAGCAATAAATATCCACTGTGCTAGACAGTAAAAGTGGGTCATTAACATATTTATATTGGACCAGTAACCATTATAGTAATATAATTATATTAATAATGAGAATGAATGACCCAGCTCCAGAGAGGCTGGGTCCATGCCCTGTTTGCTTTGCTGGTACAGATGAGTCCTTGGGGATTAGTGTGCCTGGACTTAGACTTGTCTTTGTGCCAGCTCTGTGTGCACTGATCCCATGCTGCCTGCTCTGGGAAGGAGCACTTGTCAAATCCCTTTGCATTCAGGCTCAACATGGCACAATCCAATGCAAATGTTGTGCCTGCGGGACATTTGAAATGAAGCCACTGTCTGTATGTGCCCAGGCTCCCTGGTAAGAGAATTTATCTTTACAGCAGATCCAAGCTTAAATCTTTCCTGTGCCTGAAGGGATTCATATGTGAAAGTCTCATTTTGCAAGAGAATGCCTCAACTATCTGGTGGTGCAGAGAGCTTAGTGTCTTGTAGGTCAACTGTTGTGCTCTCCCCAAATCACACACAGGTCATGGTCTACATCTAGCAAAAAAAATAGTCCTGTCCCTGAAGCAAAGTAGCACAATAAAGAATTTGTATTCATGGGCTTATTTTTCCCCTTTAAATAAGAAGACTGCATAAAACCCAGTTGAAATAAGTCCTTATCTTGTGCTATCCTCCAAACCATGGCAAGAGGAGCTAAAATTGGGCCATGAAGCATGATAATAATTTAAGAAAATGAATGATCATGCTACAGAGGTCAGGTCCACGCCCTGTGGGCTTTACTAGTACAGAGGAGCGCTTGGGGGTTGGTGTCCCCAGCTGGAGACCTGGTTTCTTGCCTTTGTCCCAAAGCCCCTTTACACAGAAGAGTTTCTGGCTGTAACATGAGAAGGTGAGACTTCCTACTGCTGGAGAAAGGCAGGTCTTTCAGGCGGAAATGGTGTGAGAGATACTTGGCTGGGTTATGATTTATTTCAAGGTCTGACCTGAAAGGACTGTGTGTACCCATGCATTAGAAGTCCAGGCAAGAAGATGTTTCTGTTTGTATGAATCTGCATGAAGCTGCCATGTCCTGCTGGACCCCAGGAGGGGAGAGAAAATCTGGCAGAAGGGAATCTGGCAGAAGGGGATGCTTTCGTCTTTAAGGACTTACCATGGTTTCGGAATGTTTGCCATTCCTTCATAGATACATTGCATAAAAGTTATAAGAAATCAACTCTTCCCAAACCCCTTTCCACGAAACCTCTCTGCCTTACCCAGATCAACCAAAGCAAACAACAAGTTGCTGGTCAGGGCACTCATCTGGAGCATCTAAATCCCAGGTTTAGGACCTTGTCCCGGCTTTCCCGTTGTGATAAGGAATTAGGTCTTCCTATGTGTTCTCCAAGTTGGGACCAAGCAAGCTGTAGAGTTTGTTTGCCTCCTCAGCCTCATGCTTATTTAATGTTTTCTACAATATGGAGCTGCAGTATGGAGAGAAGGGTTCACAGGCAGTAATCACAGCCAAGGTCTTACCCAAGCTATGGGACCCTTCATACTACCCTTCATTATTCTGGGATGGAGACTTCTGAGACCTAAAATCCCATTCTGAGTCTTATAAACATTTTCTGACCAATTTTTTTGCAAAGCAAATCCTTAGTCAACTTGTTCTTGACAGTGATGTTTCTCAGCAATGAAAGAAACAGCATTGACTCATTAGAAAATCCCTTCAGGTCAGACTTTTTTGCATTTTACTTATAGATCTGCAGGGAGTGGAGAACTATGTGTAGAAAATTTTGCTGATGTTCTTGGAATTCAAAGGCTCTAAGGATGTATGACAAAGAAAGACAAAGATGTTTTTCCTAAATAAATATGCTTTAGAGTGGAACAAGAGATATAGCATCAAGATCATCTCTCCCTAAACACAAGGTGACACACTGACATTCAAAGAAAATGGCAACAGATCACTCTGCCACTATGTGGTGATGGATTCTCAGTCCTTTGTGTGTTTCGTGATGATAGCTAGATGTCAAGCCTTTGCTGCATACCAGGGAAGAAATAAAATATAATGATTAAAAAAAAAACCTAGTGACATCTGATGGGAAAAATCTGAGATAAAGATAGCTTATTTTTCTTATTTTAAGAGGCTGCATATGTTAAATCCATTAATTTTATGTTATTAGGAGTACTGAATAGATGTGTCAGGTTGCATGAAAAGTACAACATTTTAAGGTATACCTTTTTTTGTTTCACTTTCCAATTATGTGATCAAAAGCTTTTTTTAATGGGACTTTGTAGGAAGCCAAAGGCTAATATTTTCAAGAGCAGAGGTGTCACTGAGGAAACTGAGCTCTGAAAGCCAAAGTCTGTTAATCACCCACATCATTTAGGCCAAGACCTTATCAACCAGAAATATCTGGTTGCCTCTTTGAATTCCAGTGACATCTGAAAATACACCATCCACCTTCCACCAAACGTATTGCTGCTGGGTGTGCTAAAAACCTCCTAACAGTTGACACTACTCTATGGAGCCATGCAGAGGCTTAGGCCAAACTCATAACTGTTGTTTAGCCAGGTTTTGTTTAAGAGCAGAGACAGGAATGGCTGTGCCAGACCAGGACCAATAATCCATCTCCCCCTGCATCCTGTCTCTGGCAGTGGCCAAGAGCAGGCTTGCTGGAAAGCATATGGGAACAAGAGTGTCACATAGTAATACTTCTCTGTGGTATTTTTCTTGACTCCAAAATTAGTGCTGAACAGTCTTCTGAGCCAGTGTTGTCATCTTGATATCATACAATCCTCAATGAATTTTTCTTCCTTGTGTTTTTCTGGTTAAATTTTGAACTCATCTCAATTTTTTGCTTCCCCAGTGCCCTGTTCCAAAGGACTGCTGCCACCAGCCAGGGACATATGATGCCTTCTGATTCTTAGGGGATTTCTTAATGAAGAATTTATTTATGCAATTACTTTCCAATCAAAAGTGTTGCAAAATCAGTGGGCACTTTTCCCGCAGATATCTCTCTGTTTCAGATTCCTCTTTGTAAAATACAGCCACGTTCTCACAACATGTAAGGATGCCGCTAGTGAATCACTCAGATGCTGTGCCAAGCCTGTGGAAAAACCCATCGGGAAAATGAACAACTGAACAGCATGCTGTACATGAGTCTGAGGCCCAGATAGTGAATAATGAGGAGAAAACAAATTATCAGTGGGATGCTCATTAAATGAACACCATCCTCTAGTGTACTGGACGAGCACAGACAAGCTTGTTATCCGTTTCTGTAATTAGAAGCAGTGTCCTAATTGATGTGCAGAAATGTGCCAAATTCAGGTGACTCACGTTTGACTTTGCTATCTTAAAGGGTTGTTTCAGTGTAGCTTGTGCATCTCCAGGTCCCATCTCTGAGATAACACCTTTCACTTAAAGTGAGACAGCTGCTCATTACAAATGAGTATTGTATTCTTCCTTTTTTAAAGTTCTAAAACGCACAAGAGTTTCAGTTTTTGCGAGCAGCCGACTTGGTTTTTTTCTGAGGGTTTAATTTCCCAGCCTACCCATTGCCTTATGGCTAGGCCAGTGCAAATATTACTTCTGTAAATGAAAAAGACCTGAAAAGACTGATAACTACTGTGAGCTGTAGAGGTCTTATGTGCTAGGTTCAACTGGAGTGTTTATCTGGCTTATCTTGGTAATGAAAACCAGCTGCTTTTCAGTCACACCAAGTTGTTCGTAGCTAGCAGTTCCCATATACAATTAAATTGTGTTTTGTACAAGGAAATGTGTTCGCAAGATGTCCCAGGGTGGTAAATAAAAAAGGAATGGATTTAGAAATATCTCTGAAAGCAGCATCCTATGACTTTTATGTATACATTTTTGAATATTGAGGAAAGGGTCAAATACTGATGCCAACTGTCCAGCAGTCTTAGAAAAGAACTAGAAGTGTACAGGTCCAGGAGAGATCCAAGTAGATTTCTAAAGTAAACTCTCCTTGTTCTGACAGCTGTTTTACCTCTGGTTTAGAGCTGACATAAGCCTCCTGGTGATGTTTGAACAATTGCCTTTTTCCTCCCCAAATCTTGCTTTCCTGTGGTTAAAGCAAGGTATTACTGCTCCACAGGTGCCCACAGGACCTGGCAAAAGAGTAGGAGTGGAAGTTAATAATAGTGAAGGTGGAATCCAAATGCATAGGGAGATGAAAATTCAATAATCCTGTGTCCTTTAATTCATATCCTGGGGCAACTAGGCATTATTCCATCATGGTCTGCTGTGATGCTGAAAAAATTATGGGAAATAATGATTTTTGAATTTCAAATTAAAAAACAAGGTAATAGAAAGATAAAAAGTGAATGGGGAAGCAAGCTTAAGTAAATATAAACTGTGATAAAATTAAATTGTTTCAAGTTTTCTGGATATAAAACTGTCTTTGGACATTACTTCCCAGCACAGGCATAGAAAGATGTGCCAGCCATATGTCAGGAATGGCAGAATGGAAGGACAGGAGATATCACAGCCAAAGTAATTACAGCGGTTACTCTTAGGCCCCAACCTGGAGCTGAAAATGTGGCATAGCTAAATCCTTAATGAGAGCTGCCCTGTCTGATCTTCTCTGCAACATGGGAACACATTGAGGAAAACCCGATATGAGCCAAAGCAAAGTCTCATGAGTTTGTTTTTTTAGATATTAGTACAAATAATCATTACCCCATAGACTCTTTCTTGCAGAAGGTGCAATGTTCTGCTCGTGCTGAGGGAGGCAGAAGTGAAGTGCAGTGTAAGTGGTATCCACGCTGTGGCATTCCTGATGTGTGGCATTCATTTCTGATGCATGGTGTTCCAGAGCTGAGCTGTGCATCTGACGCTCTGTACATCTGACACAGAAGGCAAGGGAGGATGCATGAAGCCAAAAGGAGAAATCCCTGGCAGTGTATAACTTTGGGGGCCCAGTGGGAAAGGAAATGTGCTGTGTGGTTGCTGTGTGGTCATACCTTCTCCTTCCCCTTGTCTCTGTTCACCTACAGTGAGACAGTAGAATGCAAACTACACCCCTTGGGTAGGCATTTCTCCAGGCAGGGGTGTGTTGGTGCTTGGGGTTGCCCTTCTGAGATGCCCAGTTCCAAGAAGTGGCAGAAAATGGAGCCTACATTCCTGGTTTTTACACGCTTGAGTTTTGGCACCAAGACATGTAGAATGTGGCCTCCCTCAGCAGTTTCCACTGCTCGGCTCTGATGGCGGCAGTCTGTGAGGATTTGTTTTTGGCAGTGCTTTAGTACTAACCTTTCTGTGTGTCATAAAAAAAGACAATTTCACACTCGTGGGTTAGAGCAAAAGGTGTTTATTGCTGGACCCACGAGGTCCAGGATCTCCCACAGGGAGAAATGAAAGGAAAAAGAAAGAAAAAAGCACAAAAAAAGGAAGGTCCCAGGACGGCAATAAGACTCTCCTGGCCACCGGTTGGTGGTCAAGGACAAGGAGATCCCTCAGGCCGGGTGGCGAACTTAAGCTAATCTTAAGTTCAAAAAAAGATTTTAAGTATAGCCCATAAAAATGGGCAAGAGGCCCAGCACCCGACCCAGCCTCTGACTCCCTGCTAGTCAGAGAGACAGAGACACCAGGCACCCTGCACAGACCAGAGTCTGCAGCTGTTGGTGGTAAAGGCACCTGGAAAAAAAAGAACTCTCAGCTCCTAAGAGAGCCAAATTTATAAAGTTTTTGATGGGCTGGTCCGAATTAGCCTCTCCGCCCTCTCGCTCGCTGGTGATTGGGAATACTAATTAATGAGGTGGCCTTCCCCACCAATAGATGGATCGTTGTCTAGGGGTAATTTGCAAAGGCGGGAAAGGGCCTCATTAGTATTCCACTTGAGGTGGGCGGAGAGGTGCAAACCTTCTATTTTTAGCTCGGGTGCTGCAGGGTGCCTTTAATATTGGGATGGGTGATGGGCTTACAGATTTACAATACAACATAAAAACTGAGTTTTACATAAATAAAATTACAAAGATAAAGGATTTTTTAAAAAAAGTACATAACTTCTGAACTCAGGGTTACATGGGTTCAACTGCTTTTCCATCTAAAGTACCTTCAATCCCTTTTATTTTGCTCCAAACAACTTTAATATCCCAATGCTTTTACCCAGAAACATTACACTCTTAAAACATCTTTAAAACAGTCTCTTTTTAACCTTTCAATCTAGAACTTTATCAAAAATCCAAACTTTCAACTTTATTCAACAGGTATAACAATACAACAGTAATTATTAGCTCCAACATGCGAAAAATCACTTTATTTTTATTTATAACACTGTGGGTGTTTGGAAGTGGAGGAAGGCTGAGGGCTGACGGCAGCTGGGGAGCTTGGAATCACCAAGCCTGGTGGCTTCTTCAAATGAGACTATAAACCCTCTTGGGGCTGGCCTGGGGCTGCCCAGCCACAGCTTGTACCAATGGTTTTCTGCAGAGTGTGAGAGCGAAGCCGTGGAGCCAGCACAGGCTGCTGACCTGCAAAACCAGCCTGCAGGAACAGTCCATCCTCCTGCTCCCCCAAGGGTGGGAAATGCCTTCTTTTTCATCTGCAACCTGCTTCTGGTTCAAATGGTGAGTGTGGTTGCAATTAGAGATCTTGCTTGATGTTGTGACAGAAAATGTCAAAGGTAGGGGGTAAGAAAATTAAGAAAAGAAATTATGGATGGCTCTGTTGCTGTCCCAGCATAATTCTGTAGGAGCAGCTTTTGGTAGCTGAGCTTTGGGAATATTTGGGTTGCTAAAGATTTCTCAGGAGGGGCATTCTTAGGCACAAAGTCTGCATGGGGCACTGTGGGAGCCCCTGGCAGTGTGGCCACAGATCTGACTGAGGGGAGAATCAAACCTGTAGCAAACAGGCACTAACTCACAACACAGATTTGTTGTAGTTGCCAAAGGTTTCATCTCCTCTTCAGTCATCGCAGGAATCCCATTTTACCACACACTGTGCAGAAAGCTATTTGATACCTAGCAGTTCTTTTCATTCATTTTTGGCTACTCATTTATATTTAATGTTAGATCACTGAGAAAATGAGAAGTGAAAAAATTTCTAGAGGTGCTTTACCACTGCAGTATCTGGTTTTACAATCCATCTGTGTATATGTGATTAACTTTTAGCTTAAACAGCTTGAAAATAATTTAACATTTCCCCAGTCTTTCATTTGTTTCTCCTCCTCTTCCTTCCCAAAATACTGAGTACTGGAAAGAGTGATCTACTTCGAAATGATAGCATATTTACCTGCTTTAAAAGGCCTGTGTCACTTCTTAAAATTCAGGGAGAAGCTGATGTATGATAAAATTTTTAATTTCAGCATTCTTTTTATTCACATAGGGAAAAGAAAGGAAGAAATGTTATCTTCTTTATTTCCAGGAAACATTAAAAATTCCTTACCCTACCCTGCAGTGCACTTTGTTTTGTTTTATTTTTTTAATAGTCTGTATTCTGATTGCTGCTTGGTAAAGAATAAAAGTGGATTCTTTAGTCATGGGAATGCAGAGATGTTTATTTCCACTTTGGGAGTATAACATAGTTTAAAAAAAATCCCCTGTTTTCAGAGTTAGCTGCTGAAGCACCTGGTATCCCACGCTCCACCCAAGATTATAAAAATATTTGAAACTGCAGGAAAGCAATACAGCTGTGCAAGCTTATATGGGATCTTGTTGATTTAATTAAGTTCAGAAAAAGCAGCCATACCAATAAATGCATAGTTGCTTGAAAGAGAGAGGTGTCATTTGATAAAATAAAGCTTCCCCCCTTAATTATCTGGGGTTTAGTTAAACATTATAGTCTCCCATGATTTCTCTGGTGTTGCAGTGCAATCAAATTCTGTCATGCATCAGATAATTATTTTTTAAGGGTGAAAATGACACAGTGAGGAGAAATTCAGATCCAGCTCTTGCTTTTGATGTTTGTGGCAGTAAAACCTGGTTAAAAAGAAAGAACAAAACCAAAACAAGCCAAGTTAAATTCTCTGCCTTTGTGTGGGATCCTCCTTGACAACAAATTAGTCTCTTGTATGAAAAAGACCTTCATGCCTTGATTTGTGAGGCAGTTATATAGTTACAGGAGAGAGCCTTGGCTGGAGAATGCTGTACATATGGGACAAAGAGCAGTGAATGTTTCGGAGGATGGAATTCAATTCCCGGAAGGGTGGATGCATCACCTCCCCTTGGTCCAGCTGGGGGAAAACTCCAGCAGTCATCCTGGAAACAGGAAAAGCAACCACCAAGTGAGGGAGGTGCTAAAGTGATATTTAACATTCAGAAATAAATAAGGGTGCAGAGAATGGTATCGTGTAAAAATGTAAAAATTATCTGCTAGATAATACTGAAATCCAAAAGAAAAGGTATTTCTTGCAAATGAAAATTTTCTGCAAAACCTTAGTTTATGGAAGAAATTAGGAATTTTTCAGCTTTCTCCAAACTCAAGAATCCCAGACTATTTGGGAGAATAGACACTAATCTATATGGGAAGCTGTTTGTCATTTCCTTCATAATTTCCTAACATATGTGGCAAGTTTCCGAGGTCTAAGTATAGCAACCATAAATCACTATGTGATTAGTTAGCAGAGCACGTATTGGTATAGGGGTGGTAAATCACTACTAAAGGCACAGCATGTGGAACAAAGGCCATCACTTCACTCACTGGTCTTTAGTTTCTCTCTGGAAAATCAGCGGATTGTTTGGTTACAAAAAACATTGATAGATGAAAGATTGTTTTCAGGTATTTGCTCTGCATCCTGTTTGAAGTGTTCCTGGCTAAACTCACTGGCAGTGCTTTCATGTGGTAATTCTGTATTTGCATAGTGTCAGGGGAGGGCTCAGAAACTGGAGAAATTTTCTACATGAGGTTTTAATAAAAAGGCAGAGTGACAGAATTTTTGGAAACAGAAAATAAAAATGACTGAAAAAATTAGCAGCACTTAGCGTATACAAACTGAGTGGAAAGATGGAGTATTGTTACATGTTTTTGCTTACTAGAGATGCAGTTATACTGAATTCCGTGCTGAATTAAACCTCATTTGACTGGGTAATCAACGAGGCTGGTGCGTGAGAGAGACAGTTCACTCTAACTCCTATGCTGGAAAGCACAGTGTGGGTGAAGAAAAATCACTCTGCAGACCTAGGCATGGTAAATGAGTGTTGAGAATGTCACTGACACTTTTCCTAAAAGATGTCTAATGTCACTCCAACTCTTTACATGCCTCTTCTCCCTCTGTCTGCAGTGATATGAAACAAGAAGACTAAATTGATTTGCTACTATTTCATGTTCTAGTACACAAAAGCATCTTTTCTAAAGGTGGTTTCCTGAGCTTGTTTGACTATCAAAAGCTGCTGCAAAGTTTGGTATAATCATTGCCTGTGATTAAGGAACACCTCGTCATAGAAGCTGCACCTGAAAACATGGGTGCTCAAATCCACGTGTGAAACTGTACTTTTCATGACTGGGTCTGCACACTTTCCTAAATAGCATACATGGACTGAATGGGCTGGGACAGCATTTTCTTGGGGGATGAGGCTGATGATCAGTTAATAAAGTGACATACGGATAATCTGGGAGGGGGAATCTCACCACAGAACTCAGCACTCTGCACCTATTTAGCCCTTCAAGAGCACCACAATAGAAGTCACTGCATGCAATCCCACACCATTGAAATGTATGTCATAGATTTATTAAGCATTTGATTTCTCCATGGCTTTCTGTAACACTCATTACTCAAGAATCTGGGTTTTTCAGAGTTAGTAACTGTATTTTTGTAACAACTTGGTTGGATGGACCAGATCCGTAAATGTGAAACAGCTCGAGATTGAGATGGAAATGTCTGTGATTCTGAGTGGCTGATCAGACATAGATAGTACCAATCTCTCTTTGCATTGAGTTAAACATTTTCTTCTGCTCTACTTAGACCCAGCAGGAGGACCAGTTAAAACATTGGTAGAAATCTGCCTCTCAGGTGAGGTTCCTGGACCAACTTTAGAGGAGCCCAATAGGGCAGTTTTATGCCTCACTGTGTGGTTTTCAGATGCTTTAGCTGCAAAGGTAAACGTGGTTTCTATTGAACATGCACAAACTGTACTTTTGAACGTCTGTAACTTGACTGAATTTGGTCAGATTTTCACTGGGTAGGAAAAGCAATTACTTACAGACAAACTGTACTGTCATTGCCATCTATGACATGTGTGCTTTAAACTTCCAGATTTAGAAGAAAATGTTGCCAGAATTTTCCAGAACTGAGTGTTATTTGTTCCTCTTCTTGGGCCAGCCAGTAAAGGCTGGGAGGGATAAATCCTAAAGTGTGTAAAATTGGAACCTGAAATGGTGGTGGCTTGGGAAAGCCATAAAATGAAATGCAGGCTGTGGAACGAGAAGCTTAGGCTGGTAGCAGTCTGGGCTTCCAGCCTGCTGACATAGTTTTGTTGCACACTTCTACTAAGTTATTTTCTTGTATTTGCTGTACTCCACTATGCTTAGATGCTCTTGTGCCAGGAATGTATTTTCCTATATATACTTTTCCATGAAAAAATGATCTATCTGTATATACATGCAATGCAGACAGATGGAATGCAATCTAGTTTATGTAGTATCAACAAACCCATGCTCTTCTTTTTTGCCTTTACGTTTAACTTAAATTACATTTCGAATGCCACCATCTGCACAGTAGTATGCCTCAGCAAGTCCTGCTGTTCCTAAAAGCTATTAATTGAAAAGCTCTGCCTACTCTGAAACAAAACCATTCTACTTACCCCTTTTCTCAAGTACTCAAAGAAAAAAAAGAAACAAGTAGGTGTCATGAGGTGTTTTGGTGTTATTTTAGATAAACATAGTTGTGAATTCTAAAGCTGTAACTTCTTTATATCCACCCTGTTAATTAATAAAATTGCTTAAATATAAGTTAATCACCCATATAAATGTTTGCTTAATAGGTTTCAGTATGGGCTCACGAGTATGTCTGGAGAGAAGTTCTTCCCCATCATTGCCAAGTTCCAGCGCAGACTCACTGCAGGACCTCTGCTGTGGAGATGTGTGAGCTGGGGACAGCTCTACAGAGCCCATAGTCTATTCAGTTCGAAGGAGATAGGTTTAATTGCAAGTGGCATAATTTGAAAAGATTTTTTTTGTAGTTCAGAAAAGCTCTTAAAAATCCTGGCAAACTAAATAAATGATCTTTTATTACATCTCTTCATCTTTGTATGGCTGCAGGCAGTTTAACAAGGACCTCTGCTGTTCGTTTAATTTATTACACTCCCTTACACTTCACATTCTTCCAATTTCTTTTTAATGAGTTCTGGTTTTGTTGGTCTTTCGCAACATTTTTTCATGCCCCTTGTGTGCTTACATGTACCAACTCTATGTCACATAAAAAGTATTGCAAATCCTTCAATACCAGCTGCTGTAGGTAATAAACTTGTAACTTTACCCTTGTTGAACTATGTCAAATCCCTGCAACATCTGGCATGTTTTAATTTCAATGCTATTGAAGGTTGTATTTTTATTTAAAACTCCCAAATATGGACCTGACAAGAATTTCTTTGCACTGTAGCTTCTTTAAGCCCCTTAAATTGCTTCTGTAAGTGTGAAGAATTTCGATTGACAACTGCAAAATATTTATGGATTTTTTATTTGTTTCATTTGTTATATGGATTTTTAAAAAAAAAATTATTTTCTCTTTTGTTTTCTGATCTGATGAGTAACCCAACCAAGTGAATTATGCAATACCATTTCTTCCTGCTGTGCTGATCTTTCTGTCAGTGTTACTGAATCTGTATCTCCAGATTCTCCTTGAAAGAGGAGATGGGCAGATTTGGACAAGAGGAACATGCAGGCGATGATGGTGAAGTTAAAAAACCAGTTTTGTCTCTCTTTCTCTGTCGTGAGATTTTTGTAACGTGACTATTCTTAATATTTTTATTAACTCTCAATTTGTGCCCTTTTCTACTTAGTGGCCCTCTCCTTATTACAACTGGATTTCAGTAGTTCTTTCCCAGGTCAGAATTAATCCTCCAGATTTTTTTTTTTCTTGTAGCCCATTTAGTCTCAAACCCCTGCCCTACCACCTGCTCTCTCACCCTTACACCTGCTTCCCTGCTTTTAAACAAAAATCTTATAGAGGAGGGTTTACTGGAGTGTGTCAAAGGGTTAATACATTGCTCCCTCTCACTGCAGTTTAATGAATCACCTTTGATATTAGCTCATCTGAGACTACCCCGAATGATATATGATCTGTTCAGGCACTTTCAGGCAAACCGTATCATTTGCAATGCTTCCACAGCATCCTCTCAGCTGTGTGAAAAACCAATTTGAAAGACAGGTTAAAGCATTTTATTGATTTCACAAAAGGAATGAATGAGGGGAGAGACAAAACAGAGCAATGCTCAGCTGGGGCCTCACTGACACCACCTCTTCTCCTTGGTTCAAGGTTATGGGGTTGCACACCAGCTCACATTTAAAGTCTGATATGTACCCTTCTCTTTTGGCTAGATGGACATAACAGTATAAATATGAAAATAAATCACTTTACATGGGGGACTTGGTGGAAACCCTTTGCTAGAAATGAGTATGACTCTTAACAGCTTTATAAAGACACAAAGCAATGAGTCCAACAATATGCTGGAAAGAACTATTAGAGAAGGTATTAGTCTGCAGACTGGAAGACCTGCTGAAAATAAGCTGTTGTGTAGCTGTGTGAAAGGCCCAGAGAGAGACTTCAGCCTGATGTCTATCTGACAGCTGGAGAGGTCCTCAGCTTCTTGGGAGCATCCATTCTGGCAGAGTGAGGGAAGGTTTTCATCATGGATGTTGTTTACCATTTGCAGTGTAACTCATGCCAAAGCACAGCCTCGTTGAGGAGAGAGAGGCACAGCTGCAGTGACCTCTGTTTTGGGGTTCCTGGTCAGAGGGCTCTGTGTTGTGGCAAACACACAGTCAACATGAAACTCTGGGAGACTCCAAGAGTTACAGATTGTGAAATATAAGCACATCAACCTGCTCATGGGAGTGACTGCACAGCGCCATCCAGAAAACTCAGGGCTGCTATGGACAGGCCATAAGCCACCTGGTATTTCTGGATGGCCAAGCTGTTGAGAAATCCCAGGCCCAGGTATGCCATCCTCTCTGACCTTGCTGAGGAAATTCGGACACGTGGTAATCTCTGTGGAGGTGAGGTGTGTGCTTCTGCCACTCTAGTTTGGAGCAAAGGCTCTGTCTGCATTGCCCTGTAAGCTGGATTAGGTTGTGTCCCCCTCTTCAGACTCTGAAGGAAGGACACAGTGGTGTACAAATACAGTTGCTTACTAAATTACCTATAAACCAAAAATTAACAGCATGTTTCATTTATTTTCTATGGTGCAACAAAAAACTTTTTCTTGACTGTGATGTCTATTGTCAGAGGTACCAGGATGCTTTGGGAATGGCAGTGGGCCTCGAGAGGATAGTTTATGAAGCTGAGCTCCCACTGCTGACCTACAGACATATCCCAGCTATACAAAAGACCAAGAAATAAGGCTGTTGTGAAAAGGGATGGCAAGGGAAAAAAACTACTGACTGTTTCAAATTGGAATTTGAATTTAGTAAAAGAATCGCTTTCACCATGCTGAAGTGCTAACACTCCAGCAGTGTAAATGATCACATAGCTAATAGACATAACCAATAACAACAGTGCAAAGCAATTGCCCTTCCACATGGAAAATTTTGAGTTGGTTATCTGACTGTATTTTACATCAGTCATAAAACTAACATTACATAATTCCTAAAGCAAATGGCATAATTTCACTATAATGCATTTAATTAACTTGTTAACACTAATTACAACTGTGGGAACCACCAATATGGTTCAGAATTTGCTACTCTCTTTCTCCGTGTTTTATTTCTTGTCTGCACACAGTGAAGTCTGAACTAGGAATAAAACATGGACCACCCAAACCCACAAGCTCCATCCATTGTGTTTGCATGTTTTTGACTCTCAGATCATGCATCTCTCTTAGGGACTATGAAGATGGGCTTTGACACCTTGTACGTTCAGTTTATCAATCCAAAGCCTACTGAGGCTGACAAAGGCTGAGCAGTCTGTATGTGACTTGAAGAAGGCATCCCATTCCATTGAATAGTTTTTCACTCCATTTCAGAATTTTCTTTTTCTTTTTTTGTTACATTTAATTTCATTATAATTCCTCTTCCCTGAGTTCATTTCACTTCATTCCTTGATTTTGAGATTTCTTCTCCTTCAGTGAATATTCTTCATTTTATGAAAGAAAATGAAATCTCGCTATTTAAATTACTATCATTTCGGCAAGTTTCAGTTCTTTTCACTGCACCTCATGTACTCCCATTCCATTTAATGGTATTCACTCCATTCCAGTATTTTCTTTTCTTTTCTTTTCTTTCTTTTCTTTTCTTTTCTTTTCTTTTCTTTTCTTTTCTTTTCTTTTCTTTTTCTTTTCTTTTCTTTTCTTTTCTTTTTTTCTTTCTTTCCTTTCCTTTCCTTTCCTTTCCTTTCCTTTCCTTTCCTTTCCTTTCCTTCCTTTCCTTTCCTTTCCTTTCCTTTCCTTTCCTTTCCTTCCTTTCCTTTCCTTTCCTTTCCTTTCCTTCTCTTCTCTTCCTCTTCTCTTCTCTTCTCTTCTCTTCTCTTCTCTTCTCTTCTCTTCTCTTCTCTTCTCTTCTTTCTCTTCTCTTCTCTTCTCTTCTCTTCTCTTTTTTTCTTTTCTTTTTGATTGCATTTCATTTAATCATAATTCCTCTCCTTTGTGTTCATTTCACTTGTACCAAGATTTTGAGATTTCAATGAGTATCATTTGGCAAGTTTTCTGTCATTTTCACTGCACTTCATGTCATCCCATTGTAATTAATTGTATCCCCTCAGTTTCTGAATTTTTTGTATTTTTTTCAATTGCATTTAATTTCATCATGTGTCTTGTGCAGTCTGCTCTTTTCACTTAGTTTCCTGATTTTGAGATTTCATTTCTTTTCATGAAATGAAGTTTCATGTGTGTGACTGTGCAGGCTTGACTACGCTTGCCACGTACTTGGAGGGTGCATCAATTTTCTTCTAGGGTAGGGATACAGAGTGAGAGGAGCATTGCCCTTTCCGTGTTTGCCCTGTGGGCATTTCATAAACATTAACACCCTCATTTCTGTCAAGATTCCTGCTAGACTTTCTGTTTGGCATTGCTGTCTTGTGCTTTTAAAGGCTGCAGCACAAGTATGGTGTGGTTGTAGGTGGGCACTTGTGTGGCATGGTGCACAGTCCTGCCTCACTGGTGGCTCTGGGCTCGGAAGGATGCCCTCTGTTTTGGCAGGCGCACATTTCATGTTCAGCCTCTCCTTGCAGTTGGAGTTTATTGTTAGAGGGATGGTTGTTCATTCTGTTGTGTGATTATAGGAGGTTCTTGTACAACAAGGTACAGCAGCTTTGTTGCCTTTTGTTGGAGTAAGCCAAATATCACCATGCCACTGTAACTTAACATGAGCATCATTTTAAGTCCACTGATTTGTTCATATTATGGTTTTATCTTCTGGCCTGTGTTCATGTACTCATAAGCACCAGTGGAAACATTATTTGTCTCTGACTCTGCAATAATCTATTTCACCCAACTTCCAACAGTGCAAGTGTATTACAAATCAAGTACAGAATTATCTGAACCAGCTAATGATGAGTATGTCAGGTCATACCTACAACCTTTCATGAAGCTTGCATGACCCTCTTTGGTTTTGGGACATGTAAGACTATTTGGTGTAACATTTGAGAAATGTGAAATCTGTATCGAGGCATTATTTTACAAAAAAATGATGCTTTGGCTTATGTCTTGGTAAGTCCATTGTTTTAAATTCTTTAACCTTCAAGTAAATGTTACCTTCAGTGCCTGCTAAATTAATTCGGCTTTTGTTTGCATATTTCAGTGAGGTTCCTATTTAGCTTATTTGGTGACTCTGTCAAAAGGAAGAAAAAATTACACAGTGAATATATTTTCCTTGTACTTGTAACTGAGCCTCAGCAAACTTTTATGTTTTTTCAAATTGTGTCAGTTCCAGAGGGCAGCCAGTCGTGATTTGAAGATGAGAAAGGATGGAAAGTCTTTCCTAAAACCATATCTAACTTCCATTTATTAATTCTTGCCATTCCTTCCATTCTGTTTGTCCATAGGTCCATTCAATATGCTAGTTGTCATCATGAAAATAAACATGCCTGCTGTGACTAAGTCAGCTTAGTCTTCTGGGGCAATTTTGTGAGCTCCATAGATTCAATGTCTTAGGTTTCCTACAAGAAATAATTTGTAATAATCCTTAGATTATTCTTTCAGTTTTTATTTTTTATTCCTATCCTTTCTTATCCATTCTTTGTAAAATATGTATAGCAGTATTATGTGCAGTATTTCTGCACATGCCATATGCAAGTATGAAACACTTACTACATTGTTCACTGCTTTCTTTACACAAAGGGATCACAAGAATCAGATCCATTTCTTTTGCCAGTCTCATATTGAGAATTCATGTTCTCTTACTTTTCACAGTTTGATCTTGAAAAAATTTATATCAGCTTCGTGATTATTTCCCTATTGCCTCAAAAATCTTGTTTGTATTTTCCAGTATTTATCCTTGCATGACGTTTATGGCAGTCATTCTACAATATCTTTTTTTTTGTATCCTTTCTCCATTCTCAAATGTGGGTACTACAATGGGCTTTTGCATTGTTCTGGTATTTATCTTTTTCATCATGAATTTTGAAAGGTGTAAATATTAGTTCATTCAGGTTCCTAAGCTTGCTGGGGATGGTGGAGGTGGGACTAAATGTTTGTGTATCAAAGGTAAGTAATCTCTGGCTCGTCTTTGTTCTAGCTTGGACTGTTACCACTTTATCACTGATGTTAATTGTGTCAGCCACCTGAGCCCAGTTTACTTTCTTAATGAAGAAAGATTGAAGGAAAAAAAATGTAGCAAATGAATTGCCCTTGCAAAAGCCATCTGCTACCAGCTTTTTTTTTTTCATTTAGTGAAGGACCAGGTCATTCAGTTTGTTCTGATTTATCATATATAATCTGTTGTAAACCTTTCCTTCTCTGCCTTGAATATTTCCCAAATATGTTATTTTTACAATATTGTTTGCTCTGTGTTGGGCTATCTTTTCCTTGTTGTGAATAGCCTTTCATAATTCTCATTTCTGGGTGAAATTGCTTTCTTTTCTTTTAGCAGTGTAGAGTTTTTTTCAGTGAATTATGGTTTATAGACATTCTTCTCAGGTGAACTGCCCACAACAGTGCTTTAGGAGTGCAGTCAAATGTCACTCATGTGGTGCAAAATGGTCTCAATATGATTTTAATCTGATATTAAATATTCGTTCTTTATTTGCCTCTGATGAAATGCCCTCAAACTTCTACAATCAAATTACTTCCTCTCTAATGGAAATTCTTAATGACCTTTTATAAATGTCTCGATATACCAGCATCTCAATTTTCCTGCGAATCTTACACAAATTCACAAATGTGATTGTTGCCCTTCAGAGAGATCTCAGTCTTAATAAAATTGGCTAGAAAGTGACCTCTTATTTAAGAGCCATTGCTGCCGACTCAGTACATATGTCAGTGCTGCAGCTATCAGCAAATCTGGACAGTCAGTGTCAGTGTTAACCCATCGTGCAAGCGGCTGCTGGCAGTGAGACACCGGGGAGACAACGAGCTGATAGTGGGTGAAAAATACCACGAAGAGACAGAGTTGTTAATCAAAATTCCCACTGCAAAAGAGTCATTAGAGCTTTGCTTGACTCGTGCCAGCACTGTGCCAACAGGAGTGCTCAGTGGAAATAATGGTTGCCAGCGCCTGCTGTGTGCTGTGGGCATGTCTGAAGGGACTGCTCACATTCTGGAGATGCCCTGCAGGTTGGACCCTGGGAAACACAAGAGGGATTACACTGAAAACCCTCCTGGGGCTCAAGTACGAAATACAGCAGCACCAGTGAGAGCCAAGCATGTATCCTCCATGAAAAAAACTTAAGGGAAGGTGTTGAGTTGGGAATATTTTGAGAAGGAAGTTTCAGTAGCTTGATGGTTATGCAGTACTTGAGTGTAACTATGAATTCTTGGATATGGACAACTAAAACATCATTGGTATTTTAATCTGGCTTGTGGATCCTGTCACACAGGTCAGGATAAACAGTGTGCACAGTTTGCAGAGAGCACATGAATATAGATCTCCAAACATGGCAAATGCTCCTGTATTTCTACCATTTCCAAGATATCTATCAGAAAGTTTGTTCTGTTCTTTTTCACACAGCTCAGAATGCCTTTAGCAAGGGTTTAGGCCCCGTGAAAAGTGTCTGCAGGGACTTAGCTTTTTACTCCCAGGACAAAAGAAAGAAAAATAAATTAATAAAAATAAATTTTACAAAATTTTTTTGATTCGTTAGCTTCAGCAAGGTGCCAGATTGAGCATCTACATGGAAACAGCCTTCCTTGGCTCTGCCCTGCATTGCAAATTGTCTATAATTTAATAGTGAGTGAAGCTTAGGGGAGAAATTGCTTCAAATGTTTGCTGCCATTAGCTTAAGGGAGAGGAAATGAGAGGAATCCAGAAGTTTTCATTTCCAAGTGAAGCATGTCAGACAGCACAGCACAAGACCTTTTTAAATTGCAATATGGCATCGTATTAAACAGAACCCATCTGTGTTTCCTTTGGCTTTCAATCAGTTTACATTTTTTCTTAGATGTAGTAGTAGCAAATGTCAGAGCTTTTTCACCCTTTTCCACAATGCAAAATTAATACGTGACTGTCTGTAGGTCTATAGCTCTCAGCTGACCCATTGCTGCAAACCCTGAGCTGCTTCTCAGAAGTACCAGTGGTGAACTTAAATGGAGACACGGTGTGAAGTGACTTCTGTCAAAGTGTTTTACTGCTGTTAATGAAATAACAGAATAGCAATTAATGTGAAATGATGCCTGAAAATGAGTGGCAAGCACCAGCAGGTACTGATGGGCTAGATAGTGTCATGGACCACTGGCACAGTGTGGATGGACCTGGCTTCCCGTGGGGCATTTGGGCTGTGCCTCTGCAGTGTCATGGCACATGGGAGAGGCTGGGGCTGGGCTGCATGGGCTGGGATAAGGGCTGCCACAGCTGAGCTTGGGCTGGAGGGCTAGAGCAGTGGGACCTTGAGGTCTGATCCTGCCTATCGGGGGGGAAATGAAGGGCAAGTGGTGCCTACTGAGCTGGTGGCTGGGCAGGAGGCTTGGGGAAAAGCAGGGGTCTTGCTGGGGACAGCATTAACCATCAGCTAAGGAATGGCCTGTGATTTTAATGGCTGATTCCCAAGCATAAGCAGTTTCTTACTGTTGGGAGTGAGGATGTGAACATTTAGATTAGAAGAGCAGGGGATTGGTGACACTGGGGATGAAAGATTGATATGCTGCACCAAGGGCATCCGGGCATGAGGCCGTGCATGCCTGAAAGCGAGCTCCTAGTGTGCAGCCTGAGCCTGCCAGTGCTGCCATCCTTCACCTCCCCGAGGGCTGACAGCTTTTGGGGCTGGCAGGGAAGCTGCACTGAGATGGGCTGTCAAAGCTGCCTGAAAGGGAGTCACCAGAATGGGCCTCTGAACTGGACCCTGTGGGCAGCTAGCACAGAGAGACAACCTCCAGAAATATGAGATTTTGATGATTCCTGCAACTTAAAGGACTGCCTGTTGAGTTTACTGTGAGTGGGCCTTTGTTTTGAAGGGCTTCACTGCTAGGGAAAGGGGAGATGGATGCTTTTGATAGCCAGATATGGTATGGTTAGAGATGATCCCTTTTCTGACATTCCTTTGTAAAGCTTAAATTTTGTCTGGCAGTGAGAGACCAAGGGGAAGGTGTTTGTGATGTGCCAAATGCTATTTGCATATCAAACAGTGGTGTTCTGTCTGGGGTGGTTCAAGGGGTCTTGGGTCCTCCACCAGCTCACAGGGTACAGCAAGGGAACGAGTGCAAGTTTTCAGGTGTACAGAGTGGGATTTTTCCTGTTGAACTGCAGTGAGCCATCTCATCCTAAGGCCAGCAGGTAAATTGGTTCAGGTGAGCTCCTCTCTGTAGGCACCCAGCTGCTTTTCAGGGTGTGAGTCTTATTGACCATCTCTGTCACTGATGTTGGTGTTCTCTGTGTTCAGAGGGATGGGAGCTGCCTCCCACCAGCAGTAGCCTGTAGAAATGACCTATGAGTCCATCTGCATCCTGCTGCTGGAGCTGTATCAGATATGCTGCTGAAATGAATCACTCTCTTCTATGAGATTTTTCTCCCCTCTTGATTCCAAGTCTACAGTTAATCAGGCACAGGCAGCAAAGTGGTACCTCTCAGCAGCTTAAGAAAAAACATGAAGGTTGTTGCAGTTTACCCAGCCTGCTACTGCACTATGTAGACGGAGAAGGACAGGATCACTGACCGGTGTGGCATTTGCTTCAAGAGAAAAACAAGAGTGGCAATTCAGGAAAGACTCATCAGTGATGCTGACAAAACCAAGCTAAAAGCATGAGGAGCACTTAATATATTTCCAAAATTCAAAAGTCACCTAAAGCAGTACTTACATGTAAGTCTTCATTTTGCTCTCGTGGAAGCTGTGAAACATCAAAACACAGAATAGAAGCACCAATTTTTTTTTTTTTTAATATACTTTCAGCAGATTTGCTTTTCTTAATTAATTTTCTGGGTCATTTTCTGATCCTTCTGGTTTGTTATTACACATACTTGTGACAATCATGGGAATTTTGCACTGATTACAATAAGCGTGTTCAATTACATCAGGCAGTTTTAAGTATGAGTGTACAAAAACTGAGATGCATCAGAAACTAGTAGAAAAATTTCACCTAGTCTTTTAAATAAGAGTTTTAACCTACCTATCTAATACTATGTGTGTCTTTAGAGGCAACTAAAATAGCTTGCGGGGATTCCTTTTCCCCAAGGTGTTAAGGCTCCCAAAAGCAAAGTAGAAACATGAACTGGACAGCCATGAGAATAGGCAATGTTTCTGCTTTCTAAAACTTATTTTTGAAAGCTTTTCTGTTTTCTTGTTCTGTTTCTGTGTCTCAAAGTTTTCTGAAAGTGTAAAGTCCTGTGTAGCCTGAAGAGATGTAATGTAGGGTTAAGAAAAAATGGCTGTGGTACTTTCTAATATCTGCCCAGTGATGTAATGCAATGTATATTGATGCCTCTCCTCCAGCTGGCAAACTCCGATGGAACTCATGTACATACATCTACTCATGCTTTTCCCCTTTTTGTGGCCTTAAAAAAACACCCCAAACCAAAACCCCCAAGAGGGTCTGTTTCTGCTCACAGAACTAGCAGATCCTGGCCTGCTCTGCTGAAACATGATTAATGAAGTATAAATGGATCGTTTTCTTATCGAAGGGCTACTGACAGATTAAAGTTGACTGTTGTTTATATTTGCAAGGAGGCAACTACTTGATTCCTGGTGGGCAGCAGTCACTATGCAAGTCTGTTTGCTTTTGATGAAGGACGGACAGAAGTATTTCTGGAAGAGTACAAATTTTGTCTGGGATAGAGGAGCCAAATACTTCCTATGCAGTATGTCCCAGCTTTTATCTATTAAAAGGTGTATAAATGCATTGAGAGTAAGGAGGGTAGAGAACTCCTGTGGAAGCACTCAATAAATCCTGCATCAGGTAATAAACTCACTTATATCAAAGGGCTCATCTGCTCCTTGGAGATAAGCTCTTATGTAATTTGATACTTATCAAAGACCCATGAGTTTGCAAAATTTAGTTGGGAAATCTTCTGAGCAAAGGCCATGACAAGCCATTTGTGAAAACAGCATGATATATTTCACAGATGTCAAAGCACTAGAGCAGTCTTCCTTGCAGTATCTTAGAATGCTTGAATTTCTTGCTGAAGCATGAGAAACTAGGGAAAAGAACTAATGCTAGCTCAGACATATGCAAAATATCTTCAAGTTGAGAAGATCTGGCCACTGGGAAGCCTGTGTGCTGTGTCTCACGTGCTTCACCAGT
Source organism: Acanthornis magna (assembly GCA_036785705.1). Lineage (NCBI taxonomy): Eukaryota > Metazoa > Chordata > Aves > Passeriformes > Acanthizidae > Acanthornis > Acanthornis magna. The sequence goes on along the minus strand of JAWUZG010000022.1, from coordinate 1,990,902 downwards.
GCTTACAATGCACAGTGCTCCACCCCAAACTCTACGGCCGTGTGCCATGGCAGCAGTGGTTTCAGCAGTGGCAGCAGGTTTTCGTGGTGTGCATCCTGCCTGGCAGCTGCAGGGGACACGGTCCAGCTTCATGCAAGACAAGTCTTGTTGGCAGCTTGCTTTGGAAGGTGTGTTTAAGCTGGTCCTTGCCTGAGTTGGGTTAAACCTGTGCCTGTACCTGCTCCTGCATCTTGTTGGCCCAGACTCACAGGCTGATGCCTTGACCTGAGCAAGGGTGAAGCCTGTCCCTTTATCTGTGGCTTGCCTTGTCTTCTTCCATTGCAGACCAGCCATCAAATAACTGTGTCCCACTGGTGATGAGCAAGGAAAATCAGTTGTAAGTTACTGCCCTTACTCTTAGAAACCACACTCTGAAAACAGGATCAGCCTCTCTTGGTGAATTTTGCAGTCACATTTTATTTTCCTTTCTAGAAACTGCCTTATTTTGTTCTGATCTTACTGCTCATGACAAACATGTGCTGTCTAACAATAATAATAAACAACCATAATTTCAGCAACAAAAAGTTCAAGAAGTTTTGAAAGGCAATTTGCAAACATGTCAAGTGGATTTTTAAAAATACATACTTTCATATTTTCCTATCATTTTCTCTGATGATGCCTCCATAATTTCAGTTTCCCTGCAGTAAACATCACAGTATTTACAGTGTACAGAGACATGAACAGTAGTGAAAAATAGGCTATTCAGGGTTTGTTTTATTAGTTCAACCTCACCAAATAAGTTTAGGTAAGCTGGAAACAATTTTTTTTACCTCAGTGAGGTAAAGAGCCAGGCTACTGTGTCCATGCTGAGGATGTTAGAAAGCAGGCTAGTGACAAAAGTGTGAGCTGTAGTTCCTGCCTATTGTCACAGTCCAGCACCACAACCTCATGTGACAGCCTGCCCTGCCATGGAGGATGCAGGAGAGCAGCTGCCCCTGCTCTGCAAGGAAAGGACCAGCGCTGCTGGGAACCACCCTGTGGGGTATCATTCCTCACTAATGAGCTTAAGTGGAACCAGGTGGAGTGCAGAGGCAACATGAGGAGAGATTTTGTAGAAAGGCCTGGTGTCAGTGTGACTGCATAAATAAATGGAGGTTTTCTTATTCAGATATGAAAGAACTGGACAGCTGAGGAAGGATGCTGACAATCCAGAGGGAGAGACTTTGATTTGCACTTTGTTTCGAATGCATAGCGATGTCTGGCTGTATTTTTTTGTGAGAGTACGGAAGTTTGTTTTGTTAACCAAAATAATGTGTTTCTCATTTTCTCTGTCACTAATTTACACAGTCTTAAAGACCTAATCTGCTTCCTTCAGATTCCATTAAAACCTAGGTGAGAGCTTGGGTTTTGCAAGAGGCTGTTTTAGTGGAGGCATGAACCTCCACCCTCCTTAAAGCCTGTTCCATACGTTGTAGATAGGCCTGTGGGCTCCATTTATTCTCACCACCTCTAGGCATTGAATTCAACAGTTAGAGCAGGAGCTTAGCGTCTTTCTTAGATCTTTCTACACTTGACCTAGGAAAATGAGCGTTTTCGTCCCATTTGGAATAAATTGACCTGTGATGTTGCCTTTCTCCTTCCATCCACGTTGAGCAAGTCTGTGGTGGCTATACCTGTCTCCGGTAAGAGAGATGAATCTAGGCACAAACAAGTGAGTGCCAGGTTAGGATTTGGTGATGACTTTTTGTAGCCAAGAGGGATCTTTATACAGAGGAATTTGCCTTTTTCATAAATACCTCCTATGTTTGGGATTTAAAAAAAAAATTTATTTAACCAAATTCTGTTAAAGTATTTGGTACACTTATTAGGATTCCAGATGTTTTTTTTCAACATACATAATGCATTAAACCACTGAAATGCAATCTCTGAGGAATCCCTTTGGATTCCCTATAAATATTTAGCTTCCACTCCAGCTTTCTAGCTATCTTGTTGTTTCTGTCCTATAATAAGATCCTTTAATATAGCTCCCAGAGCTGTAGTATAGAAACTTACACCTTATAAAAAGGAAATTTGCAATGGATGTAAGGAAATTATATCAGAAATATCCCTGGAAACAGCTTGCCAGTGAGTTAGAGATAGTGTCAAGGCTGGCATTATGCCAGCACTGGACAACCACTGCTTTTGGATATTTCTCTAAAGTTCATTTAATTTTTTGCATATGTTCATTCCCTAGCCACCAAAGAAATATTTTTGCAATGATCTCAAAAAAACCTAAAAAAAAAAAAAAAAAAAGCCAACCACTGGGTCCTTAGAAGAAACTTTCAACAATGAGGAATGTAGCACACACACAACAGAACTAAATACCGAGACTATAAGAAACAGATTTCTTTAAAGATAAAGGTTGTGATCAGCAGTAAATAAGACAAAACAGAACTTTTACCATGGGGAAGAGAGAAAAGTGAAGGGAATGAAAAACCCAATGTGGTGAATTCTTTCTAGGGCTAAGTCCTAGAGGTTGAGGCAGAAGTTCCATTACTCCTAAGTTTGATTACTACCTGAGGAAGAAAAAAGGGATTATTTAATGTGCATTGCAGTCAGCATTTTCAATAAAACCCCTCTCTGGGGGGTGTCTGCAGCTAGTGTTTGCATTGATTTCACTCGGTGCAATTTGGTATAAATCCCTACTGCAAATACCTCTGTGTGGCAAGGGAGTTGTTCTTACCACCAGAGACCTTTTTGAGCAATCAAAATCCAAGTAGACCCCTACCCTGAAAAACCAAACAAACCCAAATATTCCCAACCCCAAAACTCAAAGACATGGAGCCGTTTCTCCCAATGCCATAGAATCATAGAATCATAAACAGTTTGAGTTGGAAGGGACATAAGAGATATCTAGTCCCAACCCCCCTGCTATGAGATGGGACGCATTCCATTAGCCCCAGTTGCTCAGGGTCCCATCCAGCCTGGCCTTAAACACTTCCAGGGATGGGGCATCCACAACTTTTCTGGGCAACCTCTTCCAGTGCCTCACCACCCTCACAGTAAAGAATTTCTTCTGTATACCTAATCTAAATTTCTCCTATTTCAGTTTGAACCCATTGCTCCTTGTCTTATCACTACAGTTCCTGATAAAGAGTCCCTCTCTGGTTCTCCTGTAGGCCCCCTTAAGGTACTGGAAGGTTGCTATGAGGTCTCACAACCTTCTCTTCTCCAGGCTGAATATCCCTTACTTTCTCAGCCTGCCTTCACAGGAGAGGTGCTCCAGTCCTACAGGATTTTCAAGTTGCTAGAACTGCAGGCTGAGTCACACCTCATTCAATCAGGTGTTGAAAATCCTCGAAGATGGCAATTTCATAGTTTTCCCAAGCACCTCTTTTAGTGCTTAACCATTGCCGCTTTCCCTTACTGTAGCCTGTGCTTGTTGCTTCTGCTGAGCAACTCTAAATCCTCTGACTCTATCTTCCCCACAACTCCATTTAAGCTGCAGAAAGGCTGCAGTCAGATCACCCGGCAGCAAACTTCTCTCCAGGCTCAAATGGGCTCAGTTCCACCAACCGCTGGTTGTACATCCAATCATCTTAACCATCAGAGGCAGCTTGCCTCTTCCTGAACTGGAAAACCAAAACCCAATCTAGCAAAAAAACCCCCAAACCAACCAAAAAAACCACCCCCAAAAACTCCAAACCAACTCCCCCCAAAAAACCCACCCCCCCCCCCCAGAAAACACCACCAAACCAACCCCTTCTTCCCCAAACTCAAGAAAACAACCTTAATCCAAAAATTCCACCCCATTTTCCTCACTCTTCCTCAAAGGCAAAATTTTCTAATGTCAGTGGTTTTGCTCCTCCATTATATGAAATGATGGGAAAGGATGGGGCGCTGATGGGAATGATTATTTCTTTTTCTCTTTTTTCTCTTCTGATAGATAATCAGAAAGACTGAAGTGTTACCTTCAACTACTCAACCATCTTCTTTAAATGATCATTTCTCTTGAGCTATCTCTGTGGAGAAAGGCTGAGTGGAGCTTCAAGGTGTTAAGCCATCCATCTGCTGGCCTAATAAAACAGCATCCACTATACCACTGACACATCTATAACCTAGATTTGCTTAACATGTTTTTGAAGATTTCCAAGGATGAAGACTCCAGAATTCTCCAACACGTCATTATTTTTTACTGTCAGAAATAATTTTCTGGTATACAATGTGAATTTTTCTCATTGAAATTTTATCCTCTTCTCATTTCATCCAACATGGGTACAAAGAACAAATTTGTCTTTTCTAAACAGCAGTCTCATATGTGTGCACACTGTTCTCGTGTTCCTTCTGACTCTTTTCTGCTATGGATGAACAGGTAAAATGTCCTCTTTTCTCTTTCACAGATTATGTTCCAGACCTCATTCAATCATCAGACTCCTGGGGACTCTTGCCCAGAAGTTGGAAGTTTTCCTTACGAGCAGCAGCCAGTGCAGTACCCCAGCCGAAGCTTGGCCAGTGCTGTGTAGGATGAAGAGATGATCCTGCCAGTGCTGCAGACTAATTTTCTATTTTTTCACCTCAGTGTGATGTTTCTCTTTTTTTGCAGAAGCATGATGTTGTTGACTCATGTTCAGCTTGTGATCCATAGCAACTGCCAGCTCCTTTTTTTTGGAATTAATTAGTCATCTGCCATCCAGCACCTGTGCAGCTGACAGTCCTTACCTAACTACAGTAAATTCTGCATGTCTCCTTTGAACATTTTATTTCTGTTGGACTGTGCTGTTGATTTATCATGATAATTTTGAATTCTACATCAGTCTTTCAATGTGTTTCCATATCTGAAAATGTGATAAGCCCAGAGCAATCATGACAATACTGTGTTGCACTGGGCTCTGGGTACACCTTGTGGGACTATATATGATATGTAGCTCCATTCTGATAAAAACTGCATATAACTCCCCTGGAATGGTTTGCCAGCCCATTCTACACCCTTGGATAGCAGTTTCATATATATCTAGTTAAAGTGTGATAATGCCATGTCCCACAAACTGAAAAAAGTGCCAACATGATAGGAGCTGTTATTATCCAAACACAACCATAGGTGTTTGACTGAAGAAACAAACTCACCGGTATTAAGTTATACCTTGGTAAGAATGGCAAATAATTTTAGACTGTAAAAGACTTCAGACACTGAGGTAGCAAGACAGAATGAAGAAATATTAGAAAGAATAATGAAAATAAAATAGCTTTAAAATTATCACTCATTCTTAACACATGAAGAAGCAACATTCATCACTTAACCTTCATTGTCCTGGTGCAAAAATAAGATTGAGGCCTGGTAGAACCAAGAGTGGGTAGTATGGGTAAGGAAATTTTGTTTTTCTAATAGGAATTCTTCTGCTTTGTATATCATTAAAATATACAGCAAGAAAAAAATACCATGAAGAAGATAAAAAACAAGTGGGACTACAAAATATGGAATAGATCCATGGTCATATGTATGGAGAGGTTACAGGACCTGGATGGAAAGAAAGGCTGGGTTTTAGATGAACAGATCTTACACCTTTGGAAAAAGGACAACTACAATGTGAAGAGCTAAGGTACCACTGGATTATACCTGTTTTATAGAGAGAAAAAGGTGATGCCGTGACTTGTTCTATTGAAGTTGGCAGGAGTGTGGTAGGGGTGCCGATATTCCCAAGGTTTCCATGACAAATTTCCTGTTTCCTTCACAAAGTCCTGCACTGTGCTGAGTCTATGTCTTTTCTGACCCTGCAATTGCCATGTAACACTTTGTGGTCTGCTCTTAGCACTTCAAAAGGCCAGCTGCTCCCTCAGATTATCAACCAGCTTTTTAACTATAAGTAGAGTGTAGCTACTGTCCTGGGGAGATTCTGAGCTAGAATATATGCAAATATATTTGACAGGTTTTCTGAGGCTCACTCTTGGGGGTTAACATAAATTTTCAAATGGGATAAAAGTCAGCTGCACATCCAAATATTCTTAAAGCATCTTATGACACTGAAAATTGTTCTAGTTTATATATACTTTCACTCATTAATGGGCTAGCACATATCAGTTCCTTATTTTCAAAAAGAAGGAATATGGACAGCCTCCTTCAATGTGCAAAACTTGGGACCTTTAGTGGACATATGTGCATTTTGTATTCATTTGTGCGTTGAATCTGTTCTCCACACCCTCATGCAATCCCTTCTTGAAGCTCAACGAGAATGACATGCAGTGGTAGTTTTGTTTCAAGCTCCACGTCTTCCAGGCTCGAGTTTTGTGTGGCAGTGTGAGAAGAGACACAGCAGATGGCAGTGCATGACATCAGTTATCTCTGCTGCACGCTCCAGTTCCCAGCCGGAATTGTCCAGAGCCGGTGAGATTACACCGGAGGGCACCCCCCACTCCCTGGCTCCATGTGGAGGAAAGGAGGATGCTTCTGTGAACCAGTGCACTCCAAGGCATCACTTTTGCTCTGTGGATCAAGACTGCTGAATCAGCAAAAAATCTGTCCCCAGATTTAAGCAGCTTTATCACTGGCAGGAGACTCTGGAGGCCTCCTACGTGCAGACAGATTGCAGCTTTCAGCAGAAGCCAGTCCCAGGATATTTCTGTTTTCACCCATGTTTTTATCTACCACAGCTTGATTCATGCTCTTAATTGCTTTGCTGCTTCAAAATCTAGGCAATTTGCATGTCAAATAATTTTTTTCCGATTTATCCTCATAGTTCTGTTTTTGAGTGAATGTTAGAGTGCTCATTTTCAGTGCTTTGTGACCTGTGAACTAATATCTGGCACAGAAATAATGACAACATTAAACAAAAATTCCATTACCTGGTTGGGATATGTTTCATCAATTTGATCTGGTGCAAGGGACCATCTGAAACAGGAGGAAAAGGAAGATGGAGGCGAAGGGAGGAAACAGGACTTTCTTGAATGCATAGGAAACTAAGGCAGCATTGCTTTGATAACAACGACTAAAGCAAGGGAGAAAGTCTCCAAATTAGAGAGTTTTAAGTGGAAAACATTGTTTTAAATTGAAACATTTAATTATGGAGCTTTTAGAGTGAGCCCAGTAGAGTGCTGCAAAGATGATGAAGGAGTTGGATCACTTCTCCTGGGAGAAGAGACTGAGGGAGCTGGAACTGTTCAGGCTGGAGGAGACTCAGGGGAGCATTACTGATATATATAAATACCTAAAGTGAGGGCACAAAGAGGATGGAGCCAGGCTCTTTCCAGTGGTGCCCAGAGACAATGGGTCAGAGAATGGACACAAACTGAAACACTGGACCTTCCCGCAGAACATCAGGAAACAATTTCTCAGTGTGAGGGTGACTGAGCCCTGGTGAAAGTTGAGGAGATCTTCAAAAGCTGTCTGGACACAGTCCTGGGTAACCAGCTCTAGGTGGCCCTGCTTGAGCAGGGTGCTTGGACCAGATAACCTTCAGAGGTCCCTTCCAACTCAACCATTTTGTGATGCTGTGAACCCAAAGAAATGTCAACTCCTGAACTTCTGGGCTTGGTAGGTAGACAGTTATGGTACCTTCCAATGCTTCATTGAAAACTGCTTGGGGCATTATTAGATAAAAACAATACCTGAAGTTGCAATTGAAAAACTGGTGTTAGGCAATGCTCAAACGGTCTCAATACTCAAATTCCAGGGGGTTTCCTGAATCCACTAAGTTACTACCATAGTGCTACTTTCCAAAGTACCTCAGCAAATATGCCATGTGCTATTTTGTTCAGAATGACATGTTTGAGATGGATCATGAAGTGACAGAAATGCTAGTATAGTACAAGAGGTTGTCTCTTCTTTTTATTACCAATTTTGCACCTGGGCAAGTAGCAGTCGGGTAACATCATCCTTGCATCCCCTGGAATTCAAATGAAGGAATGATCTTGTTATCTTTGTTTTGACTGAATATTCTCTCCCTTTAAATAATAGACAGACATTTTCTTAATATGGCAGTTCTAATTAACAAAAATGGAAAATTCTAAAATATGGAAAAAATCTAATTACAAAATCTCTGAAAAAACCACTTTTTCTTTCCAATAAAGTGAGATGCTGGCATAATCTATTAAAAAAAAATCTGCAAGTGTCTTATTAATCTTCTTGAAATAGTCACATTTTTTTCAAGCAAAGACGTGATCAATATGTAAAAACTTGTGTGTGTAACCATCCAGTAATAGCAATTGCTTTTATTGTCTCTCTTATTCAGCATGGATTGTTTGCCCTCCATCCTAAATAATTTTGGACAAGAAGTTGTAGAAAAATACATTGATTCTTTCTATTACAAGACAAGAAGATTGCTTTAGGATCTTTCAGCTAAAGGACAAGAAGATTCATTTACGATCTGCTTCTTAAACCATATGCTCTCTTTCAGGAAGGACTAAATAGGAGAAAAGTCTGTTTTCAAACAGGTCTCTGCAGGGAGCAGTGGTTGGGAATTAGGTCAGGAATCACTCCAGAAAGAGGTGCTTGCATCAAAACAACCCTGTGCTCCTCAAGGTGTTGTTGAGACAACATTCCAGGGGGACAAATGTCCCTGTCACGACCATCCACTTAGAGAGAGGCCCTGGCTTTCATCTCAGAAAGCCCGAAAGATTAATGGGCAAAAAGACCACATTTTTTTCTTTTTCCCTAGATGTCTTTCCTCCAGAAGAGGCTTGGATACTTGGAAATGTCAAAAGCACTGTGGGGACACTTGCACATCTGTGAACTGGTGAAGCAGCTCATCAGTCAGAGCTGATTTGGGAAACAAGGATACTGCAGCTAATGCCTGTTTCAAATTCTCTTTATAGAGTGAGCTCAGGATTTTCAAATGTATAGCATTAGCACTTCAGAGACCCTCATCTTTTTTTAGAAACGAAGGGCAAATTTTGATGGTAATCTTTCTACTGCTTGTCTCAGAAGAAAAACAGCTATTAAACGAAACAGCTAACTTTCAGTAGTCCTGGTATCACCAACAGTCTTGTGAATTTTCCCTTGTGAATTTTTTCGCTTGTGAATTTTCCCTTGAATTTCACCCCTGTGAATTTTCCGGGACAGATGATCTCTAGGTCTTGTCCTGAAGAAACAAAACAGTATCAGTGAGACATCTCTGCAAAGTCACAAGGTTATCCCACTTAGACTTTCAACAAGGTTGGACTTTGTCTGACACTGTTTAATGGCCCTGACACCACTTCTTCAAGCTTTGAAATGGGGTGTCTTTCCTTTGCCAGCGAGATAGTCTGCTTTCTTAGGCCCCTTTGGAAACAGGGCAACCAGAAGAAAAGACCTGGGCTGATAGTGCCACAAAATACGATATCTTACAGTGAGAGAAACTGAACTTCTGTGAGTGAAACCTTGCAGTGCAGCTAAGGAACAGTAGGAAATGCAAATTTTTCTCCCACTTAACTGAGCTGCTACATTTTCTTCCCTGCCCTGTTTCTCTTCCGATTTAGTTTGCTTTGAGTGTGTTGCTCTGTGACCTCCAGGCCAGAAAAATTCTTTCAGAATCTCATTTTTCCATTGCAGCCTTCACAGAAAGCTGTGATTTTCCCTTCCAAACTGAGCCAAAGAGTATGTGAAATTTCCCTGGTTTTCCTGGAACATGCTGCTATTCATTGCCATTTGTCTACTAATGGTTTGCTCCTGGACTCTAGGCACTGTTTAATTATTATAACAATTAGTCTGTCTGGAGACAAGCAAACAAACAGGGAAAGTAAAGCTCCCACCTCTGTTGATTTACTGTTGAACCAGAAGAGGAAATCTGCCAGCATGCCTATGTTACCTCTCCAAGAAAGTCTTGCCTGGTCCTACTGCATAGAACATGAATAGGTTTAAAAAAGTAAGGGGAGGGGGTAATGCACCAAAAAGGACCAGAATTGTCAGGTTTGACCCACAGTTCATCACAGTTCCTTCTTACACTGACCTATTTTCAAGCTCTTTTATTTCATGCTTTTAGCCTGCTTTTACCTTTGGCTGACTTTTGAGGGTCCACACACAGGAGAAGAGGGATGTCAACTATTCACCTGTTTATAGATCAGATTTGCCATTTTTTTCTTTAGACTTAGTAATTGCAACTTAAATCACTGTTACAGTAGTGTGTGCCTGGAATTTTTTAACCTTGACTATACCTTTCTTGAGCAAGGGCATCCAAGACTGAACAGATGTTTCTCCCACAATCAAATTCGTTCATAACAGGTATTCAGAGAGTATTGCTGAAATATTCATGAGCCTTAGGAGATAACAATGCGTGAATACTAATGAATAGTAAGTTGCATGGTGCTTTAAACAATGACACAATAAAGCAAGTCCAAACTAAACCATTATACAATTAAACATTTCCTTAACTGCATAGTCTTAGGTGAAGATTTCGCATGTAATTTTCCTCTAATATTCACAATAAACAGAGCAAAAGGCACTGCAGAAAACTGCATTTCATTTTACAAAGACACTTTGCCAATGTATTTAATCTGTCTTGAGTCAAGGAGTCCATGAGAGAATGTTCACTAGCCTCATCACTATGGTTATTCCTAAATAGACATCGGTGGAATATATTTAAGGCTAATTGAAATTTTTTCTGTTTGTTTTTAAAATTGTAATTGAAGATGATACAACAACTTATCCTGCATGTGTGCAATCACTCCCAACTAAGGCTGAATACTGTAGTTTTGACTGGGAAATTTCTAATATTTGTTGTCATTTTTCAGTCTTGACATTTTTATCAAAACCAGAATTTTTTGATGGCATTTCCCCCCTTACTAATTTGATGTCAAACAAATGATGAGTATTTTGACCATCTCAACTGGCAAGCTGTTGAATGTGAAAACAGACAGCAAATTTGGAAACAGTAATTTTGTGGTGGGCTCAGGTTTTACTGTTGTTGAAACTCGTCATTGTGGTGTAACTAAAACCACTTCAGATTTGTAGCCCATCCTCACCGAATGCCACCATAAGTGGATTGCAGTGAGATGAGTCTGGAGGTGAGGGATTTGACAGATCAACTCACTGGCCACCAACCCGTGCTCTTTGGGGTCTCTGTAGACTTGTGCCTTTGCCCTGATGCCAGGACACTCTGGCACCACTGTAACACACAGTAGTGCCACCAGGGAGGATGTTGCTGTCTTCTACTTTCAAGTCTTTCTGGTGCCATTTCACTTTCAAATGAGAATGGCTGCATTATGCAAATGTTGCATTTTCAGCCCCAGGTGCTCTGCACTCGCCCGTGCTAGCACACGAGCTACTTTAGCCCAGCACTGAGATGAGAATATCAGTGCTGAGATGGGAATATGCTCTCAAATACTCTACAACTTGTCTCATTTTACACATTTTTAAAATTACAAATTACATTTTTCCACCTCCCTGCTGCCAGTGTTTAAAGCCTCATTACCATGGAATTTCAGATGAAATAGAAATAATGATACTGAGAGACGTTTACCGGCAGCCTCGGTGACTGATGAGTTCCAGCGTTTATCAAGACAACCCCTCTCACAAACGGGATCAAATGCTGAAAACACTGGCATTTCACAAGCATGCATCACCACGAGATGAGAAATCTTAAATGTTTTTTTAGGGAGGGCTCAGATAGTCAAAATATCATAAATGATAAAATCTGTGATATATTGCACAATGGTTAATTCAGAAGAATGGCTTGTTTTTATCAGAGAAATAATGTAAGATCATGTAAGGAAAGATGTAGTGCAAAAAGCAAATGGAAGGTAATTATAAAGGAAGGGTTGGCTGTCATTCTGGTAATAGTGCCTGTTATCAGTCTGTTCAATTGTCACATGAGATTGCTGGTGGGAGAGCACATACAACTGACAAGAAGAGTGGTGGGGCTCCCACAGGCTCTTTTAGCACCTGGAGTTTCTCTGTGCTTTACTGTCACACAGGGATGGTACCCATGCAACCAGCCTTAGTGGCAGCCTGGAGAGAATAAATTGTGATGATGGAATTGTGAACACAAGCCCTAAAAATGTAATCTATTTGTTGGTTTTTTTCCCCCCTTTGTGGTAATGTCTTAGAATTTGGAAAAGATAATGAGTTTTTCCATCAGTACCTACGTTTTCTGAAACATTGACTTTTGTCTCCAGATATTTATCCTTCACTGGAGTATTAAAAAGGAATAATTTTTCTGAACGAATCGAAATAATAATAATTACTTTCAAGTATTTGTTTACTTTCATATATTTAGCCAAAGGACTTCATAATGTGTTGTTTGTTATCTCTACATCTATACCAGGGCTTGACTAAATATTTGTAACATCGTATTGTTACTGTGCAAATCCTTTTGTATATAGCTTAGAGAATCTCATAGCTATAGAGAATCTTATTTTCCAGGACAACCTTCAATAGCTTCACAAAAAAGGTTTGGAGTTGTGTATTTTATAAATTAGATTGTAGTAAACCATAACAGAAGCATTAATAAGGTTTGAACTTTGTTCTTACCGTGTATTTCCAAGATTTTTATGTCTCCCAATTTATGATAACTTCCACATTTCATTGCCTTTTCCTCAATATTTCATGGCTTCACTTCTATATTTTAATAGAGGTGTCTTCTAGAAGTGAAATTTATTGAAAGAGCTTGATTTCATTTTTCCTGCAGCTCTGAAGTGCCTAGGTGTGTTTTTCATTTCAGTCACCTGTCCTGATGAAATGAATAATCTGCTTGAACCATATGTATCTGTCTGGGATACCTCAGAAGGTGGAGAGGAAAGGAAAAAGCAGATAAAAAAATAAAAATCTTTAAAATGTTATTTTATCTTTAGAAATATGCAGTCTCTTTCTCCTCAGGCTGAACATTAGCCCTTAGAACTATATTTTCATTTATAAATGTAGAACCAGGCAGGACATGACTTTTTGCAGTGTGTGGTTCATAGATTTTCACTCAAAATGTTACTTGGAAACAAGAGCTGCCTGTTCAGAAAAACACATGTTCCTGAGTTAAGGAGGTGAAGGGCTGGAAAATGTATCACATTCTCTTCACAGTAGTTAAAACAGTTGCTTGGCTTTGCTGTTAGCGCTACCAAAAATCTGAGCTACTGCCCTCACTGACTTTCATTTTGAGGAATGGTCCTCCGGAATGGCTTCTTGAGATATTAGTAGTCGTTTTAATCATTAGTAGTCATTTTGTGGTGATTGAGAAGTGGCCAGGAGATTGCAGCGCTCCTCGGCTCACCCTGCTGCTCTGAACTGGGGGTACGGCTGGGGTGTGCTATAGCTTCTTTCTAATCCCGGTGTCCAAGTTCCTGCTATGGTAGCACTTTAGGAAGATAGCAAATGAGGAGAAAAGATTGATCTCTGCCTGGATAATTCCTGTTCTTATGGGTCATCATGTGGTTAAAGTGGGCATCTCAGTCTGGATCCGTCTCCAACCTGTAGGTTTTGATACAGCATCAGAGGGAATTTCTAGACAACTGGCTGGGCTAAACTCAGCTTTCTTGGATATATACCAGTTAACATCTGCTGTAGAACTGTTCACTTATAGAACCCCATTTGTTGGTCTGTCTTTGAATATTGGTCTCTCTACACATACACATTTTGAAGTCTGCAGACAGGATGGGAGCTGGTTAACCACCACTGAGATGTCAGGAGAATAGGAAGGACTCCACAGCAGATTCTTTGCCCCAGCAGCCTGGTTTTGGCAGAGTGAGAAGCTTTGGTTGGATGAGAAAACTGCAGAGTGGCCACACATGGTGCTCTGACAGGGCTGATATGACTAGAACTCTCAGAATATTATTATTTTTGCCAGTGGTGTAGTGATATGTTTCAAGATTATGAAGCACCAAGACATTGCCTAATTTCCTTTCAGCTGCACACATTTGGAGAGTAGCATATAAACCCACCAGACAGCAAGTAAGAGAAATACATAAATGCTGTGCTACTTTACACAGAATTAGGTTAACACTGTTTACATGCACATGACCTGGCTGCTCCACTGGCCCTATTAGGTAGGAGCTGGCAGCTGCCAGGGAGTGAAGAGCAGCCTGATTAAATGCTGCTGGAAGCTTTAGCAACCCAAAACAAGTCTCTCCACCCGGTGCAGGTTGTCAGGGTCCTTTATTGATACCTTGAGAATGTTGCTCAATCACTTAAAGAAGCTGTTTGACATCCAGAGCTTGGATTTGCCCCCTCATGTCCTCACTCTCGCTTTTGACAAGAGACAGAGCCCAAACTGTGCAATTGGGTCATATAACTATTGGCAACATCAAAGTTATGGAAGATTAACCAAACTCAGGTAATGCTGCAGCTGAGTGCTGTGATGATTTCAGAGCAGAGCTGGGCAGGGGGGACAGCCCAGCTTGGCTGTGACCCATGGAGAGGATCCTATAGCCAGACACAACATAAATCCTCTACAAATGCATGGGGAAGGCTGGGGGGGAAGTACGTTTTCTTTCATGATAGCGTTAGAGGAAAACCAGAAGAACTTTCTATGAAAACAGTGAAAAGAGCTAATGATGCTTGCAACTAATATATGTGCTTTCCCAGGCAATAGATACATCTCAGGTAAAACCAGAAATATTTTAAAGTGATCATCTTGTCCATTTTAGGGAATAATGAATCATCTGTTCTCTTATATGAGAACAAATGTTTATTCAATATTGTTATAATGAATAACTCTGAACTTTATTACTTCCTTCTCTAGCTGAAAAGAACAGTTTTGTGGAGATAATGTGAACTATATATTTATTGCCTCTTAAATCTATAATAAAATTAAATATATCAGAAAGAATTAGATTGTTCACTCAGCCTCATTGCAACCTTGAAACATGCTCCAGATGCTGAGCGCACTGACTTAATATTTATTTTAAAATTAACATTTTTATACTTTAAGCTGGTTGAATATCTTCTTAGTGAATAAACTAAAATGATACATTTTTCTTTCCATCAAGCCAGCATTTCAATTATTTCTTTCAGATAAGATACAAATGTTTCTTATAAGATTTTATAAATTATTACTTTAAATCTCAATAAAACTTTAATAATAAATTTTTCATTACACACAGTGCAAAACTGCCTTTTGAATACATGTCACAGTGCAAGCTGCACTGGGTTGCTTATAGGGGAAGCAGGATCCTTATGTCAGGATGCAGAAGGAAAGCAACTAGCAGTTAGTAATTAGCAATATCTGTATGTAGTCTCAAGTCAAAGCAGTTTACCTGTAAGTTATAGTTTTGGACAAAAATCATAAAAAGACACAGATTCTCCATCCTACTTTTAAAATCTGAGTAGGGGTTCTGATGCTATTGAATGGTCTAAAATTTTAATATTACATAAAACCTCAAAATGTCTTTCAGTATTAATGATCTAAGTAAACGGAATATGCTTTTACTGCTATTTTCAAAGAAGCAGTGTATGTGGAACATAGCTCCCAGACAGGTTCTCTTCTGTTCATACTATTTTGGTCTTTAAAAAATTGATTAAACATTTACAAATTTTTATATTGTTGACCAAGTTTATTTGCTGGTTTCCATCTGAAAAGGAATAGTATTTTGCAAAGATGTCAGACAACTCTTAGGTAGCCCCATGACTGGAATGCTCAAAATCCCACAATGTGTTTATTCAAAACATTTCTAAAATTTTGGGGACTAAAACATTTGAATTTTTGTCTTTTGAAAGATGTCTGGAACTTGGTTTAGCTGAATTAGAAATTCAGTGTAGATAATCTTCCTTTCCCATAGTAAACATTTATATTAGCATTAATTAGATAGATTTATGCATATATTGATAGGGAAAAAACAAACACACCATAGAGAAGTTACCAATTACATGAATGATTAATAACGTTCAAGCAGAAATTTTATGCAAAGACGTGGGTGGAGAAATAATTTAGCTATTGTGCTTGTCCTTGATTTCTGGCAAACTTAGTGTCTTTCCTTTCAAAGATTGTTACTAGAAAGTTCATCTGATTAGTTGTTGGTAGCAAAAGAAGTGTTTATTTCTCTCTTCTTTTTGTTGAAGATAAACTGCTTTCACTCTACCAGGATGTCTCCTTCTGTTGAATGTGAGCTGTAGCTCTTTCTTTATTTCAGTGATCTTATTTCTGAAGGACTGGGTGCTAACCAAGCATGGCCTGAGAATAGTCATTTCATTAGGCTTTAAATGCAGTATATGTGGAAAAGAAGGAATGTTACCAGCATTGGGATGTGAATTTCATTTATCTGCTTATAAAGTGTTTTTATTCAAGGGATGGCATATCCAAAGCATAAATATCTGCTAACTATTTTGCTATTCAATGAAAGTAGAACCAGCTGCATCCTGAAGTCAAACTGCTATGTAGATGCCATAGACATTTGTATGTCTAGGCCACCAGACCCTGGTTATCAGCAGGTCAACACAAATCTCTGAGGAGGGCTTTAGAATAAGAAAAAGTTTGGGCTAAATTAGGAGACGCTTGTTCTGCTCGGTTGCTTTAGATGAATGCCAGATGCCCACCAAGCTGTTCTATCCCTCCCCTTCCTGAGCTGGACAGGGGAGAGAAAAATACAACAAAAGGCTTGTTTTTGGTAAGGACAGGGAGAGATCACCCACCAGTTACTGCCATGGGCAAAACAGACTTAGAAACCAGCAGCATGAGGGAGTTGATTCTTCCTCTCCAGTCTTGTGAGAGCCCACCTGGAATTCTGCATCCAACTCTGGGGTCCTCAACATAAGAAGGATATTCACCTACCTGTTAGAGCGGGTTCAGGGGAGTGCAGCAAAAATGATCAGAGGGCTGGGGCACCTCTCCTATGAAGACAGGCTGAGAGAATTTGGGTTATTCAGCCTCAGAAGAGTCTCCAGGGAAACCTAATAGCAGACCTCCAGTACCTACAGGGAGCCTATGAGAGAGCTGGAGACAGACATTCTACAAAGGCACACAGTGATAGGACAAGGGGGGATGGCTTTAAACTGAGAGAGGACAGGTTATATTAGATATTAGAAAGAAATTCCTTACTGTGAGGATGGTGAGACACTGGAACAGGTTGCCCAGAGAAATTTTGAATGCCCCACCAGCAGCAGCATCCAGGGTCAGGTTGAATGGGGCTTTGAGCAACCTGATCTAGTGGGTGCTATCTCTGCCCATGGCAGGGGGTTGGAAATAGGTGGCCTTTAAGATCTCTTCCAACCCAAACCGTTTTATGATTCAATGAACCTGATTTCCCTACCACCTTCCCCCCAGTAGTGCAGGGATATAGGAAAAGGGGTTGTGGTCTGTTTATCACACACTGTCTCTGCTACTCCTTCCTCTTCATGGAGAGGACTATTCACACTCTTCTCCTGCTCCAGTGTGGGGTCCCTCCCATGGGAGACAGTCCTTCGTGAACTTCTCCAATCCATGTCCATTTCATAGGCTGTGGATCTAAACAAACTGCTCCACTGTGGGACCCTTCCATGGGGTGCAGTCCTGAAGGAGCAGGCTGCTGAAGGACTGCTGTGGAGAAACAAGTCCTGCCAGCAAACCTACTCCAATGTGGGCTACTCTCCCCAGGTAGTCACAACCTCCTTTGGGTGCACCCACCTGCTCTGGCATGGGGTCCTCCAGAGGCCTCAGGGGAATATCTACTCTGGCACCTGGAGCACCTCCTTCTTTTTCATCTTCACTGATCTTGGTGTTGGCAGTTTTGTTTCTCTCACATATTCTCACTCCTCTCTTCCAACAGCTGCTGATGTTGTGCAGGGTTTAATTTCCCCCTCCTTAAATCTGTTATCCCAGGAGCACTACCGCAGTCACTGGTGGGCTCCGCCTTGGCCAGCAGCAGGTCAGGCAAAGCTTCCAGCAGCTTCTTACAGAATCCACTCCTCTACTGCTCTCGCCCAAAATCTTGACATGCAAACCCAATACAATTGTTATCAAAGAGAAGATCCTGTTCTCTTAATTGGTAAATAGTGAAGCTTCTGGGTCCAGAGCAAATCCTGGAGCCCCTGGCATTGCTAAGAGATGTGAGTTGTTTTCCCTGACATGCGGTGGTCATACGTACACGCTCCCATTGTGGCTCCTGTTTTCACTTCAGAGCAGTAATTAAGGATGGATGACAACAACAACAAGGAAGATTTCACAGAGTTTTATTCAGTGTTACCATGCAAAAAAGAAAAAAAACGGAGCAAGATTACAGACTGTTGCTCATATTTTGTTTGTTCTAATTTTTGCTGTTTGACCTGAGCAATTATAGAGTATTATGGGACCAGCTAAAAGCTGGGATTGGTTTTCTGGGTACAGTATTGCAAAGAAAGATACATTTTTAAAGGCAGCAATGTAGCAATGTTCACTTAGTCAAATACCACAGAGGCACTGCTTTTTTGTATGATTTATTTATAATTTGATTCCTGTCTGACCCATCTCAGCTGTCTGGGTTGTCTTTCGTCATTCAAAAATGTCACATGTATGTTGAGTTATATGCCTTTATCAGTGTCCAAGCAACAAGCAGAGCAAACTTTTTATGTGTCCATTATATACACAAGGTTAAAAGCAGTTTTAAATAACAGAACCTTGATTTTTTTTTTTGAGGGGGAAGGTTGAAATAAAATATAAATCACTCTTCATGATAACTTCAGTGTACAGTGAAAATAACCATTTTAACAATATTTTCATCTTCTGATTGGTATTCCACTGTGTGTGCATGGGAGGGCCAGCAGAATCTATGCATTTTAATCTCACTCAGGAAAAAGAGTTGCACATTGTAATTTTGTAACCTGCATCTGAAAGTACCAAATTACTCATTCTGCTTGTGTGTTATAAATTGCAGCTTCTCCTCAGAGTCAAGGGCTGCAGTTAGGCTGGGATCTTGGATTGGTGTGCCCTCACCTTGCTGCTGTGTCTCACCAACCCATGCCTTGGACTTGTGGCTCTGCTTGGTCTCCATCGCAAAAAACCTTTACGGAGGTTTTGCTCTGTGCTAAAGCATGAGCCTTTGTGGGAGGATTGAAGATGTCTGTCAAGCTTGAATGAGAGGATTGGCAGGACAAGAGTAACCACAGCTCCTCTGTTCCACCGCTACCTACTGGAAGGGCCCCTCTCTAATTTTGGAGCTGCTTGAGGCTGCTCCCTGTGCGCATGAATATGACCCTGAAAGAAAGGGCTGGCTGCACTCCTGCCCACTCACAGGGATTATGAAGAGTGGGTGCCTTCTTCTTACTCCTTGAAATCTGGGCTATGGTTACCCAGAATGGGGAACATGATGCCAATCTTTTTCCACCCAAATGGAAAAGCTGCCAATGGCTTCAAGAGCAGCTCCCAACAGCCCTCTGCATCAGCACAGTGTGGGTTCAGGGACTGTGATCTCCTCAGTACTCTTGGGCAGTGCTGCTGTTTCACAACTAGAATAATCTATCTGTATTAACTAATTTCTTGGTACAAGTATTTTTAATTTTTAGAAAATGTGGCGATGTTTTCATTTTTGGCCTGGAATTACTACTTTTGTCATGCTGTATGTCCTGTAATGTGATTAAATGCCTGCCTAGTTGTGCTGTCATAACTTTGAGCCACTGTCACATGGAAATGTTTTCATTTTGTCCTGGAATTACTACTTTTGTCATCCTGTATGTCCTGTAATGTGATTAAATGCTTGCCTAGTTGTGCTGTCATAACTTTGACTACTGTCACAACTTATTGTTGTGCTGCCATAGCTATTACAAAAGTGCCATCTGTATTTAACAGCTGTGAGCAGTGTGCCTTAGTAATTCTCGTGTAGAAAACTGCTGTTGTTTTGACCAGATGTTCATTTTCTTCAAATACATCAACTAAGTCCAATATCTTATAAAAAGGACTTGAGGACACTGTGAGATTAGTAAAACTGATAGCAACATCCTATTTCTCAAGCATGTCTTGCAAAAACCTTCTTCCACTTAAATTATGATACTCTGCTATAGCCAGTGCTACCCTGTGCAGAATGAGACAGGTGCTTCAGCTTTTTCATTAAAAATAACCTGGTCTCTGCAACCTTTCTGTCTCCCTGACTCTTCCCCGCAAGAGCCCACCAGACACCCCAGTCTGGTGCCATATCTTCTGCAGTGGTAGGAGTGTTGAAACGAATCTGGACAAGTCAGTGGTTTCATTCTCTTAGGCTTTGAAAATTCAGAAATTTATACATGATCCAGTTTACAGAGGTAGTTAGGTGCCTAGAAATGCAAAAAGGTCTGGGTAGGATTTGCTAAATCCTAAACGGATTATATACTTAACTCCTATTGACCTCCTTTCAAATGGTTTTGATTCTTTTGTCTGCAAAACAAGCTGAAAAATCAGAAACAATCTGCTTCTGGAAACTGAACAGTAGCTGATTTTGGTCAAGACAGAACTAACACATGAAAAACCCACCCATGAACTGCAAACACTTTTGTATGTGATGTTACGGAAACCAGGATTTGCAAAAGGAAGTGAAGAATGAAGAGACCCTTCATTCCTGTTCTCCCTCCTGCTTTCCCCTCTTTCATCCATGTCACTACCAGTTACAAAGACAAGACATCATCAGAGAAATGATGAGTTTCTTTGAGGCCTATTCCTTGTCTGCACTGTGTGGGAAAGCCAGACAAGCTCTTTTTCATTATCCTTCTCAGTCACTGGCGTGGAGCTGGGTCTCAGACAGACTGGGTCATAGAACAACTGCAATTCAAAAATTTCAATAAACAAGAGAAGGTATTGCACTTGGCACCTATCTCCTCTTGTTTGCATTTATTAATTTTAAATTTGAAGGAGCCAAGGCAAGGCGGCATAAATTCAACTTGTGGGATGCCTTCCCACTCCATCCTATTCACAGCCAGGAGTGTCTACATTAAAAATTCCAGAAAAAAAAAATCTGACTATTGAGCAGATGAAAGTGTGAATCACAAAAAAAAAGGCAGGGAATGGTGAGACATTCTTGCTATATTTCTACTCCTGAGACCTTCCTTGAGATAAGGGTGGTGTGTGAGGAGGAAAACAAATCTCCTGGGACAGCTGGAGCCTTTATCCAGTACCTTGCCTTAGCCTTTATCTGCTTACCTCCTGTTGTGCAGAGCTTGTTCTGGGTAGGAGAGAAACAAAGCACATAGGAAAACAGGCACGAAAGAAGGCATTTTAAAAATGGTCTAGTGCACTCAATTCTTTCAGGCTGAGGGCAGCACACGCTGGTGAGAAATGCAAGTCACACTGAGAAAGTGCCAGAAGCCCAAGGTTTGCTCCTACTTAATTGGCTTGTTAAGCTGTTAAAACTGAAAGCACCAAATCCTTGGATATTTCTTGCCTGTATTTTTGTTTTTTGCATTCACAGATGTGAAAAGAAATGTGCATACCTAAGATCTGATACAAAACTGACTCTGCTGTGTTTCACCTGTGTGATAATGTCTTAATTCCCTTTATTCTGTGCTTGTGCAGCACTCAGAGCAGTGGGGTCTCGAGCTGTGCCTGGGGTTTCTGGTAATGAAAATCATCACGACCATCAAATATGAAACATCTAAAACACTATGATGTGTGTCTGCTTAGCTTTTCTCTCTGGAAAGTAATGTTGTCATTACCACATCATTTCTGTGTCCTGTCTGTTAGCTATATTTTTTTTAGATTTTTGTAGAACTAGGAATGATCTGTGCATAAAAGTTTTAAGCAATTTACAGTAAAGAGATAATCCATTATCAGTAAGTACCAACACAATATATTGGCATAATGCCTTTACCTCAATTTCTCTTTGCCTGTCACCTAAAATTGTGTATAATCTTGCAATCACAAAACAACTTCCACCTCCAAAAATGCCAGATGAGCATAGAAGTAAGCCTTTATCAGAGTTATAACCATCCCACAACCCCAAATCACTACCCTCAGGTTTCCTGTGTATTTGCAGAAATGCATATTTCTGAATTATGAACCAAAGTTGTATAATTTTTCTCTTTTTGTTTAGTTGACATTCATGACTGTTTGGCTGCTATAGATTATGTGCTATGGACACCATGTCTCTAATTGACCCACTCAGAGGATGAAACCAAAGAGCAGCAGGATTTTATGTGAAAGCTAAAATCCAGTTGCTTGTATTAAAGTGACTTTTTTTCTCTGTTTTCCAGGGATTTTGATTTGAGTATGCTTATTTCCATACTTGAATCTGTCACTGACTGAAAACTGCCTTGTGAACCGCTTATGGTGTCTTGAATCAATACAGCTATGTGTCCTCTGTGTAGTTCCACAATCTTGATTTTTTCATGGATTTTGTGCATGAACAACTGCAATTCCCTGTTGTGTAAATGAAAGAAGAATGCCTAAATCTGTAATAAAAAATGGGACATTCAGTGTGTTGTTGTGCACAGGACGAGGTCTTTGACAATGTTCAGAGAGACAAAAATGAAAGAAAATATAGAGCTAGAAAATATTTTTGAGGTGTTACCTTTTTATTTTTTTTCTTTTTTTTAAAAAAAAATATTTCAGAAGCACTTACATCTTATGGACTTGTCAAATGATTTATCATCCTCTTTCTAAGGCTGTCCCTGATGCTGTTCTTCAGCATCTGATTTTTATGAGTCTTATTCCTGGTTTCTAGGTCACTGAGCCCAGAGGCAGCTCACAATTGGTTGTTGCCTCAGATGCATGCAGAGTGGGGGATATTTTCCTCTTTATCTATTAATGTGCAGTTAACGCAAACAAGTGATAAAGAAAATCTGTAGCCTTCTTTTTTTATAAGTATATTTAATGTGTGAAGGCAGTTAGACATGAATACAGAACAGGAAATAAGATCAAGCCAAGCCAGAGAGGAATCAATAAGTGATAGTATTTTATAAGCAAAGTATTTGGTTATTTCTTGCAGCAATTTGCTGGAGAGGCAGATTTCTTTTTTTCTCAGTAGGAACTGAATTAACAAGTACAGAACAGCAGTAAATTTCTGACATACACATTTAAGAATTAGCAGTGTATCTTGCAGTCAAATATCGTATTGGTTCAATCCCCAAATGAAGGTTCACAAGCCTAAAGATTTCCAATTTAATGAATGAGAATTTGACTACAGCCTAATGTCTTGAGGAGGCTGCTATCTCTATGGGGACTAAGTAGTCAAAAAGAGTCAGTAAAAGTAAGAGCTGAAAACTTCTATTTAAGTTCATTAAGCTCAAGCTGACACTGCGATCTGCGTGGTACTCCTCCTCTACTCTGCCCTCACAAGACCCCGTTTGGAATACTGGGTCCAGCTCTGGGGTCCCCCATGTAGGAAGGACATGGACCTGCTAAAGGGAGTCCAGAGGAGGCCATGAAGATGGTCAGAGGGCTGGAGAACCTCTCCTATGAAGACAGACTGGGAGACCTGGGGCTGTGCAGCCTGGACAAGAGAAGGCTCTGGGGAAACCTTGCAGCACCTTTTGGTACCTACAGGGAGCCTACAAGGAGCTGGAGAGGGACTTTTTACAAGGGCATGTGGTGATAGGACAAGGGGTGATGTCTTTAAACTTAAACAGGGTAGGTTTATGTGGGATATTAGGAAGAAATTCTTAATTGTGAGGTGGGTGAAGCACTGGCACAGGTTGCCCAGAGAAGTTGTGGATGCCCCATCCCTGGCAGTGTTCAAGGCCAGGTTGGGTGGGGCTCTGAGGAACCCCCTCTAACAGG
This sequence comes from Acanthornis magna, assembly GCA_036785705.1. NCBI lineage: Eukaryota > Metazoa > Chordata > Aves > Passeriformes > Acanthizidae > Acanthornis > Acanthornis magna. The sequence continues at coordinate 1,967,425 of JAWUZG010000022.1, read as the reverse complement.
AAGGTGTCCCTGCCCATGGCAGGGGCTTGGAACTACGTGATCTGTAAGGTCCATTCCAACCCAATCCATTCTATGATTACCATATATGTTAATGTTTTCTTTCAGCTTTTGCAAGACATGCAGAAAAATTTTGTGCTCACCCAAACTCTCATTTTACAGGTTCATGAAAGTATAATATACAAGGCACGTTTATGGTCAAAAGGAAATTCAATTAAAATGTGTTCAATTCTAGTAATTTATATTCATACTACAATGGAAGTTGTAGCACAAAGCATATCTGCCAATATTTGTTTGCAAGTAAATGAGAGTTTGTAGGGCCTTTGTCTCCACTCATTTAGTATTTGCTGCTTTCAAGCATTTTGTGACTGAATTTTATGAGCATGAATGATCAGAGAAAGCAAGTTTTATGCTCCTATGATCATAGGGAAAATGTGACTTATGTGACTTGAGCAAAATGAGCTTACTTATTAAATGCAACATTTCCAAAAACCTAAGGATAAATACGTTTTTCTTTGAACTAGAGAGCACAGAAAGACAATGAAACAGAGATTTCTCCTCTATAGTATCAGGTATCAGGCACAAAATAAACCATTCAAGGTAACAAATACAGTGGAGAAAATGGAGTTCTGTGTGGAAAAGCTACGTGAAAAGAGAAATAAAATTTGTCAGACATGATTCACTGTGGACCTTACTGAGCTGTGATGCTGAGTTTCTAAATGTTTTACCATTTGAGAATTTAAAGTGAATGATGATGCCTCATTAAGAGATTTTCCTTAATGCTTATTTGCCTAAGCCAGTTGTTTACACTGCCCTCACTCCTTGGGCATTTGCCCAACAATCCATCTGAAGGTCCAGGCTATGCCATTGCCCTAGGTGACTAGTGGCTTGGGGTGTTTTGGTTTGAAAAACATGAAGGGAGACATTTTTCAGGTAACTCAAGTGCCTCTCGTGTGAGGTTATGTAGCTTCATGTTTAAGCCCATATTGGAAATGTACACAGGATTCCTGCATGCAATCCCAGGAACTCTGGCAGTGGCAGCCAGGACATCTGTCCTTCAGAGTACCTAAGTAATGAAGTTTAACTAATGCAAGAAAATACAAAACCAATTTCTAAATCTTATGCCACTGTTTATGACTACAGTGAGCCTATTTAGCTGCAGACAGGTCATTACTCTCCATATTTACAGAACTGTACTCAAAATAACCTCTTTCAGCCTCACAGAAAAATCCCAGATCTGTTACAAGTCAGCTGCTGGATAGTCTTTCTCCAAATCCCTTTAATTAACCAAGCTATGGTGATTGTTGTCACCCTGCTGCTACAAAATGTAACCAACCTTAGTGCCTGACAGAATACAAAACCTCAAAGGCATTGGACTTTTCCTGAGAGGGAGGCTGGCTGCCTGCCGATGAGAACTGCTACAGATTATTTATTCCCAGAGGAAAACTGGGCTGACTTGACACGGAAGTCAGGAGTGACTACAGAGCTATATTATTTGGGGCATTAGGGCTTCCTCAGAACTAAACAGATCCAAATGACCAGCTGCTGTCATGGCCATTGTCACATCACAAACGTGGCTCCAGGTTTCTTCAAAGCGTAGGCGAGAGGCCGTGGGGAGGAGGCAGGGAGACTGCTCCCGCTGGGGCTGAGGGGTTTTTCTGCTTGTTTCACACTGCTTTGTGTGCTGTGGAGCAGTGCTGGCCAGGGACAGAGCCAGCCAGCTCCCTGCGGCTCAGACACTGGCAGCACTAAGTAGCCACTGTTTCGCTGTTCCCTGCCTTTTCCATGCCCAAGCTTGCCCCAGCCCTTAGAGGAGCATTTTCTCAGCTTGCAGGACTAAATCAACTCACTTCCAGCTTTGGTTTTAGCAAAATCACACGCTCACTAGGAAATCTGCACTTGGGATCCAGTTGCCATGATAGTCTACCAAGCAGCATTTCTCTCAACACGCATGATCCTCGAGGCAGTCACAGATGTAACTTATTAATGAGAATTAAGTCAATGAAAGAAACAAAAAGCATATTCTGGTCAAACTCGAAATGTACTATGCAGAAACTTTTGATGCTAGTGAAAGTTTGCATACTAGCCTAAACACTTTGACAGCACATGACCTTACATGGCAAAAAAGCAGAAGCCCACATCTTGAAACCTCCATCAGTTCTTGTTTCCCAGGTCTTCCATTCTGTCTGGATTGGACTGGGGATCAATGGCGTCACACATAAAGAAAACTTTCCAGGTTTTTGTTCTCAGTTGGCAGCTCCACACATTCGTTCACTGCTCATGAATGCGTGGGATGTACTCTCTTGTTTCAGTGCAGCAAGTCACAGGCCAAAGCCTTTATGCCCTCAGCAAAATGATCCTAAGAATATACGTTCAGCTCACTGAAGTTGCGTTTTTTTTGTTAATTTTTTTTTTTTATTTTAGAGTAGCTAGACTGTGGAGACAGACAGAATATAAATTTGCTCATGGAAGCATTTCAAATCTTAGCACACACATTGTGAGTTTGATTCACTAGCATACATCTTGACAGTTATGAGTATATTTTAAATAGAGATACAGTCTGTCTCTGAAAGATACGGTTTGTCAATTGTGGCTGCAAGCTGTATGTAATTTTAGAGTGCTTTCTTTTTTTATATATTGATATTGCAGTGATATCAGTGCTAACAAATTAGGTAGATGCAGAATTCTCTGAAATATTAGCTAAAACCAAATATACAGTATCTGTCATGTGATACCTGTAAAAATTCTCAAATGGTATTTTAACTTTATATTCCATTCAGGTTCAGGCACAGTGATTAGCTGAAATATGTCAGAGCAAATGCAATCAAAGTAAAATACACAGACAGAAAGAAGGTGACTAAACAAGTTTGGCATTTTTGAACAAGATTTAAACTTTGTTATCTGCACATCAATATTTTGTGCAGCTGCGGCTTGTAAAGAGCATGTGCTTGTTTATTTAATTAACAATGCTCATAACACAGTATCTTAAATATAAGCAGGTTGGTCATTTTGCAGTATCTCTGCCAACAGTGAGTGCATAAGGAAACCCCAGCTGTTTTCATTTTGTACAACGCCATACTCAGTGGGTACCAAATAGCACAGAAGAGCAAACCACTGCCCATCCCTGACCGCACGGCAGCTCTGTGTAGCTGTGATCATATCAAAATGTTCCTGCCATTCAGCACGTGTCAATCTAAAGTGCTAACTCGGCTTATTAAGACTTTTCTAAGTGAAAATAGTGCTACAGACTTGTAAGGATATGGTTTCTTCTGGGCTACTTTTCAGTTGTGAGCTGAAGACAATCCGAAGTACATTGGCTATTTCTGGCCCCGTCTATTGATAAAAATTCCTTGCAAGTTTTTGTCTTGACAAGATTTTTGTCCTGTTTCAGAGAGACTGTGCTTAAATAATTAATGGAAATTTTACTACTTTTTCTTAATTCTGCTTTGTCTTACCACCCCCTAGGGTACAGTACAAATTAGAATGTCTCTTCAGCTGAAAATGCAGTTGGAACAATATGGTCTTTCTAGAGGGATTGCAGGAACCTCCATGTTTTGGTCAGCACTTTGTCTTACAGTTTTTATTATTTGTGTGCACAGTGAAAACAAATATGATGAGGATACATATGGGGAAGAATGAATGGGTATAGTCTCTGACTGAGAGGGCCATGTGTTTGCATAGGACCTTGCTTCTTCTGCCCTGGCAGGGAACAGGCAGGATGTACTGAAATGAATGACAGAGTACCAGGAAGTTGTGCTTGAAAATGGGAAATAAATGGAAGCTGAAGTTCATAAAGTCATGGAATACCAGGGTGGAAGGGGACCTCAAGGATCATCTGGTCCCAACTTCCTTGGCAAAAACATTGTCTTGGCAAGGTCCAGATGACACGGGAATTTTCTCTTCACCTTCTGAATGGTCCAGATGAACCAGAGGTCATGACAAGACCTAATTTCTGTGCTAGTTTGAGGGCTTGGAGTCTAATAGCAGACATTTCCTATGAGTTTCATCTAGAAGCAATGGAAGGAGTCGCTGTTCCCCTCAACAGTTTTATTGGGTTATATAGGCAAAACCAAGACCTCTGCTGGAAAGTTATGTAGAAGGATACTGTAGTCATCCTACAAATATGGACCTGCCATTTTAAGGAGTGGGAAAAAAAAGAGGTTATTTCAGGCATACTTTTAGCTCTGTAGGTTTGTGAACATATTTAGGGGTAGATTAATGTGAATTCTGCCAGTTCTGGAAGGTGAACACATTCAAGTTGCCTGTGTCCCACCAGATCCCTTGGCCACAGACCTCCAATAGGCAAGGGCTGGGATGAGTGATGTTTGGTGGGATATCCTGCCAGGGATCGTGCTGCATCATCTTGGGAAAATAAGTGTGGTTCCAGGGGTCTGGAAGAGAAAGAGGGATGGTACCATTCCATAGTCCTTGTTCATTTCCTCAAAGAGGGAAATATCTTGGACTAAAAAGAGGCTGGCATTTATGTTTGATTTGGGAACTGGCTATAATGGAGGAGAAAAAGAAAACATAACTGTTTTAAGTTGAAGTGTATTAAAGGTACAGTTCCAGAATCCTACCTGCAAACACATGGTCTTGAGCTCATTTTTGCCCAAGGACAGACAGAAATTGGGCAGAAATATGTTCAAGCTGAAAAAGAACAATGGCAAAGAAATCAAGCTCCCTGCTTAAAACCCAAAAGTATCTGTAATCTAGATGTGTGGAGACATCTTTTGGTGTGACAAGTGATGCTTCTTCTTCCACTCCTTCTTAAAATCTGACCCTGTATCTGAAAGAAGAATGACTCAATCTCAAATGAAGGGAGTAAAACCATGAAGATCACACATTTATATGAAGAAAGTTCTGAACCTTGTAAATTAGAAAATGATTCTGTAGCTCCATCTATTTGAGTGTTGGCTAGTACACAGCATAACACTGAGACAGAATAACCCATAAATCTCATGGCTTGAGCTTGGATGGGATTCAGATTTTCTGAATGAAATAGCAGCCTTTTTTTTTTTTTTTTTTGGTCACTGTTTTCCTCACAGAAGATGGGAAAATTCAACTGTGATTTTTGGGTAGTAGGACAAAGGGACTGTGAGGCTGATACAGCAACCAAACATCCAAAAACTGACTTCTCAGCAGGTCTCCGTTTCAAGTGGTTGGTGAGCTCTGCACTGAAACAGAGATGTAAGATCAAGCCCTAAGCTGGTCCACAGATGTCTCTACTCATTGCCAGAGTGCATGGCATTTCGTGAACTCCGTCAGTGTAATTTCTGACTCTGTAAAGCTTGAGAAGGGTTTTCTGTGAACCTTTGCCCTCCATATGTAGGAAAGGTACAAATTTGAAAGGCTACCCAGCAGGGAAAATTGCATTACTACTTCAGCGTGATAAGAATAAGAGAGAAAGGGGGAAATGTGAGTCAAGGTTCATAATTTGTCTCTGCCTGCCTTGAGGGGCATGGGGTTTGGACAAAATCAACCTTTGCAAAGACAGAAATATTTGTTGGGTGAGAGTCAAATACACAGTGCAAAAATTGTCTTGTTAACCCATCATGTGATGAAATCTAACAAACTGTTTTATTGGAGGCATTAAACATTGTTCAAATGCATGGGAAATGCACACCCACTTCTGTAAAGAGCTTTGGTACTTCAGGATGGAAAAGCAAAATATACAGGTGAGCAGAAAGGTCTATGCAGTTTTGTGACCTCTCCCACTGGTGGCTGTAAGGAGATAAATAGCCCTTGCAGAGCATGGGGACTGTCACCCCATTGCTCACCACAGTGATTATAAATGGAGACTTGGGGATGGCTGTGGCTTGGCAATATGAGATTCTTTTGCTTTTATTAAAAAGACTATTATCAACTCTTTAAATCCACACAAGGAAAGAGTTAATTTCTCAGAATATCCAAGATGGCTTCAGAAAATTTACTTCATTTTTCTGAGGACACAGAAATTTTAAAATTCTTTTTCCATCACAAAAAGAAAAAAGAAAGGAAAAGACAAAAAGCGGATATATGCGCCTCTTTCCGTTTATCTCTCTTTTTTAAAACTATTCCCACAGAAAACATGAGATGTATTTTTTTACTGTCTTGCAGTGGTTTTTAAATGGTTCATTTTTAATTTCAAAATTTTTCTTTGACTTTGATGAAAAAAGTCTGCTGAGAAAGCAATTCCTGTTTTAGACTGGAAGGGCTGAAAAAGATTTTGTAGAAAAAGAAGTGTTGTTGTAGCTACAAGCAAAATATTTCACACAGTCATGTCAGAAAGCAAAAAGAATTGCATGAAGGCAAATTACATGTTTGAAGCCAGTCACACAGTGGAAAGGAAATGGTAGCTGATGGGAAAATGGGTAGGCAGAGAAAGAGCTTTCTTTGTGAGGTATTGAAAGTAGACTGTTGTGGTGAACTTGGCATTTTTTAAGGACTGGAAAGACAGAACCCATTTTCAGCATGACTGATATGTCATGGAAGATCTAAAGAAAACAGTTCCACCTGAATATGAGGAAGAATTTCTTTACTGTGCAAGTGACCCGTGGAACAAGTTGCCCAGAGAGGCTGTGGAGTCTCCCTCACTGGAGATATTCAAGAACTGCCTGGACACAATCCTGTGCCACGTGCTCTGGGATGACCCTGCCTGAGCAGGGAGGTGGGAACAGATGAACCGTTTTGATCCCTTCCAGCTGACCCATTCCGTGACCCAAATACAAAGGAAATTTATACTCAGGGGCAGATGTCCCAGGGAAGTGAAGATATTTCTATCACCCAAGGTGGGTCACTCTCTTTGTAGAAAACTTTGGTCTTTTCAGATAGAGGGGACTTGTGAGAACTTGCACTGGCATGGATTGATAGAAAGAAAATGGGACTGTAGTGGGAAGAGGCATTGATTAACCTCCAAACCAGCATGCTGTACCAACCTTTGGCTTCAAATCTGGTTTGTTATTGATTGTTATTCAAATCTAGTTAGTTATTGGTCTTTCAGACCTTATATTTTCTGCTGATTCACAGATTTTATCTTTTCAATTCACTTGTAGAAGTGAGAAAATGAAGGCTGGAAGCATGTCAGGGAAGGGGGCTGCTTTCATGACATATTTAAGGCTGGTGTGTGAACCTGAGATAGAAAACCCTCTTTTCCACAGCAGGATCTGAGGAACAGCACATAGCAATGACAAGTTCAGTAAGAAACAGTTAATTTACAGTAACACAGCTTTTTACACTGCATTATCAGTATGCTGAGGCAGATGGCTTCTAAAGACATTGTTTCTGACACTGTCTGATTTTCAGGTACATTGCCTGTTAGGAGACACTCCAAACGAGATCCATAACAAAATGCCCTGTGTCAGTGCAGGAGTAGTGAATCCAGCTGTTTTTATGTTCCATGTGCCACTCCAAGTTTTTGCAGTTGGCCCTGACCTCAGCCAGGCCTCTGCTTTCTTCATTTTTCACTAAAAATGCCAGACCTTCCCATGTAATAGCCTAGGTTTGCCTATTGCATGATGTTCTGGCCCCAGAAAATAACCATGTCAGATTAAGTTACTACACTAGTCCTTTTACAACAAGGTGGGCATAGGATGGATAGCTGTTGGCCAAAGTTATGTGTTTTCCCTCCTGGATTTTGAAAATTGAGAGTATCTTGTGTGGAAATGCATGTGAAGCCGACACTCATTGCTGTTTGCACAATGTGTGGTGGATATTTAGATACCTGAAGGCAAGTGAACTTATGAATAAATTGTGCTGACTGTACATGCCAGTCCCTCTGGACCTGCTCTGTTGTGATCTCATTAAAGTATCATTTAGCTTTCATTAAGGCAGAAAGCAAATACAGCAGTGGCTGTCCATCTAAGTCTATTTTACAATTCCGGGGCCAAATCCTTTTCACCTCACTGGAGCAAGTTATTCCACTGGAACCAGTGAAGTATTTCTGTTGAGATTTGCTCTTGATCAAAGAAGAATGACCTGATACTGCTACTAATTAAGCTTCTCTGTACTGAACCTCGGCGCAGTTCAACAGATTTGAAGCTGTCTTCTTGCTAAGTGGAAAGTACACCCTCCTCAGTGCAGAGCTGCTCAGGTCTCAGATGGGTGAGCCTGAAATGATGGCTGACCCTATTGATTTAGTTTGCTTTAAAAGGAACAAGGGATGATTTCTGGAATCAGGCTTGGTGATCTCTTGCTCTCCCATCTGTCCCCACAGGAATACACTCTGGCGCACAGACTGACACCCAAGACTTGCTGGCAGCCAGCTGAGATGTTGAGTGGAAATCATAAGTAATGGGAAGTTATTTTACACTGAGGCTTAATATTGCAGAGGAAAACAAATCTATTAAGTAGGCTTCTAGTGAAAAATGAGAACTGACAGTTACAAAGTATTACAAGAAGAAGCAAATAAAGCATTAAGAATTGTCTGATCTAGAGTGTTCCTCCCTTTTGCTTCTTTGGTCTGACGATTAAAGGGGTTAATTTTATCAAAGAACAGTTTTAACAGAGAAAAATTCTAGTGACATCAGACACATAATTGAAAACATTCAGGCCATTTGTGTAGCAAGTTGGACACTACACTGCAAATAGTCTAACACTAGGGCGTTTGGATAAAATGAAACTCAATGCATCATGCATCGCACGTCCACCTGCATTTGTGATTTGGACTAGGGAATTGCAATTATTCCCCACGAATGAGGAATTCCCAGTAAGTATGGGGCATAAACTTGCTTTGATTAAAGTGCAGTGTCTGCTCTTTGCACACACTGTCCATCGCTGCTGCCTATAGGACAGTGAGGTGCATAGTGCAGTGCATCACGTGTTATGCTACTCATCTATTCCAACTAGCTTTTCTAAATGATTTATTATGTGGTAACTAAGCCCAGATGAGGTTTGACAACCTTATAGCTGAGTGCTGCTCGGGAACAAAGAAAGGTTTCCTATGCTGGACCGCTTTCAAGCTAAAGACTCATCCTGTAAGTGCTTCTGTCCTCGTGTCTTCATTGTGCAAGCAAGACTCTAAAGACACCACTGACACACAACCCATCTCTAGGTAAAAAGTAGAAAAATAATGCAGTGAGTGACATGAGAAGAAAGACAAAGATAAAAGTGTGTACTGATGTATTGGAAATGAGAGAAATGTCTTGGATGAAATTCTAGTTCTGTTGAAGTTAATGAAAGCATTGGCACTGATTTAATTAGGTCAGAATTTCATCAGTCTCCGCATCTCTTACCAAAGGATCTTGTTTCTGACTGGCAATTTCTTAAAGTATTAGCATAAAAGTGGACATTGATGGGGGGAGAGTACAGATCTTTTTGAAGGATGTGCGTCGACTTTCAATGGTAACACAGAAAAAATGTAAGATATATGTTAATATAAATGGAAAAACATGTGGAACTCAAGCTTCCCAAAATATATCTCTCTTTGGCTTGAAACTGGTGATTAATTTGGGAAAAAAAAGCTACTAGAAAAGATTGATTTTGAAATTTTTTGAAAGACAACACTTTAAACCAATAATCCCATACTGAAATTTTCCTCCCATTTATTGTTTTAAAATGTGAAATAATATGAGAACAAAATGATATATTTAACTTTGCCAGCAACAAAATATATGTGTGTATATATACACACACACACAAAATCTTCAAAGATATATACTTTGTTTTATTACTATTATAATCACACCCTTGTAGACTTGAGACATGAGGCTTAGGACATTACAAGAGTTGCTCACATCATAACATCATTTCTGGATGTTTGGAGGAGATAAGAGAATACAGAGCTTGGCTCTGCCCTAGCTTTTCCTCTCACCTTAAAAATTGTTTTGGGTAGGATGGATTTACCTGCCCTCTGAGCAGTGTTTCAAGTACTAAACATTTAAAAGGTTTGCACTTCATTGTAAAAACCCCTTCTGATAGAGACATGGAGATTTTTGCTAGGGTGAGCATGTCATGCCTGCTCTCATGGCAAGAGAGGGTCACTTTCAGATCTTTTTACTCCCTCACATGCTCTTTCCTACAACAGTATCTGACATTAGTTGCACGGCTCCTCATGGACAAGAAGAGCAGCTTGCTGTGCCCGTGGATTAATTCATTGGCATTAGCCCTAGTGCAGCTGACTGAACCTTTGGGACAGCAATATAAATCTGAACAGGTAAAGAATTTCTTTCCTTTACTGCTTTTATAAGCACTTCTTATAAGCTTCTCTGGGACACTGTAAATTTCTTCAGAAAGGTTTGACAATTTTAAGTAATACCTTAGAGTGTGACTTCTCGACCACCCACTCCTATTTATGTATTGATGCAGTTCAGCTTTGTAAATTAAACTTGTTCACAAGAGATGAATCTGCCTTTGAGTTGTACAGTGTGCACATATGATAATAATAAAAGCTGCAGGAATATTTATTCACTGGTGATGCAAATGGGAAATGAACTTTGCCTCTCTTACCCTTCCCTCCACTCTTCTGCCAAACAGGAAATACTGGTGGGTGGACAGAGTTCGAAGTTGTCACTAGTTTGAATAACTGGAATTTGGAGAGCTTGTGAAAAATTCTTCAGAACTGGGTTTGCTTCTTTTTCTTTTCTGATCCCTGGGAGGACAAATTTCTCAGCAGTGTTTTCATGTGACTTCTCACAGAAATCCTTCAAAATGGTATTTGCTTGAAGGGCACTGTTCTTTTCAGGCCTGAAAAGCCAACATCTTACTGGACAGTGTGGCTGTGTCCCATGGAGCCAGATGTCTGAAGTCCATTTTGAGATGTACCAGCAATTTGTGAAAACTCAGGCTGTTGCTATGCATGTTACATCCCTCTGCCCAGACTGCTTATGAGCTCAGTGTTGGTTTCCAGGGCTGTCAGTCAAGCAGCTTTCACCAGAACTAAATTGACTTGAAAGAATCGAAAGAAAAATACCCCTAATTTTTCAAAAGAGATTATTTGCAGTGTGAAAGCTAATCATTTCGAATTCAGACATAATCCAAACCTGTAACCTTTAGCAAGAGCACAATTTACTTGTTCTTTATCGCCTAAATGAATGCACATCTCATTTTTTTTTCAGTTCAAACACAGATGAAGTTCAGATGTTTACTTGGAGCCAGTCATTTCAAATTTAACCATGAAAAGCAGAAATACAATCTCCTAGTTCAGAGAGCCTGTCCTTTTTTTCCCTTTAGTACTTGGAAAAACACTCTATAGCAAGCTGTTTTTACAGCCTGGGTATTAGTTTTACAGTCTTCGTCCCTCCCTTTAAGCACTGTTTGATTGCTCAAACATTTATGAATTCAGTGAATAGCTGATGGAAATTGATCATGCTTTGAATGGATGCTGTGTAATGGGTGAGTTTCACAATAACATGGTGTGATTCAGTAATAGGCAGGTAATTTCTCCTTTAGCTTCCTTGCTCCTGGGTGAAAGCCATACACATATATGTCCCCAAAAGCTTACCTTGAGCGTGGAGCAGGCTAAGCCTGTCTCACAAAGCACAATGGGCATGCCATGAAAAGACAGTAGGGAAAATCTCATGAAGGATGTGTTGGCACAGACATCACAATTTGGACCAGTCTGTGGTTTGGGACAGGTGTAGGGACGGGTGTGTATCCATACAGGCAAATCAGCTGCTGACTGCTGAGAGAGAGCTAGAGGCTGTCCTTCCCAAACGAAAAACAAACAAACAAAAATAAAACAAAAAAGAGAGAGTAGGCAGTGTTTATCTGTGCTGACCTCGAGTGCCCTGCTGCACGGAGCCCCTGGGAGGAAGGCACAGCGAGCCCTTTGGAGGATCACATCCCGAGCAGCGGCAGCTGCTGACACAGTGGCGGCTGCTGCAGAGTCAAATGCCTGACTGACACATGCCTGTCAGGATGATAAACCCAAGAGGGAGGTTAAATGTCTCCCCCACTACCAGCTTTTCAGAAGATAAAAATATGCCCGGAGGGACTATGACTAGTTTTAGAAATTCTTGGAAGCAAACGCTGGAGCAGATAAGGGGCTTAGAGGCAGAGATTTGCTATCTGCGGGTTAATCTGGCAGGTGTGACAGGGCACATCCACTGCTGCTGGGTGCCATTGTCACTGTACACCCGAGATAAGGCTGTGTGACACGTGAACAGCTCTGTTACAGTCCCACCGCCTTTCATGTGGCCACTGAAACCAGAAAAATCTCTGACTCCTTTCCGACACTTCTCCTGCCTTTTGGTCTGCATTCTCCACTCTTTCCTCATCCTGCAGGAAGGCCCCTTCCTCTAGATTTGTCGCTGCTGGCAAATGCTGTGGGAAAAGCCCAAAGCAGTGCTTTTCCCAAGAAACGCCATTAACCCTTTGTGCCCTCCCCCAGTGCTTCCTTTTAATACTACTCCATTCTGGATGTTTAAAATATTGTATAAACATGAATATTGTTTATTTTCTGGATGAAGCTGTAGTTTTCTCCAGTCAAGGATGTGTAAGTGCTAAAAAAAAAAAGTTAAACCAGGTGGCGTGTTTTACCTGTGCTCTGTAGAAACTGCTGGATTTAAGAGTGAAAAATTTTTGATTTCTTTTCTGTTTCTTGAAAAATTTTATTAATGAAATGTATATTGTGTGGGAAATCCTGTAGAAGAGAAAAAACCCATCAATTTCCTGAGCATCCTGAAAAGTGAAAAGCAAGCATAAGCATATCCTGTACCAGATTTCCTCAGGGAAAATCAAATTTGGGAGAGGAAGTTAGAAATAAAAATATGAACAAATTTACTAAACATCTTTAAACTGCTTTATTTCTTTGGCAGAAAAACAACAAAAACAATTTTGCATCAATAGAGGCAGATATGAGCTGGAAATCTGAGAATGAGCTTTTTAGCCTTCTCCCCAAAGACTGATGGCTTTGCTAGCCATGCTATCAGAGTTGGATCAATCCCAATTGTCATATGCAGAAACTACAAGTCATGCAAAGTCCTACAAATAGCGCTGAGCAAGGTATAATCTAACACAGATTGAAGATCTAAGAAAGAAAATGTTAAGTGAAGCAATACTACTTATCTTAAAATATTATATTTGACTTCGTTACCCAAAAGATGGAAAGTGTCAGTGATCTTTGTAGAGGTAAAAACAAACCCTCAGCAAATAAATAAAACAGACAAATTTCATGTAAAGGTAATCTAGCAATGTTTTAAAGAAAAGGACTTCCAAGCATTAGGTGCTCTCCAAGTTCACTACTTTTCAGGGCTTCAGAAAAATCCAGAGATGGGAGGAATTTGTAGAGGTTTTTTCATCCAGCACTCATCCTAGAGCAGAACCAGGTGTTATTATTCCCACAGATATCTGTCTAGCTCATTTTACGGTATTTCTTCATGGGGTCCCCCGGCCACTTCAGGCACCAGTGTTTTGTTTTCCTTGCAACACACAAAGTTCTTCTACAGTGTCCCCGGGCTCCTCCTTGCTCTTAGGCAATGGGGCTACCTCTTGTCCTGCCTACCACAAAAATAGGCACAGGAATATTTCCTTCCTCTGTCACCTATTAGAAGACCTTTTGTCCAGCTAACCTTCTGGATTGTGCTTAGCACCATTGCCAAGTCCAGTTTCCCTAACCTTTCCTCCCAGGTTGTTTACTTGTGCAGTCCCTAATCATCCTTAGTGAGTTCTTCTCAATCTTGCCCAATGGGTTCATATTTTCATCTTGTTTTTCTCCATCTCAACTATCATCAGTAAGTGGATAGACTACTACAAACGATTTTCAGGCAACATCTCCCTTTATACAATATTGGTATGGGTTTGTTTTTGCTGCACTAGCAAGCGCTTTTAGACTTATGCTCAGATTCTGACTAACAATGACACAAATCCTTTTCTTAGAACAGCACACATTCTCATAGTACTTCTATGCACAGAGAGCAGTCTAATCTCCCATCAAAATGAAGGAACAGCACAACTATAAAAGTTTGAGGAAAATGATCAAAAGTAGCTTCTCTGTGAAAATCAACTAATCCTATTAGGAAACTTCAGATAGGATAAGAGTCTCTAAGAAGGGCATATGGTTGAGATCTCTCATAGCACAAATACCATAGAAAAGGGGAACACAGATTTATTTTTCTCTTTTCCAGCATAAGAACTAGTGAAAATCAAATTAAATAGCAAGAATCAGATTCAAAATAACTGGATGTTGTTTGCCATGTACTGTGAAGTTCCTAGTATTTCTTGCCACAGTATGTTTTGGGTGGAAGAAGAAAATATGGTTGTTCAGAAAGGCAACCAAACAATTAAAAAAGAAAAGTATAAAGAAATCCCCTCTGCGTAGACGCTCCCTGAACCATAATCTACCTTTTTTTTCTTTTTTTTTAACCATTTTTTCCTGGGGATCTAACATTGACCACTTATATAGATGAAATCAGTCAATTGCTGACAGTATTTCTGTGTGTTCAGTGCATAGACGTACTGTCAGAATGTAGCTTTTTAGGTATATTTCCCTAGTTTGATTAGGAAAATATTGTATAAAATAGCTAAAATCATATCTGATGTCAAGATACATCACATCTGTTGTTTCTTCTTTATTTGCCAGACCTGCTGCCCTGTCAGAGAAAATACTGATATTGGCTTGACAGAATTTACTCCTGAAAAATCCATATGGATTATTATTCATCACTTTGATTCCATTTATATGCTTGTAATCATTTATTCATTTAGCTGTTCCAGTATTTTTCTTGAAAATGAGACCAAGTAGATATGTCTGTGGTTCCCTGATGCCTTTTTTTTTCTCTTCCTTCAAAGTAGATGCCACATCTGCCCTCTTCAGACATTTCACCTTTTTCCATATCTTTTAAAATGTAACTGCTAATGACTTGGTGATTCAACGAAGCTGCTCTTTAAAATTAATTATGATCACCATGTGTCAAGACTTGTCAATTTGAAAAAATCTTTCTGATTTTAGATATGACTTGCATAATTTCTTTGAGCAATATCTCAATACTTTTCATCTCAGTTGCCTCATGGATCAATCTTTTCTTTGCCTCTTTTCTATAAACATATTTACAAATTCGGCCATTAATGGAACATTATCTATGTCCTTGCCTTCTACTCTGCTAGACCACATTGCATTTTTAAGCCTGTCCTTAGTAATTTGATTCTATTTCCCCTCTCTGTATACTTTGCTGTGTTGTTTAAGGTACATGGACACCTCATTTAGCAAAGTTAATTCCTTGCAATGCTTCATATCTTTCTTTCACGGATGGTGTAATTTATGTTGGTGCCCTTTTCCAGGAAACACCTGCTTTTCAACCCCTCTTCTTCATTACCTATTCTTTCATCAGAGCTCACAAGACAGATTTATGAAATTTTGTTGACTTTGGAGTTTGTGCCATCATTCCACTGAACCACAAGTGCTTCTGCATGGTTAGTTGCTACAGTGGTTGGTACTTTCTATTAATAGGAGCTGTGTCAGAATGATGGCAGAAAACCTTCATTTTTTTCTGAGTAACCATCAGAATAACAATTTTTAATTCAAGGAAATATGAGTGCCCTCTTTGAGTCAGGCCTAAGTAACTATACACAGGGCTGGAAGGGGTATCTGCAGTAGCGTTGGGTAGCTCTCACCCCGAGAATCATTCATGAGAGAAAAAGCTGGATGAAACAGATTTTCTTTATTTTTGATATTCCACTTCTCTCTGTTTTTACAATTCCTTCTTTGCTCCAGTGTGCATTCCCTCACAGTGTTTCTGCTGGGGTTGTACTTTTATGCCCATAATATATTCACTGTCACAGTTACATCAGTGTGTGCCAGGGCAACATACTCAGAGAAGCCCATGACAACAGCTACAGGATCTTGGATAGTCTTTGGTGAGCTTTTATGAAATATTTTTTCCAATCTGTTGGAATTGTTTAAAACTACGGTATATTTCTTCAAAGTTGTCTACCTCAGAGGATGCACCAGCCATTGCAGCTCTCTGAGCATTCCTTAGCCAGATGTTTCACAGCAAAATGTTTTCTCAGCTGGGTGGGAAATCAGTGAAACTGCAGAAAGCAGCGGTGGGAATAAGCAGCCTCAATGATACAGTTATATTTTGATTTCACATGGGAGAATGGCACAGAATTCTGAAATATGAGTCCCCATCTTGCTGCTGATTTACCTTAATAAAATCCAGTTCCAGCAGAGCAAATGTAAGTCAATGAACATGGAATACACAGGGTGTTACAATGTGGAGTGTATTCAGAAGTTATTACAGCTCATCCTGCTTCCAATCACACTTTTGTACTACTTCAGGATAATAAACTAATGTTCCGTCTATGCTTCCAATGATGCTTACGAATGTCAGAAAGTTGTTGATTTTACTGCAAGGAATTTATGAAGCTGAGTTACATCAGGCATGAATAACGACAAAGAGATTTGAAGTAACTGTGATTGGTATTGAAAACATATTAAAAAAGGAAAAAAAAATCCTTATTCACTTGAGGTGGCTTCTGAGCTGTGTCCGTGTGCATCTGATGCCGAATTCCCAGCCCCAAAAGATCATCTGAATTAATATCACTTATCAGTACATTTACAGAAAATTGAGAGCTAAAGATGGGAATTCTCTTAAAAAAAAAAAAAAAAGGAAATGTTGCACCGAAACTTTGGTGATGAATTAGCACAGATTTCTTCTATAACTGATCCCCTGCTCTCTTTTTATAGGAAATACCTTGGGACTGCAGTCCAGGAAGTGACAGGAGAGGCAAAAGAAGCAGGATTTTCTGCCGAGGAACACCTTGCAATTCTGGCTTTTTTGTCACTGTGTGTCATGTTTCCTGCAGCAGCATGACCTCCAATAGCAGCCTGGAGACAAAGTCCATGGATGGAAGTGGGACCAAGGTGAGAAAGCTGAACAGATATAAAAGGACAAAGTCTGTTTTTGGGGTAGTGAGAGAGTGTGGTCTGGCCTCTAATGGACTTGACCAACCATTTTATACTGATCTTAAATATACCATGAAAGCAGCCTATACAGAGAGGAAACTCAACTTTTTTTCCAACTTTGAAAAGAGAAAAAATACAAATATTAATGGACTTGTAGGCTTGACTCAGCTTTTCCCATTCAAAATCTGCCACAGTGAAGCTGACTTCATTTGTCTCAGTAAGACCTCAGAGATTAGCCTTGTTGTGTGTCTTAATTACAGTCTTAGGAGTAGAAATCAACATTTTCACTTCCTCTGCCTCCCAGAAAACAAACAAAAAGCAAAACTAGGCATCGAATCACAGAAACATTTAGGTTGGAAAGGACCTTTAAGCTCATCCAGTCCAACTGCAAATTTATTTCCACTATTTTTTCAAACTTTTACTTCTAATATTTCAGCTAAATGTTGGAAGCAGAAGCCTTGGCTATGAAACACAGATAATCTATAAGAAAGCTGTGATGTTTCATAGGAAATAACTCCATGCTTTAGCCTTTCTTGCAACAGAAACAGTTTGTCTGGTATATATGATCCATCATTTTTGTCAGGGCTACAGCAATTATGAGTAGTGCTCTTTTTATAGTCATGTCCTCTCAGTAGCTGGCAGATATTGAAATTTTGTTAGGGGGAATTACCTTATTTTACAAGTACTTTTAGTTACTGAGCAAAGACATACACTGCCATTGAAGAGAAGTCTTTTCCTAAAGATCATGTGAGGAAATATGTGCATCTGAGAAAAAAATGACTTCCATGACTTCTGATGGCCACAGACATTTAAAAAACTGTGTTTACCAAAATATATTTTCCTATGGATCAGCATATTCTCCCCATCCTTTTCTGATGGCACCCTGAAGAAAAGGCACATAAAAATAGCACCCTTTTTGATCTCAAGTCTCCAGGTCTAGCTTGCCTCACCTGAGGGTCTTTCTGTGACCAAGTCCGGACTCACTTAACTTTTTAGTTATCATTGACCAATACAACGTACTATCTGGTACTGATTCCTGGGTACCATCTTTTTATGTTTCCACATTCTTCCGCTAATTGTGGCAATATTTACATAGCTATTTCTGACCTGACATTTTTTACTAATCTGAATTCCAGCTGTATGCTTGTCACCGAATAGAGCAAATAGTGTTCCATTCATTTATGTTCATAGAGGTCTTGTTTAAGCTACTAATGCCTCCTGTTTTTGTAAGTAAGATTATGACAGTCTCTGGATGTACTGAGGGTTTGGACATGATAGATCCATTCAGCTTTCCCAGTTTGGCTTCCTGGCCTTTTGGCCTCTCAGCACATATTTTTGTTCTTTTCATTAAATGCTTTCCTTGGGGTTAGACTTAGAATGTCATTTTGTCGTCTCCTTCCTCTTTGTGTCAGTACAAATCCCTTTCATTACTTCTTCCTTTGGCACCAGTTAAGGTTGCTCTTGGGCTGGAAAGTCAGTTCCTGTGCATGCTGTAATCTTTTCCAAAGCCCTTGCCATGTCCCTCTTTCCACCTCCTGTCCTTGGGACATCAGGTCCTGAGCAAGGCTCCTGGGAGCGCTGGCTGCTGATCCACTGACAGCTGGCAGTGAACTTCAGTCAGGCTTGCTTCATCATTTCCAGTTCCAAATTACCTTAGAAGAATTTAGGCTCCATTACTTTGTTCTTAATACTACTTTCCTTCATATCCGTTGGTGCCATTTCCAAAGAGATGCTGTGTGATTACTTCTGGAAAAGACAGTAGCCATCACTTTTCCAGTTGGAAGTGTAAAGGGAGGGAGGTGGGAGGAACTGTGTGGATGGGGAAGGAGCAGGGAGGAGATGGAGGAGAGGTGGGTCGTTTCCTGATAGAGGTGGGAAAAATGTACTTTTGGTCTTTCTCCTTCTGGTAAGAAGGGATACCTTGGGATACCTGTCTTGTCCTGGAGCAGTTATGATAGGGGAAAGAAACAAAAGAGAGGTGAGCCTTCAGTCCAAGCAAAGATGAGGGGCCAGTCCCTCAGCATGGGAGCCTGGGACGCAGACATGTGACTGTGAAGGCACAATGGCTTTAATTGCCCTGCACAGCTGAGCCTGGACTGAAGCCAGGAGCAGCCAGACTGGGTAAATCTCTGTGGGGTGGGCTGTGTTTGTCCTTGTGTCCTCCAAGCTCTAGCACTAGGTATTTCATCCCAGCTTAGATTTTAGTAGTGTAAGATAAGGAATACAAGGAAATGGTTTAGACAGAAAGTTGAAACAGAAAAGGCAGACGTAAATTCTCTTTTAGGTTATGCTTATTTTCTATAACAAATAAAGCCGCCTGGCTGTCCTGGCTGTCCTCGTCCAGGGTGCGAGCCTCCGGGCCACCAAAGCCTACTGTGGAGCTGACTCCCGCTGAGGTGGGGCTGCCCCTGACGAGTGTTCAACGAGGTGCCGATGGAATAAGGCGAGAAGAGGCAAAGGGTTGCGGGAGAGGGGTCTCCCCCAAACTCTCCTTTATTGGGGGTAAGGGTGAGGGGCTTCAGGAGGGAGAGTCGTGGAGGAGAACACCGGGGAAATGTCCCTGTGCAGCCAGTCTTAAGGGGAAGTGACAACCAATAGGGAATGACACAAGGGGAGGGTACAAGGGTAAGGGGTCCAATAGAAACATAGGACGGAGGGGCACAATAACTCATAACCAATAAAGCTTTAAACATAACAGAACCTTCGGGAAGGGGGGTTTGGTCCAAGACCCTGGGCACGCCTCTCTGCCTGAACAGGGGTGGAACTTAGCCCCTGGTTCCATCCCCCGAATCCTCTCCCAAGGAGGAGCCTCCTTCAGAGGAGTTGGACCTGGAACAAGAGGCAACTGCAACCAGGGATGGACCTCCCACAAGTTTACATGACTTACTTTAATAAGATATATATATATATATATATATATATATATATATATGGTGTTTAATAGGAATTGAATCAATTCAAAATACATAATTCAACCACCTCTTATTTTTCCATGTTTTGAAATTGATAAACTTTGTCCTTATTTTCCTCAGCTCTCGACAGAGGCCCAGGCCAAACATAGTTCAACTGAAGCAGCAAGCTGAGGAAAATGACAGTGACTAAGCTTGGATCCATGCCATGGCCACCCATTTCCTATACTGGTGCTATAACTCTTTCCTTCTTGCAGGCCAAAGTCTTGCTCCTGTTGCTTTTTACTTATGTGGACATCTACAGCATGTAAATATTTTTACCTTTTACCACTGAAGTTGAAAAACATGCTTTGCAGCTATGGACTCTTCTTTAGGCCAGCATAGACTGGCAGCAAAGCACTAACTGCATTAGCCAAGTTTATAATCTGTACAAGTGTAGATGTACAGTGCCCAGATTTTTCTCATTTCCCAAGGGAGAGCAGTCTGTCCTTCATCCACCCAGATCAGGAAGGGATCTCTGCAGGACAAGGGGAAGGATTTCTTTGGAAGCCATGGAAGTGCAGCTGAGCTGTTTATGCCTTGTCAGCTCCTCCTCTCTCCAAACTGATGACCAGGGTGATTTCTCTGCAGGGAAGGAGAAGACTTTTGAGCACATCTTCCAGCTGACTGGCAGAGAAAGCTTTGCATGGGGCCTCTGGCTGGGAGAGCAATGAACAGGGTTGAATGGGACAGAATACTGCACATGGAGAAAGGGCTATGAAGGTGTTGTCTTGTAATGTTGTGCTGTCTTGGTGCCTTCTTGCTCTGTCTCTCACATACTGACTGTTGGCTCCCGCAGGTTTGTGGAATCAGAAATGATGAGTATTTCCAATCTCTTCCAGACCTCCCCACCAAAAAGCCTGTTGAAAAACAAAGCAAGAAGGAATACAAAAATTTCCTCATCAAAGGAGATTTTTTGAACAACATGTCACATTCCTGTCCTTGAGCAGATGGTGGTGATGTGTTCAGTGGGTGCTCTAGCTCATGATAGGGAGAAGTCAGCAGGAGCAAGAGCTGGATGCCATTGTCCCTGTCACCCTCTGTGGTGGTGGCTGGGAATAGAAGAGGTGTATTTCTTGCCCCTTTCTGCCACCATGTTGCACATGGTAGAGGCAGCAGGTTGCTTTAGAGGTCTCCTAACCATTCTGTACTCCATCATGTGTGTCCCCAACCCAGAGGAAAAGGATCTGCCTGGCTGCCTCCTGTCACCCCTCTCCTCCCCCAGGCCACAGCAGTGGCAGGAGATAGTCCGCTTGAGAGAGTGGGTTCCTGTTGGGTGGCTGGTCAGGCGGGTCCTGATGCCCAAACCTCCTTAAGGAAATATAGGGAGGCAGACCTGAAATTGCCTGTGTGTTGGCATGCCTTTAGATAGCTCTGGATAAATTATGTGATGCTAATGTTGTTTGCAAACTTATTAAAAAAAAAAAGAAAAACCAGAAAATTATTTATGTAATTTTTTTTCATTTATTTACACTTATTTTAAGATATATTTTACCCGAGATGATGACCAAATAGATTCCATTCAGAGCAAGCCTAATTTTTTCATTTGTTTTTCATGGACCTGTAATCTGTTCTGAAGAGCATAAAAGCAGAACTTTGAAGACCACCAGTGGTGTCAAACCATGCCTATTCCTTAGACAATGAAATGACCAAGCTTATTTGGCTTTCACCCTACACTCAACCAGTGAGCTCTCCATAGAGCAAACAGAAAAATGTTGTTAGGCATTCTTGAAGGAGGAAACACTTCCACAAAAGAATGGGGTAGTCAAGCAAAATATTTCATTTTAAAAAACCAGTGAATAGTGATGACTACACCTCTGATTTTATCTCAGCTGGCTTCTATTTTACTTGAGTGTCACTGTGCAAAGCCTTTTTGCTCCATTGAAGAGTCAAGACTTGCTCTTAGAAATGGAATAATATGTCCTGAGAATGTGCTCTGAAGCACTTAACTCTTCTCTGTTAGCCAACAGTTTCTATGCCTCCTTCAAAGCTGCACACTGATTGTTATCTCTACTGTTACCTGTGTGCCAGATGAAAAGGTATCGTGGAGCTTAGTATTCACTGAAGGTAGTTTTGTGCATGTCCATATAATATTGCTAGGAAATACTGGTATTTTATAACAAAATTATCATCGCAGACCTATGCAATTTACAGTCCCAATAGCTGGACCATAGTACAATACCATTAGATTTGTTAAGCAAAATTTAACTTGCTCCCTCTCCCATTTGAAAAGTCTCTTTGATTTAAATGATATCTTAAATGGGGCTCTTACAAGACCTTTAAAGAAAATATCAGCCAATACCTCTTCTCTGTTTTGTGTTTTAATAAACAAACTTTTCAGAAGCCAATAAACTATGGTAGGGTAGATAACTCCACTAACAGAGCTAATGGAGAAATGTCTCATTCTGCTGATTTCTGTGTCTTAATTTTTTGATCATCCAGCTGGTCTAAACTATATCTTTCAATTATGTGCTGTATTTGGCTTTGGTTCTTACGCTGACCTGTAAGAAAAGTGACACTGATTAGTTCTGTTGCTTTGACATTGAGCTCAAGTGTTCAGCTGATGCTCGCTGCTGTGTCTATCCCTCTTTATCTGAAAGTGCTTATGTGCTTTTACTGAAACAGAAACATTTCAAGAGTACTCTCCAAATGCAGCATCAATGACCTACTCGTTTCAGCAACATGAACAAGGAAATCTAGCATCACTGTACAGTAAAACGCACAGAGCTCTAGTTGCAATGAGAGAGCTATGAAGAAGTATTTTATTTCTGTAGCTGGTCCAGTTTTAAATCCCATAATTTTCTCTTCTGATTGCTGAAAAATGCTTAGGGATGTGGTTTGTGTGCCCTAATCGAACATTGCATCACCTCAGGCTCTCATATTGCAGCAAAACTAATTATCATGTTTCCAGCAACACAGCATGATCTCATATTTGTTTATTGGAGGAAATACAAACATGGTTTTCAAACAAAAGCCTTACATACATATTATGTCATGAAAAGCCAGGAATTCAGGGGAAGGAGTAAGGAAGAAAAAGAGAAGTATTTCCTCTTTACAAGGTTTATAGTTCCTTCAATTTTGTTAGAAACGTTCAGATAATTTTATCCAGAGCTTTGTGTGATATTTTACACCTAGTGAGAATGTGGCACTGCATGTGCAAAGCCAAAGTGAATCTTCTGTTGTAAGGAAATTACCGCAAAGGGATCTTTTCATGCTCCATAGCTCTATGTCTTATGTGAGTCTGACCAAATTAAATTCATATAGGGCAAGTGGTGCTGCCCTGACTAAGCTGCCTTGATTTTTCTACTGCAAGCACTCCTGTTCATGTACAGGCACACTGGTGCTCTCTCAATTCACAGCATCCAGAAATTTTTATTTAATGTTCTCATTTTTATTTGTTTAATTTGTTAGCAGGAAGAGATCAAATCAAGGTAGTAGCTTGGTTGTTTTTTCCAGTGTGCTCCTGAGCAGGCTGAGCCTCACAAATGCGGCTTGTCACGTACCTCTCCTGGCAGCTCTGTCATTCACATGAAACTTGTGTTTCATATATCCCACTAGAATTATATCAAACATGCTGTTCTCTGGGAGATAACACACTTATTAAAAAGCATACCAGATTATAAATATCTACTGGCACACAGAGGTTTCTTAGACAATGACAGAACAATAACAACTCGGTCCCTGCAGCTCCCCCTGCATACAAAACTGGACTTCTGTCAGCTCTCTGCCAGGAAGCCTTTTTGATGGTAAATCACAGATGATGGGATTGAAAGGATCAAGGTACTACTCGGATCCAGCCCCTTGCATTGAGCAGGGGAGAACCCTGTGGTCCTCAATTCATTGTGTGCATCTGACCTCTCCTTAAAGCTACTGGGAGCCTATGTCATAACTCTATCATTAGTCAAAACGTTCCACAACTGTACCGACAAACTTTTCCTAGGATGTCAGTGAGATATACATCCATTTTTCATTACTATACTGCACTGTATTACACTTGTGGAATCCAGCATGAGGAATTATTTTTATCTCTGTACTAATTTTCCTACCTCAGATAATTTGATGAGATCAGAACAGGCTGAATGACAGATGCTCAAGGGAGGTGAGAGACTGGAAAGGTCACAAATGAACTGGATCCAGCAGCACTGAACCCTATAAGTGGTCCCCATTTAATCCACTGAAGTGCAATGGCTAAATTTATGAGTTTCTTTGCCATTCGTCTCTCCCATTACTACATCAGTTTTTCAGCTGAGGAACACAGAGTATTTCCCATGACCAAATAAGCACCACCACTCCTGCTGTGCTGCTGTCTGACAAACAAACACTCAAGCTAGTCAGTGAACAGGTATCTCCCTAGTGCATGGCTCCACGTGCCTCAGTTAGAAATAATCTGTGAGTGATTCATGAACTGGGGAATCTCAATTCAGAGGCTTTTCAGTCCTCCCAGTGTGGGTATCACCCTTCCTTTTATTAATATTCTAAAGCTTTGCAATTTTAGCCTATTGTATTATCAATTTATATGTCCTAAAATAAAACTCCCACACGCTTTTAGTATTTCAGTAATATTTAATCCATCTACAACCTGGAGTGATTCATCTATCCAGTAGAAACACATATGACACTACTTATATAAAATCAGCTCACCCTTTACAATCCTCATTCCCTTCAGCAATGCCTTCCAACCACATTTAATTTCTAAGAAATGTGTGACATCTTTAAGTTTGGAAAGCAGAGTCAAGAATAGGACTTCAGAAGACAAAATGAAGAGAGGACAACATCTTGTAACAGATGCTTGTAACTGCATCTACAAAAGTTGGGTTTGAATGTTTTCAGAAAAAGAGTAATTTCTGTGCTTCTTATTTTCACTGAAGATTTTTTGGGAGTGGAAGAAAAAGAAATGTTTTATATAAAATCTTAGCTCTCTATCCTACATGAAAATAACATGAATATAAGTTGTTTGAAAAATGACACTGACATTTAAGTGTTTTTTGTAAATGAGTTGGAGCAGCTGTTCAGTTGTGAGGTAACCCTTACTCTTCCCCATCATTTAGGGTACCAAATTTCTTGTGCCACGGAAATCTGCAAAAAAAATAAGAAGGCTCTAATCTTTGGCACTAGTTTATCAGTTTGGCTATACTTTGTTGAAAATATCTGAGTTTGAACATTCAGCCTTGTTGCCTACCACATGATTTAAGCCCCTACTTTCCAGCCATGGACCATGTTGTGTTGGTTTTGCACAGCCTGGGTTTGGGTAGTTGGGGGGGGCACAGAGGTGGCTTCTGTGAGAAGCGCCTGGAAGCTTCCACCATGTCCAGCAGAGCCAATCTCTGATAGCTCTAAAGATGGACATGCCGCTGGCTAATGCTGGGCCAATTGTAGATGTTGGTTATGCCTCTGTGATAACATATTTAAGAAGAAAATCAAAACAAAGAAGGGCACAGTTTTTTTCCTAGCCAGGGAAGAGGAGGAGGTTAGAACATGTAAGGGAAACAACATGGAGACACCAAGTGGAGAAGGAGGGGGAAGAGGTGCTTCAGGTGCAGGAGCTGAATTTCCTCTGCAGGCTGTGGTGATGACCATGGGGAAGCAGGTTGTCCCCCTGCAGCCCATGGGGTCCATGGGGGATGCAGAGACCACTCACAGCCCAGGGGGGAGGTGCCCACAATGGAGCAGGTGGATGCCTGGAGGCAGCTGCGGATCCTCCCTGAGGATCCAGTGGGAGACCCAGTGGAGAGAGGGGCCCCCTCCTTCCAGGCTGGAGCAGCCTGTCCTTGGAGGACAGCACCTCATGGATGAGGGACTCACACTGCAGCAGTTTTGGGACGACTGTCTGCCCATGGGAGGGACTCATGCTGCAGCAGTTTTGGAAGGACTGCTGCTCATGAGATTGGAACCACACTGGAGAAGTTCACGGACAACTGCCTCCCGTGGGAGGGACCCCACAGCCCAGCAGGGGAAGGACTCCTCTCCCTGTGTAATGGAAGAAGATCTCGGGTGATGAACTGACCAAAACCCTCATGCCCTGTCTCCCTGCGCTGTTGGTGGGAAGGAGGGAGGGGTTGGTGTAAAAAGATATTTTTAAGGGCTTACTTTACTTCTCATTATCCTCTGGTTTTGCTAGTAATAAATTCACTTTGTACTTCTAAGTTGAGCCCATTTTGCCTTTGGAGTGTTTTCTCCCGGTGCTTATCTTGACTCATGATCCCTTTATTAAATTTTTCCTCTCCTCTGCCCAGCTGTGGCGGGGGAGAGCAATTGAGTGGCTGTCGTGGGTGACTGGCGTTTGGCCAGTGTCAAACCATGACACATGTGTAAGAAAGACTTTATTCAATTAGATAACATGTTTACTGGCTCTGTTAAATCAGGATCTGTGAATCAGCTTGTGAATTCTTATTTTCTGTCAATGGCAATAAACATTCATGGGAATAGAATCATAGGAAAAACCTCATGGTATCATGTAGACTGATGCATTCAACTCTTTTGATGGAAATTTTGAGTCTCTGACTGATAATAACTGATATTTCATTTGTCATTATTCTCTCCCTTTTTCCTTGTTAACAAGACATATGAATGAGTACTGCCTTTTGTTTTTCATCATTAGGCTTGATTAATCAGCAGAGGGAAGGTAATTCAAACATAATACAAGATCACATAATTACACTATTTTTGAGTAGTACTTAAACCATTAAATGAAAAAAATATGCCAAAAGAAGTATCAGTATTTCTTTTTAATTTTACAGATACATACATACATGCATACATATATATAATGGTATGTTTCCAATCCATTTAAGCATCAACACAACACTAAGAAAAATAATCAATCTGTACTCTCTCAACCATTAAAAAATTTATAGCTAGGGAAACTGGAAGCCTGACACATTTGGCAATTAATACACAGAGATTAATTCAAAACTCATTCAATTCTCCTCCCATTACCACTATCAAAAGGTAACTTATGCAGGTTTGGACAATATACTCCAAG
Organism: Acanthornis magna; assembly: GCA_036785705.1. NCBI lineage: Eukaryota > Metazoa > Chordata > Aves > Passeriformes > Acanthizidae > Acanthornis > Acanthornis magna. The sequence continues at coordinate 1,940,679 of JAWUZG010000022.1, read as the reverse complement.
CATAATACAAACTTGAAAAATATCGCTAACACCCAAACTCAGTAAAATCTGTTCTTATTGCTTGCAAATTTATTTTCCTCTTTTTAGTGGTACTTAATTTCTTCTTGCCTGAGCTGCCCATCAGTTCCCTGTAATTCACAAAGTGATGTCAGACAAAGTAAACACACATAAGTATCACCATCTGACTCACAACTGTGCAGGTTCAGGGCAATTTGAAGTTTCTTTCAGCCAAGATACACATGAGTTCCCTCTTCTCTTGTACAAGCCTCTTCTGCACAGTCTTGCAGTTTGACATGGATAGGTGAGTGAGAGAGACCTGCTGCATGTAGACGGACTAATTTCTACTCAAGTATTGCTAGCACCCACAGAAATCCCCGGCAACCCCTCTGAGCTCTCTCATCTTGCTGCTTAACTTAATGCTCCTTGACAAACATCCAGCAGAAGTACCTGATTCTACCTCTTGTCACCTTAAGACAACTGAGACCTCTCTGCATCCTGAAAAACAGAACTAAGGCTCGTTTGAGAAGGCAAGATGGCTTCATGCAATAACTATCTATATTCTATAACTATCGATATTCTACAATGCAAGCAATGGCATAATTCTCCCCCAAACTGTGTAGTTATGTGTGCTTTCACCAGGAAGTTCAGAGAAAGCCATTGAGGAGCTAAGAGCCGCAGCTTCTACTAAGACGGGGTAAAAAAATGAGGTAAAAAAAGACTGTGGGCTCTGGGATGGGCTTGGTAGAAAACTGGGAGCTGCTGAGAAAGGCTCAAGATGAAGTTCTGTAAGTTTTTTTAAAATGCCACTGCAGGTCAAGGTGAGAAATTACTTTAAAATAGTGCAGTGTATAGGCTCTTTTTCAGAGCAGGTGTGAAAGACACCTCTCCACAGCCAAATCAAGATATATTCCTTATAGGAAAAAAGTAAGAATTAGATTCAGCCTGCTTCAGACTATGTAAAAGCCCTTCATTATTTCTTCAGCATGGATATCCAGACAAGGAACTTACATTTTGCTAGATTTTATATATATAAATATAGTGTGTATTTAGACACAGAGATAATTCAGTTATTGTTGTAGAAAGTAATTCATGTATCATTACTAGTTTATAATTTAGGATGTCCATACATGCATTTTTAGTTGCTTTAGGAAAGCAGTCTAAATGCTTCTGGAATTATATCTCTTCTGAGGGCATTTTTTCACTCTGGTCCTGTAATGAGTACAAAAGCAAAATTTTATCTGTCATATTTAAACAATGATCAAAATACATTGGAAGCCATAAGCATAAATTTGTAAAGTAAGTCATTTAGCTGCAAATCTACTTTGTAAAATAACCTTTGATCTTTCAGAAGGCATGAGATGGCTGCAGTTGTGCGAGAGAATCTGTTTTGTATATTTTTGAAAGCATTTCAAATTGATGGCCGAAGAAACCTGAAGACAAAGAAGAATCTGCAGCTAAATTACGTACTAAGAAAACTGTCACAAGGAGCAGTAGCATAGAAATATTTTCTTCATATTTGGATACACACACAATCTCTTGCACCAAAGAAAAAACAGCAGTAAATACATACATGATATCCTCAATCAAAATGTACAAAGGACAAGGAAAGTTAGAGAACAAGACCAAAAACTGAACCTGCAAAGTTATTCAGGTCTCTAATCTTGGACCTCCAACATGTTCTTGCAGGCTTTACATAGTCAAACAACTTGTGGATCTGAATTTGGGTTTTGCTCACAGTCTCTGTGAAATAATGTTGAGATAACAGTTTCATACATATACTTGGTGTGATGAATGACCCCATCAAAGTCACATTTTAATTAATTTGTGATTCTAACCTGTCTTCTGAAAGCTTAATTCTCTCAACATTTCACCAAATGCACCAGAGCAAGTCTTCCTTGACCTTGGAATATTGGTGACTCGGTGTTTTTGTTTTATTTTAGCCTATGGATTTAGAGATCAAATCTGTGCCTTTTTAGCACCTATCTAACTTTGACTGTGTAATGCCTGTCAGCCAGAGCCAGAGCCAGAGCCATGTGTGATGTTCGACAGGCTGGCACCACTGTGCTCCCACCACGGAAGCATCTCTCCAGTCTGCTCTGTTTCTGCCTCTGTCATCTCCAGGGCAATTGTAACTCAGATGTGCTTGCTCAATAACAGATGGAAACAAAGGTGAAGAGGAGGGTAAAGAGTCAAAAGAAGTTAAAAATATTTTAATCTGACACAGAAGGATTGTGCTGCTAAGATTAAGAGACAACACAATCTGAATAACAGAACCTGAGCAGCATCCCTGCCTGAAGGGGAATTCACTCCATCTCCTTCCCAGACACGTATAATGCATGTCTGGTGATATTTGAATTTGAATTTGTCATTTTCTCTCCCTTGTACTTCACTGTCAGAGCAAGCAATAATTATGGATATTGTGCCATGTAACTAACCATGTCAACTCTTTAATAGCTTAACATCTGTTAGATGCACCAACATCATGTAGGATGTTCTCTGGGATGTGATGATGAATTCAAAATTTGTGTGCCAAGGGTTTGGGCAACATGTAAGGTTGGATTATGCCCTGATACAATGACTTAGGATCACTATATTATATGTTACCTGTACCAATTAGTTAAATTAATAAGTCACACACAATTTCATGCTGCCATTTCTGTGGCAATCTTTTACTGATGAAAGTGCAGCATGTCTCAAACAGAAAAACCTGTTTCAGTAGATCAGTATGTAGGGACCATCCATGGAACAACCACGTTTATTTCAGTGAAGAAGATTTGGTAAGACCAGATAAGTTTTCTTAGAAACTGTTCTTTTGACTACATGATGCTTTACTTTTTGAAAAACTGCTCCAAAGTTTGTGCAAGTACCAGGAGCAACTTACAAAATCAATGGCTGTGTTTTGAAATCTCATGGACAGACTGACAAGTTTGTGAAACATATAGTCCAGAAGCCAAATAGATCTGGTCTGTGAGCCAAATAATCTCTTGAAGCCTTTCTCTAGTATTTTTTAAATCCTGTGTTCTCATAAACTGCTCCATGTTATGCAAAGGGAGTCTTAGCCTTTGCTCTCCTATAAGAAGATGCCCACACAGGATTGTGCTGGGTTTGTTATGGCAGATAAGTAGAGGGCTGAATCTGGACTTTTGAATGATAGGGGGATTTAGATGCTTAAATACCTTGGAAAGTCTATGCTGAATCCTTCCAGTTAAACTACAGACATTACTGTCACAAGGCTGTCACATAAAACACAGATCTAACACCAAATGTCAACTCCTGATGTTGATTTTTCAAAGACTTCACTCATTGACTATATTTATTCTCCACTGGCCCTGCATCTGCTCAGTCCCAGCAACAAATCCAGTGCTGCCTGGAAAAGGGCGGAATAAGGAGTGAGAGTTCTGTAGTTGTCACTAGCTGTCTTCACAGGAGAGAAAATAGAGCTTTCGTTCCCCTTTTCAGATTATTTGGATTTAACAGTTGTCATGATAGTTAATAACACTTTAACAACATGCCTATAGCATCAGATATTTTTGCACTCATGTTACACAGGCATGGTTTTTTTTTGGTGCTTTGATGGGCCAGAAGCAGTGTGTCCCCACTTTGCTTTATCCCTGCAACTTTTGGCAGCTTGCTAACACAGCAGTGCCTTCGATCTGCCATCATGCAGTGCTTCCCTCTCCTCTCCTTTGCCTCTCTGTCCTCTTGTAGAAACATTAATCTGGTTTTCCTATCATTAATTTGCATTTAGTCTTGCATAACTGTTAAAAATTGAACACATGCTTAAGCATAGAGGGATGACTGAACCCAGAAATTGTTTCATTTGAGGTGCAAAAATTCTTCTGTTCCCTTCTTCACAATTTCATTATTTTCATGTCTGTGCTCCTAGTGAAGAATGTATATACAGAGATGCAAGACTTTAAATACAGCAGTACTTGGCCTCAAGTCCTGATTTGTGGTGTTTTTTTCTAAGGAAACAGTGTCTTTCAATGGACAAATCTACATAATCGAAAGAAAGCAAAATATGCTTATACCAGACCGAACATGAGCCTTGTGTGCAACCATCCAGTGCAAGACACAGAGATGTTATCTTAATCCAAAATATAAAGCCATTTTTTTGGACTACCACTATGACTCAACTGGCTTTCCACAGAGAAAGTTAATTTGGTGTAGAGCCACACAGGTGTGGCTATGATACTTCGGGAACCAATCACATCTGTTGGGATGTTTTGTAGGGTTGGATTTGGGAGTTTTTATTTCCATCCATTTTACGGGGTTTTACAGTGCATAAGTAAATGAACAATTCCAAAGGGATTGACAATTCCAAAAGGCAGATTGACAAATAAATACTGTCATAATTTTTAAGCAGTCATGTGATGCAGTGCCATACCTCAGTCAGGCACCTATCACCAAGCTTAGGTAGAGGAAATCAATAAAACCTTACTGATGGAAGCTATATGGCTCTGCAGGTCTAGCATGTTTGTCATTATCTTTGGTTTGCTGCTTTGTAGATAATTATTTTTGTTCATGAGGAGCAGGTACTGAGGGGCAGTTAAGCAGGGGAAAGAAAGTATATCTCATCCTCTCATCTCTTAGGGGTTAGAGGTTTGATCTGAGGCAATGACTTCATCTTCTCCTGTAGTCAGTTTAGTAACCTCCAAAGGGCTTTTGATGACACCTACAGCAGGTCTCCACTTTAGGCTGAGGTGAGGCATCCTTTGATGGTGCGTGCTCTCCACTGATTGTGAAAGAAACCTGGGAAAGTAACTTCAGTCTGAATGTCTCCCTTCAGAACAACATACATTCGGCAGGAGCAAGGGAACTAGCGTGTTCTCCAGCCCTGGCTGCACAGGCACAGAGCTCCAGGTGCTCCTGCTGGAAGCTCTGGGCTATGGACCCACATTCAGCCCCCCTCTTTCTCAGGGGATTGGCTTTAGACACAGCCCTCTGGCTTGCTGATTATAATACAGGTGCAGCCACCAACCCCCCAGACAAAGCTGCAGCAATTGCTTGTGTTAATAGGGTTTTAAATCGCAGCAGGAGGCACAAAAGGTGTCTGAGAACTGGAGACAGAGAGATGAAAGAATAATGCAGATATGGTACTGTAATGATTGGATTTTACTTCTTCTCTCAGTGACCTTAACTCTTTGGACAAAACAACAAAGAAAGGGAGCTATCCTATATATTATACTTCAGCCTGCACTGGCTTTGTGAATCTCTCTCTTTAAGCCATGCCCCTAAAGATGTTTTTGATTTATGTTTTGGAGTTTAGAAAATGCCTTTCTCATTTTGATCATGATGGTTCATCAGATTTAGCTGCCACACAGCGGATGCTTGTAGCATTTGTATTTCCCTGCACTGGCACATCTAATTTAAACAAAAGTAACTCCACATGGTGCAAGAATATTTCTAAGGGGAGACTGTCATGGAGAGAGAAGTATTCCTGCAATTTCCACAGAATAAGGTGTTTGTGCTAGCAACATCTGGAAATGTGTCTCACTGTACAACCAATTTATAGGATCAGAAAGAGATATAGTCTAGTGATTAATGGGAAAATGAGACACTAATTCAATTTTAAAAGAATAGATGTTCAGAGATTTTATATTGCATTACTATATTCATCTGTTTCCTTTTGGATCCTAAAATAAAAAGCTTGCCAGATACTTTAGTGTGATGTATTTTGTCTGGGATGTTATCTCATCTGATGTCTTGAAGCTGAAGTCATTTATTTAGACACTAGGAATTAGCATCAAGCTAATCTCGTTTCCTTAATCCACTGCCAGTGCAGCCATATTATATGGATCTAAAAGCTCTGCAGGTAATGTATATGCAGGACACATTAGTGACGCTGAACAAATTGATGTGAACTATAATTCTACATGTCAAATAGCACTCAACAAATAAGCATTTGCAATAAATATGTCAATTTCCATAATTCTCTAATTTTAAAGAGCCATTCAAACATGTATCCCTGGACAGCACTTTCATGTTTTATCAAGTACACTTGTTTGTGCTTGAAGCATGATTTTTCATATCTTCCAGAAGAGGTTTTTTTTAATTCTTAAACAGAAATGACAGGGGTAGAGATATGGTAGAAAAATATAATTAAGAACTGTGGTAAAAGCCATATGATATTTAGTAAGTGCCTCTGTTTTTCTTTCTATCGAAGATTCTATTTTCTATAAATTATCTGATAAAATATTTCTGTTACTTTCCACAGACAAGTATAATAAAACAAATTTTTTGAAAAAATCTGCTTTAAGGCTTTCCAGACAGTTAGCCTTGTTCCCATGTATTACACTGACAAACAAAATGTGACAACTTTGCTTAAATTAAATTCTTTACTGTGATATAAAAGCATGAATCAATCAAAGCTGAAGCGATGAGTATTATGCTGGATGCAGTAAGAAAAAAAAGAAAAAGGCCCTATGTGAAAAAGAAAGGATTTTGTTCCACAATGACAGGATGAAAAGCAGGTCTGAAAGCTGAATCTGTGATAACGGGGAGCTTCCCTGAACTTTTTTGCACTTATCCAAGGACATGCAGAATAGTGACTGTTGAGTGTCTGAGCATTGTGTATGACTGCAGGTGCCATGGGTCTCACTCTTTCTTTCTACGCTGTCTTTCTTATAGCCAGCAGGAGAATTGCACTACACGTGTAGCTGCAGTGAAAGTCACTTTCTGCCCAAACTGTGTCACTCTGGCTTGACTGCTGGATGGAAAGGGGGAGAAGGGCTGCTATCTGCATGGAATGCATGAGATGGTTCCAGGCACAATTCTTATAAAGTTTTGGGAAGCCTGACCCAAAACAGGTTTTGTGGAATTGTGGTAAAGTGGTCCACTTTACGAAAAAAAAAAAATTAAAGAAAGAAAAAAAAACCCAACCCAGTTTCTATTCAAACTGTCAGCATAGTGAAAAGACCCACTTGTTCTAAGATGATGGTTATACTGACTTTTATGGTAAAGGTTAGCCCATGAACAAAGCATGTCCCTGTTAAATCAAATGAATTTAAATTCCTATTACTTTTTTTGAAGACTGAGTAGATTCATTCTGCTTGCCAGTTTCTGCTAAGATTTCTGGGAGCTCTCTTTAAGGCACCTACACAGTGCTGGAGTCAGGGTGTCGGACTGGGTGATGTGGAGAACGTGGAATAACTTGCTTTGATGAGCCGGATATGTCCTGCTTTTTTTGTGTGTCTCTGGTCACTTCTGGGAATTTCTCTTGCTGTATTTGTCCAGTCTGCCCTTGAGCCCCTGTAAACTTTGGACATCTTTTGATGGTGATTCTTTGTTGAAACTCTCCTGTTTCTTGCTTACTGCTTTCACCGATCCTACAAACGTGGTCTGAAGTTCCCTAGTTCTTGAATTGGTTATTCTTCCTTTATTTGTGGTCTTGTATGTTCAAAACAGAGGATTTCATTCCAGAGAGCTCCACACTGGCAGCAAGCCTTGCTTCGGTGAGCTCATGGTTATCCCCACCCTGGGCATATGTGGGGTGGGCGAAGAGAGCAGGGAGAGGGTGGGAATGTTCCAGAGCCTTACTCTGATGTGGAGTGTGTGTCCTTGGTCACACAATGACACAGACCTCTTGTGTCCCTTGGCAGTGCTCAGCCCTACAAACAAGTCTGCAGGCGTTCTGTCTGGAAGATCAACAGTCTGTTGATCATCATTTCTGCTTTTGGAGATGATGCAAGAAAATGCCTAGGTTGACTGCCAAGTTGACAAAAACTAACATAAAGCCATTTTCAAACTTTTTTCTGTTTCTCTTTTCTATGATATTTTGTTTTTAACTTGTCAATCTTTTTTATACATTTGCCTGGTGATCTTGCCTGTTGCTTCAGCTTTTGACTCATTTTGCTTTGGTCATTCTCCTCAGGTGGAACCAATCACTCCAGAAGGCACCGTGTCTTCCCCACCTTTCTGCAGTGTTTCCTTTTGTTTCTTCATTTCCAATAAGGAATTATGGTTTACCATTGAAGTAGTTGCTATATGATATGGATGTCCACTTACAAGTCAGAGTGCTTTTGTTGCTGCAGATGTTGACTTTGGAGGATGTGATCTGGAAAGGTAACAGGGTAATAGTATCCTTTGTATTGTGTGCTGCTATTTAAAGGGTCTGGACCATTAATAACTTTTGTGTTGCTCAGTGCTACTAAAATGTAAAGTTCATGTAGGAAAAACAATTGCAATGGTCAGAGCCTACACGAGGTGGCAGTACTGGTACCACATTAGTTTTCTTTTTTTGGGGGCTTGCTGGTTTCCAGAAAATCTCCCTGTAAGTGAATTGATTCATGTCAGAAGTGGGCAAGCTTGCAAACAAGTCCATCTGGTAAGCAGCTTACTACATTTCTACATAAATAAAGAAGATCATCCAACTCTTTCAGGGTCACTCCGCCCCTCAGATCATGAGAAAGTCTGTTTTCAATGCAGAAAAATTCAGATCTGTACAATGCTCCAAATGCATAACTGAGCACATCCTGCCTGGTTAGACAGTGATAGGCAACTGCAGTGCCTGACGGCTTGGGGCAGAGTGAATCAAGCCTTGTAGAAAATCGAGCACAGATTTTCTAGGCAATTTTTTCAGCTTTGTGAACATGTGGGTGAAATGTACTTCTGTTAGACTGAGTCCCAGAGATAAGGGCCTTAGGATAGGAATTAACTGGGTTTTGAGCCATCTACCACCAAAAGAAGTGTTTTCATCTTATGTAGGGCCCTCTTTTCATGAAATGTTTTAGCTTTGTGGATAAAAATCTCTTCATCAGAAGCAGATACTTTTACTGCAATCAGTAAAGTCAATGGACAAAAATGAAACAAGTGTTCTGGTGCATTTTCTTTTCCTTCTGTGTTCTGAGATTTTTATGCCAAATTGCTTTTCTCAGATAAGATTTTTTTATTGCTACTTTTTAAACAAATGAACCAACCAGGGAGACGGAGGCCTGCATTCCACCTAAAAATATCTTCAGTGTGTTGCAAAGAACAACGAGAAACCCCCTGCATTTTCCATCCTTCTTTTACTCTCTTCCTGTGAAAAAACAACCCCGAAATCTGAATTCCCAGGCAGATCACTCAAAGACCCTTTTTCTTATGCCTCTCACTGTCCCGGAAGGATATGGTTTGGAAGGCTGGAGGAGGTCTGGGCACATGGGAGTGGAAGTGGGTGTAAGGGGAAAGTGTCACCTGATGGTGACATGTGAGATGGGTCATCCTTAGCAGCTCTGAAAATCAGTGATGCCCTGGCTCTGAGCCCCAGCCTCAAAGCACAGTGGGCCAGGGCATCACATCCACTGTATTGATCCAGAGGGAAGCTCCAGGACTGTGTTGTGTGTGAGGCACAGACCTACCTGCAGGGCATGTGGAATGGAACTCAGCCACCTGAATTTTACAAGCATCCCCTGGCACTGAGCCTATCTCATCCACTTGTTTTCCTTGAACAGCCCTCTTCCTACTGCTCCATCCTATCTGTTCTTCCCTGCGTATTCCAGGTTGGAGAAGGACATTGCTATGGAGGACAGATGATGTTTATGGACTATTCAACTCAGGTCTTTATTGACAGACTCTTGGCCAGCAACAGGAAAGCCCAGCAGCTGGTAACTCACCAAAACTCCTTCCCAGGGCTGAGTTTCTGCAGCTGCAAACTAAGTCAGCCAGCAGGAGTATGGTTCCCAGGGGAGATGCTTGGGAACAAGACTATGAGGAGGGATGTGCAGATGGGCCAGGGACAGTGCTGAGGCTCTGTGATTTGAGGATATGGTGCATTCTCTTGGATGCCTGCGCTTTTCCACCTCTTGAAAGTGCTCCAAGGTTTTGTGCTGCTTTTCCTATCTCCGGAGCAGCTTTAGGGCAGAGGCAGACAAATATAAAGGGAGTGCAGAGAAAAAGCCCCAAATCTTTGGACCTATTTGGTATCTGAACTTCCACTGAAGTCAGTGAGATATAATCTTTTACAACCCTTCCGTAGTTTGGGCATGAGAATCTTTACACAAAATTATTGTATTACTAGAAGTAGAATTGACAGCTAAACAATAGATTTCATAACTTTTTTGAAAGATGGAAAGAAAAATAGTAATTTAAAAATAATTAGATATGATCTTTATATTTTAAGGCTTCTCAGGTGGTGCAGAGAAAACAAATGAAACAATGAACGAGAAGCAAGTTGATGTTCTGCAACTCACCAGAAGAGACAGACAGTGCCAGTCTTGGCAAGGACAGGTATCTACTTTCACTTCAACACCTGCCATCTTTCTAGAGGGGTTCTTAAAAGCCCTGTGAGCCTAAAAGGCAAGGACCAAATAAAAAGTGAAACTCTTTCCTGTCCCTTTTCTGTATTTTGCATCTAAAACAAGACCCATTTCTTGAGCATAATAACCTGACTGCTTTAAAATCTGTGCTCTGAATGATGACCTGAATTCAGTGGATTGTAAGGCCATCCTTCGTTATAAATAAAAAATGACCAGATAGCTGGACTGGCAGGCAGGGAGCAGACACTATTTTCATACATGAAGTGTTTTTACAGGATCTGTGAGTACAGCATATGTTGTGTTAGATAGTTTGCAGTCCCAAAGCCCTTTGCTAACCTGGGTTTCAGTCAGTCCTTGTCTGCAGCACTTGGCACTGAGGCCCTGGCTGAGTGGTAAAACAAGATTATGTCACCCTCCCTCACATCTGCTGCTCTTCTTGGAGAATATCTAAATTCAGCGTGATTAATTTGAAAAATTGTGGTTTTCTGAGGAGTTGTGTACTTAGAAAAAGTACTGAAAGAACTGACTAAATGGCTTTTAATCACTTTCATGCTTTGGTGGTCACTTGCAAGGGGGAATAGCTTCAAGCTGGAAATAAGTAGGTTTAGTCTAAATATTAGGAAGAAAATTCTTTTCTCTGAGGGTGGTGAGGAACTGGCACAGGTTGCTCAGAGGAATTGTGAATGCTCCATCCCTGCAGGTGTTCAAGGCCAGGTTGGATGGGGCTCTGAGCAGCCTGGTCTAGTAGAATATGCCCCAGCCCATGGCGGGGAGCTTGAAAATAGATGATGTTCAAGGCCCCCTTCGAACCCAAACTATTCTATAATTCTGTGAATCTCTTACCCTCTTATCCAAGCAAAGAAGGGCAATAACTTGTTTGATTTGGTTTTTATTTTATATAACAATTATAAAAAAAGCTAAAATAGCTGCCAAGAAGGGGTCAATACATTATTCATGCACTTATTTAATCTTTTTTTGTTGCTCAGCCATTGAGGTGATCCAGTATTTCAAGCAAGCTATCTGCTTCCAGTCTGCTTTTACAGTGGAAAATTTCCTTGGGCTTGCAGTTGCCAGAACACGAAGGAATTCACCCTGCAGCTAAGAGAGTGGCTCGG